>CANUEZ040000117.1:2510000-3710000 GCA_948099385.1 Fasciola hepatica
GTCACAGTGGAACCATTTTCCAGACCAGCTTGTGAGACAGAAATGCAGGTTTTTCAAAATAAGCAAATCAGACGGATTTTGATAACCGTTCTCCATCGTGTTGTATTGAAATTTTTTAGGTGGAATTAGACTGTTGTCACTAGTGGGAGATCTAAGTCATCTGTGGTTCCAGGCCTGGACCGAGTTGAAAATTCTACTTTCTCGTTTTTACACTAGAGCAAGTACTCGAACTATTGATACTACGGCAACTAACCTGAAGCTTTCTGGAAACTATGAGATACGAAGTTTGTTTAGTATCACCTGAGTACTTGAGGTCCATATGAAGCTAATAAGTAATATGATTACAGAAGGCATGTTGAGTTGAAACGTCACCTCGTGTAGTCCCTTTCATTTACCTCTTTTTTTCAAAGTGTTCCAACACTAGCTCATCTGCTGGGACCCAAGCAGTACAAAGTGACCCTTGACTGAACAAAAGCTGTTGGCCGACATGGGTTTAGACGGTTTTAGGTCAGCCAGACGAGACATGCCCCTGTGACACGTTCCATAATTGTCACACTTTTACTGGACATCCACGTGGGTCAAAATTTGCGATTGAAAGAACTGACTGAACTGCACACGGGGTGTTGTGAACGGCTGACCATAACGGCCAACGTGTCGTTCAGTCAGCCGACCACTATGCTGCTTCGAGTGTCAATCCAAAGAAAATCAGTGTTATTCTGTTGTCCCCTCCCCCTAGCTTTTCCCCCTTTTTACCGTGTCTGAGTCCGGGCCCATTTAGCTAGAAATATTCTTGTTCGATTCTTTCAAAAGATTTCGTTGCCCTCCAATATTATGATTTAGATTACTTTTTTGAGTTATCCTTTAATTGGAAAAGAAACAAAATAAATAATGCATATATGTTACAGGTACTTGCGAGTAGTGTGTGGGACTGATGGTATTTTACTTGGCTGACTGTCATTTGGATTCCATCTTTCAATAACAAACCTCGGGTCATCCTATCAACCCTGCACTCGGAAGCACTTTACTCGATTTTCGCTCTTGTCAGAGCTCATCATTGGGGAATACCTTCCGCTGCATTTAGAGAGCATAGCGTTTAAATACAATGCTCATGAGATTCGTAAGTTACAAGAGATACCTATGTATAGGAGTAAGTACTTCAAATGCAATTACTCCACTAGCTACGTCATTTCACTTCAGTTTTCTCAACCAGTAACCTCGCACTTCAGTACTCCAGTTTCAGTCGCTGTCTCGCAAGTGGCTGCGGTGATTAGCTGCGTCGCTTAGTGTTTTCACTAACCTGGTAGGCGGATTTTGTGGACCTCATTTCCGAAGGTAAATGGCGGCTGCCGTGCCAGAGAAATCTGTATCGAAAGCGTTTGAGAAGTGAAGCTAGTTTCATTGATTTGGGGGTGGACCGTTGAAATAAATTCTACTCTGATCTGTGTTTTTTATCAGTGGTATTGCTGTGGTACAAATATAAGTAAAATCTTTAAACTGTTAGATTTATCGATAATATTGAATCTAAATTACCTATATCACAAACACGAACAAGTTAAAGAAACCCAAGCTAATTTGTGGAATGAAGCTACTCCCACACTCATATAGATTTTGGTGATTACGTTACGGTGAAATTTCATTGAGTTCTAGTTTTGACTTAAGATGTTATTATAACTGAAACTGCTACTGTTACTGTCGTTTCTACTGATACTAATACAGCTGCCGAAGCTGACCGATAATCAGGGGATGCGTTTGCACGTTGCCTATCCAAAACCAATAAGCACAGTTTGATTATGTAGGGGTATGCATTGACCTACAGTGGAGTACTTTTATTTTTCATCTTTAAACAAAGTCCAGTCATTGGGGGATTAATTGGAAGTGGTTGGTGTGTGAGAGAAATTACATGCTTTTTCAACTGTGGGCTTAGATAATGTCACGATCAGCGTGTTATAGTTCTGAATTTGATCAATAACTCAAGTCTTAGATTCAACTGAAGCTGGGGTTATGAGTGAGTAGTATCCGTCCTGTTCAGACAACCACTAACCATGCACTGGGTGCGGTGGCTTTGATTGCTATCTCTTAGGGGTAATCTCAAAAAGAATTAATGAAGCAGAAAACAGCATAAAAGGATTAGGAGGAGAATTATGTCAATGGAATTAAGTCGATGAAGAAAGTTTGTGATAGCAAGAGTGCCACTGATCGCGAAATCTAGCCATATCCCTCAACGTATCTAACCTTTGAGTAGCAGAACCTCTGGGACCCCATCTAGAAAGTCTAACACCCCACCCCAAAGTGATTAGTGGTATAATAATTAGGTAGAGAGTCACTAGAGAAAGTTTCAAGTTAATTTTTAGATGGAGTAAATTCGTGAACAACATTGGTCGAGACATGTTCCGTAAAGCCCGGTAGTTTTAGACGGTAGAAGAAAAGTTACCAAAGATATTTAAGACGGGCTGTAAACTAGAGTACTTTTATTATCATTTCCTTTGGTATGTACAAATACGAGACTCATTAAGTATGGCGTTTAACTAAACCATCCTCCGCATGCTCAGAGTCCAACACTTTTATACCCGGGGAAAGATCATTGTCACTAACATCACTTTACAAAAGTGCGGTCTTCAAGATCAGATCGATCACGAAGTTAAAGAGTAAAAGAGAAAGGGACAACCCTGAAGTGCACCACTTTTCGTGGTGAGCTCTGATGAAATAGCACCTTAGGCCCTAACTCGGCTTCGCCTATTCATATAAAGGGACTTTATGATGGAAATGAATTTCGCTGGTATACCCTTCAACAAGAGGCAGCACCGGAGAATTGTAAGGCATAATGAGTCGAAGGCCGCCTTAGGATAAAAAACGGAGACTGTGGGCGTAAGGGAGGTGAGCCTTTGTTCTAACTAAATCATTCCCACTCTTTATTGCAATTACAAAAAAACATCGGTAGACAAGTAAATAAATAACTATTTCCTCTAAGCGATCTGACTAAACGAGCATTTCGTCTGAGAATTGTTTTGTTACCAATGGATTTTGGAGCCGAAATTTGCAGGGCAAGAGTGATGATTTTTATTTAACATCAGACCGTTTGAATCTGGACGAGTAGTGCCAGTTCATCTCGCAGAACTTTGAGTTAACTACGGCCTATTCAGTGCTTTTTCCTCCAATGAAGGGCTGCTCATATGGAACCAAACAACTTGATTTACACCCTAGTTTTTATACCAAGGAATTCTTTAACTGAGGGATTTGGAAAATTTAGCTAAAAATATCACACTCTAGTTTACTTGTTTAACCTCCACTATAAATTTACGTTTTTGAAGTGGTCCGAATACTGGGAGTTGTCTGCCTCCCTATCCACTTCCGTGGAAATTTCCTCTTCACTTTATTTGTAACCATGCAACAACGGCGCAGTTTTTTAAGAAAGAGGACGAGACTGATCAGAGGCTGCCGAAGGAGCAAGTTAACTCTTTTGCACTTCAGATTTTTCAAGCTTATCCGTGAGGCTAAAACAAGGGCTTCGGAAAACTCGCAGATAAATCGTCAATCCACCACTTCAGCAGAGTCGTCAATGGACTGAGGTATTTCAGATAGTTCCGAAATTCGCTTTGTGAGCCGATTCAGTTTCAGTATACTCACAAGGATATTCAACTATAAACAAAGGGATATTCTGTACTGGCAACGTCATATTTTTGTCTTCTAGTGGTTTTCCAAAAGAATTACTCCAACACAGTGATCAGCTGGTTAAGCTACGTGTTTGGCCCGTGCGGTTAGCCTATAAGCTCTAGAGGCACTTCTTTCGTCTGTCTAAGCCAGCCGACCTAAATTCGACCCAAATTCTGTTTTATAACCGTCCGTTTTTCCGCTTGAGATATGACAACCAAAAGGCTTGCAAAAGGGCTTGTCTAGCCTTGTTTCACCAATTCATTACCTACCAAAATATCATTTTGACTAGCCAATGGTCAGTTCGAATTGTCTACGATCGCAGTCGGTTTGTGCCACATGGTTAGTATTTATAGTGAAAAGCATGTAGTTGCTAAACTAAGTACTTTCTGTCATCACCAACCTTTGACTCTAACTGCCTTTACTTAGTCTAGGCTAAAGCAATGGTGATATTCCGCCTAGGGCACATGAACTGACGGACGGGCTTCGTCCATGATGGTTTGAATGGGCCGATCGATAATCGTTGATTAGATACCCAAGCCCGGAGAAATCGATAGGATGGTATTCAAATACGGATAGTAGGATAGCCACTTCGGACGCCTTCAATTAAGAGGTTGCTGTTTTTTAAGGAACTGCTTTCGAATTTTGACGCAATCATCATCCAAGTGAGTCTAGTGACAGCTTATTTAACAACAACAAACAATTTTATAGAAGGCGTGGAAATTTCGCTCAGTTAACTAATTTCCAAGCCTGAATCATTCATTGCGATTATCT
Organism: Fasciola hepatica; assembly: GCA_948099385.1. Taxonomy (NCBI): domain Eukaryota; kingdom Metazoa; phylum Platyhelminthes; class Trematoda; order Plagiorchiida; family Fasciolidae; genus Fasciola; species Fasciola hepatica. Next base: position 2,514,423 of record CANUEZ040000117.1, read on the forward strand.
TAGATCAAACTGTTTGTCTTTTGTGTTGGGAAAGCGGCTTTTGTTTTAATGTACCATTGCTAACTAGTACTGCCAACGCTCGCATTTTCAACAACCTTCGGCGGATGTAACCCGCTGGCTTCTTTTTCTCACAAAGCGCTCAATAACTTGTCACTACTTTGATTTACAGATAGCTATTTATCATCTACGGTATGGCCTACGATCAAGACGTTGCTAAGGCTTGTTTAAAATGTGGCCCAAGCTGCACCGGTTTCGCAAAACACCCATGGAGGTAAAAACGGGTTTTCATAACTTTATACATCCTTAGAATGACTTGTACAAAATGCCGGTGCGCTTACGATGAGCACGATGTGTCAGAGTTCTCGACGCAACCCCTGCTTGATGAATTGGAATTGGGAGAGTCACCTCTGTACAAAATGTACACGGAAGCACAGAAATTGGCAAAACAGCACAATGTGCATTGGTTACCGATCGGACTTCATCCGGCTGAAGTGAGTCTTAAGCACTTAGTATCTTCCATGAACATTTAGGTAAAAATGGTTCATTTCGGAATTTTTTGTGCTTAAAACTTCCAGTTTATGTGAACTAGAAGTCTGTGTCAGAATAACGTGTTTCACTATCCTAAAGGTGCTATATCACGTCAGGTCGCAAGACATAAGGCTCGACCCAGATAAAGCAGTGCAATTTCTTGCACCGATGAGCTTCGAGGTGAATCCCTTCGTGTTACGACTTGTGTTTACGTTGTGCTTTTTTTGTCTGTAGATGAAACAGAGTTCGGACTCAGTTCACTGTCGGGGAAGAGTATCTGCCCCATGATTAAGAACTAGATCCTTTTCCGAGTCTAGCTACCCCATGAGTGTCACACACAGTTATTAGATAGTGCTACTAGTGGTAGGTTAGGCAGGAGTGTAGGGTAGGAGAAAGTGACAGACAGGTGTTCAGTCTGCACAGGACAGGTAATGGCCACCGCCAATCGAGCGTCCAGAATTCCTTCGATGGTATGCACACCAGTTATGCACCCACCACTGCCGAGTGTATTTTGTCGAATCCCCGCTAAAAATGAGAGGGAGAAAGTCAGTGAGATAGGTGTGGTACTGACGAATAGTGGCAACTGAAATCAGGAAGGGCGCTGGAACCGGTATTGCCGTTTAACGACCTGGGTTTGGCTGCACCCAGGGATTACACCAGGCCAACAAAGCTCCAACCTTACCTTTAACCCTACCACCGAGGTGGCAGACACCATCTCGGCCGGCAATGTGGTCCATGGGTAGACAACGCGGTACGCGAAGAAATGTGCTCTTACGTTCTCCAGTGCTCTTGGTTTAAAAAACCTAAACTCGTATCCCGTGCCAGTACTGATAACGGCTCCTTTGAAATGGATAGTGCTCTAGTTTGTTTGGAGGTTTCCATTAAATCCACCCCGAATCTTCGTTTCACTGAGATTAGCGCCATTAGCCTCTGGGTATGTTTTGTGTCGGAGTCCCACTACCATTCTGGTGAAGTGTCGCTGAACTTTCTCACGCACAGCAGTGTCCCACACAGGAGCCGGGGCCCAAGCTTGAGCGCTATTCTAGGTTTAGCCTAACGCGTACTTTATAGGAAGGCAGCAGGAAGCTTCTCTTGATTCTACCGTGCGCAGTAGTTGGTGGAGTGCCCGTTTAGCCTTGGCCGCGGCAACCAAACACTGCTGGGATGGCTGGCAGCATTCGTTCATCTGGACTTCAAGATCAGTAATGTCCGTAACATCCCGTATTGCCTGTGGGTATTGTAGGTCTAGGTATTTCACCGGCGTCCCGGGTGAGATGCTTACACTTCCCTATGATGAGCGGAAATTGCCACTGAGTGGTCCAAGCATGAACCTTACTGAAGTCCTCTGAAGTGATGCGGTTCCAGTTTCTCCCAACAGGGTTAAGTCGTCTACAACCAAACAGCCTGGGTTTTGCGTACACGAGTTCATCATAAGAAGTGGTTTTTGTCAGAGTTGCTCTCTCTTGCCCTCCCTATTCAATTTTGCAATTGAATGGATTCTTGAAATAGCTCTATCCTCGTGTGAGAATAGTGGCATCGATCTTTGCTGGGGCAGTAGACTGTCTGGCTTGGGATACGCGGACGATGTTGTTCTTCTGAGTGAAGATTCGGATAAATAACAAGCTTTCTTGGTCGGTCTAAACAACAGTATTAGTGCTTGGGATGCGCTTTGCACCTGGTTTGGCTCTACAACAAACCTTGTGTTGGCTGAATAAGCTCAAGCTACAACTCACCGGGTGGACAGATATCGGATGCAGTGTCATCCTGTATACAGAAGGTGTGTTTAGCTTCTACCAACCTCAATCATCTGTGGCGTCGGCGTGATATCCGATTGTATATCAAGGGTCGAGTGTACGCTGTGTCATTTAGGCCCGTTCTATGTAGTTCAGAAACATGGGTGTTAAGAGTAGAAGATGGGCGAAGACTGTCGGTATTTGGACATCGATGTCTTCGTAGCATTGTCCAAATATGGTGGGAACACTGTATCAGAAATGCTGAGGTTAGACGTAGGGTGTTGAGAACCAGAAGTCAGTCTCTAGATCAAGTACTGGGTCTAAATAGGTTAATTTGGCTGGGACATGTGTTACGCATGTCGACAGACCGATAGACTTCCTCGGTGTATGCTCTTTGCCGAGACAGGTGATGATTGGGAAGTAGGTTGAGTTGGTTAGTTCATGACATGGCAAAAAGATGTAAAAACTTTGACCAGTGAACTTGGCCAAGGAGGACGTGTTAAACTTCCAGGTCGGGGCCCACGCGACCTGCCAACCATATTGTTGGAGAAATTAAGTTATATGACTAGGTGCCGCGGTAAGTACTTACTTTTACTTCTACTTTTATGTGGCTAGCTCCTGTGAGAGGATGAGCCGACTTCATGAATGTCCCGAATGGCACCAGCCCATGAGCGGCGATCGGATGCGAGATCAGAGCACAGAAGTCCAGTTCTGCTTCCAGTTGCGAGCGCCGTAGACAGTCTGAAGTCCTAATCCCTCACCGTCCGGTTTGATGGTACTGACCCATGTTTTCAGCTTTCCTCCGAGGCGACAACGCCATCCTGGATTCGGAACAAGAGCAAGGTACTGTTTTGAGATCTCTGTGTCCGGACGTCGTAGGTCATGTCCAAACCAGTGTCACCGTTGGCATTGGAGGACCACTGACAGCTTTTCGATGTCGAAGCACCGTTATCTTATTGTCTCGTTTGAGAGCTTTTCGTGCCACGCCACTTTAAGTATCCGTCGCAGACACCAATGGTCAAACCCTTCCAGCTTTCTGATGTTCTCGACACCTAATGGCTGCGTCTCGTAGCCATAGGTCAGTATTGGACGGATAGCGACCCGAAAGACGTGGACTTTGGTTCGGAGGCTGATTTCTTTGCGCGCTCAGAGTGCATTGCGAAGCTGGAAAAACGCAGACCTGGCCTTGTCAATGCGCAAATTGACTTCATCTTTGGCTTGGCCGTTTGGGAGAATCGTAGAGCCCAGATATTTGAACGCCGGGATGTGTTCAGTTTGTTTACCGTTCAAGTATATCGGGAGAGTGGACTGTGGAGTGCATGTCAAAAGGATCTTGGTCTTCGACGTATTGATATCTAGTCCCATGGATTTCACAAAAGATTCTGCGCGACTGAGAACCGGTTGTAACGCAGTTGGGCTATCTCCAAGGATGACGATGTCGTCTGCGAATTCTAGGTTGGCGAGGAAAACGTCGGTGCCTAGCTGAATACCAGGGTAATCGGTCAGTGCCTGACGTAGTGTCCAACCGATGGTGTAGTTGGACAGCACTGGCGACGGGGGACAGCCTTGTCTAACACCGGAGTTGAGGGAAAGTCGCTGGACTCCTCTCCGTAGATGCGTATTTTCGCGCGGGTATTTGCGTAGTACGACTTCATGAGACTGAGAAGCTTCTGGGTCATTCCATCCACTTGTAGTGTAGTCCATAACGATTCTCTGTCAACTGAGTTAAAGGCAGTTCGGAAATCAATAAAACAAGCTGCATTCGGTTGCTGAAACTTGTACCGATGTTGTAATACTCGGTGGAGGGTGAATATTTGGTCCACGCACCCTCAACCACGGCGGAAACCTCCTTTTATTGGCACGTGTGCGCGCGTTCCGCACCGCTGAGAAGCGGTTCAACAAGAGAATATTTTGACAGTCACGTCGATTAAACTGATGCCACGGTAGTTTTCGCACATGGTCCTGTCGCCTTTCTTTGGAAGAAGAAGTAGAACTGAGGTCCATCGGTCCGCTGGTAATTGTTCTTTTTCCCAGATTAAACAAAATAGGGTGTAAAGTGGCTCGAGTAGTGTCGAAAAACATGATTTATTTATCTCCGGTGCAATGCCATCTTCAGGATATTTCCGGTTCTTCAGCTTGTGTATTACGTCGGTGATTTCATCTCGGCTCGGCGGGTTGTTATTAACGTCATAGCCCTCGCTCTGGATTGTTGGGATTCGGTACGAAGATCTTGCCGCGGGACGGTCAGTAGACAATCGAAGTGTTCGATCCACCGCTGCTTCTGGCGTGTTCAGAAATAAACATCCCGGCAGCATCGCGAAGGAGGGGCTCTGTCGACTGTCGCTTACCGGATGCAGTGCGGATTAGACGGAAAAGCTCTGAAAAGACCCCCTCAATTGGCCACAGTCTCCATGGTTTCCGTGTTTTCGGTCCAGTAGTTGTTGCGATCGCTTCTGGCCAAGCGGGTAGCTTTCCGTCGGATATCACGGAAGTCTGGGTGACTATTTAGATGGGGATCTTTAGACTTTTCGGTTAACTGAAGAGTCGCCCATGAAATCCAGTCTTTCTGTTGTCGTCGCGTAAATCCCAGTTCACCTAAGACGGATTGTAGAATCGATGCCTTGAGTGAAGTCCACTGATTTTCCACGTGTGCTTCCTCTCCACCCATGAACGTGGTGGCTAGATGGGAGGCCACTTCGCGCTTTCTCGGCGATTCTAACGCTGCTGTGTCAATCCGCTTCGGAGCACATTTTTTGCGGCGATTGGCTAGGTGAATCTTGAAGCGTGCACGGACGAGGGCGTGATCGGTGCCATTCTTGTTACCAGTCTCGGCGCCTCGGTAGGACCGGGGATCTTCAATCGAAGATGACCAGCGTGATCGTACGAGAATGTGGTCGATCTGATGCGCTGTGTGGCCGTCGTTGGAGTACTACGTTAGCAAGTGCTTCTTGGGATGTTGAAAGCGGGTATGTGACAGTTGGGCTGTTAAAGTTTGCAAACTTGACGAGGCGTTCACTATTGCTGCACTGTTGTCCGAGACCGTATTTCCACAAAATGTGTCTAGTTGCTTGGGTGGAGGGACCGGTGCGGACGTTCCAGTCCACCGCAACCAGGAGAATTTCACGTTTCGGGACGCTGTTTATTACCTCTTGTAGCCTATCGTAGAACTCGTCCTTTGCCGCTTCTTCAGCTGCAACTGTCGGAGCATAGACCGCAACAACCGATACGTTCAAGTAGGAGGCGTAAAAACGAGCTAAGGCGACCCGAGGGCATATCGGGTCCTATGAAAGCAGTATTTTGTTAGCCTTGTTGCTGAAAGCTATCGCGACGCCATGGAGACCAGAGCTGTCTGTGTTTTCACTATGATAGAGGTGGTAACTGTCGTTTACTCCGGGAACTTTTAGGCACCGGGTTCCAGAATTCAACAGCCGTACTTCGGAGATACATGCGATTTCGATGTGGTAGTTATGTAGCGTTCGTTCAGTGATGGATTGGCTTCCGATGTCCAAAAGAGTTCTCACATTCCAGCAGGCGCTTTGGATGTGATTTTGCGTTGTGAGGCCCCCAGCTAACATACTTGTCACCCCGGCCGCGGGGAGAATACGAGGCGCGTCGCTTACCGGGGACGCCGTAGCATGAGCGATGTGTGTAAAGGGACTTGTCATGAAGTGGTAAAGTTGCATTCGAACTCTTTCTTTGTCTTCGTGATTTCCGCTTATTACTTTGATTTTCTGGATCTTAGTCCATTGTCTCGCTGGTGCACTGTCTCGAAGTGCTCTTGCAGTGTCGCAGTTTTGGCACTGTTATTTAGGGCATAGTTACTACCCCTGTCCCTAACGCAACCCACGACTACGCGCATATCTGTTTTCTATTCTACATATTTGTAGTGGAATTTTGGACAACTTTTCACATATCTAGCTCCTGATGGCCACTTCTCGCGTCATTTTAACCAGGGGTATCTCCTGTGGGCAACGAAAGATTGCTTCCGAATGCCGTCCGTTCTTCCTCAATATTTTCATTTCAGTGCTTGAGCTGCCTTTTACATCAAAATTCTTGAAACAACTTCTAAGTTCGTGAAATACCATATCCTTCACAGCCGAGTACTTACAATGGGTCACCCTGTGGTCGCTTCTTGTAGGCGTTGAGACCTGTGGGACCTCAATTTCACCGGCGTGTTTGGTGATTACCAGGTCTAGTAACCGAGGCGTCTGCTGTTCCCTCCACCTGGTTGGCCGTAGGAAAAGCTAGACGAGTGCCTCCTCCAACACGAAGTCTAGCAATCTGACAGAGAAATCATTTCCCGCTGCCCGTAGGTTCACCCAGTTTATCTCGGAGTCGTTGAAGTCCCTAGGGATTTTGAGTTCTGCCCCGATTTGAGTGTGGCGAAGGCAGCTCAGCAAAGCTAGATCCTCCGGCGAGGTGCCAGAAGGGCTTCGGTACAAATGCAACACGTATTTCAGCTTGGTTTAGTTTCAAATCACCGAAGATAGCCTGTATATTTGGTGTTTCACTTTCCCCGGTTATCTGCTTTATTGTGTGTCAGAGTATTACCATGATACTCCCACCGTCCCTCCCATCCGCCCCATCAGCCTGGTGTATGCAGTAGCTATAAGGGAATAGAGCTCCAATTACGTACTCCGCTTCTGGTCAGGTTTTAGTGACTGCTTTGCAGTCAACAATGATAGCTTCTGCTGTCAGTTCGTGCCACTTGTTTCCAACGCTGCATTCATTAGTGTAAACCGCGGCTAGGTGTCCCGGCGTTTGTGCACTGTGAGCTGGTAGGGGTGGTACTCGTAACCTACTTCCATGTGTTGGCCTTCTTTGATGGCGAGGAATGAACTTCAGCTTCTTCCTCCATGTCTTTCCTGACTAGTGTTTAAGGGCTTTATTGGTGTTTTGAAGCCTCTCTTAGGGATGGGGGTGCTATGCTTGTATGGTGAGGGTGTTCTAGAATTTTCATTGCTAATTCGAAGTTGACGGGAATTCATACTGTGACACTCGCCAACCGGCTGGGGCTGAGTGCATAATCAAACGCACGGCCATTTAACCGTGGAATTTAGCACTGGGATGGTTTTGTCATTGTTTATTACCAATGTTAAAGCTGTTGGATGGAAGCCTTCTGTGTATGAAAAATTCACCGCCTAGGCTTGCTTAGAAAAATCGCAAGTCGCCTTTCCCGGGGAATGTTTTTGGAGTTAGTCCCTGTTTTAGCCGGATAGGAACTGTTTTGGATTGAATCTTAGTCTGTTCCTTCCAACTTAGTATCAGTTGAAAGGCAGCATTTATGGTTATTAAATAGCAGTAGGTAACTCCTATCAGACGTTTCTTCATCGATTTAAACAAGGAACCAAATAATACCCAACTTCAGCAGCCAAACACTAAACTTGTTTATTTTAGGTGCGCTCAAGTGCCATGGAAAAAGTATGTCACAGTACCAGAAGCCCACAATTAGGGATAGCCGTAATCCTGACCCCAAGGCTTAGAGTGGAGAACCGCATAAGATCTCAGTGGTAGCGAACCGGGTGGCAGCGGATCGCTGTCTAACACCGAACCGAGTGGCATCAGTCCTCTTCGCTGGTTTCGGTTGTTTGCGTAATCGTTTAGTTAGGAGTGAAGTCATTCGGAACAGGAATGGAAACATGCAGCTACAAAGCTCGATGGTGAAAATCATGTTCACAGAAAGTTCGAATGCCAGTACACCACTGGCTGTGGGATTCGGTCATGTGGTTATTGTTTCCAGTAGTGTCACTCCCCATTCACCGTGACATTCTCCATTGTCCGCAACAATCAAGGTAGATTCTTCCGCCTTTGTTGCTTTTAATTTAGCACGACTATCTCCTGCCGGAGGAGAAATCGCCCCCATGAATATTGCGGATCATCGACAACCATGCTGGGTGGCTTGATACGAACTCAGTACAAACAAACTCATTTTCGCTTCCAGTAACGAAGACCGTAGATGGACCGTAGTCCCAAGATTTCCAAGTACTTCTTGACCTTGGTCTTTCACGTTTTTAGTTGATCTCTAAGCGACAGTGGCATCCTTCACAAAGTGCAAGGCAGTGTTTATCTGGACAGTTCGGCATCGAGTCGCTAGAGTGGGTAGCTGAACCCCTCTAGTGTACATGAATTAAAGAAAACAGAAAGTTGATCAACATCGGATCATCATTTCCTTATTTCGTCGTTTAGTAATCTTTCCTGCCACTTTGCACTAAGAATTCGCTGTATACACCAGCAATGAAAACCCCCTAACTTTCTGGTATCTTCAGTTGACAGTGGCCATTTTCCCCATCTCTATGTGTACATGAGCCGAATAGCGACACAGAAGATGCATATTTTTGTTCCGAGGGTAATTTTGCTTCGTATCCACGGCACACGTGGGAGCTGAAGGAAGGCTTTTTGTGCTTGTCAGTCGTTGATAGTAATTCGTCGTTCGTCTGGTCATTTGGGAGCAGAGTTGACACTAGATATTTATTTGACGGTTAGTATATATTCAGTTGGATACTGGGGCAGTACGTTGTTCATTGGTAATTAGATAGCATAGTTGAGTACCGACGTTGATAGAAAGCAGCTCAGTCTTACTTCGGAATTAATTTCGGAATCAGAAGATTCTTCATCGTACATGGGAACCTGTGCCTTAGTGAAAGCATGGTACACTGCCAGGATCCCTAGATTCTACTGATTTTCCTGTCGTCCAGTAGCCATTGGCGATCGTTTAGTAGCCTTTTCCGATCGTTTAGTAACCTCAGACGATCAAAAGCTATAAGTCGTGTGCTGTTTGCGGTGGCTTGGTTCCTACCTGTGGGGACTTCAGTCAGGAACAATGAAAATTCAGGAGTATGAAAGGAGTAAGACAGAAGCCAGTAGTGTCAGTTTGACAAAGAAAGTTTGTAACCTCAAGAGCGCTACCCGTCGCCCCATAACCGTATGATGCAATGTATCTAATCACAGGAGGAAGATCTCCCGAAATAACAGGAAGCTTAAAACGCCATACCTGGTCAAATCCACTGGTCAGATTTTTATACATTTCTTCCATCTTGGAATGGCGACTCTCACGCCTGTTCCTCAATGAACAATGTGCGCCGAGGAATCCCACCTGGAAACATGTGCAACACATGTTTAAACCAACTTAGCTTGGTGACAGTCTTTATCTATCCTCCGCCTGCAGTGACCATGATTTTGAGACAAAGAACCGGCCTGACTGCTGTACACCTTAGATAGATAAACGGATGTCATATCGACGCCACAGATGGCTCAGGTTGGCAAATACCTTCCGTATAGTCTAAGACGTTTCATGCGATGTCCTGTTTTCGAGTGAAACGCAGCTGCTTGAATAGAAGAACTTGTCTGCTTAGTCTATAGTCACCTCAGGTATCGAAAGGTCTTGTGTTAGACCAGCCCAATCCTGCGGCGGCATCGTGTACTTTAAAGGTGCAAAACGCGTACCGAACTTTACTTTTTAACTCCAACTTTACTTCGGCTGGCTCCTTGGGTGGAATAAGCCGGTTTCATGATAACGTGGTCATGAAGTTATTCAAGCTGTCCAACCTGTGTCGTTCGCATATTCAAGGTCTGGCGCTTTTCCATCCGAGCAGAATTCGATACGACTGTCCTCACATTACAAAAAGAGTGGGCTCTAGGACCATGACGATCACAAAGTTAGAGAGGGAGTTAAAGGATAAAAGGGGCCAGTCGTGACGTTCACCACATTTTGCGGAGAATTCAGGTGAAACAATATCGTAAACCCGAAATCGGCTTCGGTTATCCATGTAAAGGGACGTTGTGATGAAAATGAATCTCTCGGGTGCATCCTTCAGCGAGTTAACGCCAGATAACTGTGCGGTCGACTGAGTCAAGGACCGCTTCAAGATCAAGAAAAACGGAGATAGTTGGCGTATGGAAGGTAAGCCTGTGGTCCAAAATCTGTCGAAGAGTGAAGATGTGATCAACACAACCTCGATCAGGTTACAACCCAGCTTGATTCTCGCGCGAGCACTGTTCTCGAGCTTTAGATAAGCGGTGGAGAATAACGCCAGCGAGCAGTTTAGATGCTATGCTAACCAATCTTCCCATGTGGTTTCCACTGGAAACCCTGGCTCTTTTCTAATAAATCGGTACGATTGCCGATCCACACAAACTCTTTGGAACTTGTTCTCTCACCCGTATCAAGCCTGGGAGTTTTGTCAAGTCTGTATAACAGGGCGGGCCACCGTCTTTGACAATGGACTTAGGCAACCAGTCCTGTCCATATTCCTTATCTCGATAAGAATCACACCGGCTTGTGCAAGAACTGTTACTGAAGATTACGTCGCGTATCTGGGTAGCAACGTCACGGGGAAAGCGACCGATAGTCCACAAGTAACGGATTCGCTCTCTTGTGATTCTATGTGATTCAAACTCTGCCTCTAACATATGAAACCAGAGTTTAGGGTCATCAATAAAAAACCCAGGGACGGCTAGGGAGACGGTCAAAACGGACGGCTCCGGATCAGGTTTGCGGTCGTTGCTACCCATAAGTGCAATGGTATATCAAATGTAAAACGATATAAAAAGACCAATTCAGCAACCGTGAAACATTTATACTATCGATATGAGGAAAATATAAAGGGAATATGGTAGCAGAAATCGGGAATTTACCGTTTATGTCGGAAAAAGTGTATATGTCAACGAATAAATGTGATTGAAGGACTTACAAGTGTCCTCGGAGGATTGAATTTGTTGTTCGGGCTCACCAATTTAGGATTCTCCTAAGTTAAGTCAGGACCTGCTCCCGTGTATAGTCTGTAGCTCCTGGTCTTCGGTTCGTGACACGTTAGCGAATATACTCGGCAGCGCGCAAAGCAGAACTCAAAACGCCGGAGCGGGACAGCGTGTGTATTGGAGGAGCGCAACGGTGTGCAGACGATGTACACAGGCGGAGCAAGTGGCGCCACCAAAAACGGTAATTGTTCAAATAAACAAATTTGTTAGTCTTTGTTATCGTGTGTTGTATCGGTAACACTACACATACATCTTGACGTATCGGTTTTCAGATCATCACCGTGAACCTTTTGGTTTTGTCTCAATAGTTTTGGGCTTCCTTTAGTTTGCATCATCAGCTGAGGTGCTCTTTCAGAGGTACACTGTGAGGCATATATCTTCAAATTCTTGGCGATGCGAGGAATACTTCGGAGAGCGGTAGTCAAACACAAATAACCACCAAGCATCCTCACGGTGAAGTGCTCAGGTCTCACAACCATCAAAATAAACACTACGAACCGTGGCGAAGTAAACCTGTCTGTCAGGAGAGAGCTATCGCAGTTTGACGAAAGCTTTTCTGTCTCGTTGTGCATGAGTACTAGATGCAGCAGTAGCAGCCAGTGGCCAGCTTAATTGGGAGTAAGTGTTCTACCCGGCGGTCTAGTTTACGCGACAGGTGGGAGATTGGCGTCTCATCAGTTTCGCGGATTGTCTCACTAATACCTGTTTTTCGCTGTCCGATAGCGCCAATAAGTTAGAAAAGCTTCCTGGAGTTGTCAGAAGCGAAAGTTGGTTCCGTCTCGAGGGTACTTTCTGACCACCATGTCTCACGATCAGCACGCCAACTGTTCCTCAAACGCGAGCGTAGTTCATGGCGTGCTTTCTTGCGTCTTACATCAGCGGAGATATATCTGTGCCTGTCAAGCAAAAACAAGGAGTCGGAAGGAATTCAGATACCGTAGCACAGCTGACCAGGCCGACATTCAGTAAGGCTTCTTTCAGTTGCTCCTAGTGCTCATCGACATCAGGTGGAGCGGTAGATTCCAGCGCGTGGGCCTGCGTAGTCTGGAAGACTTCCATTACTAGATGGTTGTTTAGCTTGCCGATATTTAGGCGAGCATGATTCATTTTCTTCGAGCCCCCAAAAAGCAACCAATTGTAGGGCAGACTAAGAGGTAATCGGAATCAAGGCAGGTTGACCAGCAAGAGCGACAGTCTAGCACGCTGCCGTGCCAACGGTAGCTAGTCGTCATTCCTTTATTGAGGGAAGAGAACGCCAGATGGCGGTACGTCGTTTGAAGTTGCTAAAGTTCGTGCTTGCTAGAGAAAGCTGGTAATCAGCACATTGTCAGTAGTTTGTCCCCATTGTCCGAACGATTGGGGTCAAGACCAAACTGCCCTCCCGGGTGATGTTCACTTGCTGCCAGTGAGTTGATGTGTGCGTTGAAATCTCCAGCAAGGACCACGATAGCTGTCTGGTGTGCTGTGCGCAGGAGCATATAAGGCTGTCGATAGAATTCATGTTTGTCTGCCTCCGGTCTACAGTCTGCAGGGGCACAGTGTAGCATGCAAGGATCAGTGTCTTCCGTGGAGGTTGCTTGTGTTCAATCTGCAAAATACAAGAACGCAGAAATTTCCATGTGCACAAAGCCTCAGTACGTGCATGAACAGGATCCTACACTTAAGTCAACCAAACACTACTGTGGCTGCTAAAAGCCTGCTCACTACAATAGGCGGAAATGACGATTAAGCGGCGTATGCGATCTCGATGTCTGGTCATTCCGGAAGAACCCCGTAGTCAGACTTTGCCGAGTCGGATATTGACAGAAATCCGGTCTGACTTGCCCGCCTCAGCTCTACGGCTGGTCTGGCCGGCTGCTGTAACATCCGGGTCCCCAGATGGGCGTAGATGGAACATGGTGTTGGAATTAGCCTGCGACGTTAGTCTGATCGTGGAGCTTGCGTCTTTAGTTTTGTCTCTGAGAGGCAGCAGATATCGATTGAGAGCGATTCCAGTGGGTGACCTAGACTCGCCTGTTTTCCGATCTGCATAAGCGTGCGTACGATACAGCTAGCCATTTTGAATCGTGGTCCAGGTTGAAGAAAGGTGGGCTCTGCGGTGTGATTTGTTGTCGCAGTCGTTGGGTAGACGATTCTAATGGAAGTCTGGTCACAACCGGCACCGCTAGGGGGTGATTCCGCTGCGGTGAAGTGACGTGGCTGGCATATGAAACGGCTGGAGAGGCGGGGAGAGGAGGACTAGGTTCCGAGTGTGGTGGTGAATAAGCATATAATCTTGCGATAGCGGAGGAGCATGATAGAGTGAGGCAAAAGCGAATTTGTGTGAGAGTCCATGGTTCAGTTTGGGTGGTTGTAGGTATATCAACTGCCGTGTCTGGTGCATGCTATTCTTCTCCATAAGTCTCAGGGTCAGTTTCTCGTTAGTTCAGTAGACCCATGTGGCGACCCACTTGATTGTCCCTCAAACGCACTCATGCGTATGGGATTAGCTATTTTTTTTACTACATACCTGCGCATGCATGCAGTGGGAGGAGTATATACCCTCATAACCACAAAGGCCCACTGCACTATTAGAGATAACGGGCAACCAGACTCGGAGACTTGGAGTGAATAACCACAAAAAGTCCCCATAGGCCACGGGTGGTAACAAGCCGTACAACAGTGGGGATTACTGTCTACCACCAAAGTAACCTTACCACATCCAACCTCCGAGGTGGTAAGAAAATGCCCTAAACCACTCGACCACCACCGGTCATAGCCAGGGCTCATCAGCTCTGAGCCACGGGAGCGACTCACTCTTAACCCGGACCAATTGGTACAATTGGGTTCCGCAGTCGAGAAATGGTGAAAAGTATTTCTTCTGTAGTTCTTCCGATTGCTACTCCAGACCTAGTGAGACCGAGCCTCAGCGTCGAAGTTTCCTCTTTTCTTTGTAACTTTATTTTACGCCTTTCACTCTTTTATACCGCGTCATGGAGCAAAGGAAACGTTGTCACAGATGTGCCTCCATTTACTCAGGTTTTTAACTTTGGGTTGTTTCATCCTTCCTGGTATTATACTCCCGTTTACACTGTAGAGTAAACACAACCGGAACGTTTAAGAGATGATCATGATTCTTATGATTTAATAGGTGAATCGGTGTTGTACGTTTATATTTGTTCGCGGAACAGTAACGAGTTATGGATACGATTTCTGTATTCGTTTAATCGATCGTACGATGAATTATCATCCGCTACCCGATATGACAGTTGTATCAATGTTATGTCCTGATCGTTTACATCATCATCAAAACAATCGTGCATAAAAGCGTCCGCCGACTTTACTTAATTGATCTGATAATTCATACCCAATCAGGTTGACAGTTTTCTGGCCAGTCTTCCTTCCGCTGAGATTCCTCGGGGCGACGCTGCGGAGCGTGCTCGGCGTCGACGTCTCCGCAAACAAATTCCTCCTCAAGACCGTCGTCCGGCTGTTGCTGTGGAGGAGGCTTGGGCGCACCGGGCAAGTTCTCAGTTACCCGATGCCAGTCACAGTTTGGAAAGTGAGCTACGAGAAGCCAATCGATTTAAAAATTCTCGAAACCGACGCGACTTCGGTATTGGTATGGTTGAACATATGAGCCAAAGTGCCGGTCAGGTAGGTTCAAGATTGAGTTCGCTGTTTGGTCTAGGGACCACGATTAAAAAAACAGCGTAATTTTTCATTTTATTTCATCTGATGTACAATATTATTTTCAGCCCTGTGCGGATTGCCTTGGAACAATTGGCTTCGGCGATTTCTGCATTCGTGTTAGACCGGAGCATCGTTCACTCGAGGCCATTGGATCAACACCGTCTAGTGATGCCAGTGACCTGGCTCCCGCCTGGCACTTAGGCTGCTTCCGATGTGCAACATGTGCTGATCATCTGGTAGATCATTGCTACGCCTGGTCCAATGGTCGACCTTATTGCCTCCGCCACTATGGTCAGCTGATTCGACCTCGGTGCGCAACATGCGATCATGTAAGACTTTATTTCAGGGAATGCTTCTACCTACTTGTCAGTAGTAACTTTTGAAACGAAGTATTTCGAATAGGTATTAAATCGTGATTTAACCATTCCTTGCATATGATTATTCTCTTACCTCGTGCTATTCCTGCACACTCTCACCACTTCTTAAAACAACCTATAAAAAATTTGCAATAATGAGAACTTTGTTAATTATCGGTCGGTCATTGTTGTGCTTCGTACTTTAGAGTTTGCCCTTGAGCAAACTACGCTAAATATCATGCGCCATTTTGATGATTTCTATTCTTTCAGTCGCAAAGTGCATCGGAGAGGGTTGTATTTTACATGTTTCAGTAACGGCATGGAAACCATCTTCTAGGGCTAGGTGGTTGTGACACATTTATTCGTGGTGAAGGGATAATAAAGATGACAAACCAATTTTAAGGCGTTTGGAATCGCAGGTCGATATAAGGCCAGGCAGGTTTTCCGACCAATGGTGGTCGAGTGGTTTAGGGCGTTTGCTTACCACCTCGGAGGTTGGATGTGGTAAGGTTACTTTGGTGGTAGACAGTAATCCCCACTGTTGTACGGCTTGTTACCACCCGTGGCCTATGGGGACTTTTTGTGGTTATTCACTCCAAGTCTCCGAGTCTGGTTGCCCGTTATCTCTAATAGTGCAGTGGGCCTTTGTGGTTATGAGGGTATATACTCCTCCCACTGCATTCATGCGCATGTATGTAGTAAAAGAAAGTAATATTCGAAGATCCCACTTCCAATAGTGATACAGCTTCCGTGTTATAATTTTCAGCTGCTGTTTCCTTTGAGTTTGTAGGAAAATGTACCCGGTAATTCAGCCGGTACGCACAGTTGTTGTTCCACCTTGATTTATTTAAGATTGGATCTGTCTTGTTAGTGTAAAGCGCATACTCATATTACCATTCATTTCTACGACAAAATCTACTGAATGGAGAGCTTTGAACACAAAATTCAGCTAATAACTGTTCAGACTGGTGTGAGTGCCAACAAAGGTTCCAAAAATGCATTATTCTCTTCTACGGCAGTGTTCCAACCCTATTCGAGAAAAAAAAACAATGGACGTGTTTACACTCCGGTCCACCTTGCGTGGATTTGATTGGAAGTGCAAAGTCAAGTTACTGATGGCTCAGATTGTTTTTAAGATCGTTTTGCTCAGTGTTTAGCAATGCGAACGAAAAAGCCCATGTAGTCAGAATATATGTCACGCAATTACTTGCGAGTAGTGTGGGACTGTTTAACTTTTCGTTTGATTGACTGTCCTTTTGGACTCCACGTATCACGCGCAAACCTCAGGTCAACCGACCAACCTGCACTCGGAAGCACCAGACTCGAGTTCCGCTCTTGTTAGAGCTCATCAGTGGTGCATATCCCGCGCCACACCCAGGGTTTGAACCCGGGCCCTCCCATCTCGATGGCGTGTGTTATCACTGCGCCACCCCGCTCCCGTTCGAGCTAATCCGAATCACCAAGTTAAACTTGTACAGATGTCGACCTCTATGACAGCCAGAAATGCGCGACAGCTTCGAATAGAGACACTGTACCGGACCTAGTTAACTCCAAGCGAATGCCTAATAATTTATCACTTGAAAATAACTGGGAGTTAGGTTCATCTTTAAAATCGGAACAAAACTCGTCTGTTTGAGCTGTGCACGAAACATCGGAGATAGAACTTTTTATTCAGGATACCTCTGAGGATTTTGGGTATTTTTTGAGGATTTTGAAGCATTCATAGGAACAGAAAAAAGAACGCCCACTCGAGTGAATTTGCTGTAACAAATGCATTATATGTTTTCCAAAAGTGATATCTATCTGGAGGTCATTCTTTAGGTCGTAGGGTTCCACATGTTATCGAAATTCTCCCAACATGGCGGTTTCTTAGGTTAATGTATCTCTCGCATACGGCGTTGCTACTTGGGTAGCTTATCGCACGGAGAACCTACGCTTCTGATGAAGGATTGGTGTCCTCAACTAGAGCCGTAACCATAATGCTAATTAGCACACCCACCGTGAATAAAGGCCAGTTAAACTGCTTCTCGAAAAGTTCCGCTCAACAATCTAGACGACGCTCCTAAGCTTGGATCAGCGAGCCGTTTACTTTTGTGATCAGTTCGCAAATGTCTGGCTTTCGGGGACTGGTATTTCCAGTCAGACGGAAAAGAATGCGGATGATGCCAATCGCTGCAGCTGTTCCTGTCTTACATTTCATAATCCGCACTGCTTATGGTTGTTCATCAAGCTTCGAATCAGTTGGCGTTTAAAACATCTCCATATCTCATCGTATCTGGAATCCGGAGGAATCGATCTGCGCGCATCTAACAGTGTGACCGAGGATGCAGGAACATAAGTGGATGACTTAGTCACTAAGATCGGTTCGATCGGCTAGAACGCTAAACCGGCCTCCTATATTTCTCTCCGGTCTAGTCTAGGCTTCCAAATTGAGCATTGAAATCACCAGCAACAACCATTATATCCGTGGAGTGCACGCTACGGAGCAGCTGAGACAAAACATGATCGAATTGGTCTTTAGTCCCAGGAGAGTTACAGTCATTTGGGTCAACCAGGCATCGACGCTTAGATCTGTTGCTGTTAACATGCACAGAATCATTCAACAGAACCGCACACAGACGACTACTGACTGGGATCGATTCGAGCAGTGCACGCTCAGCTTTCATGCTCAGAGCGATGGCAACGCCAGCTTAATCGCTAGCACTAGACACCGAATCGCCTGACTCGCGAAGGGTGAAACGAGGAGCTGAGCTTGTACCGGGAGATCGAAGTGTTAACACTGAAGTAGGGTCTTAAATGCATGTTTCGGCGGCGCAGCATAGATCTATTTTAAAGGTTTCAAGAGCCCTAGTTAGGGCAGCCTGTTGTCTCGTTTGTCAAAGCATGCGAACGTTGGAAACGGCCGAGTGAGGAGAATACAGAGGTCTGAGAATCGATTCTTCATTTCTTCCTGTCTCCAATTTGTAGCCCTTGTAGAGAGCTATAAGCTCTTGTTCATGACTCATTGGAGTTCCTCATATCCCTTTATGATTGTGATGCAAAGGATGAAGAGTAGACAGATAAAAAGTGTTTACCGAGGGACCGCTAGATATTTCTAGACGAATCATACTTCGCGGCTGCCCACAGCGCAGGGATGTTTCTTTGGGAACACTAACCGGAGATTTTGACTCAGAAGTCTGACGCACAAGGCAGTGGGGCGTTAACCCATCACGGGAACGTGATCAAAGCACCCATGAAAGAGCTTGTTCTAGCCTGTCACATGTGACCTGATTGATGTTCCTATCTTTTCTTGTTTGCTGGTACTTTATCATCGATATGATTTTCGGATTCAATCCTTAGTCCCATGCACCCAGCTTTGTAGGTGGAACGCAGATGGAGTAGCATCTGCTGGGCCAAGAGCTGCCCAGCTTAGTCGGGCGATAGCTGCTCAACGAAGTGCGATGACTTCATCCACCGTTGAGAGAAACTCCAGGTACTCCACCTTACTTCCATCTAGTGGAGGTATTTTGACCAGTATACTGCTTCTGTTCGTGTTTATTCGCGGGAATGTCCTCCTCGGAGATATAGTGGATGGAACCAGATGTTGTCCATCAACGGGTTCAGAGACTGGACTCCGTTTGGCCTCTACCGATCGACCTGCAAGGCGTGATTGCACTTCCGGCTTAAGGAAGCCGTCCTGCATAGCTGCTTGGGTCACGGAGGCACGCAAACCATAACACAACGTCAAGGTGCAGTCTCCTCACGCTGGTAGCATTTTTTGAGGCAAGGTTCTTATCCACCTGTGCGAACTCAGTCGGATGCTCATTACTCGATAAGAAGTTCCTTATGAATGTTAGTTTCACACTGAATGTTTGTCTTGCAGATCTCGCAAGCTGCACGTGATATTGAGCGTGACACGGAATCAAATAATATGAAGTAGGACCATCTCACAATTGCCGTTTCTGCATGTTTCCACTTTTTCGTAGTCCTCGCAGCGTGTCTTTCGCAGCACGAGTTGCCAGCGCACATAGACATTTCCAAGTCGTTTCAATTTAACAGGCTGTCTCGCTAAGTCTGGCTTGCCGATTTCGGACACTCGCGATGGTGGAATTTCCAATCCAAGCTTTTTGTTATGTTTGGTCGCGACGTTTTTAGTCGCAAATCGGGCGGTATTGTGGTCCACCGCCTAGCTCTTGCACGCCTGTTTGTTTATCAACTTCCACACCAAACAACTAATCGGGCTGATTGTGTCACCTGACAAATGGAGCAGTCTTCATGCCAATAACCGGAGCCTTGCCGTGTCTGCCCTCTCACCTGTCTGTTCACTCACTGGCTGCATTGTCTTCCTGCAGTAGGCTCTAGGGGCGGTAAATGTGTCTATGTTTAACTGTTTTCACGTTTGTTATTGGTGTGTAAGTCAGTCCGGTACAACCGCACAAACACACCCAATCAGAGCTTTTCTCAAATCGACCAATCTCTGTTACACGCACGGGCGCACTCACACGAGACTTTGTAGGTCGTACGTCTTTACAGTTAGATATTCGGTCAGCCCACGTCCGGGCAACGTGTTCCCCCAGGGCAGTGGCAGTCACATCGCACGCTGGTATCCCCGAATTACGTGCGTACGTGGCCGCAAAAACGCTAGCACGCACGCACATACACAGTCGTTTATCGACACTCGAACGATCAACTGTGTGCATTTCATGAGTTTCTGATTCTCGCGTACCCAAAACTCCGTGAACGGTCGTTTCGGTAAGTGAGCTCATCAAATCCGTGAATTGTCTTTCTTCAAACCGGATTCATCAGAACTAACATCAGTGGTCTGTTCAGCTGGTTGGTTTCGTGATCTTGATCAGTGCAGGAACTTAGCGTATCGTGTAAATCACCGATACACCATGTCTATGTCAAAGGAACTTGGATTATTTGTCACTCAGTGTGCACTATTACGAAGCTTGGAATTACTGCAATGTCATATTCTTTCGGAGTGTTGGTTCTAGTTGGACGTGTTTTATTTAGCTGTGCTGGCTGGGTTACTCATATTCTAAGGAGAAAGCCTCCATAAAATTGTTTGTAGGGAACAAGGTTTTCTGGTCGCCCTTGCGACTTGACAGCACAATTCTGCTATGTCACATCTGCCGCTTGTTTGCTCCCGAAAGTCGGGGAAAGATTAGTCGGTTCTGATAGTAGAATTATCTGTTTTGGTACTGAACCGCGTATTCTCGCTTCCTAATATTTTATTCTTCAAACGTTATAGCTCATTTTCTCGGAGGAGTATACTCGTGCCATGGATCAGGAACATCATACTGGGCATTTCGCTTGTCGCTCTTGTGATGCGTCCCTAACCGGTCAGCGCTACATCCTTCGCGATGACGAACCGCACTGCCTAGGCTGCTACGAGGCCAAATTCGCAAATACATGTGAACAGTGCAAAGAAAAAATTGGTTGCGATTCCAAGGTGAGTCACCATGTCTATCAAATCGAAGATTGTTATACTGGATGCCCATGTTGATGCACGTATTTTTCTCCAATAAGTTGAGTGCTAGGTCATTTACGATTCACATGACAGTTATATGTGATGAGCAGTCTAGGTAAAACATTAGTTCTAGACCATGCATGAAACTCGGTTAAGTAGATTGCAAAAAACAGTCCATTTTTGTTGTTGGGTTCTTTGAACCGGGCGTAGGTCTGGTCATGTAATTGAATACAGTTCAGAAAGTCATAGAGATCTGTGTGGTCTTCGGCTAGAGACGTGTAGCCTTGCTAGCTTGCGTCTGAACACGTATCGAGTTCCGTCTGATTGGATCGCTTTTGTGTGCTCGGTACTATCCGATGATGTTGTTTCACCTCCGAGTCCAACTGGACATGATTTCGTCCTATAAATGATTCTGTATTTCCTTTCCGATTCGTGTATTTGCGCATCGGTTGCTGGTCGTTCGCAAAGATGACTCATTTATTCCCTGTTGATACGGTGTGGTCCTACTTGTCGGCGTGATTCAACCCTCCGTTCTTTACCTCGCTGTTAGCATCGAATCTGTTGTTTCGTCAGAGCGTAACAGTCATTTCCTAGCTTTTGCTGTTGATTTATGCATTCTGTGCGTCATTCTCGCTTGTTACCATTTCACTTGGCGATCACGTGGCTGTTCCACGATGTTTGCAGTTTTGTCCGGACGGACAGGAGGGCGTGAAGCACATAGATTGTATGCGCGTAACAAACACTGGTTTAGAAATTCAACCATTTTTTGGTGTAGCTGTAGTTTTTTGAATTTCAAGCTCCGTGGGCAGTATTTCGGTTCACGCAGTAGTCAAAACTGGGAGCTGATCAGTTTTAGCGTTTTGTTTCCATTCTCAACCGTCCAGTTGATTTTCACAATCATTAAAATTTACTCCGTCAAACTTGTTTATTGTAGTCTTGTTTTTACCCTGTCAAGCAATCAAGCGATTAAGTCGCGTCTGCATTATCAATCCCACTCATGTCCCATTCTTCTCTTTCCGCTCTCTCATATCGTACCTATGTACCGTCTGATATCTCCCCGCCGGACGCGTCACTTCTCATCTACCTCTACGTATTTCTGTGTATGTGTGGTCTTTGCTATGCTGTGCGTCGTGGTCGTTGATCTTGCTTTGTTCGACTGGTCGTGTGCTGATTTCATATTCTGTCCCTCCCATCTATCACTTTTGTATTCCTTATTTCGCTCGTAGGGTTCGAACCAGACTAGTACGGGCATCACTTCGCTCATGTTAGACACATCGCGAAGATGTCCGGTAGATCATAAGTCATCACCCTGTCCGTCCAAAGTTAGTTTCCCACCTCATCGCACTCCACCCTTTTTGTCATCTTCGTACTGCTTGTCCATTCGGTCCGGCATGACAGTGTGATTCCATCGAGGCAGGTGAACATCTGACTGTCTTCGTGCGTCTGTTTGTGTCTGTTACTGTTCCTCTGTTTATCTATCTACTTATCGTGTTCGCTCTGAACACTTCTCAATTCACTTGTCGTGTTTTTTGCACAATCACTTCTTCAGCTGTGAATCCCTCAGACACAAATCACAGCTGTTAAAGTTGTTCGATTTTCTGCTTATTTTACACTGTTGTCGCATTTTAATTTAAGCGATTTGTCAGCTGTTGTGAACTTATTACAAGAAACTTCACAGTCGATATTTTCTTATTCTCACTGGTTGCATACACACCAAGCTGCGTGTATTATCTGCTTTTCACAAGTTATCATATGCAATAACAAATTATTGTACTCACATTTAACTTGTATCGGTTCTAAATCACCAACCTGATGTCACGTTACGCATCGAAATCTCCCGTTGAGGAGCAGAATCGTTGTTTCTAGTCTGTTCGGCTGCAGTGCTGTAGTGTAGTCGGGTGACCTCTCATCAGTTGGGTCATTTTGCATTCTTATCGTTGTTAGTAATCTTGTTCCACAGCATGACATTACTCCTGAGAATTTGAGTTTCTCTGAGCACTATCATTCATCAGTTCTTCGGTTATTATGATTGCCTTTGCATTGTTCGTAATAATCCAAAACACCACTCGTTTCGGACACATCCGATAGGTTCTGTTGCACCTTGTGGAAAATGGCCCATCGGCCATGCATGATATGCATGTTCTAACCCAGTTGCTCAGTTGTCATCTGAAAGCAACTGGTGGATTACAAGATAAGTGAATTCGTCTTCAACGGTTCAAAGCAACCTTTTATTGTACCTCATCAATCATGCATTCAAAATGTTGGCGTCCTCGTTTGCTACAGCCATCGGACGCATAATCGGTTTCTGCTTTCGCTCTTGCGTCTCCGTTGTAACCTTTTATGCTTGGATGAAAGAAAGCAAACTTGATGTATTGTTCACTGTTCTTTATTTATTAGATGTCGTTCTTTTTTCCTTCATTACTCGTCGGTCATTCGGAAAATTTTCCTCTCTATAGGGCTTTTCGTCTATAATGTCGTAACGTTGTTTTTCAACCAAGATTGCACTTTTCGTTCAACCGAATCTGTGTAGGACTTGTCATTCAAAGAACGACATTGGCACGAAAAGTGTTTCAAATGTTCGGCCTGTGCCACTTCATTGGCTGATCGTCCATTTGCGACCAAAGAGGAACAGTTGTACTGTTCCGATTGTTATGATGAACGTTTCGCCGCTCGATGTGATGGTTGTCAAGGTGTGTTCAAGGCTGGTATGCGTAAGTACGAATATCGGGGACAACAGTGGCACGAGGAGTGCTTCCTATGCGTGGAATGCAAACAACCAATCGGTGCGAAGAGTTTTATCCCACGGGAGAACCAAGTGGTCTGTGTCCCATGCTACGAGGCCAAGTATGCGCAACGCTGTACCAAATGTGCTGAAGTAAGTCGTTCGTTCACATCTCCGTGCATCAACGATAAACTGGGAATCAAAATAAAACCCGTCGTCCCATTTCCTAACTTGTATATTTGTAGTTGAAACGTGAAAATCGTGATCTGTGTGCATAGTAAAGGGACGGAATAACGCAATGATTCTGTTGCATGTTCGACTTTATTCACCTGCTCTGTTGATATTTTGTAGTGTCTGGTTCCGAACATGGGTATCTCCGCTCATTTTTATGAGAACCAGAAAGTTGTTTGCAAGGTCGTAAATTGAGAAAAAATTTCTGAAACCTTTCTATATTAAGATTTAACCGTTGTTAATGCGAATTGCGACCAATTGTAGTACTAATAATGGTAACCACGTTATGCATCTTGTGCTCACTACTGTGAGTTTGGCTGTGGTCGTCAGTTATTTCTGTTTCTTGATCCATGAAACTCTTCTGTGAACTCGAGTTTTTTGGTCGTGTTTTTATTGAAATATATCTGTCGCAACCGTGAACTGAGTTGAACTATATGTGACTCTCCACGTGATTGTTCTTGATTGTGTTTGAGACCATGAAGTGTGCCCTTCCCATTCCAGCATGTTTTCCTCTTCTGACTTTGTATGCTGTAACAGTGATGTGGCTGCACTTTCATCCTTAGGTTATCCGTCGCGGTGGTGTGACGTACAAAGGGAATCCGTGGCACAAGGAGTGCTTTACTTGTACCAACTGTACGAAACAATTAGCCGGTCTGAAGTTCACATCCAAGGACGAGCAACCCTATTGTGCCGATTGTTATGGCGAATTGTTCGCCAAGAAATGCACCAAGTGTGGGAAGCCAATTACCGGTAAGTGTTGCACAATCTGTGCTGATATCACGGTTAATATTTAGTTGAATGCAGTCAAATATAATGCGAAGCACAACCTCAGTTTCTCCGCATCAGTGTTTGAGGAAATTGACGCTCTATTTTCTTGCAAGTAGACGGCATCCAGTACCATTTCGCTTGCTTAAATTTTGTTTGGATCAGACCTCTGGGATAGTGACTTGTGGTTTGTCATCTCCGTGAAAGTTCAGTAGGTATAGGAACTTGTATGTATTTTTTGTCGTCACCCAGTAGTGCTGTTTCTCGGTTCTTACCCTGTTCCTTCATATCAATAGCTAGTAGGCGACAATTTCCATCGTCAACCTCTATGTTATTGCTGCTACCATATGCGCGATTTTATCCTGCAACGTGACACCCACTATTTTGACAGCTAATCTAAACTTGCTATTGAATTCGTCTGAATATCGTCTTCTGTTTGCAATTGGTTTAGTCATTACCAAAATGATTCTGACATTGACTGACGCGCATTTGTTCAATTCGGGATCACTTGCTTATTCACTTCCACATAGGACGGATTGAAATGACGTAGTTCGTAATTCTAACTATCAATTTTCACACTACTGGTTTTCTAAAGTGTAGTATAATCGTGACAATGCCTTAGTTTTTATTCAATGTGAGTTCAAGGTTAACTTCTAGTGGCTGTTAATGTCCTTCTCAAGTTTTCATTCAGTTTAGTACTGTCAAACACCAGTACTTAGTTTTGATTTCTCGGCATTCAGCTGTGTTGTCTGCTGTATCTAACAGTTTTATCGATGACTATCTCGAGCGTGACCTGTCTTACGCATCCAATTCGCCTGATGTACTCGACGCTGCCGTCAGATTCTACCCACTCCACAAACCAAAATGTAGTCAAACGCTTATGATCGCCTTGCATATTTTTTGTCAATGTTAAGATTTCGGTTCTTATAGTGAAACTGACCGCGTTGCTGCAGTGCACACGGCCCTTCACTGAAAAGTTAAGTGGATAGTTTATTCACCGAGAAGCGAGCGGATCTCGCGCCAAAGTCTGTACTGTTGTTAATCGTTTTCTGTTTTTCGGTGTCGAGGTCTGCGACCCAGCTGTGATGAACAGAAAGTATGTGTGTATGATGATGGTATACAAATCACGGGATTCTCGACCCTCAAACACATCAAGCCTATTAGACTTACTAATAAATTGATACAGTAGGTTATGATGTCTAAGGGTTCCGCCCCTACAGTATATTCATGAACTCACGCACAGTCAAAGCCTTGACCGTGGAGGTTAGTGTATCTGTTCGATGAAAAGAGATTCAGCGTCTACTCATGCAATCCTGGTGCAAATCGTTCATGCACTGTGCAACCCCTTTCAGTATTCCGTTTTCTGTGTTTCACACTTGAACCTGTTTCCTTTGAGGCTAAATTATGGCCACTATTTGTTTGAATTGCGCTGGGTCTGGTATCCAAGATGGCGCGGACACGTGTTGGTTTACGCACCACCCAAACCTCAAATATTTCACATAGCAGATGCCCGTAGGTGCTGCTACAATTGACTGTCTTGTCGACAAATGTCTGAAGTATTGTTTCGAGAGTCTGCATCCCTATAAATTACTGGGGCTACTTTTTAAACACTGCGTTGATATCTCATTTTCATTCCCTGTGAATAGGATTTGGTGGCTGCAAATTTATCTCGTTTGAGGATCGCCATTGGCATTCGGAATGCTTCTTGTGTGGCAAATGCAACTGCAATCTGGTCGGTCGCGGTTTCTTGACCAGCGATGATATGATCATGTGCTCCGATTGTGGCCGTTAACGTGCGGTGACTAGGTCCTCGGACAGTCTGTCTTGTAGCTTCACGCGCTTGTTGCGCGCGCCGCGTGCCGACAGATGTGTCCACAACTCTCCGTGAATTGGCCAATCAGTATCCATCTGTCAAGAACAACTACTGAGCATGTGTAGATGTGCTTGGCCACTTCTATCCGATTTGTCACCGTCGTTGTTGATGCCGTTGCCTCGCCGTCAGTCATCCCCGCCAACCAATACCACTACAGCCGATTGTACTGCGATCCCTCCGGCTCCCATTGTAGCATTTCTGCCTTCCTCGTTCTTTTTTCTCCTAATCCAGTTCGCTGTGAAGATTCAAGAGCCACCGCCAACTCTATGCGTGTCATTGTGCCGGTGGACCGTGTAGTATCAATCCGATCCATCCCCTGTCGCCCACCAGCTTATCCACCTTCTGTTGTGAACTTTTGTTATCTTTTTCTTCTCTTCTCTTCTATTTCCAAGTTGTGCAATCCGTCCATACTCGAATTTTGTCGAGATTCAACATCACCACAAGCCTTCATGTGGCATTTCCGCATACTATCACAACTTCACTCATCGATTTTTGATCTGTTGCTTGTTCTGAACCACAGCCTCCCGGATTGTGGTTGACAAGTCCCAGTGCACCTACTCAATAGAAACAAGTGCATCTTTTTTCTGCCGTCCATGGGTTCAGTCCGCCGAGCATCGATTCAGTCAGCTAGCACCGTCTGCCTTGTGCGCTAGTTTTTATTTTTCCCCTCTATCTTTGATACGTCCGATCCGTTCCTGTTTATTTCTGATTTTTTCCGGCATCGTTCTTCCTATCGATCGTTCACATTTCTCGTGGTTATTTTCACCATGTGCTGCTGGTGGGGACCTCAATTATGTTTCTCAGCGTTCTCTGACTGATGTGTGCAATCACCGTGTCTTCCGAACTGCAACCACACTTTACTCATCCTAAATTAGACGACCACAAATTGTTTTTGCCTCTACGACCACACTCGGAATTCAGTTCTGTCTTTCTGCTGCTTTCTCGTTGTGCGGTCATGTACCTTCGTCTTCGTTACCAAACTTTTCAATGAGCCTGACACAGATTTAACCCACACGCACACAATCAGCAACGCTCAGTCTGTCGAACGTGGCCTTCCCTAACCTAAACAGTTTGTCCGGTTGGTCTGCCTGGTCCATTCAGAACATACTGGGTCGGATCGGAAATTTCCCTTTCAAATACCGAGACTGCGTGAGTGTCATTCACAGCTACACTAACGCTGCGGGTGTATACAACCGAATACCGGTACGGTGGCGCGTGCCCACCATTACTTTTGTTCTATTTTCTGTCTATTCAAAGTGTAGGTATTCTTCCAGCGAACCACAACAGAAAAGTGAACTTCGGTTACGGTGGAATGACTCTCGATTACCACATCCTCGTTCTTCCACACAACTTTTACTAGTGTCCGAGTTTACTCCGAACCGAAAAAAAAACATCTGCAGCGAGACTTCATCCACCTTCGTCTCTTTGTCTCGCGATCTGTACACCTCTATCGCGTTCTCTTTATTGCACACTCAGATACCCGATTTTCATCCTGTCATCGATCTATTTACCGCGTCCATGTCGGAAGATCCATTTAAACCCACCCGTTTCTGCCTTCCCAACCAAACAGTCACTCACAGACCGTCTCGATCCTATCTACATTCACTCGGTTAATCAGCTGAGTTTCTCTCTTGGGCTCCTTTTAGCGTAGACCAATCGCTCGCTCGCTGTCTCCGTCTCTGTCTCTATCTTGCTGACCCAACCATACCCACGCGCTCTGTCTTCTACGTGCCCGTCTGTGCACTCGCTCGCTGGTTTGCACGTTCGTTTTTCCTGCCACACCTATCTGTCTCATACAAGCTGAGGTAAACAGTCCTTCGACTGTGCTTCCAAACCGTGTCTGCTAGTTTGTTCCTATGATTGGCCTAGTGTCAATCGTCTGGTCGCTTGAACCCATCCTCTTCCTCCGTTGACCATCGATTTTTTTCCGCATATGCTTGTCTGCCATCCGAATGGAAGCTCAATTCAGTTTGTCATTCTGGGATGGATGCGTTGTGACTGAACGTGATAAGCTTGTGACTTGCTATTGTGCTTTTATGCCCCTCGTCGTCGTGGTTCTGTGTGCCGTTAATCTACGGCGTTCGTGCCTGCGTTCGGGTGCGGGGCGTGTGTTTCGATGACAAGCGTGGAAACTCGATAGGATGATCGATTGCTTTTCGTATACTGTTCTCATTTATCAGCAGAAAGTAATAAATTTCATTTTCTAATCCCATCCACTCTTTCCCGCTCGTGCTTGAACTCATTCATCAGAAATACTCAGTAGAACCTGGTCATGGGTGTGCACAAATTCAAAATTCCAGTACTTCAGCTGAAGTCATCTGCTGGTTTCTAAATGTCATACAAGTGGAGTACAAACCAAGCGTTTATGTCTGGGTAGTCGGTTTCTGTCAGATGGACAACGATCTCGCATCCAAATGCTTTGGTCATCTCTAATAGCAGCTCCGTTGCCAGAGGATAATGTGGTCAAGTACATTGATGGGAACTCAGTCAGGTTAAGAACGAGTTACAAATAAACTTATCAATACACCGTTTCTGCATGTCGTCTCCAAGAGGCAGGCGAGGTTGACCGAGATGAGCTCCTACTTCTCCGAAGCAGAGTTAGAATTTACTGGTGCCACGCGCGTTTGTTAAGCATAATTCTTGTTTCTCAGTAGACCCGTTAGATCGTGGTTCAATAGTACTGGTTGCGTGTTTTGGGTCCCAACTTTTAGCCTGCGATAATGAATTCGAATCCCACCATCACCAGTCAACTGCCGTATCATGTAAATGCACTGTCACGCAGTTCTTCATGTCGAATCGCGGTCATCATTGCCGGTTTCCCCTGCTAGCACGTGGTTATGCAATAAGCTGCCTTTGCTGCACTCACGCACAAGCAGGGTCTAGGTTTCGATCCAATGAAGAATCTTTTTCTTCTCGCCCAAATGTTCGGGTGTTAGTTACTATCCTTTATTTCATTCAAAGGGAAAGATAATAAAAGTGCAAAGTCTTTCGGGTCATTGAGAGCGTAGTTTGATTTGGGTGAACAAAAACCGCGCTGTACTTCCTGCTTTTTGGATGCGGTCTAGGCGCGAAATCGGATGATTGTGTGTGGAGAAAAATTACGAACGATCATATTCAGTGGATAAGGACCTGATGTGAATACGATAATGACACCAACTGCAACACCTTCATTTAATGGGCCATTCTAGAACCCGGGGAATAAATCTACTCACTAAATGATTGTTTCAATTAACCTAGGGTTTACCGTTAACAACTCAGTTCGCAATCGAACATTCTGATGATTAAAATCGAACTTGCCTTGCTATATATAATTCAGTTCGGTTCATTCGACCACTTCCGTCTTCTGGTTTCGACTGGCACCTCAGCCCGGAGGGAAAATAAATCGAGCCGTAAAAGGTAGACTAACATTTAGATAAGTATGAGCGGGACTAAGGCAAGTGGTGAAAGTACACCACGGACTGTGTTCAATTCAGTTTGTTCAACCTCGCACGTCTGTGCTCTGGTTTCGGTTGTTACGTACCAGCGTCGTCGAATTATGGACAAAAGAATGGAAACAAGGTCAAAAAGACCCAAAAGCAAGGTAACAAGAGGAAGTCACGAAGACAGTTTGGATGTAACTATGCCATTGTCCGCGACACCTAACCATACCACGTAATTTCACCATCCATTCGGTAGGCGGGTCAAATGGACCCCAAACAGGAAGTTTAACACACCCTATTCGACCAAGTCCACCGGTCAAGGTTTTTGTACCTTTCAGCCATGTGATGAACTGACCACCTGGATCTACCTTCCAACCTCTACCTGGATCGGAGAGTAACGTACGCCGAGGAAGTCTATCGGTCTGTCGACATGCGTAACACATGTCCCAGCCAAATTAACCTATTTAGACCCAGTACTTGATCTAGAGACTGACTTCTGGTTCTCAACACCCTACGTCTAACCTCAGCATTTCTGATACAGTGTTCCCACCATATTTGGACAATGCTACGAAGACATCGATGTCCAAATACCGACAGTCTTCGCCCATCTTCTACTCTTAACACCCATGTTTCTGAACTACATAGAACGGGCCTAAATGACATAGCGTACACTCGACCCTTGATATACAATCGGATATCACGCCGACGCCACAGATGATTGAGGTTGGTAGAAGCTAAACACACCTTCTGTATACAGGATGACACTTCATCCGATATCTGTCCACCCGGTGAGTTGTAGCTTGAGCTTATTCAGCCAACACAAGGTTTGTTGTAGAGCCAAACCAGTCCTGCAGAAGCATTAATTACTTTGAAGGTGCAAAACGCATCCCAAACATTGTTGCGGACTGTGACATTTGACCATGTTGTTTGGCGTTTCTGATCATCTGGTTGGCTGGTTTCGTGGGTGTCAGTCTTCCTACTGTATTTTTACCGTAGTGGTGCAGTTGATCATAGGAAATAACTGATGTTTCGGTTTCTGTTTCATTCATATTAATGAAAGGTTACAGCATTTCAGGAACAGGATCGCTGTCAGATAGAAGCTTGTAAGGGGAATCGATCGACAGAGGAAAATGAGTGATCCGCCCAACCTAGATCTCGACGAACTGAGTCGGGTAAATCATGCGGAAAATTAAATTCGATTTTTCATCATCTAAGTGATTCTGACTGGTGCGATTAACAAGTTCTCTGTGTATGGGAGGTTACCGTGTTTCTTCAAAGCTCTTATTAATATTTCACCTAAAATGCACTAGGGCTTATGTTAAGGCTATATTTTTGTGGGAAAAACACGTCAGTTACCATACCCACCGTGTGGTGGTGAGTGAGGTTTATCGGTCGTGTAGGTTTGTTTACCTATCTATCCTACAGAGCAGGATGACTCATTTTAAGCTGCGTTAGTGGATGCATATAACATGGATCACACTTTATTTCTACTATGCCCTTGTGGTCACCAGATTACCCATGTGTCACGAGTGACATTTAATGGAGAACCCACGATTCACACTAAGAGACAAACAACATCTCGATCGGGCTAGTTTGTCTACGCTAAGCCTGTGCACTTTACTATCTTATTGGTCTGTAATCCATCGGTTATAAACTCTCACACAAACTAACTGTTCCAATGAAAGTCTGATTTTTCTCCGTGGCATCGGTGAGCCAAAGTATTTTCTGGAACCCCGTTCTCGAGATGTGGTTGTTCGTTGTGTGATGTGAAATCGGTACAAGCTGCGTGACACAGGATGCAACTATCAAAAGATAAGGTAAATGGTAATCTAATCGATCGTGTCTTGCGGCTGAGATCAATAGATGATACACAAATAAAACTAGAACCGTCATATGAGAAACACGAACGCATTTAGCTAAGGGATTTCGTGATGCTCGTAAATGAGCTCAATTTCTCCGGATGAATGAATCGGTTTATCGTGCTCTACGAGTGCTTTTCAAAATCAGTGGATAACTGACTGGACAGGTTGCAATCAGGAGCTCGGTTGATGGTTTTTGATCTATTCATCCAACCTGCTCCACTGAGTATCATTTTGTGGGCTTTCGAGCAGTGTGAACTTCGAAATCCCCGAATAGAAAAAACTATCACGTGATTTGTGCTATCATTAGTTGATCATCAATTATTCATTTAGACGAAAGGTGAAACACCTGACCATTTCGATATTAATTTGTGTGCGGGATGGCTAAGAAGCCACATAGTTTAATACGATTTTAGTCACAATGTACTCATCGAAACAGCAGGATTTCTTATCCGGAGTGCGCGCCGCCTCAAATTATCTCGCGAACGGAAGACTGGAATGACAGTCCACAGTGTCAACTGTTTCTGATCGAAAAGGTGTTCCACAAGTGAAGAGCAGAGAGATGTACTTCACTTGAAAGGAAAAAAATGTAGGTGAAGTCTTTCAAACGAGGTGGCAACATAATAGTAGCTAAGCCCAAGGTTGGATAAGGAAGCTGTGAATATTAGTTTGTACACCATATTCGGAACGATTTCAGTGCATTGCGTCTTCAAGAACAACTCATTCAACACTACGGTTCAGGGTACTGCAGGAGGAGGAGACTGATGGCTTTTTGATGTTGGATATACCGTAAACATGACGGGTTCTGTTATCTAGTCAACCGTATTTCACCGAGGAGTCGGACATCGGACCAAGTCATCCTTGGCGCCGACCTGGTATTCGTTTATCCATCAGTTTGAAACAGTTAGTAAGGATGACCATTTCAGTGTGCAGTACTAACATATAAACATGGCCATGTAGGGTGTGTTGGGTTTCCTGAGCGCAGTCGATAAGATCTACCCACTCAGAGATCAGTTCAGTTCAGACAACCACACATTAGGTACGCTATTTTTGGTTTCTATCTCCTAGTGACAACCTCAATAGGAATTAATGAAAAAGAACAGGAATATGAAGGGAGTAATAGGAGAACCACACATTGATATCAAGTCAATAGGTAAAGTTGGCGGGTACAAGAGCATCACTGATCGCGACGCCTAGCTGTATCCTCCGAACTATCTAACCATAGAGTGGGAAGGTTTCTTGAACCCCACCTGGAAAGTTTAACACGCCCTACATGGCCAAGTCCACTGGACAGGTTTTTCATACCTCCCACATCAAGCCTGGGAGTTTCGTCAAATCCGAGTACCAATGCTGAGCCACCGTCTTTAAAAATGGACAGAGGCAACCCATCCTGTCGGGCAGCCTGATATGGATTAGGGTAGCTTATCGCACGGAGAACCTACGCTTCTGATGAAGGATTGGTGTCTACAACTAGAGCCGTAACTATAATGCTAATTAGCAAACCCACCGTGAATAAAGGCCAGTTAAACTGCTTCTCGAAAAGTTCCGCTCAACAATCTAGACGACGCTCCTAAGCTTGGATCAGCGAGCCGTTTACTTTTGTGATCAGTTCGCAAATGTCTGGCTTTCGGGGACTGGTATTTCCAGTCAGACGGAAAAGAATGCGGATGATGCCAATCGCTGCAGCTGTTCCTGTCTTACATTTCATAATCCGCACTGCTTATGGTTGTTCATCAAGCTTCGAATCAGTTGGCGTTTAAAACATCTCCATATCTCATCGTATCTGGAATCCGGAGGAATCGATCTGCGCGCATCTAACAGTGTGACCGAGGATGCAGGAACATAAGTGGATGACTTAGTCACTAAGATCGGTTCGATCGGCTAGAACGCTAAACCGGCCTCCTATATTTCTCTCCGGTCTAGTCTAGGCTTCCAAATTGAGCATTGAAATCACCAGCAACAACCATTATATCCGTGGAGTGCACGCTACGGAGCAGCTGAGACAAAACATGATCGAATTGGTCTTTAGTCCCAGGAGAGTTACAGTCATTTGGGTCAACCAGGCATCGACGCTTAGATCTGTTGCTGTTAACATGCACAGAATCATTCAACAGAACCGCACACAGACGACTACTGACTGGGATCGATTCGAGCAGTGCACGCTCAGCTTTCATGCTCAGAGCGATGGCAACGCCAGCTTAATCGCTAGCACTAGACACCGAATCGCCTGACTCGCGAAGGGTGAAACGAGGAGCTGAGCTTGTACCGGGAGATCGAAGTGTTAACACTGAAGTAGGGTCTTAAATGCATGTTTCGGCGGCGCAGCATAGATCTATTTTAAAGGTTTCAAGAGCCCTAGTTAGGGCAGCCTGTTGTCTCGTTTGTCAAAGCATGCGAACGTTGGAAACGGCCGAGTGAGGAGAATACAGAGGTCTGAGAATCGATTCTTCATTTCTTCCTGTCTCCAATTTGTAGCCCTTGTAGAGAGCTATAAGCTCTTGTTCATGACTCATTGGAGTTCCTCATATCCCTTTATGATTGTGATGCAAAGGATGAAGAGTAGACAGATAAAAAGTGTTTACCGAGGGACCGCTAGATATTTCTAGACGAATCATACTTCGCGGCTGCCCACAGCGCAGGGATGTTTCTTTGGGAACACTAACCGGAGATTTTGACTCAGAAGTCTGACGCACAAGGCAGTGGGGCGTTAACCCATCACGGGAACGTGATCAAAGCACCCATGAAAGAGCTTGTTCTAGCCTGTCACATGTGGCCTGATTGATGTTCCTATCTTTTCTTATGTTTGTTGGTACTTTATCATCGATATGATTTTCGGATTCAATCCTTAGTCCCCTGCACCCAGCGTTGTAGGTGGAACGCAGATGGAGTAGCATCTGCTGGGCCAAGAGCTGCCCAGCTTAGTCGGGCGATAGCTGCTCAACGAAGTGCGATGACTTCATCCACCGTTGAGAGAAACTCCAGGTACTCCACCTTACTTCCATCTAGTGGAGGTATTTTGACCAGTATACTGCTTCTGTTCGTGTTTATTCGCGGGAATGTCCTCCTCGGAGATATAGTGGATGGAACCAGATGTTGTCCATCAACGGGTTCAGAGACTGGACTCCGTTTGGCCTCTACCGATCGACCTGCAAGGCGTGATTGCACTTCCGGCTTAAGGAAGCCGTCCTGCATAGCTGCTTGGGTCACGGAGGCACGCATACCATAACACAACGTCAAGCTGCAGTCTTGCTTTGATGGGATTCAACGGTTAACCTCGCATTTTTGTGCTCTGGCTCCGGCTGCCACCTTCAAATGTCGTCGAGTGAAGGGTAAGGTAATTGAGACATTAAATTAGGAAGAGCCAAAAACGAAATACACAGAAATCATAGAAAACGAAGGAGATCGGAAACCGCCAGTAGCCGCTAAAGTGAAGCATATCACTTAATTTCGCCATCCATTCGGTAGGCGGGTCAAGTGGACCCCAAACAGGAAGTTTAACACACCCTATTCGACCAAGTCTACCGGTCAAGGTTTTTGTACCTTTCAGCCATGTGATGAACTGACCACCTGGACCTACCTTCCAACCTCTACCTGGATCGGAGAATAACGTACGCCGAGGAAATCTATCGTTAGGCATGTGGAATGCATGTCCGAACCATGTGAATCTGTTTAGATGTTGCAGTCATCTTTTCATACGCTTGCTTCATGTACTTTAAATTATTTTTCTCTTTAGTTCTCCCCATAATTTTTCATATTCCTGCTGATTCTAATCCAGAAGTCAGTTCTGTCACACCTATGGCACGGATAATTTTCGTTCAGACTGATCTGAATTAAACGTCGTTCACAAGTAAAATCTTGCTGTAGATAAGTATTGCCAATGGTCAGTCAGCTTATAGTTGAGCCGGTTTTGACCATTGTCCCGAATTTATTTTTCCTCCCATATAAATGCATTGTTAGATGTACATAGTCAAGCCTCATTCAAATTGTGCTTCGATCTGAACCGTATAGACAATGTGCACAACCGGATTTTCATGCATGTACTGTTCAAGTCGGAGTACTTAGATTCCTAATTCAAAACACAAGGTGAAGTACAACCTCGTTTTCACTGATACTCTGATATCCAATCTTTCTTGAATGCTTAAACAAGATTGGAACGAAGGGTCATCTAAAAGGACTGGGTCAAACTGCTATGTTATCCAAATCTGCTCTTATTTTCCATGGATCTTAACCTGCTTTGACTTATTTTGTAATACCATACAATATATAGAGGATTATGCCCTTAGTTATGAGAGCCTGTCACAGTATCAGCTAGGGGGACCAGAGATCACGACCAATGGATACCGCCTTTACTTTGGAAAGAAATAATTCTGAGAGAACGAGCAATTATTATACCTTCGAAGGTACCCAGTGCGATTCACAGGAAGGATATACAGTGTGCATAGTATCCTTTTATTTTCGCTTGGGCGGGATGAATCAAGGCAAACAAGCTATCTCTGATTTAAGTAGTCCTTACACATGGGTAGACAAAATTCTTGGAAGCACCTGACCGGTTTTTCGGTCATAACTGCTCATCAGGTATACGTATCCAGTACTCCGCTGTCTACCAAGTGTTCCAATACATGTACACTACGTAGGTGTTTCTTTTACACCAATCGATGTCATAACAAGTGGATGGACAGAGGAGTTCCGGATACGCACACCCGGTGAGCAGCACTAACCGCAAAACCGGTCAGGTATTTCCGTGAATCTTTGTCCATCGTCGTAGATAATGCTTGAATCAGAAAAGACAGCTAGCCACCACAGTGTCGTCGTTCTCTAGGTTAACTAAATCTAACCCCCATACAACTATGAGTGAGCCTCTGTTGTGGTTCCTTATAGGAGTCTCCGAAATGGAGCATCCACTGACACTCCGGACACACAGATTAGATTGTTGTGAAGAAAAGCAGGCTATCTTTTGTTATACGTTCGCAGCAGTGTTTTCTACCCCCTAGCACCGAGTGAACTGTGCGTTTCCACTTACGCTTCACCAATGTTTTCCAAATCACAGCACACTGGATCGGCATTCCATTTCATTGACTAATTCCTTGTTGTTGTTCTGTTAAAGACAGACAGAAGTTTTATGAATTGAATTTAAATAAATGTATCTCAGATGGTTCTCAGCTCAGTGCCTCTGGTAAGCGCAGTCATAATCACAGTACCAAGCAAAATCGATCGGTGAAATATACCTCCTGGAGGTGGAACCAGATAAGCACGCAGCACGGATCACGGGCGTCCAAACTCCTCGTCTGAATACGAACAAATTTCGTTGGGGCCCTGTGGTTACGTGAATCGAACTTATGTGGTTACGAGAACCATTCAAGCAAATAACGCTTTGTGAGAAACCACCGAATATACAACAGTTGCGTTTTTGATTGCACTGGATTGTGAATTCGATTACGAATGCAAATACTACTGTTAGAATGACTTTTACCAAGGGACTTGTCTTCAACGATTTGTCGTCCACTCAGATCGAAAAAACTGATGGTGAACTTACCCCATCGATGCAATGAACTCATTGGTGAGGCTAATAAATTTCTTGCCAACCTATCACTTTAGGAATTCGTATATTGACGTTATGAATCATTCATACACATGGGTATCTTAGCTGACGACAAAAAAAACCGTGGGATGAACTCAATTACTGATGAGAAATATGTTGTTTGATTTATTTTTATTTATCCTGTATGGGAAATGAGTCTTTCTTAGCCAGAAATTAGAAGAATTGTTAAACAACAGAAAGGCGGATCTTATGTAGTGATTCGATAGGCATTTCATCGGGCACGGTACGAAACCGTTCCGCGGCCACAAATACTGAGAAGACTAGGCCCAACGAAATCACGGTGAACGGGTACTAAAAAAGCTGGTTGTGATTGGTTTACCTGTGATTTATTGATTATTGACCTTGATTTTACATTTTTTACACAAATAAATTCCTCAGCAAAACTAACATGCAGTTCCACAGCCTTGGTCTTCTCCCTGTTTCCGTGTACGTAGTTCCGGATTGAGACAATTTGAATACGTTCTCTCAGTTTAAGTATTGCGAATAGCACACACCACTGAATCAAGCATTCAGTGAGTTCAAATTGACAAAACGTTAAACATTTATTTCCGCGTTAGCTACAAACGGACACAGAGAAACATCATATCGGAGGAAAGCTGAGCTTTGGAGACAAAACTAATTCGAAATCCTAGCAGATATCCCAAGGATTTAAGTTGCATCGGAATAATTCTTGGTGGTTGTAAAACTGACAACCGTTTTCATATCCGGTCTAAGCATCAAGCTCAGTGATCAACAGCACATATAACTGATCCCACCGATCCACAAACACCACCCAGTTAATAAAAGTCATTGACATTGAGTGAGAACCGATTCAACGATTCTTAGTAGAAAGGGTATGTGACTGTTTTGCAGGAAAACAGTTAAAGAATATAGCAAGAAATTTACTCGACGGTATAAAATGTAAAATAACAGCTTCGTTTTACTTACGCTTCCTAAAATGAAGATATCCATCGTTCGATAGTTTTGCAGTTGGCGATTTGTGACCGTTCAAAACAAGTAACGGAAGAGCATAGTATCACATAGTGTTAGTGTTGGACAACCCGTTGCAAACCACCTTAGATAGGTTAGTGATCAGATGATCGACTCAAAATCGTCCACTCAAGGTTGGGGTCCCAATGGAGGCTCGGCAGATGCGCCCTTCAACTATGATTCCCAATAAAAATGGAGCAGCTGTCCAGTGCTTCCATGAATTTCGGTGGTGAGTTGAATGCTGGTACTGTGTGAGAAATTACTAAATTAACGGATACGGCGTGTGTGTCGTTGTGAAATCTTCGTTTCTAACTCGGCGGTTTTCGCCTACAGAAATTTGTTCAGTGTAGCCCTAGGTTGCCATTCCATATCAAACCAAGAACCAAATGACAAATAAAATCAATCGGTATAATATTGTTCTTAAAGGTGCGTAAAGTCATGTGATTGATTTCCAAGTCGATTTTGTAAGTCCGTTGCAGTTCTTACCGGTTAGTGCTTGCTTGTTTACCCATAGGTGTGCAGAACATAGACGTGAAGTGTAATTACGCAGATCACTGTATGGACTTTTTATGCATTCAGACCTTGTTTCCAAACTGATCGGTTCACCCATGTATGATCTAGTTATTCGTTCACTCTCTGATGATCACCATGTTTGGCGTTTACCGGTGAACGTTTCTTTATCACTCTAGGTGACCTCATCACAATCACCTTAAGTCAGGAGCATCATACCTTTTCGGTGAATATATATTTCAATAGACCACTAAATCCAATTTCACACCTAATGCGTTTGTGAGGTTGTTAGGCGAGATTTAGTGAAAAACATTTTGAAATGTCGCTGAGAACTGAAAGAAGACATAATGCCAAATGCAAGCAGTTCATCCACTCTTGTCGATCGCATACGTGAAACATATCAGTTCACATACGACACGATAAACAGGGTACACAGTGGAAAAAAGCGAAAATTATTTATTACAAAAATACGGTAATTCGTTTCGAGTTTGTGACTAATACCAATGAAGGCAGATTGTTTGCATTGATTGTTTCTGCGATCAAAGAAAGGGGTTTAGCTGTCTTGATCATCAAAACTTCGCTGGAGGCCAGCGGTTTTGTATTTCGGTTGCGTAATCGTACTTTGAATGACCGGGTCAGGTTAACTCAATGACCCACTGGAAGTAGACGTTTCGCGATTGCCGACGCTGGGTTTCTTGCCGGAATTTGTGTTGTGCAGTCTAACTAAGTCATCGAGTGCAAAATCCATTTCGGAATGTGTTCAGTCACTCTTTGAGCCAAGTATCGTTCTGCTCTGCCAATGTACGTGTCACCGCAACTGCAAGTGAACCGGTAGACAACATGAAGCATTAACAGCAATGTGACTGTCAGAGTGATCCTTTAATCAGTCCGCTAGTGGTCTGGACTATGCGTAATTGGGCTGCCATATACATTCGGCCTAGAGCGGAGCTTAAGTTATGACGTAAATGATTAAAAATGTGATCGCCTCTAAAAGGAACGAATAAAATGACTTGCCTTCTTTCAGTTGTTAAAATGGGCTCCGTTTTGCTCCGCGGTTTGCTGTGCTGGTCAGTGAACGTTTCCGGATAACCATTGGCTAAAAAAGTTTCCTTGATAGAATCTTCTTCCCTCTGCAGTTGATCAGGTGTACAAAATGTTTTGGACCATGTGGAAAAGCCTTCTGACCAAACTACTTTTGTACGCATCCGGGATGAAACTAGAAAACTGCACATAACTTCCGCTCCATGTTGCCTTTCTGTGAATAGCCCTTTGGAGTGTGCCGTCGGGAGGCCTTGTGATTAAAATGTTTACGAATGGTGAACTCAAGTGGGATTCTTTTCCATGAGATGCAGATAAATTCGGATGCATAGAATTTAAGATACTATAGAACCGAATAAAATCGTCGTCATCTAGAGTCAATCAAATGTTGTCAACATGACATTTGTACAAAGGATACTGAGCAATTTGCCCAGTTAACCGGGTTTCGATCATACCCAAGAAAATGTCTTCTAGTTTAGGACCTAGGGGGCTTTCCAGCATCACTCCATCAGTCTGTACGTATACCTCCCTTTCAAACTAAAAACGGATATTTTCTATGCACAGAAGTACAGGGTTTTGTAAGTAATCAAAAAAGATAAGCAGTGCAATATTGTTGGGTAAAATGATATCAAAAAGATAATCAAGTTTCTGGGAAAGGTACTTTATTAATAAAGAGATT
Organism: Fasciola hepatica; assembly: GCA_948099385.1. Classification (NCBI taxonomy): domain Eukaryota; kingdom Metazoa; phylum Platyhelminthes; class Trematoda; order Plagiorchiida; family Fasciolidae; genus Fasciola; species Fasciola hepatica. Next base: position 2,554,585 of record CANUEZ040000117.1, read on the forward strand.
CAACATCCATTGAATAAACCTGTAAAGCTGCCAAAAAGTTTTGGCAAGTTCAAAAGAATCTCCTGAGCAGTGAGGAGTCAGAGGTTTTCGGATGGGATCAAGAACATCGAGTAACCATCGAGCTAGTTTGTGGTAAGCAAAATTTCGCATGCACAAAACGGAGTCTCAACGGGACTCTACTTGGGTGAATCCCTGGTGATCCTCTCAGATGAGGCTTTCGGATTCCGATTTATCAAAGCTTCTTGCTTCCAGTTTCTTACCGATACAAACTGGTGGTACAATGAGATAAGAATGTGTCTAGATATTTGTTTCTCGATGAGTAAATTGTTCTTTAGTGTTTTATCGAACACAAATCTTTGGCTGTATGAGAGAACGGTATTCATCCGGTCAATACCGTCTTTCCCTATATTGATAACACTTCCTGAGCCTTCACCTGGTTCCAGAAACATCAAATCATTAATCTTTTTCATTTTACGGAACCAGATAAAGGCTCAGGAGTATTAATCATGAAGAAATGAAAAATGTCTGGCTTTCTGTGAAGTTATGTTGATCAAGACAGCTAAACCCCTTTCTATGAGCACAGAAACAATCAATGCAAACAATCTGCCTTCATTGGTATTAGTCACAAACTCGAAACGAATTATAGTATTTTTGTAATAAATGATTCCCTCCTTTTCCACTGTGTACCCTGTTTATCGTATCGTATGTGAACTGATATGTTTCACGTACGCGAAGGACAAGAGTAAAAGGAATGCTTGCATTTCGCGTTGTGTTTACTCTCTTTTCGTACTTACCGGGGATGTTTAGACACAATGACTACTCAGATACTGAAGGTTCCCGGCTGCCTATAGTAGATGCACAAAAAGTGGCTGTGGTATATCTGTTCCGACTCTTTTTTTTTGGGAAACAACACAGAACAGGAGTAGCGGCTGAATCAGCGGAGCATGTTCACCTGGTCCCAATCAGAACTCAATAGGCTGCCGGGGGCAGGATTTTGAATCCCACTCATTTATGAAAAGTAGAGAAACGTATCACGCAATCAGTCATAGATATCGTGTAGTTTAGACTGGTGGTGACCACTTAAGATGGATCCTGAATAATCTGGTGGCAACCTCGAAGCACTTACCGAACTAAACTATGATTTAAGGACTTGTTCCTTTTCTCTCACCACTTTGCGGAGGTTTTAAGCTGTGACATCAAAAACTGGTGTACATTTTCGGGAAGGAAGACAAATGAAAACTGAAGTAACTCAAACGGCCTAAACCTATCTTGTAACTTATCACAGCTTTAGGCGAAGGTGGATGGTTAGTTTGACCATCCCAATTTCAAGTGGGATAACCAACTTATCTCTGGTCTTCCAGATTCCCATTCTCATGAGTAAACAAACAAGGCGTTGGATTTAGTGAATAGCCCAATCACTAGTGGCTTTTGTAGGAAGGTAATTCTAATCAAACTGAAAAAGTCGTGGTTAATTCTAATCACACCAGCACTTTATCCCCCGATGTGAGGAAGTCAGTCAGTTTCGTGATTATTTTTCATGCTGTTAGTCAGTCAATGTTACGTAACGACAGAGTAGTTCATCCCGGAGGTGGGAGTGTAGCTGTGAGCAACTCTTACAGCTTGTTTGTCTTACGCAAGACAAATGGCAAGTTTTTTGAAAGAAAATCTGTAGTTAGTATTTGTTAGATACCTGAAAGCGGATCGGAGGTCATCATCTAACAGCAACTGTGCGAGACACGTGACTTTACGGCTGGTGCTACAACAAACATGCCGTTAGCAGAAGTGATAATCCAAACCATAATGCACATAAATAAGACAACCTATTACGTAAACTAATCCTAAAGTTATTTTCAGACCGGAGACAGACAGTTGGCATTGGTCTTCCAGGGAAAGTTTATGATGGAAGGTAATAGAATTCAGTTCCCTTGAATCTCGAGAGAAAACAACACATATAATGCCCAGTGAAGACCATACGGCTTTACCACAAGTTCTGCTGTCACTCACAGTCGAAAACCACAGTCATATTAATTCAGTTCCTATCAGAGGGCACAATGTTCATCTTCCGTTTCCTTTTCACGGTCAACATCATCTGAACTGAAAAAGAGTTTGTACAGCAATGGTACCATTGTCTTACATTATTTATGATGTATCCCAGGGAACACGTGTCCCAGCATTTCTTCACCGTGGTCTCAAATTACATCAACATCTGACTACAAGTGCCAGCTGTGCCGAGTGCAACAATAGTTTTCGTCTCAGGAGTTGTAGTCACTACTGTCTTGTGCTGACTGCCAAAATAGTTAGCACAGCTTGCAATCGGTCTGTCTAAGTTTTCGGTCAACAAAGTACGTTAACTGAAACTTCAAAGCTACTTCGTTCAGCAGAGATTCAAAAGAAATCAGACAAAAATCACATGCATATGAAGTCGTGCAGAAGTACTTCAGACACGTACTTGGCTTTTCTGTCTGCGTGATTTCGTTCGAGCTTGTCTGTTTGAGACACAAGGTAAAGACATGAGTTGGAGAACACATCAACGATTTGGAATGAGTAGCTCCAAAATTTCAACCAGAATGTTAGAACCAGCTGCGTCGTTTCAGGTAATCGACTGAAAAACAAATAGGCTCTTTGGAATTAGACATTATCAGAGGATTGCGCTGCATCACAAATGCCTAGGTAAATCATTCAGCTTCGGGTTTAATCTCCTAATGAAACCAGCACTTGTGGTAACAGACTGATGATGATCATAGCTACTATATATATATATATATATATATATATATATATATATATATATATATATATATATATATATATATATATATATATTCACTAGAATCTAATTTGAATCTTCTGGAGTGTGAATGGATACTCTTCATTGAAGAGCCCACAAATGAATCACAACTGTGATTTCTCACAGTTATATATATATATATATATATATATATATATATATATATATATATATATATTTGACAACTAGGATTATAAAAGATGAAAATACTGATCTGTATTCAGGAAACCCACGAACCAGTCTCGGGAAATCCGACCAAAAATCGAGGAAACGGAGTGTCTATACCACTCGCCCTGCTTAGAAATCAACAAGATCAAGGACTTTTATTGCTCAATAACACAGAGTAGTCAAAATCGTTGGTTGGTTGTCGACTTTTCGGTCACCACGGGTAACCTTCTCCAAGACTGGTTCTACAACCGATACACTCAGAACCGATCTCGGTTCTGACACATAAAGATCAAGGACCAACTATACAGACGGGTAAAACCCACGGAGGGTCCAACTCCACGATTTACGGATTTTCTAAGTTTTAAAAATTGCACGTGCCTCTACGACCCATCTTTGCATCGAATTTAGCCTCGAACTGTAAACTAGCCAAACAACTTTTTCCCTCTCCAGCATCAGTCCTTGCCAGAGGATTTCAACGACACAAGAAGCTACGACGTTTTTCTGTAACAGATAAGAACCTTTAAAATAAAAGTAGATGAAAAGATGGTTTCCTTTGATGGGTCATTATTATTCATAAACAACCTAGGTGGAATCCGATTCCTGATGGAAACCTACTCCAGCCTATAAAGAGAACCACTCTAACAACGAAGGAAGGAATGGGCTTGGTAGATCTGTACCTGAAAACCTATTTCCATTTCAGTGGAAAATACCTGCAAAAAATGCGAGTAACACCTGTAAGATCATCACTTTCAGGCCTGCCAACAGAAACAGCAAAGAAGAAATTCGAAGCCAAGACATTCGAAATAATCAGACCTTTTCTGTGGATCATATACACGGACGACACGTTTATGATATGTGAAGAGTCTCAACTAGATCTATTCCATCAAAATTAGAATACACTGGTGCCCGGAATAAAATTTACGAGGGAAGAATAAGGTAAGGAACAACCGTCGTTCCTCGACATTCTGACGTGACAAATAGAAGGAAACCTAGAAACAACAGTCTGTCGGAAACCGACGACTACCGACCGCACACTAAATTCCAAGAGCCATCACACAACATGTCGCTTGAAGAGCTGTGTGCGCATCATATTTCACTGGGCTGACACTCCGCAGAACTCCCGAAATTCGGAAACAAGATCTAGTCAGACTTTTTCGACGAATGGCTGTCAGACTGAACTGAACTGAAGACATTGGCGGATATTGGCTCTTCAGCGCTCATTTCCTGATCATAAGAACACTGAACAACTGTGAGTTTGTGTCACACCTTTTGTTTCATTTTAATTCCTAATGTACATACCCTTTTGGCCTTTTATTACAGCACGCTCCTCCGCCCATCTTAGTTTTCTAGTGTCGTCTTAGATATTGTTGACAATAATTTAGTGTACCACATAGACAAAGTAGTACGCAACAAAATTGGTGAGCCCAGATTGTTTTTCCATCATTTGACACTAGCTTTCATTCTTTTGGTCCAAATTCCACGAATCTATTGACATCTACGCCGTTGCTCTCAAACTGCCCGTTTTTGCCCCGACCAACCCTCGAGTGTGGTTTCGACAAATAGAAGCCGTATTTGCCACTCGACGTATACCCAGCCAGCGTGTGAAATACTCTCACGTTGTCCAAGAGCTTCCCTTTGACATCGTCCTTGACGTGGAGGATCTCCTCGATCCCATTCCATCAGAAGCTCCTTACACGAAGCTTAAGGAGGCAGTCATTCAACGCACCGGAAAATCAGCCGGAAAAATGCTCCGTGAGCTGTTCACGTCGGTGGAGCTCGGAGACTAAACCCCGTCCCAGCTTATGAGCCACATGAGGTCGCCACTGGCTGGACGTCAAATGGACGACGCCATTTTCCTTGAGATATGGGTCGATAAACTACCTCTCCCGATGCAGCAGGTCCTGTCAATGCTTGAGCCTACTACTCCTCTTGACAAAGTTGCCCAACATGCCGATAGAATAATGGAATGCTACCCGCCTGGTAGACCCTGTGTTCACATGACATAACCCGCCGAAACCATTCAGACACATGAATCCCTTATGACATTACCAGTTCCTGCTCCAGATCGCCGTGGCGACGTTTCTCGCAGTCCTGCTTCCCCATCCCATCACTCTCATATAGATAAGGACATTACGGACCTAAAAGAAACCGTTCGTATTTTGTGCAATCAGGTCGGTGCAATGTGCAACGCATTGACTACTCATCGACCTGTGTCCACCGAAATACCTCGTCGACCTAGATCACGGTCCAGAAATCGGCCGTTACAAACCTGGTGTTGGTACCACCGCGCATTCGGCTCCCAAGCACGCCGCTGTGATCCCCCATGTTCATTCCGCACTTCCACCTCACAGCCTAACGACCAGGCCAGTCAGTAACGGCGATGACTACGGCTGGCTCTCCACATGAAAGTCGCCTATTTTATATCGCTGACCGGTCCAGTGGCCTTCGACTCCTCATTGATACCGGCACCAAGATCAGTGTAATCCCCCCACCCAAACATAGCCTCAAACCATCTCAATTCACACTGTATGCAGCAAGCACAACAACTATTACGACATTCAGCCAACGGTCCGTCACTCTTGATTTAGGCCTCCGACGATCTTTTCAATGGGTTTTCATCCAGGCAGATGTTCAGACTCCCATTATTGGCGCGGATTTCCTCTCACACTTTGGCCTAAGTGTGGACCTCAAAAATCGCAAGCTGGTAGACACCACAACCAAGCTTTGTGCAGTCGGCATTGGTAAATGCACCAATTCCCTGGGTATTCGGCTGGCGATCCCGCAATCGCCGTTTGCTGACATTTTGAAGGAGTTTCCATCCCTCACTAAACCGTGTCAGTCTCTCATGCTGTGCGTCACCACATCGCCACAATAGGCCAACCGGTCCACTTTCAACCACGACGACTCAACGCCGACAAATTCCGTATTTCACGCCTTGAATTCGAACATATGATAGATCTTGGCATCATTCGACCGTCCTCAAGCCCATGGGCCTCGCCTTTGCACATGGTTCCAAAGTCATCTGGTGATTGGAGACCCTGTGGAGACTACCGTGCTCTCAAAAACGTCACCGTCCCCGACAGGTACCCGATCCCGCACATTCATGATTTTGCACAGAATCTCTCTGGGAAGACAGTCCTTTCCAAGGTTGACCTCGTAAAGGCATATCACCAGATCCCCGTGGCCGAAGAAGACATTCCCAAGACATCCATCACCACGCCTTTTGGCCTGTTCGAGTTCATACGCATGCTATTTGGATTAAGAAACGCTGCTCAGACGTTCCAACGAATCGTCGGTGAAGTGCTTCGAGGTCTACCCTTCGCGTTTGTCTACATCGACGACATCTTAATTGCCAGCTCCTCTCCATCAGAGCATGCCATTCATCTGCGTCAACTCTTTCAGCGTTTCCAACAATACGGACTTCAACTGAACCCTAGTAAATGCGTGTTCGGCCTTCGGTCCCTCGACTTTCCTGGGCACCATATCGATCAAAACGGTTTGACACCCCTCCCAGATAAGGTGCGCAGCATCCTCTCATTTCCTGCACCTCAAATGATCATACAGTTACGACGTTTCTTGGGAATTTTGAACTACTATCGTCGCTTCATTCCCCATTGTGCGACCATCGTTTCATCTTTAATCGATCTACTCAAGTCCAACGTCAAGACGATCGATTTCACTCCCGAGGCCGAGACAGATTTCGCAGAGGCCAAAAAAGCTCTTGCAGATGCTACCATGCTGCATCATCCACATTCGGATCCAAATACTGAGTTAATCCCAACAACTGATGCATCCAATACTGCGGTCGGTGCAGTGCTTCACCAAATTGTGGGCAATCAATTACAGCCCTTAGCGTTCTTCTCGCAAAAACTCCAGGCGGCACAGACAAAATATAGCACGTTTTCTTGTGAACTCCTGGCTATTTACTTGTCCATCCGTCATTTCCGCCACCTTTTGGAAGGACGACAATTTCGTGTGCACACTGACCACAAACCCCTGACACGCGCACTTCATGCTAAGCCTGACAGATATTCACCTAGAGACATCCGCTATTTGGATTATATTTCTCAGTTCACGACAGACATCCGCCACGTGCGTGGAGTTGACAATGTTGTGGCTGATGTTTTATCCAGACTTGACATCAACACGGTGCAGACTAAATTCGATCTTACAGAACTGGCAAACCTCCAGCGTGATGATCCATCCTTGCTCGAACTGCGCACATCCTCCACACTCCAGCTGAAGGATTCTCCCTTACCTTCAGCCGATGGCACAGTCCTATGTGACTGGTCTACAGGTAACCCTCGTCCTGTCGTTCCAACTTCCTACAGGAAAATCCTTTTCGATCATTTTCATTCTCGTTCCCATCCTGGTATTCGTGCATCTCGCAAACTCATTTCTGCCAGATTTGTTTGGCCCAGTATGAATTCTGACATTGCATCATGGACTAAACAGTGTTTACAATGTCAGAGAAACAAAGTCCACCGCCACACATTTTCTCCTCCTAGTACATTCACCGTTCCCGATGTCCGTTTCACACATATTCACGTCGATCTTGTTGGTCCACCACCACCATCAGATGGACATATCCACTTATTAACTGTTGTTGATCGTTTCACACGCTGGCCGGTGGCAGTACCCATTTCCGACTCCTCAGCAGAAAATATTGCTGAAGTACTACTCCAACACTGGATTAATACATTTGGTGTACCGTCTACCGTCACCACAGACCGTGGCAGCCAATTCCAATCGACTTTGTTTCGTGAGTTCACTAAACTGCTTGGCTGTAAAAACATCACAACAAGTGCATACCATCTTTCGTCCAATGGCATGGTAGAGCCCCTACACCGTCAACTCAAGGCAGCACTGATATCACAACCAAACCCCAATAACTGGAGCGACAACCTGCCACTAGTTCTCTTGGGTCTCCGGTCATCAGTCAAAGACGACCTCCACAGCACGTCGGCTGAACTCGTTTTCGGTACCACCATATGCCTTCCAGGTGAGTATGTTCAACCAAGCACTGCTGCCAGTCCTAACCCATCCCAGTTTGTCCAACAACTCAACGACCGTATGTCACATCTACGTCCAATACCCATTCGCTCGTCATCCACACACGTTTTTGTACATAATGATCTATATACGTCACCTTTCGTTTTTATTCGTAACGATGCTGTTCGTAAACTACTCACACCACCGTATGACGGTCCATTTAAGGTACTTAGTCGCACGGACAAATATTTCGTGGTTCAGAAAGCCGATAAGCCAGACACGGTTTCCATTGACAGATTGAAAGCCGCGTATATTGATACACCTCCATCACCAGCAACAGCGACATCATCACCATCCACAGACACACCACTAAAAATTCCTGTTGATGATCCACACTCTATCACCATGCCAGACACTACATCACACCCGCTAGCACCACCACAGCAACAACCATCCCTGGTAACCCGTCGTTCTGGCAGGAACGTTCGACATCCTGTCAGATTTCAAGACTTTGTTATTTGACGTTTTCTTTGGCTAACAGTTTTCTCTTTCTATTTTTCTATCGAGCGTTTATTTTGTAAAAAACGCTCTGGCGGGGGAGTTGTGTAGGTACCTGTATATTTCCGACTTTTTCCATGATTTTCAACGTCCTTTGGTGCAAAACTCCTTTGTTGTACCGACGTTTTGATGTAAAACACACACACCTTTTGGTCGTCATCACCGCGCAATACAAAAAAGGCTGTAAATAAATCTTTCATTCTGGCACGGTCTCATCTTCTGGCTTGGAGTGTCTTGGAATTATATCGGTCGGAACTAACTGTGAGAATCAAAACATTTTAGAAGCTTCCACGGGGTCTCTAGGCAATTCTTTCAATACCATCCAGTTCTGTTCAACGAATGGCTGTCCGACCGAACTGAACTGAAGACATTGGCGGATATTGGCTCTTCAGCGCTCATTTCCTGATCATAAGAACACTGAACAACTGTGAGTTTGTGTCACACCTTTTGTTTCATTTTAATTCCTAATGTACATACCCTTTTGGCCTTTTATTACAGCACGCTCCTCCGCCCATCTTAGTTTTCTAGTGTCGTCTTAGATATTGTTGACAATAATTTAGTGTACCACATAGACAAAGTAGTACGCTACACTTTCTAAGTTATTCATAGCAGAAAGCTAACTAAGGACTTTCATTAACTCCTGTATTCGAATTAACAAAAAATGATGGAAAAGCAACAGCCTGGAATGCGCAGTCTTGCTACCATTCGTACAAGCAGCATCAGAGGCCGTTAATCGTGTGCTAAAACCATTGGGCATCAAAGCTGCCCACAAATCCCTGATCACACAGGAATGCCTTATTTGACGCAAAAGGCCGTGGGGTCCAGCCAGGAAAATCAGGTCTGGTCTACACCATCCCAGGCTTAGGATGTGATAAGGATCAGTGAGACAAGTAAACATCTACGCACTAGCCTACACCAACACAAACTAGCATTATGAAGCTCCAGTTCACACTCATATATTTGAAACCACTGCCCACTGATGGATCACGAGATAAAAATCGATAGCGCACTTGTCTTGTTAGTGTCACGTAACGTTTATCGACCTCGAAATGTCAACTAAACGAGTTGATCTAACTGAAGGCTTCGAGGATTATAAGCTCCTTCTTCTTAGCTCAAGGGGCTATACGAGCTCTGGCGCTTCCCGTAGGTCGGGTAGCACGACTATATTTGTCAGTTTATGGAAGACTTCTAACTGTACTTTAGAGAAAACTTATTCTTTTTTCATTTTGTCGTTTTATGCATGGTTTTATAAAAACAAGTGATCCTATTTATAAGTATTTACTGTAGTATTTGAGATCACGGGCACGTGTCCATGATGACTGGACGTAGACCAGTGGTGGATCACTTAGGGAAGAAACGGGTCAGGATAATTAACGCATCGAGCGACTGCGGGGCATCTTTTTAATACGAACAAGGATGAAACGCAGTATCTGCGCACTGATAATGCCACCTCGGTTGTCGACGTCACATTTGGGACCTGACCGACAAGCCAAGCGATTAGGAACTCCCGAGTACATTTAATCAGGTTGACTCAGGCCGTGACATCTACTGATTCCGGTACTTTGAGAGAAAAGGGCTGATACCAGCCCACCAACATGTGTATTCTTGAGTGAACGATTCTGATAAAACTATACTCCAGTTTAGCAGGCAAATTAGAAACAATGCACTAGTTTAATTCTCACTTCCCAACCCACACAGATAGACCTTTGGGGCCCAGTGTCCCCTATTCTGCGTCCCTACAAGAATGATCTGTACCCCGGTCAATGGCCAACGCTTTCTATATGGAAAGTAAGAGCGCATATAGTGTTCGTGGAAAAACAATCTGTTCGCTCTGCAGCATCATGTTCCTAATACGACAATGACTATGGAATTGTTCAGACCAGCTTATAATTATCTCCAATAAAAAGGAATCCGATGGGGCATATATTAGTATTACTCTCGTTTCTTGGGCATTCATTAAGTCTACTGCGTCCTGTATCGGAGAGGTCGTTCGTTTGTGCTACCAACCTTTACTTATCCAATTCTCTTCGTACTGTAGAAAACACCCTTTACCCCGATTTCGGTGTCTCCCTATGACAAATATTGGGACAGCAGGAAAGCATCTACCAGAAGCTTAGTCATCATATAATTGGCCTTCATCTCATTCACACATTTACATTTCCGCATGTAGAACATCGATTCAGGACACAAAGCTTATAAACATTGATTGACAGAGAGAGAAATGTATGTAGTGACCTAAATAGAATGAACCGGGAAACAAGAGGATTCATCGAATACACAAAGGTCAAACGGTGAACGACTTTTGGGAAAACACAGAGCACAAACATTTCCAATATTTTGAACATTATCTTCCATTCATTTTTATAGTTGCCTGGTCGAATAAGAAAGACTTATTGAGTCCTATCAATGAATTCAATCTCCTTAATAAAGGGATACTGGCTAACAATGATAGTGGTATTCTCGTCTCAACATTGTCCTTGCTGTGTGTACAGTCAAGTTTAACGAAATGGAGCAACGCGTTCAGTTCAGCTGAACTAGTTAAGTCACATCTAGGTGAAAAGAACAACGAAGCTCACAGAAGTTTCTTTTAGAATGGCATTTTCCCGATCTCTCTCTCTCTCTCACTTGGGCACACCTGCTCTGGGCCGGTATCACTGAGCATCCCGTGCTCCATGAGGCAACTGAGTAAGGCATCTTCTTTCAGCGTACGTAACGAATCAATCGCGTTCAAGTATTAGTTGTAGGGTAACATCTGAGAATGCGGATTCTTCCAGGCTTTTACAAATATAACAACTAATTATAAATGAATCGCGGAAACTCCGGGGAGTTTTCTTGTGGCACATTTCTCCATATAAATTAATTTTACTAGAAGATATTCTGATATGTTACAGCGGAAAGTGTTTAAAGAAGATTTCGACGAATATAAGTATCCAAAGCTTCATATTCACACCATTTTTCATTTTTTGAGGCAAATGGTTAGGAAGTAAGTTTGTTTGTTTATGAATCGTTTTCGTGAATATAAATGCACTCGAATACAGAATCACTGCTATGAAACCCGATTCTTCGTGTGAACATATTGACCAAAGTAACTCCCCAAAAATTTAGTTTGTCCAAGCCCTTAAAATAGAAGAAAAACATGGAGCTTTGGGGGTTAATTTTTAAAATTAGAGTACATTAAGGGGTCAGAAATCAACTTGATATAATTAGTACTCATCTAAGTTCATTTTCGTCTGGCACGTCGATGTGAAATCCGAAGGCAGTGTTCATATAAACACAATAAAGTATGGGGAACTACAGTTACGCACTGATGATGTCAACCCGTCTGGTGATGAGAAGTTTGTAAAGTAAGCACCAAACTCTGCGATCATAAGCTGTCCAGAAATCTAGCTGGGTTCTTTGGTTATTTATCGGGTACGGTATTGTTTCTATTCATTGGGTCTAGCCACTGAGGATGATGAGCAGGTTCTTTTGGTACCACCGTTAACGCTCAAATATCAAGTCATCCGACCAACCATGCACTCGGAAGCATCAAACTCGAGTTCTGCTCTTGTTAGAGCTCATTAGTGGTGCATATCCTCCATATCACCCGGGACTTTTTACCTCGAACGCGTGTGTGTTACCGCTCAGTCATCCCACTCCCGTCTACGCTGATCCGAACAACCAACTCAAGTTCGTTTACTTGTGGTTCTCTATGACAACCAGAAATGCCCGACAGCTTCAAACGGAGACACGGTATGTGTCCCGTTGACTCAAGGCGAATGCCTTTTACCTAGATGGGCCATAATACCCATATTCAAACAACAGATCATGTTTCCATCTTTGTCAGGAGTGGTCATTGCAGTTTTGGTGGTTGCAGTAGGGGGGGGGGATGAGGGTGATGGGACGAGTTTAATTGCTTTTTCTCCATCCTTGAAGCTATCTGTCTGTCTCTCTGCCTACCTGTCTGTCTGTCTACTCGTCTGTTGTCTGCCCACCGTTTCGAGGAACGAATGTCTTGGTCGGCATTTGTGGAAAACTAATGTGGTATGATTTTTTATCTTTCGCATGACACCGGGTGATCAATAGTCAGTGTTACTAAAAAAAGATTCAGACACAGTTACCTTGTAGTATACTTGGTACTGCGGGAAGGCAACTTTATATGGAATTCAAAAATCCCGCTTGTGAAATAGTCATCAAGGCCTCCAGTTTAGACGTTACTTCCTCGATGAACTCAATGATGATGGAATTTTTTCAGTTATAATGAATGCCGTCGAGTAGAATCCGTCAATAGCAGCAGCAAAACTGCAAAGGAAGCAGCATAAATAGAAGCGGCACTACCGGCAGCAATAGCAGCAGGACTAGAAACACCGGAATCTGGTAATCGAAGAATTGACGCTCGCCTTGTCGAGATTTGCCTTGATATACCACACATAGTCGATTTTTCGAGAGTGCGTATTATTTAGTAACAAATTTGATAAAATAGCACCTGAAACAATAGATACTTGTTGGAAGAAAATGAGTGTCTATGAGAAGGACAGATCGTTTCTACTGAACTTCGTTTGATTCGTTTCGTAAACTACGACTGGTGGTGAAAGTTGCGGGTGGAAGACCTGTTACCGCAGAAATTGAACCGTGACATCCCGGGGGCTATCCCTACTACGGCCGGTCACTTATCGAAGCTTGGCTAGTGGCGGTTCCTTCCAGAAATATAGGACAATGTCGTATGATAAATAAGGAGAGTGGAAGAGAATTCATTCAACTGTTTCTAACATCCGGATTCCGGTCAAATCTCTCCGCAGTATTTGTGAACGACGATAAGACATATATACTACATCCCTGAAAACTTGAGTCATGTATATTGTTTCCTATTGTCATGAATGACAGGAACTAAAAACGAGCTTATTTACCAGTCTCGAGTTTTGCATATGGGGAAGCTTGTTTGTTCTTACCGATAAGTAAAATCAGAGTCGGATTCATCAGCACCTACAAGATAAAAATGTCAAAGTTTCCACCATATATGAATCCATTTATTCGCACTGAGAAATCGACCAGAAATGCTGTGGGCACTATCAGAACAGTCATTAAAAGTTTCACGTCTGTCGAGGTAAAAATGTCTGGTCGTTTATGATCCAGATCACACGACCGTCCATGTTCACAATTTTACGGAAAGGTGTATACCGAATCCATTCCGTGATCACGTGTCCTGTAATATCACACCACATAGCAGAAGGGGACCAGGAATAATTGAAGGCCACCGAAGGTGAAGTAAACGGCAGCTGTTGTGACGGGATGATTGGAACCCCTAACCCCAAACTCAAAAGTTCGCAACGACGACTGTTAGGCCAACCCCCGGTTATAAAATTCTTATTTCTGAACTTTACTTTCAGGTCGCAAGCATTTAACCGTCAGTGACATCAACAGCGCACACGAAAGGCGGTTCCCGTGCCTTTGGTTCACATTGAGAAGTGACTTTTGTGTCTATTCATAAACTTTCGTACCTTGAAATTTTAAAACTTGGCGAATGACTCAAATCAAAGAAAGCTGTGATGACCGAGTTGCCCAAAATGAAATTAGAAGGCACACCAACTGGTACTGAAATGTACTGTTGATTTAGCATTACAAAATACGGATTTTATATAAACGTGAAATACGTGAAGGTACGCAAGTACGCACACGTATTGATCCATGAATAGCATGGTTGATGGGCATAAACTTAACAAAAATTGTCATAATATACGGAAACAGATCATGTGCGCGCGAGACATGAGTAGTGCGATAATCAACATACATGGTTAGAATGAGTCATGCGCTCAAGGGGTATGTGTTTGTGTTAGTAAACGCATGGATGCTGACTGGAATGTACATTGAACAGATGAACATTTCTTGGTCCAACTGGGAGGTGCAAACGAATAAGACACAATATTTACATTTACCTTTGACGATTTTTCAGACATTAATTTACTTTGAGAATGATTTTGAAGACATCAGCACAAAAAACTAATTAGGGGAATATGAGTTTCGAGTTTCGGGCTTCCAATTTACACCATTTTCAAGAAGATTTCATCTGTCTGTCTAAACTAAACCATTCCTTTGTAATACAATGCTATGTTTCTCTTCAGAGTTGCTGGCTTTGTCAGCAATGTTTAGTCAATATATGCTTGAAGGAAAACGGATTGTTGGGCATCCCGCATAATGCTTTTTCGAAACATGTTTGCTTACCCCACTTGAAATTTTTAGTTCACTTTCTTCTGCCTTTACCGTACATTATATCTGACTTCTCAAAATTCGTATTGATTCCCGAGATATCATCCCAAATTCAACACTATCTGCTACCTTACGTTCCCAGTAGGGCAGAGGTGGGACATCCCTCCCGAATATTGCAATTTATTCCACACTCTCTTTCCCATACACTACCGAGTGCTTCCATCTGAACCCATTTTTATTCGAGTTAGCACCGTTAGGTAGAGCTGTTGTCGAAATTCGAATAAGATTGCAGATTTTAGAACCTATCCTTTCCCGACGTAAATATGTACAGCCTGACAGAAACGTTGTGTGTTACGTACCCTTTCCAGTGAATAACCAACACATATAAAGGCGTTCTGGATTGTCTATCATTTTGTGAAGAAAATAACCAGAGAACTTCAACTAATTAGCCATTCCCTAAATGGCTTCGATTTACAAATATGTGAGAATGTGAACCACTAACGCAGAAATAAGCGTTTTTCGCCTACATGCAAATTTCCACATTAATTTGTGATGTGCATGTTATTATCCAGTGATAATATGTAGACTTGTCTCCATCCTCAGTCAATTATTTTAGCTTCTTGTGAAAAAGAATAACAAACGGGGACACAGAACCACTAGTTAGGTTTTTCTATTTTACATACAAATTGTTTGCCCCCTTACTCCAATGTGGAGAAATGACATTGACCCATTTCTCTAAAAGTTGAAACCCGATTCCCCATCATAAGTAAATGTGTGTTGTTATGGGTCAGTGGTTGGTAGTCAAGTCAAGGAATCAGTGGATGCAAGGATGCAATGGAGGCTTCCAGTTTTTCATGGTTTTTCTAATGGTAAGCCCTATAACAAACGGATAGGTGCTTACATGGCCATGAGGTGAACATATCCACGTGAAGCCCAACTTGGCATAAATGTAACCCTCTAAGATGAGTTTCTAATCGACAGAACGACCGACGTGCTTCTTGAGCCGGATACATTCTCGATTGCTCGGAGTTCACAGCTAATTCTCATCTAACAATAATAACTGTGATTTTGTAAAGCTCATGTCGACCTGCGTAAGGATTTTGTGCAACTTCAAGGTAGCGGGAATGATTTCCTGTGACCATTTCTTACCATGTGTCCCATTTTGATATGCTCCTTTACCTGAATATAGAGCAAGGAACTTAATTAGTCAACCAGAACAAATATGGATGAAATTTCGATTTCTCTGCAATCACAAGAATGGACAATCTTTGTTCGCTCCGTGATGCTGTCAGTAGATCGGCCAAATAACGAAGCAGCCTACTTAACCTGAGCCTTCTTTTGGACGGAATATGGGAATTCACTGAGAAAACCCTTGTCTGGATATATCTGTTGCACTTCGAACATTCCATTATTTATCAAAATGCGGAACACATCAATATTCAGGTCGAATGTGTTCGGCTGTTTGCTCAACTGATTCTGTTTTAGCACCATATATATTACGTGAATAAGGTGAGCAATGTCGTTCACAAATACAAGTGGAAAATCCTTTTTCATAAATTTATCTCAATGCTTTTTATAAAAGTATTCGGATGTTCTGCTCCGGTGTATACACTTTACTATCACGGGAATATAATGGACCTTTAACGATGGACGTTCATATAAAAACTATTTCTGCATCATGCACCTCAAGCAAACCAGTTTTTTCTCTCGTGAGACTACCATCAACCACGAATGTGCTATGCAACTACAGTATTCTCAAGAAGTGTCACATCCGTTTTGATCATTTCTGCTAAGCTCAAATAGAGTCACCACTTTATCAAAGCAAAACTTCAGATAGAATGGGAATTAGGCTTCCCGTGACCGAAATAATCCATGATGAGCCTAAATCCTATAGTTTTAAAACTTGAGAAATATTTAAGAAGGAAATTTCACTCATATTTCAAAACTAATTGTATTTGATATCTGAAAATTTATATTGATTCCCAAGGTATCGTCCCAACCTCAACTCTATCTGCTATGTTAGGTTCCTTTTGAAGTAGAGACGAAACACACCTAAACAAGAATTTGGGACTTTGTTAGAGGTTGGACAGAATTTATTCGTAGTACAACCGAACAGTCTGGAGGTATTGTGGGACTGACACAGTGCTTCGACCAACGGTAGTCTGACTGGTTGATACACGCGGACGAGACAAGCTACTCGGTTGCCTGATCACGACTTAGTGTGAACGAGTCATTGCGCGCTAGCTAGACTGTGCGTCTGTTGTCCGTATCAATGTGTGAGACACTTGTTTCTAAATAATCGATTCTATGCAGGATGGTCCTCACGACAACGTGACGATTCCCATGTTATCTGTTTGGTTGTGTAAGTGTAAATTGTAAGTAGTTCATTTTCCCCTTTTGACTGGTATTACAATGATAGCTTTGTGTCTACTGATTTAATTCATATCTCAAGTCCCAAATGTGCTTGAAATATTTCGACGGAAACAATTATGTGCAAACACCGTGTCGAGGGAACTTAGTTGAGCATATTATTCTAAGCTACAGAAGAGTAGATTGACAAGTTATCAGGATCCATCCTCATTCTGACTGGATCAGACTGAAACCAAGTCAATACTGGTTCTACACGCATTCATTTGCGCCTATTTTCTCGACTGCTTTGCACGCAACACGATGTTTACCTTGCGCTTACGTGTGACAAGATCACAGATGTCCACGAACTGCTTCAGCGTAATCGTCTTCTGACTAGCACTCATGAAGATGTGTAAGAAAATGAAGAATAACAAGCAAATGATAATTCATGGGAAAAATTATTCTAAATATGACGCCGTAGGCAACAAGTCTAATCTCTTCCACGGATAAGCCGGGAGTTAAATACCTCACACTTTTGTGTCACATGAATGCAGGAGATATTTTCGCGTCTATCAAGTTAAATCCAAGTCACTGGTAGCTTCATGCACCCGATTGGATAGATTTTCAGCATTTACACCACATTTATGGAAATGAAAATGCGGGATAGGGAAATATGTACAAATTACGATAGTTTTCATCAAGTAAACAGTTCTGTAGGATAGAGAAAAATGGCAGTTTCCTAACTATACAAAAAGTCTATTAAACCTGCATGGACCACGAAAGAATATTAGATAGTGTAAAGCCAGGATACCTAACCTTTGGTGATATTCGTACGGGTTTATTTTTCGCAGATGGGAGAGGAAATCGGTTAGTGTGGGTTCCATGCGGTTAATCAGAAAGTAAGGAAAATAATACATCCTGTCATTTGGATACATTTAGTACAAGGAAGCGGGATGGGGTCCAGTTGACAATTTCGTTTAGTCGGATCATAATTTGTGAAGTTCATTTGGGTATCGGTTACTTACATCGTAAAGCTACGTAGACGGAGTATTTGCAGCCAACGGATGTCAACAGGATTGGAAGTTGTCTATCACAGAAGAAAGCGCGAAAACTGCCTCTTGTAATGCGCCGTAGTCAACGGGAAGAGAAGACTTTTGGCCGCTAAAAGAAGTGGAATATCTCCGGTCAGTAAAGTAGTCTGAAATCAGGCTGCAGACTTTTGATGCAAAACCACCTACTGAGAACATACTGAGCAGTACTGATCGATCAAGGCAACCAAATGCGTTTTTGTAATCTAAAGACACCACTTTGACAGTCTTACATTTCCTGTTCATGCCTGTACGCCTGTTCCCTTTTTCTCCGCAGCTGTTTAAGTACAAGTGAAGAATATCGATCAGTTTGGATGTAGATATTTGCAAATGGTCAACAATAAGTAAGCAAAAATTAAGGTAATCGGTGACGTGTTCACAGAAGATAACATGTTCAGGGTTCGAAAATACGAAAAAATCACTTGAGGTAATTAGGGCCCTTAACCTGACCTGGTTGTCGGGTGAACAATCGGTCTGCTTCATTTCTCTGGATGGTCTTCTTAACATAGTGTACCAGTTGGTCTTACTACACACTGTTGAACATACTTTCAAGATGCTGTGATCAGAGCTGTTCAGGAGTTCAAGATTTGAACATTAAAAAATTGCGGTCTGTTGGTAAAACCTGGTCTAGTTATGCTTTAAGTCTGGTGGGAAAAAGTACCAAATTTTCCAAGCCAAGAGTGGTGAGAAAAGTAACGCTAGGCCTGTTAAAGTCCTCTACAAATTTGCAAGGGGATTCACTCAGTTGTGCAATTACTGAGGTGGACAGAAGATTAGAAAATAGGTTTAATTCATAAAGTGATGTACTAGGTGCCAGCTGAATGTTTCCGATGAGTACTGAGCGGAATCCATTCAGATAATCTGGCTTACAGTCTATGATGTGACAGCTAATCTTCTCGGTTCAGTACGCAAAGCCCAGATTTGTTGATTTGTTCCACTTGAAGTAAACGCAAGTGATGATATGTTCTCCACGACTGGGAGCACCAGTGAGACGATCGGCTTGCCAGGACCTGAAATCATCCAGTTGTATAATTCCATCGGGTATATCCTTGTGCAACCAAGATTCTTGTGACGTAATAGTTTCCGCTTTTTTATTGCTTATTCTATTTTTTCCAATAAAAAAACCGATATCGCTAGCTAAGATTAGGGAAATCTGACTTTTCCCAACTCTGCATTGTACGAGGCTAGTTTGCCAGCCTACACTGTGTCTTCCTACCGTCCTATCTTGTTCTTTGATAGTCCGTTTGAACCTGTTCCGAACTTTGTTACCATAATTTACAAAATAAACCGTATGCGCCAAAACACTCAGAGATTTCATAAACGTGCACGTGTACGGCAGCATTGGTGACCTTCAAGTTAATACGATAGCTAGTACTGATATAAAAATCCACATCAAATGACATTTTTTTTGACTTTCCAACGACTCAGCACGGCCAATTTCAAAGGCCGAGCCTTCACGTGATGGCGTGTTCATATGAGCTGGGCTGTACAGCCAGACAGGAAACGGATAATTGATCGGATCATAACCGAAAAATAATGTATTGCTTTCCATACCGTAATATGCTGTTTATTTGCCGCTCTGTCACAGTAAACGGCTAACGGGAAAAATAGCGAACAATATTCCATTTTCCGTCACAGGCCTTGAGTTGACTGCACACGTACTTATCAATCCTTGGCTTCTGATACTTCAGTGAACAGTAGACGGGGAAGGTGTACAGCTGGTCAAGAACTATACTTCCCTGAAGCAATAGATTCGAACTAAGTCACCGCTGGATGCCGCTAGAATCCTTGTTACCGCAACTGAACTGCTGGAGGCTTAATGCGGTTTACCACTTCAAGTCCCACTTGAGGTTAATATTGACCAAACTCCCGTTGCTAGCACAATGAACCGTTGTGGTTACCGGTATATCTGATTTTCCGTACTAATAAATATTCGGGTGATAGAAAAGCAATATGAGTTCTCCCAATGGAAAATTTTCATTTTTGTTATTTAATTTTATGCACATAACTCACAGATAATGGATCTAAACTGGTGTTAATTTCGGTAAAATTGAGCTGAATGTCTCCGCAATCAGATTCTCTATGCCTCTGTGGATTTATTTCCACCCCAACGCTTTACGTTTTACTGCGTCCATATAATGCGGAGAGAGCTTCGATATGATTCAGCCAGATCATGAGCTAAGGAGACCATTTTCATTGTCCGGTTGCTTTTCAACGGGGCGAGAAATCAGTATAGTCCGTTTTCCATTTAGATAGTCCGGTGGGTATTCTTTTTCTTCTCTTTGGCATCTTCAAGCTATCCGTGTAAAACCTAAGGAAGGATAAGGCAACTGAAGAAAAACAGCGTAAGTTATTCTCCATCGAACAATAAGAGGAAAAATACATGACCGAACTGGGCGATTTTATTGATTCATAATCCACTATTTGCCCTAAAAAGCAGCTCAAGCCAACTGAAAGGAACTATCGCTCAGCTAGGAACTTTTTCAGTTTTCGGAAAATTTGTACAGCAAAATTAATATCGAACCGGTGAGTATGAGAGCTATTTTTATCCAGGAAATCTTTACTTATATCTGAATCATGCAAACACAACATGAGACAAGATATATGAACAAAAATATGGTCCCATGGTCTCTTTGAATACAAGCACGCCGCGTCATCACTCTGAACGAGGATTTTTAATCACATATTTGAGCGGAACGGGCATACTTCCTGACTGCAGACATTCATTGCGCACTGTTAAGGATAAACGGCACCTTGAGCTGGGCTTCACGTAAAGGCCCAACGGTTCAGAAATGATAGCAAACCGATTTAGAGCAAAATACGACCTACGAAGACAGTGCGAAGGAGCAAATCTCGTGCATTAGTGGAAATAAAAGCTTACAGCACTCGATCAGCACCGGTTGGACGATGGGATCCCGTGTGACGTTCCACTAACTCCGTCGAAAAGTCATTTCCGAGATTACTGATAAGAAACGCTACTTTGTATTATGGGGTAGATTCAGGAAACACAATTGCTCCAGTCATCACTATTTTTGAACACTGTTCAACTTGTCAACGTGTACTCTTCACTATTAGTCGTGCTCTTTCCCAGTTTCGCCATGTCAAAACAGTTTTCGAAAAAAACAGACCTTTGAAACTTTACTCGCTACTTCTGAAGTCCTTATCTACTCCACTCCATTTAATCAAATGTCTTACATTCTAATATATCTCCCCACTGAGGCTTTTTGTTCCCCACTTATCTTTCCAGGTTTGCTTGTTAAAGGCTTTAACCTCATTGCCAGATCTTCCAAATATCTTTCTCATTGTAGTAGGATCTCTTGCAGTCAGTTCTGTCAACAAGTCGTGTTCCAAAACCAACAAGCTTGCCAGGAGTTGGCCTCAAAGAACTAGATGACCAATCACATTATCTTTATTCACGTCGTAGTAAACGTGTTCTTAGTTCCTCCACCAAGTCCGGATACAATTACGTGTTGCCCCGTGCTACTATTTGCAAATCATTACCAGTTCTCTATCTAGTCAGATTCCCCACCAGCTTTAACACGGTTTGAAAGGAAATGAAAAACCGATTAGGCTGAAGATTTCTCTCCTGATTGCTTGTACCTTCCCCTAATCATTGTCTTTACGTAACGGCTGAATACTCATCTCCAGGTGTATGACGCGATCATTTGACTTGACTTCGTTTTTCAACCACCGCGACGGAATTACAATTATCAAATATCCGTAGACACGGAGCATAAAACAGCTGGAGGGTTCTAGCAAATTCAGTTTAATTAACCAAAATGCATGATGCTTGAAATAGATCATCCTTCAAACCTATCATGCAAAAATCGGATGAGTTTACGTGGGGTGTAGTATTGCATGGAAAGTTGTCGACTCTTGGTCATTTGTCAATTATCTATCAACCGTATTGAGTGCATGGCCATAGGCTGTCAGTCGGATTGCCCTGAATGATGTGCAGTCTTGTGCCATTTCACCATGTAGATAGAAATTTGTGACAGAATAATGTTCCCCATTGATCAGTTCGTAATGGCGAAATGCATAATGAAGGTAAAGTGCGAGTGTGCACATGTGTTTGAGCCTGTCTATTTGTACCTTTGTGTACGCGCGTAAGAGAGAGAGAGAGAGAGAAAGATAGAGAGGGAGAGAGAGAAATATAATATAGAAACTTATAATAACTTGGAAGTTCGTACGGATGAAAACAAGAGTTAACTAGGGCGTCAACAGTATGAGGTCACCGGTGGCAATCTATAGGCTGGATCATTTGTTCTGGCAGATAATTTGCTTCGTAAAGTGAATAAAAATTTCAAAGACCGTTGGTAATCTGTACAGTGTTAGAAGAACGAAAGTCAACTCTTTCCTTAGTACGTGGTACAATATAGACATAAAATGAATTTGGAAACTGTAGTGTTACATTTTTTTTCATCTCCCTGACGGAATACTTTAGCGATGAATACATATCGATTGCGGATTGATCGTGATATACAGTTTCTTTCCTTTCGTATTTATATTTCCGTGACTGACTGATGATATCGATCACTAGATTATATTGGGCCATAGCGAATGGTATTTTTACAGGTCGCTGAACAAGCCCATCATACTAATCAGAACATGAGTTGTAGGAGAACATGTTTTTAATCGTTTCATTCTCAAGCCAGTGCAACCACATTTACATGAAAGTAAATTGATAATACGTGCTGAAAAAGAAGTCTGGCCAAGTCATTAAGATAAAATAAAGGTAAAGGAGGATGGTTGAGGTAACTCCCACCAATAAACACGTAAGGTCGACCGGATTATGTAACGGGCGATAAATAAGTTACGTCACTACATTGGCATGTGTGATGCAGTTGACTGTTGGCTAGGGGAGTTGGAGTGCTTGGCTGAAGTTGACTAATTTTTTGAATCACGTCTGTTTTATCCGCTACAATGACTTCACCGATTATATCTAGTGTAGTGTATGGAAAACGTGAAAATATACTATGAACACACACAGTATCGATGAATCCGTCACACGCCTTTTTCCACTTTTCTAAATGCTCACCGAATGGAAGAGGCTAAGATGAAAATTTATGAAATAAAACAGATCCAAAACAGATTCTTCCGATTAGGAAATCGTCTTACTAATCAGTTATAGACCGAACACCCTTTTCAGGGCGTGCCACTCCTGAGTAACACAGAATACTTACATAAACAGAATACACCAAGAGTTGCATACCTCAATGCCCAAAATTATTTAATCCCCCACCTGCCAAGAATAAATCAAAATTGTGGTTCTAGTAAGATTTAAAAAGTAAAGTGAGCCAAATGTTAAAAGTCTTTAATCCCACCGGGATTCAAACCCACGCATGGTAGTCACACTAGCTTTAGTATCGAGCTTTACCATGCTTGGGTTCGAATCCCACCGGGACCAGCGGTTTTAACATTTGTATCATCTCAAAAAGTAAAGTGAGTCGAACGAATAGCCTCAGTCTAAATGTTAACATGATTTATTTTCATTTGGAGCAATGGAAACGTGTAGGTTGTTGACCCCGGTGGAATTCGAATTCATACAATGATGCCATTCACCTTTTGGTACAGCGTGAGTCCTACCAGCTGAGCTAGGTGGCCACACTAAAGAGATTCGAAACTTTTGCATGGGGATCATATAGTTCACCCAACCAAAGCACGTCACCAAAAGGTGTCGCCACAGTGATCTAACTTTGTAAAGATTACGAGTGACAGTCACGTCACGACTGAAGTGTAAACGATGAAGACGACAACAACAACGGTGTGACACACGTCGTCGGATGTGGACTAGAAGCAGTGCTCTACATTAGGGGTAGCACATGCACGATCTGCAAAGGATGAGAAACCGATTAGCCGAAGCCTAGAAAGTTTATAAACAGGCACCAACGTTTACATTAGAGAGTACAAGGATGACCGTCTGTACCTACGTGTTACAGCTTGCCAAACAAAAGTACTACTTCATTCCAGATGGAGTTATTAATTGAGCCCATAATTTGACAGAGTTAAGCCCAAAGTACAATTGAAAAAACCGGCCGATGGGAACAAACAGTTTTAGTACCCTCTTATTTGTTTTATCACAGCCAGCGTATTTTAGTCATATCAAATATTTGCGCTGAACAATAGACTCCACACTGTATTGATTTTTTCCAGTACAACTTTCATTCTATGTGAGTATCCTGAAATAGTCACACTGTTACGGTTGATTTCCACAGTGGGACAGCACTCTCGTGGAGAACTTCTACAGGTTCTCACGGGAATTCCATGCCTTTTTCTTTAAGATCACGTGACCGAAACTGACAAAGGTGTGTCGGTTAACTTGGATCATCTAAGTACAGAGCCTAAACAATCACACATGGAACTTGATTCAGAGGGCAGCTGTTTAAGAATGTTTGTAAGAAGTTAGTAAAAGGTTATTATTCTTTTTAAGCCCATGTTTATCAACCCTTTGGGTACAGTGACATACGGTAAATTTGGTGTCCGTGTTTACGTTCAAATGTATGCATGACCCGACTGAGATAGTCATGTACTAGAGCCGTTTCCGTTTTTCTTTTGTCGGGGCACGAGCTGTACTGTTCACAGTGTGCATGCATTCCAATCAAATATTTGTCTAATCTGTGATGGGGAGGAGAAGTTTCTAAGGCTAACCTTTACCTTTCTAAGGGAAAACATTTCCCATTGAATAGATTAGATAGAAGGAAATATAATAGTATGACTGACAGGTATATAGTGGTGTCAGTTATTGGCTGCGTATGCATAATTTACAGATTATAAGCAGACGTGTTTCTTTCTGTGAGAAGCAACAGTGTAGCACTAGGTCGGTTTGCGGAGTTCTACCCGCAATCACTTTGGAAAAGCTCTGAGTTCACCCATTGTCAGATGAAGATTCCAACTTCGTTAAATGAAAAACCTTACGAAGCCAAAAATGAAATTTGAGTGACAACTGGATATTTTGTTGAAATTCGATATCCAGAATAAACTAGACATGGCATACGGGGGAAAAATTATTTAATCTATGCGACTAGTCAGTCAACCAATCATTCAATCTTCCACTCATTCATTCATCCATCCATCCCGAAGGATAGAGAGACAGACGGACGGGTGGACAGACAGACAGAAAACAGTGGAATGGGGAGCCCAAATGTTGCAGGCATATAATTGGACTGAGGTTTTTCAACATCTGGTCAACGTGAACCTATAACCACAGGCAGATGTGGAACTGTGCGGTTCCAGGTTCAGATCTCGTCGCTGTCGGCGGATGTCCTTCTATGACAGCTCACGAGAGAGAAAATTCTAAAAATATTGAGCCATTTCGTCACGTTGTTTGTCTGAATAGAGAAAAACGAAGAGGGGAAGATAATTTTGTCAAATTAATCGAAACGACAGCCTTCCATGAAGTCGAAATTTTGCCGGCATTCTTATTAGATAACCGATTAACTGGTTAGATAATTCAATGAATAATTCACGCATACACATGTTTGCTGTTCTGCCAAAAATTCCCATCCATGAGTGGTCCCTTCAATGTTCATTTCTAGTTCATTACGAACCGTCCCAATAAAGAATCGGCAGATTGATGAGTTGTCAAAACGTTTCACTAATATTTTCGTTCTGGTTAGTCAATCATTCATTAGTGAGTAGAATCCCCGGTTTGTCCAGGAATTGCACATCCCTACTACAGTGCTTTTGAAACAGTGATTGTTTCCCTCAGATTTTCACTAGTCCCTGAAAAGATGGATAGTTAACAGAAAGCTATCAGCAGCTGAGCGTCTAGTATAAGTGACGCAGTACTTCGATCGTTAGACTTGGCCACTTAGTAAGTATTGCGTATTCTGGGTGATACCCAAGGATTACTCTTGTGGATGATCGGTTACGTCAGATCACTTTTTCCACGGATAAGCCTTTCTCACAAAAATCGTCCGTTTTTTTAAAGCATGCTAATAAACTGAAATGCTCATGTACAGAAGTAGACTAAGGTTCAACACGCCATCAGCCATGTGTGGGTGGTCCAAGAAATTGCATGAAATACGAGTCAAGTGAGCTGAAAGCTTGGTATTTCAATCAGGTAATTATCAGCGTTCTGCACTGTTCCAGACGAGCTTTAAATAAGTTTTTTATCATATCGAAAATACGCTAGGTTTTCACCAGAGTGACTCATTGTGAACTTGTGGTAAAAATAGTAGCGATAACTTTTTTCTCTGTACAGTATTGTTACGTATGTAGGGTGCTTGTAAATAGCTACTACTGGTAGATTATCGAGACAATAAAAGAACTTGTTAGTTACGGCGATAATGGAATTAACTGGGCCGTGTTATTGAAAATCTGACACCGCAAGAGATTTATATGACGCGTGAATAAGTCACTTGTGTTTAGTTCCAACGATTTCTAGTTACATCACACAATGAGTCGTATTCATGTTGCAGGCTAATATTGATTCTCGACTAAGACCGTAGAAGTAACTCGACAGACAGCTTTCGTTCTTTCGCGTTTAGTTAGCTTTACAGGTTGAATGACAGCGCGGTTCTTTCAGTGAACCAAAGAAAACAAACCGGCTTGGTTGATCGTCGGTACACAAAAACCATCTCAAGTGCAATACTCGCGCATCTGGCTGATTCCTGTCATCGAGCAAACGAAGGACACCTCTTCTAGATGATTTACAGGTTCCCTTGGAATGCGTAAAATAAACAGGACACGGATATTTTCTGACAGCTTTGGCACTTGGGATTTGTTTAACCCACAGCTTTGCTTTTTAAAGGAGATTCGTCAGGTCATTCTACCTAATCTAGTTTAGAACCATTGTTGGCACTAAAAAGAATGTGACTTATCGTGGGTTGTAATCAGAAATGGTTAGAACTAAACACAAGTGACTTAATCACACGTCATATCAATCTCTTCCTGTGTCGGATGTTCAATACCCAAACCCAATTGTTTTCAGTCCTCAACCACTCAGTGCATGTAACAATCACAAAACGATTCTTTCACCATCTCGACAATCCATCAAGGATATTCATTCGATACTACCTCATTCCACTTACTGCGCTGGTCTTTTTTTATTTTCCTGAGGCTTGGGGGGAGGGCTTCCCATTCGGAGTTTGAATGTGGCACCATCAGGACATTAGAGCAAGTAAGGTTTTGTCCAATACAGATAACCAGCCTGCAGTTTAACCGGAGGTACCCAAACAGTTATCCTCGTGGACAATGAAGATCAGGGTTTGATTCCCACCAGCGCCGGTAAATTGCCGATTTTGGCAGCTCTTCATTGGTCGTGGGCCTCGTCCAGCATTTTCGTACATCAAATGATAAGGAAATAAAAAAGCATCTAACAAAAGTATGTCACTGCGGAACTTTCATTAAAATCACTTCAGCTTCACTCCCAGCGAAGCGAGTTCGAAAACAGAAAAGCAATCAACTCACTGTCTACAGTGTGCGTGAATAATAAAGTATATAGCACTACATTCACTGCAGACACGTCTGGACGGTTTCTTGTTCTGTCTCAGTTGATCCTAATCTTCATTCCTTCAGCTACCTATGGTAGACTGTTTCCCTTTTTTGTTCAGGGTCTCTGATGCTTTAGCAACCTGAACAGTTATAGTATCATGAAATAATCCGTTTTTAAAATCACACCAACAAACGACTATTGATGACCCACTTTTGGGGAATATTTGTCATGAAATTTCCAGATGACATGAATAACCATCAGTCACTCACTCCGGGTGGTTAGGTGGATATGCACTGCACAGTTGATGATCGTAACCGAACAGGCGTATTACAGATTTTAAACTTTCAAATAGTTGTTACACCAGAATTATTGACAGTAAAATCCGAGGAACATATTTTTCCAGTAACACATTAGAACACGCAAGTAATTCACGAATGTATTGTACAGTTCACCAAGTCGCCAAGCGTAGATCATAAAAGAACACAAATGAGACGATGAATACACCACAGAATATTTAAAGTTTGCTCAATCCTCGAGCCTCAAGCAGGGTCTATCAATGTTATTTTCGTTTCGAACCGAAATATGAATCAAAATAATATAGATTTCTATGCAACGGAGTAAATCCAATTTGAATTCTTCTTAAATTGTGTCGATGAGAAAGAGCAGGAGTACACGGGGGAACTTCTCACTCGCCAACGCTTGAGTAGAGTGATTTTCTACCAATGTAAGTGATGTGGACGTTGATGGCGAAACCATGGAACAGTCTGCAGACTTCTTGCCTGGATGAAATGGAAAAGAAAGCGATGAAAGCTGAAGTGAATTAAAAAAACGCATTGACTGATAAAGTGGGGAAAGTAAGCCTGACAGTCACCGAATTACTTTAACATGCAGGTCCCAGAGCGAAGTAGATGCTATTCGTGGGGATGTGCTGGTCCATGGTAGATCATCGACCCGGTGGCATCAGCAATCAGCATGTCAGCGCTTGTCCAGAATCCAGGTCATCTCCTGAGCCGGTGAATCGATAGGACGCGAATGGATTCCCGTCAGGTGATAGCTGGTAGTATTGCCAATCAACCAATCGGAAGGCAGCCTACTTGATGCAAGTATGGACCAGTTAGTTTGTGTCCCAATGATTGGCTACAGTAACTGTGTCTTCCTATTATAAACGATGTGTTCTGTGCTAATAAACTGAGGTGATTCGAGGGAGACCAGTCTTCTCAGTACTGTTAGCGGAACAGAGCAAAATGTTATTTAACACACTACAGGATAGAAGAAGACGGTTGCGATTTGATGTGCACTGTGACTCACAATCCGTTGAAGGGGAACAACTATGTCAATAGAGGCAGAGCCGAGCACAGATCGCTCCCTACCGGGAAGCAAACGAAAAAATAACGAATATGTTCTTCTTTCATTCAGATGCTTTCGTTCGCAAGCCGGAATCACTGAATAATAATCTGTTTTGATCGTTTGACATGTAGAACTACCTCATACTGATCAGTGATGAATTGAAAGCCAATCCTGGTCATCGGCATATTGTGCCAATGAAGTGAAAGACTAGTTAATGATGCACTTAAAGAGATGGGAAGTAGGAAGATTAACGTGCTAACGGGCTCCAGAGTTATTACCTAGGGTTAAAAATAGCGTTTCATTCATTCAAGTACTTTCAAACTTGTAGAAAATTAGTGCACGAACAAAAAATATAAAGGGAGCGAGAAAACGGTAAGACTCAGAGCGTGGGTTGAGCAAAGAATACTGGAAAAATTTCGGAGGCTAAACGAAGTAGTTGTAAGCCCAAAGTCACAAAGTTGAATATATATAGGTAAATAAGAAACAGGTTTTGCCCAATGTATCCTGGACCATTTCACTGCATTTGTGCACGTGTATACTGAAGTCAGTGTGACCTTTATATAGTCAGTATGATAACCATCATAAACTGAAACGACTGAAGTGAATTACAAGTGAGAATAGCAGACGAGAACGTTTTAGTCACCAGTGTAAGACCAAAATGATAGCCTATTCACGCTGTTTACGCAGTTCAAATAGATGGTCTAACATCCGAATGCAGTTTGTGAGTCTGAAAAATGGATTTGCACATATCTGCACAACCGGTCACAGCACAAGGTCAGTCACGATAAAATACAAGGCTCTAGAACGAATGATCCTGGAACGGCACGGAAGAGAGCAAGCGGAGATACAGTTCGAGACCGGAAGTGGTCAGTTGGGAGTGAAGTCATGGTTACTGTTCGGCGGGAAA
Source organism: Fasciola hepatica (assembly GCA_948099385.1). Classification (NCBI taxonomy): domain Eukaryota; kingdom Metazoa; phylum Platyhelminthes; class Trematoda; order Plagiorchiida; family Fasciolidae; genus Fasciola; species Fasciola hepatica. The sequence continues at coordinate 2,584,401 of CANUEZ040000117.1, forward strand.
GGATGACGAGATGCCTGCCACTCTTTGTGATCTTCTTCATCGTTGGCAAATGCACCCGGAACGTGAAGGGGACAGCAAATACTAATATGCACAGTCAGAAATGCACTAAAGCAGACACAATTTGACTTGTCACAGGATAACAGCAGCTCTCTCACCGACGTTGTTGATATTCACGTGACTGTGATGTCGATGACCAGAAGGGCTGTGTAGTATGTACGTGGAATGAGTGATCTTTGCAGAAGTAGTCACCTACGAATGGTAGTTGTAACAAATATTTCGATTTCTGCGCACAATGAGGCTTCGGCATACATGATCTTTTCATGGAATACTTCAGAGTAAAGTGCAATGGTCTACAGCATTTATGTAGATATTTTTACGAGAGGGTATGAGCAGTAAATGAGGGCTTTTTGATACGTGAGATTTACGCTTGGATGGTGTAATCATTGTCCATTAGATTATTTTTGACCGGAAGTGTACGTAACAGCATCAGCGGGTGCGGAATTCACACTGACCTCCCTGAGAAAGACGTTGAACCGTGGAGTGCCCCATACGTTGATTACTAATAATGGAAGCTAATTAACTGCTGAAGAGATTACCAGCTGACTTAGAGAAATAGAAAGTCGCCACCTGATTACTGCACCCAGACATCCACAGTCAAATGGAGTGGTCGAAATCTTCGTTCGTACAGTGAACGGTGAAGTAAATGTGATCAATCAGTTAAATATCCGAGAGCCTGAACAAGGTGTGAACCATTTCCTGCTTCAGTACAGAAATGTATCCACACGTTCTAGTTCAGCAACAATATTCAAGTGCCGAGTACTCCGTTCGAATTTGAGATACACTGAATCCACGTATTTATCCTACAAACGAGGAAATGAGTTACGACCAGCGTTTGGAATTGTGCGGGGACAATTTGGTAATCGTACGGTACAAACTTTGGACATGGATGACTGGTCGGTTTACCGGAGACAAGTTGATCGAATTCATTACCGAGTTCCTGAAATTTCTGTTGATACAGACAGTGTTTCAGGTATCGCACATGTTAAATTTGATTCGGAAATACCTAGTAAACCTGTGTAGAGACGTTCTGAGTGATTGGCGATTAAGCCACCCAACTACCCACAGACCATAATAACCCCGCTGTATTCGAGCTATGGGGTGTGTAATGCTTGTCCATAATAGAGTTATTCATTATTACGTTTCTGTATTGTCACATATGTGCGACCTTGGATAGAATAAATAACCGATTGTGATTCACAATTCAAGCTGTTATGTCCTGCTATCCATTCAGATAATTGCCCTAGGCTTTCAAAAATAGTTCCTCACGCAAATGGTATTTGGATTTCGAATAGAATTTTACATGCAGTCACGCATGGCTCACAAAATGCAGCACAGTCCAAGCAATGGTATGAAAGGTATCTGAGTAATAATCGACAGTATTTGGTGAGGAACTTCGAAATATTTCTTGAACAGATCACCTAAAGTGATAGGGGATAAGTAGAGGAGAATACGAAAAACTTCCACTAGAGAAAAGAAAGTAATACGCTTTTTGATGTTGAATTGTCTCAAATTTTGTACCTGAGGGGATAGCTCTCAAAGATTCCCCCCAAATTTTCTCATGTGAGATGACTACCTCAAATATGCTTTTATAGTGACTCTTGAATATTTTTGATTGAACCTGCTGCAGCCAAAGGTTCTTTGGAAATGATAGATGGGCACAAAAATAGGCAGATAGGGAAAAGGTAAATGTACATTCAACGCATTTGAATGATTGTAGTATCTAACCGGATCGAGAACAGAAATTACGAACGCTGAGAGATTATTGGAGAAATAGTCTTGCGGAGAACCGCACCATCACCATATTTAAATAATTGTACCGGATGATTTGTTGATAGATCAATAATGTAGATGGGAAATAGGGGCTAAGTAGAGCTGCTCACATCAATCCTGAGTTATTCAATCTAAGATCTAAGTGTTTTCAACCCACCGCTTGTTCACTGAGTCCCGCTAGTAAAATAATCAGGCAGTGAAGCCGATGGGAGTTTGGCTTGCTGAACAGAAGGGACGGTGGAATGGACTCAAAGGCGGACTATTAGTCTAGAAAAGTATACCGTTCACACTTCGCCGATCAGCCCACCAATGAAGCTAGAGAAGGGATAGAATCCTAAACGGACCTGTGCAGCTTATATGTAAACCAAAGGGTGCACTTGTAAAATCTTAAGCGTTTCAGAATGACACGCTCCATCAGTTTAAGGCCAGAAAAATTTGGAGTAGAGGAGTGAAAGCGTTTAGCTGGGGCACGAATTACAAGTTCTGGTTGCTGGAATAATGGTGACGGGCCTTCAGCAATCGGGATCAGAATAATTGCACAAAAACTCGTTTAAAAGAGAAGCGATACCTTGATCACAGCAACAGCACAGTGTCTCCAAAGTGACGGCCGTGGGCCTTCAGAGCCAGTACACGGAGTTGCTTTACAAGTACGATGGGTCTTTTGCACTTCTTTTGTAGACAACGAGGCTGTTTACACTTTATCTTATGGCTTGAGCGGAACTGGAGAGTCGTTGGATGAGTTGAATGAGTGGTAGTACTGTCGTCGTCGGCAGCGCAGTTCACTTGTTTCGTTTTTGTTCTTCGGCGAAGTCGAATTCCTTGCCATAGAATTTGACCAAAGTACGGTGCCTTTGATTTCATTCTTCAATAGCATAGAAATATATTTGATTTTTAAATTGCACTGGCTTTGCAACAATGTTTCTTCTGCCCTTCCCATAGTTGTTATGTAGGAAAAGTATCGAGACCCTTTTAAGGGGCAGCACTTTTGAACGAAAATCGAGATGAATAGAAGAGGGACTTTCGTAAGAGAATCATTTTGTCACATGAAAACTTTCGGATGTTTGTTTGCCTGAAAGAATGAAAAGCAGATTGTGAGTAGATCTTAGAATTTAAAAGCTGACAACTGCCGGTGATGAAGACAGCGACACAAAATAAGGGTGAACAAGTCAAAATGATTGTGATAATCCTGTCCAAAATAGAATTTCCTCTGAGTGGTATAACGCCAAGATCGGTTAGATCAAATCAAGTAGGTGAAGGGTTGAAGCATGACTGAAGTTGCCCATTATGATATGCAAATTATCACCTATAAACAAAGTCAACAAAGGTGAAAAGAGTCATAGAAGGACGTATAAGTTTGTTATGATGGTACCCATATGGCAAGAAAAATTAGGATAGTCCGGAATAATTAAAATTTCGCTAAATATGCATAAACGATTTCACACTTGCCGCACTAAAAGGATTTGACATATGTGACGGCTCCAGGGCAGATAATTTTACTTTCATTTTGACAAACTATGAAGTGGTGTATATTGGTGAAGGGGACACTCATATCCGTGGCGAAGACATTCACGTTTCTGATGTTCCGATTCTTGAGCTTTGGTATATTTCGAACGTAACTTTCAGTTGTATCTCTGGTTGTAGCAGCTGAGCTATCCATTTTATTAAAACATACTGCGGCCAGGTGACCTATGGTCGCGGGTGCTCATCTATAGCCTGCTTGTATTAACTTGTTCGATCTGCAGGAGGTTTTTAATCTAACCCTTGAGGGTCTTATGGAAAGGATTCAGGCCTGAACTTCGTCTCATCTAACGGAATATTTAACTTCTTTTCTACTACTACTACTACTACTACTACTACTACTACTACTACTACTACTACTACTACTACTACTACTACTACTACTACTACTACTACTACTACTACTACTACTACTATTATTACTACTACTATTTTTATGCTACTTCGGATCTAGTATGTCTACGTGGAATGAAAATGTCCTGACTATGTTTAGGTTGCCTAATTGCACTAATGTATTCTACTGTCGGCAGACTTTTCATACCTGTTTTTGGTTCTGTATGGATTTTCCAGGTTCATCAATTTTGCCTTGAGTCAACGAATCGCGTCCTGATTTACCGGTTCTTGGTTCAACAGTAGATCAAACACAGATTCAACTGCAGTTTGTGATTCACCAAAATTCAATTTTGTTGGTTGAATACACACAGTGGGACCACATGATGACACCTCCCAGTGTAACTGATTGAGTTGGCATGAAGAAAATTGTGAAAACTTTTCAGGGTTTCACATAATGGTGAATCAACAAATTACTTAGTCGTTTAAAATCATATTTGCTGCTCTGATGGACTTTCTTGGAACAAAAATCGGTAAAATTCACAAGACAGCAAACTCAAGTTGTCAGCAACAATTGATATTTGTGTACCACTGAACGCGGCTGCCATAGTTGCGCTTTACATTCCTCGACGTGATTGTTTTGTTCAACGTGACAAGTTACTCAATACTGGACGTGCTGCATCCTTGCGTAAGCGTTTGTAATAGCCGATGTGATAATGATTTTACTCAGCACAGTCTTATTTGTTCGATAAGTTGGAAACAATGACCTTCCGTCACAAACTGAAGTGCGGAAGTCAGAAACACGTTTCACTGCGTCTGGACGAGAGCTTACCACAGTCAACGTGTTTTTTGATGCGGCCATTATAACAACCATTGAAAACTGTGACAAGACTGAGGTGAGAGACAAGTGATAGGAGCAGTTCCGTTCGTTTCAGTTCAAACAACCAATAACGGTGCACTACGTGCATTGACTTTGGTTGCTATGTCCTGGCGGTGACCTCAAAATAAACAATGAGAACAAGCAGGACAATGAAAGGATTAATGGACGAGCTACACTAATTAGTATCCAATAGATGAAGAACGTGTATAGACGCAGGTTCACCACTGATTGCGACACCTAGCAAACAAACATGAATTGGCCAAAAATAGGATTTAGGCCAATGGGGTGGTTATGGGAAATCCGCTTGGACCTATCCTGGCTGATAATTGTGGTGGCAACCTGACGATTTGTGGGGTGGGAAACAATCACATCTTCTTTGTCGTCGACCAGGCCGATGGACTAGGAGGTCAGTCTATTGGGATTCATGTCTAAGCAGCCGTGCAGAGCAATCTCTTCGGTCAGAAGGGGTTATTCACACTAAATGGGTAAGGCTGGAACTAGTTCTTTCTCGTCAAAGGCAAACAACTCTTCGGAAGTTCTGTGATCTGGTTCGGAAAGACACCGAGTATCCTCAACGCGGGAAGGGTAAAATCCACGACCGACGAACAAGTTGCCACTCACAACGGCATTGAAGACTTGTCTTTTAAACAAGAGAAGGATGTCAATGCGGCTCTACGAGTGACGAGTGTTTTGGAAGTCCAGTTTGATCTTTGCTACTAGTGGTGTAACTTCCTTCTCAACACCACCTTTGATTGTGTTGTAGCTCTCGAGGTAATAAAAAACAAAAACTAATTTTATCTGCCCCCGTTATAATACTTCAATATAAACTATAGTCGTGAGACTGTGTGATGAAACCTGCTGTGTGAAAATTCTGATCAGTCTGCTTCGTTACTGACTCATCGATAGCCAGTTCGTTGAAATTTCATTAGGCACTGATAACTACTCCTTGAATCTACGTCACTCGTTGCTGCTTCAGTTTGGGCGAAACTCTTAGTGAGCATGTGACAGCCTTATGCTCGTCCAAAAGCCAAGCTTAGTGATCAGGAGCCTGCGAAAACCCTCGAACTGAGCCACGAATTCTACCAATACTCAGGGCTTCAGAAAGTTTTGAACTCTAGGCGGTGAGCCAAAGTTGCAAGCAAATTGCAGATTATGTGCATTTTTACATAAGCAAAGAGTTCTTTATACTGCGGTGAACTGAGTCTACTAGAATTGATCCATACATCTCTCTGTGTTACCGGTCGAGCTCGTGAACCTGATCTGCTTCTGAACGGAAATTGCCAGCACTTAGTACAACTCTTCTGTGTTCCTTGTTGGATAAAAGGAGTTTCAGTGCTTGCGCGAAGTATTTTTGACCACAGCGGAAAATTATAGAGACGAATGGTTATCTCTTCCGCTGTTACCAGGACGCGGCACTTCACCAAACTTGAAAGCCCACTTTGAAGCTTGCGAATAGGACAGGATGCTTCAGTCCCATTCATTGAGTTGTTTAGCACAACAATGTGTCAAGCTGTTTAAGAAATAACCCAGTATGCAGAATCAACTCTGGGCTGAAGCATCGTTGGTATTCACTTGGCAAAAGAGTCGATCACTGCCCCAATTACCAGTCTTTATCGTTTAAAACCAGTAACTGAGGCTAGATATATTTTAAGAGCAGTCGATCGATGTTGGGACATAAATCCAATAGTAACTTAGTGTCAGGTGATATCCGGTGTACAGAGAGGAGTCCGCTGTGAGCTCACCAGAATGATTCACCGTCTAACGCTCCAATGGTTTGCGTTAATCAGTGCGCCATTACATAATAATTATTCATGCTTATTGATTTCGTCTCAATGTCTCGGCGTCTATTCACACATTCGACAAGGGAGGCATATATGCATTTAGTTGTGCGTAGTTCAATGAAAAAAAGCAGTTTACTGGTTGTAGAGTGGAATCTACTAAGACAAATTAGCTGTGGAATGCTCATGTATAAGGATAAGCAGTAACAACCGCGAAACCGGTTGTGTGCTTCAGAGGAAAACATTTTGTTCTGTCTTCCAGATACAGTGCCATACTACTCATATCGAAAATAAGAAAAACTTATTTTATTATTAAATTCAATAAACTCGCTTCTTTTTATTGTTTGATAACAAACCAAAGCACTTACAACCTGCTCGAGAGCGATACAAGTAAGGCAAAAATAATCGTAATTGAAGAATTTCAAAGAGTACAAATAAATTCAGCCACGTGCAGTTAAGTGGGTCAAGAAAAATAGCCTCATATTCAATTATCTAAGTACGATTTATTGACAATTGTTCGTAATTTTCCCCTCTGGAGGATTGGATCGCTTGTACTGTTTTGATTTCTGCATCAGTTCTAGTGGATTAGTTGAGTTGTTGGGACCAAATCGAATCCATATCTTCATTTGGGAGAATTAGGCTATTTGCTTCATCTTTTAACCAGTGGTTGACAGTCAACAAGAATAGATGTTTAATTAATTACTCTTCGATTGCTGTTGACACTTCCGACTCTTCAATGTACACTAGAAATGACGCAGGTAAGTCCAAAGACTATGGCTGAAAGTGATGTTAGACATTGGTCTTCCATTGAAAAGCAGGTTTTTTTCCGATGGAAGTGGTGGTGGTGATGGTGGGGAGTTGGTAATTCTAAAATGACAATTCCTTCCTTAAAACGAAAGGTGTTCATATTGTTTTTTATACATTTATTTTCCTTAGTTGTGGTTTCACTAACCAAGCTTAGTGTCATATACTGCTGAGATGAAACCAACTGCATGTAATCTGTGCACTCTTCTCGGTGGAAACTCGTCGGATGTTCTATAATCCAGTGTCGACGGAAACTGAAAGAAAGTTTGACTGCCACGCAGGATATCTACATGGTTTCAATGAGAGGCTGGCCATTCATAAGTCATACTGAATAGTTTGTACCATTCGGACCTCCTACTTCTTGGTTTGTTTGGAATTAATTTGGGCAATTCGTTCAAAAGGTTCTTCTTATGTGGTACACATTTCCTCTTTAAGTAACTATCCATTGCTCAAACTTTCGTCGATTTGTTTATTTCAGACTTAAGTTACGAATGATTTCTCAGTTTTTCACAATTAAAAGAATGATGTGAAGGGTGGAAGGGTAGAGGACTTACAACCACTTACGCATTTATTTTCCTTAAAGGAAATTACCACCTAAGTCTACGCAAAAGTCGGTTGGGAATTACCGTGAGTTACGGGTGGGGCCTCGAGGGGAAATAATCGATCGGATTGGACTGTTGGAAACTGCGGTACACGCCATCAGTCAGCGCACCACATATCTACCAGATCGAATCCTAGAACTGATCGACAAAGGCATAAATCACCATCAGGTTAACCGATCCAGCTCGCACAGGATTGTCTCGAGACAACACGGCATGACATTAGCACCCAGCCGTCAGCCGGCTTTTGACCTTGAAAACTCTGACCTTCACATCAATCAATTCTCTCAGTGGTGGACTTAATGGCAGTCTAAATGACTTGACTAGGTTACAAACAGCCTAAAGAGTTTAGCCGCTTGGTGGTTTGTTGTTGTTGTTTTTACGCAACTGTTCGACTTTTTCATGACTCTTCATCCATGGATGATCTTAAATATTGCAAGGTAAAACAATGTGTATCCTGATTTTTTATCCTCACTGTATGAGCTGTCCTAGGTAAAAATGATCATCCTGTTCGCGTATCAGAAGAACTGTGTCCTGAAACTTGAAATTATTTTTCCAAATAAAGAAAGTATCAGAGTAAAACACTCACGTTCTTGTGCGGCCATAGGTTTTAGAATAAGAGAGAATAGTTTCTTGAAAGAGTCCTTGAATGAAACTGACTTTGTCCACTTTAATTCATGTGCATTGTATTCGCTTATGACACTTTTTCCTTTGATCAATGAAGACTGTTCAAAAATAATTAAAAAAGCTGTAAATCTCCACCTCTTGGTCTACTTCCTTGGCGGCAAAGCACCTGGGGTTTTTCTTGGTTTGATCATCTTTCCCTGAGTTTATTTTGCATACACTGTTGGTTAGCAAACGGAACCACGTTACCAAATCAAGGCTAACTTAACTATTTATTCTTGCTGTTTGCACTGTAAGGCTTGATGACGGTTAATTGTTAGTACATCCACGTATCTCAGTATTCCACAACTGTTTGTGACCTATTTGAAATCACTCGCCGAAATGATGACCAGTCCATCACAAAACTAAGTGGTCATAACAGTATTCGGCCTTCACCAGCTTTGCCTTCATGAAGTATCAAATCGGCCTTGTTAGGACAGTGTTGCACAGGGCACGTGAACTATGTGCAACTGACACACCGAAAGAACCATGTCGTACGCTATTCAACATTTCTGAGGCCAAATGATATCCAAAATCATTTATATCCAGCAATGACAGCCAACTCCAAACGGAACGAAGGTTACCGCACTCCCAAAACTGATGACCACCCTACAGTTATCTCGAAAAAGTGATGGCTTTACCAGTCTATTCAACGAATGCCTCAACTGTGCCTGTACTCGTACGTATTACCCTGCAAAGATCGTCATTTCTCTCTACAACCTCCCGGATGAAAGCACAGTCGGTCAAAAAACCACGGCCTCTCCACGACAAGTCCAATTGTATTCACCAGTTTAGTTTGACAGAAGGGAGAGATAGCTGCGTGATAGAAAGGACGAGCACATGCCGGTTCGACCACAAAGAACAAAGAGCAGACAGACACAATCGATGTCATTAAAACACACGCAAAAAACCCAAGCCATCCAAAGCGCAATACACGTGGAAGATAAAGCATTGGGTCCATCTGAGCACTTCGTTCACAATAATTCATGTCGGAAATAGTCAAGGACTACTGAGATATGCAGTTTCTGGGAGGAATTCTTTGATGAAATTGACTTTGTACACAATAGTTCTTGCGCATTTTGCATTGACATTTAATCTTATTCTCATGCTATATTTTTTGGCCACAAAGCACTCATGGCTATTTCTTGGTTTAATCTTAGGTCTTTGAGTCTCTTTGGGCACAGTGTTGGTCATCACTTCGTGGTGTTCATCCGCCTCAGTGCACCGTTCGTCTCTCAAAGTTTCAATAATTTGTGAAATCAGTTGGGTGTATTTTTTCTCAGAAGTCGGAATCTTCTGGTTGTCTTACTCCGTTCTTTTCAGGACTGAAACACTACTTTTCTATCAGAACTCCAAGTACAAAGTTAGTAACATTTTGTTGCGTCCCTTAAAGAGCAACCCTGATGCTCACCCACCCCGACCTTACACTGCTTGCTTGCTTACACTAGCTGCACGACTCCTTAAGTGTGTCAATTACTTCATACTTTGTTAGTCCATCTGCCATCAGCCAGATTGTATTTCATTTTTTGAGAACTTGTGCAGTATGAAGAACTCTCCATTCAGTTCAGGCCTACATTTCAACACCTCTAAATGTCTTGAGTGTCCTTTTACCGTTTCTTGTTCTCCCCCTCCCCCTATTACTCAAGGTATAATAAATCATGAACTCCATCCCCGTTGTCAGAGTGCACTGGGACAAATAACTAGGGAATGTAATGCGCTGCAAACCTGAAACGGTCACCACATATTCCGAAATGCGCAAAAGCTACATAGACAGTCTTTCCAAATCAGCAGCCTAAGACGGTTTGGTGCCAGACAAGCTGTTATTACTTCGTTTGTCCGTAGGTGTCTTCTCCCAATCTTAAATTAATGCTCCCTTGTCATCTTTTCCGACCCGCTTGAGAAATATTGGCACGGATCATACGGGGCTCGGCTACTAACAATCATTTCTCTTTGGTTCCTATAGACACTGATATCCAGGGCACGTGATTGGCACGTTATAGCCCCGTGAAAAATTCGCCATGAAAACTCCATCCTGCTGTACTCTGTTTCCTGTACTACAGCTAATCTGCATGTCGTTCACATCCCCGTGCATGTTCTCTATATAGACTTATCTTCTCCCGTATAAATATCTATCGCAATTCTGCCGCGCCTTATTTGGCACGTGTTCTGTTCAACAAGCGGAAAGCAACAGAGATAATTCGCATGAACCTCGGTGGCCGAAAGACTTTAGTTAAATGAAAATATTTTGAGTTCAATCTAAAGTGATAGTGACCGTTTTTCATCTGTTAGTGTGTTAAATAAAGACGTTTTCAATATATGACAATATAGAGTAGACGAACGGACCGTCAGCTTATTTTATGTGCATGAACGCATACACACATACGAAACAGTGTTTGTGCTGTCCGGTTATTCGCCTAGTCGCTATCGTTCGTCTAGTATCGATCTCCATTTATCGATCTGTTTTGTTAGAAGTGCCTGTAAGTCACCATGCTGTTCATTCACCAAAAGACCCATTCAGTAATCGGTTGGTCTGCCTCTAACGGTAGGGTCTTGACAACAGTATAATGCAGGGTAATAAAATACACCAATTTTAAGACTAATCAAGCCACGTTTTACGATCAAACAAGGTCCGTGCAATCAGTCGATGAAAAAGAGTTAATAAACAAAGAGATATTACCGTGATCAATTAAATCACAAGTTCACTATAGTGCATACCACGTGACAATGAATTTGTTGTAAGCAGTATGTTTCATACGCGAAAAGTTCGAACCTCGTGCTGTGGCTCGAACAGTGATAGATAGCACCCGGTGCTGGCTAGAGGTTCGCAGTCTGCACAGCTTTCAGTGATACCAATGGTCCATGGTGTTTACTATCATATGGCTACTGATCAGTATCCTGCGAGTAATTTCATGTCAAATCTGAACTACTTTAATAGTCCGATGTTCATAAACGATTTCGAACGCACCTGGGGACAACGAACATCGACTTGAACAAAGCACGAACCCTCATCCATACAATCCAGCTTTTGCCAGCAGTATGGAGCTGGAAATTCTCTAATTGGCTGTCTTTATACAGATGTTAAAATTACTTAGGCTTCTTGATTTTTTAGAATTAAACTTTTTACCACACCCAAATGGTAGCATAGTAATAAAAGTTCTGTTGTTACGTAGGAAATTGTGATAATCTCATCCTTAAACACTGGCAATGAATTCTCTGTCATATTCAAGTCGGAGCTATTAGCGGAAAACTCTAAATGTTGGATCATGACAGTTTCCACAGGTTCCAATATATGTAAGCTGGTAACAAATGGATGGGCGTGTCCATGACCGTATGGCGCATTATCCTACAGCACGAACTCCTTTTCTGACAGATGTGGAGCTTTCAAAAGTGAGCTTGGTGAATTTTACATTGTTTAGTGTATCTTTGATAAATTTCACCTTGGAAGGTTGATCGCAAAATTTGCAGCCCGTATCAACCGCAGTGAAGCGCTGCGCAACCTCAAAGCCACTAAAATAAGATTATTTGAAAATTTCTATTTGCAGCTGACATATTCGTGCGCCACCGATTCTCACCTCAGATTGTGGGAAGTGAATCGATGGCCAAAGAGATTTATGATGCGATTCAAATATTTCCAAGGATGCAGCGTGTAGTCATCTTTGTTGTTCTTATACTGCTGAATTCCGATCGGCAGAAGGTTAAAGGAACCAACTTTTCTTCACGGTTGTTTGCAATGGCGCTTGGAAATTTATCACCAAATTTTCTCCTTGAATAAATACTTATTGCTGTTTGGATGTTACTTTTTATCCCAGTGTAGTTAACATCAGTATTAAAGTCGAATATATTTGTTTTTGCACATTAAAACCAGTTATGACACTATGCTCCAACGTGAATAATGCGGAAAGTCATCCTGTTATTCACAAAAGAAGTATAAGAAATACGTTTAACACAGGAACAATTGTTCGACAGCTCCACACAATGCCCTCCCCTTCAGCTTCAAAAAATAGGGAAGTTTTTCGGTTTTTGGTGGATGTTTATTCATTGTAGCGAACCCTGAAATCCATATCACGCATTCGAAATAAACGAAGGAGTTCAACTCCGATCAGTCTACCATCCACTATGAGTTAGCTGTTCATCAGTTCGACAGGACAGTATTCTTCATACAGGTTCGCTTCGTTTTGCATCTTTCTGCTAAACTGACATAAGCCTGATAATTCGGGAAAAAGAAAAGTTTGTATTGGGATTAGTGTTTGTTTATCAACCAGGAAAACGGCGTCTGGTAAATTTTACCTTCACACTTTTAAAAACGAGCCAAATTCAAAATCTAACTAATTTCGGACAATATAACTTCAGTCTAATTTATCACGGTGATTAATTTTGAACAATTTCAATCGCCAAAGGATGGCAACAAAACTAACGATACTCATATTGAGTTCATAATTCAGCCCGATCTAATGATACACCACGAGAAATTCATGAACGAGAAAATAATCAAGTAGACAAAGGTTTTGGTAAAATTTGATTGTTTAATAACACAGCGTAGTCGAAATCTTTTGGTAGGTTGTCGACCTTTCAGTCACCATGGGTAACCTTTTTCAAGACGGGTTGTGCGACCGACAAGCATATGTCTAGCAAATTTAGACTACATCTGTATTTCGTGATTGTAAGAGAATGGAAGTCAGAAACTTCTCTTGTCAAAACTTTCACTTCCCCTACTGAAATTGGTCCCTTTTTCATTCGCCTGAAAGTGATTTCTATAGCAAGGAATTTTCGTATTTATCGGTAGAAAATAACTAGTGGCTGGAAACATTTCAGTCTAAAGGAAATAATAATCGCTCCGTGGGAAATTCTGTTGTGCTCGGTTAAATCAAAAGTCAGCGAACTGGCTGATGGCAGCTGCCAATGCGAATAAGGTGGGCAAAGTCAAACACCCTCTGGAGTGTCCTACTGACTCAGCTGGTATAACACATGCAGTGCTGAAGAGTATGTGGAGTCTATGTGTGGGTTCGAATCTCGCCAATTGATTTGTGAGTAGACAAGACTTTTCATGTTTGATTGGGGAGGTTCATTTTTGCTGTGATCTGGAGTAATTAAACCATATCCATCTAATCGAGTGCAAACAAAGTTCTGTACAGAATAAGGGATGAATTAGGCTTACTTTTAGGGAAATTTCAACAACCAGGGGGACATACGGAAGAAAAAACGTTTCGTTTAATGAGATTTAGAACAAGCATGCATCGCATTTGTTTCTCATAATTATAATCTTTAATTTTCAAAGCGAAATTGAAATTAGAAAGGGAACCGGTGAGAAATGGATGATTTATGCCAAAGAAATTGTAACGGCCACAGCAACAATAATAGCTACCTTGACTGAGGTAAAAATAACAACAACAAAAGCAACGACCAGATAAACAACAGCAAATGTACAATCGTGCAAGCAAGAGCAGAAAAAAGGAAAAACCCATTTATGATCAAAGCAGCCTGGGCAAGAAGTCCCTTGTGTGTGTGTGTGTGTGTGTGTGTGTGTGTGTGTGTGTTTATGACTGAATAAAAAGCGTTCAAAGTGTCGTCGGAATGAATACCATTGGCCATTGAAATATACGTGTTTGGGTTTTACGGAAAAATGGTAACGCTTCACAATGTGCTGGACTGTTCCGAAGTGTTTTGAACAATTTCATTTCTACTAGAAAGTTCAGAGCTTACAACCATGACTCAGACTGACTGGAGCTAGAGAGCCACGTCAGAATAGATGAAGGGCATTCCATCGCTTTGAAGTTCTTCATGCCAGATTTGCGGTTAATGCATTAAAAGGCTTCAGAACCACCGGTATTGCAAATGAAAGACTCTCTGGAGATGATAAAATTGTTACGCGTAAGAAAGGAACGAAAGCTTTTTCAATCTATCAAGGCTTTTCAGTTAGGGGTCACAGTGTTTCTCAAGTTGTTTGAGGGTAACCTTTTGTTATCCCTTAGACAATGAACGCAGAGGGTATAACAAAAACCCATCTTAACACTAATTGCTTTTCTGGTGGTCATAGAATGGCAAGCAAAACTTCGTATAACAAATGGGACGGCAACGTATTTCGACTAATCATTACACTGACTGAGGGTGTCTAGCCTGTCTGTGCGACCCAAGTCACAGAAGGTGCACATCAGTTGTATTGTGCTTTAGTTCAAGAACACCTGTGGGCAGATTCAAGCCCGACGTGTGTCGACCTAATCATTCCACAACGGAAATGCTTCAACTCTTAGTGAAAATACAACTATTCTGAGATAGGGAGGCTCACTAGACCTATATCAGGACTGGATGAGGCTCAAGGTATATCGACAAATGTTTTCTGTAAATGCTATTACATCATTACCATGTTGCGGTCAAGGTATCATTTACGAAACAAATGTATGCCATAATCCGTAATTTGCTCCTTGTTTTCAATTTTGTTGCAGTTCTGACTGAAGTTTTATTTGAATATTTCAAACAATGCACTAGTTGTAACTACACTGAAGAAATTCGTGGGCATTGATGAGTTTGACAAATGTGACAGGCATTTTAAAAATACCACGTTGTTCACAACCCAATCGAACCAAACAGCTGAGCGGTAAAGAAACATTTGAAAACGGCATTATTTTGTTGCCGCCAGAAGGCTTCAACTAGCTGATCGACGTGAGCAACTTGAGTAACATTTCAGTAGCTTACAATAACGTGTTCTATTCAGTTCACTTTCAGTCGCATTCGTTAGCCTACTTTAAAATCAAAATGCTGCAAGCAAACTTGGGACTTGAGATATGAATTAAATCAGTAGACACAAACCTATCATTGTAATACTAGGCAAGAGGGGAAAATGAACTACTTACAATTTACACGTACACAACCAAACAGATAATATGGGAATCGTCACGTTGTCGTGAGGACCATCCTGCATAGAATTGATTATTTGGAAACAAGTGTCTCACACATTGATACGGACAACAGACGCACAATCTAGCTAGCGCGTAATGACTCGTTCACACTAAGTCGTGATCAGGCAACCGAGTAGCTTGTCTCGTCCGCGTGTATCAACCAGTCAGACTACCGTTGATCGAAGCACTGTGTCAGTCCCACAATACCTCCAGACTGTTCGGTTGTACTACGAATAAATTCTGTCCAACCTCTAACAAAGTCCCAAATTCTCGTGCAGGTGTGTTTTGTCTCTACTTTAAAAGGAACCTAACATAGCAGATAAAGTTGAGGTTGGGACGATACCTTGGGAATCAATATAAATTGTCAGATATCAAATACAATTAGTTTTGAAATATGAGTGAAATTTCCTTCTTAAATATTTCTCAAGTTTTAAAACTATAGGATTTAGGCTCATCATGGATTATTTCGGCCACGAAAAGCCTAATTCCAATTCTATCTGAAGATTTTGCTTTGATAAAATGTTGACTCTCTTTGAGCTTATCAGAAATGATCAAAACGGATGTGACACTTCTTGAGAATACTGTAGTTGCATAGCACATTCGTGGTTGATGGTAGTCTCACGAGAGAAAAAACTGGTTTGCTTGAGGTGCATGATGCAGAAGTAGTTGTTATATGAACGTCGTTCGTTAAACATCCATTATATTCCCGTGATAGTAAAGTGCATACATCGGAGTAGAACATCCGAATACTTTTATAAAAAGCATTGAGATAAATTTATGCAAAATGATTTTCCACTTGTATTTGTGATCGACATTGCTCACCTTATTCACGTAATATATATGGTGCTAAAACAGAATCAGGTGAGCAAACAGCCGAACACATTCGACCTGAATATTGATGTGTTCCGCATTTTGATAAATAATGGAATGTTCGAAGAGCAACAGATATATCCAGACAAAGGTTTTCTCTGTGAATTCCCATATTCCGTCCAAAAGTAGGCTCAAGTTAAATAGGCTGCTTCGTTGTTGGGTCGATCCACTGACAGCATCACGGCGCGAACAAAGATTGTCCATTCTTGTGATTGCAGGGAAATTGAAATTTCATCCATATTTGGTCTGGTTGATTATCTAAATTCCTTGCTCTACATTCAGGTAAAAGGGCACAATAAAATGGGACACATGGTAAGAAATGCTCACAGGAAATCATTCCCGCTACCTTGAAGTTGCACAAAATCCTTACGCAGGTCGACATGAGCTTTACAAAATCACAGTTATTCTTGTTAGATGAGAATTAGCTGTGAACTCCGAGCAATCGAGAATGTATCCGGCTCAAGAAGCACGTCGGTCGTTCTGTCGATTAGAAACTCATCTTAGAGGGTGACGTTTATGCCGAGTTGTGCTTCACGTGGATATGTTCACCTCATGGCCATGTAAGCATCTATCCGTTTGTTGTAGGACTAACCATTAGAGGAACCATGGAAAACTAGAAGCCTCAATTGCATCCTTGCATCCACTGATTCCTTGACTTGACTACCAACCACTGATCCATAACAGTCCTGGTTTGATGATGATGGGGAATTGGGTTTCAACTTTTAGAGAAATGAGTCAATGCCATTTCTCCACATTGGAGTAAGGGGGCAAACAATTTGTATGTAAAATAGAAAAACCTAACTAGTGGTTCTGTGTCCCCGTTTGTTATTCTTTTTCACAAGAAGCTAAAATAATTGACTGAGGATGGAGACAAGTCTACATATTATCACTGGATAATAACATGCACATCACAAATTAATGTGAAAATTTGTATGTAGGCGAAAAACGCTTATTTCTGCGTTAGTGGTTCACATTCTCACATCTTTGAAAATCGAACCCATTTAGGGAATGGCTAATTATTTGGATTTCTCCTGTTATTTTCTTCACAAAATGATAGACAATCCAGAACGCCTTTATATGTGTTGGTTATTCACTGGAAAGGGTACGTAACATACAACGTTCCTGTCAGGCTGTACAGATTTATGTCGGGAAAGGATAGGTTCTAAAATCTGCAATCTTATTCGAATTTCGACAACAGCTCTACCTAACGGTGCTAACTCGAATAAAAATGGGTTCAGATGGAAGCACTCGGTAGTGTATGGGAAAGAGAGTGGGGAATAAATTGCAATATTCGGGAGGGATGTCCCACCTCTGCCCTACTGGGAACGTAAGGTAGCAGATAGTGTTGAAGTTGGGATGATATCTCGGGAATCAATACGAATTTTGAGAAGTCAGATATAATGTACGGTAAAGACAGAAGAAAGTGAACTAAAAATTTCAAGTGGGGTAAGCAAACATGTTTCGAAAAAGCATTATGCGGGATGCCCAACAATCCGTTTTCCTTCAAGCATATATTGACTAAAAATTGCTGATAAAGCCAGCAACTCTGAAAAGAAACATGGCATTGTGTTACAAACGAATGGTATAATTTAGACCGACAGATGAAATCTTCTTGAAACTAGTGTAAATTGGAGGCCAAAAACGCGAAACTCATATTCCCCGTAATAGTTTTTATAAGTTGATATATTATAAATCATTCTAAATATAAAGTCATTTTGGAAAAATCATCAAAGGTTTTGTGGTTATTCTGCCCTATTCATATGCAGTTCGACAAATTTCATTTGGACCAATCAGCGTCCTTTTGCCCAGTGTATATTCCAATCCGCATCCATGCGTTTACTAACACAAACACATACCCCTTGCGCGCATGACTCATTCTAACCATGTATATTGATTATTGCACTACTCATGTCTCGCGCGCACATGATCTGCTTCCGTATCATATGACAATTTTTGTTAAGTTTATGCCCATCAACCATGCTATTCATGGATCAATACGTGTGTGTACTTGCATTCAGTCACGCATTTCACGCCTATATAAATGCCGTATTTTATGTGCCAAATCAACGATTTACTTCAGTACCAGTTGCTGTGTTTTCTGATTTCATTTTGGGCAACTCAGTGATCTCAGTTTTCTTTAATTTCCAGCCATCTGCAAAGTTTGAGTTTCTCAAGGTACGAAAATTTATGAATAGACACAAAACGTAACGACTCAGTGTGAATCAACCGGCCAATACTATTGCATTTCTAGTCAATTCCTCAATGCGAATGAACAGGTTCACAAGTGGTGGAAATATCGACACTTTTGCTTCCGGGTGCTGATGAATCCAACTGTGATTTTACTTATCAATAAGAGCAAACATGCTTCCCCATACACGAAACTCGAGACTGAAAAATAAGGTCGTTTTTAGTACTTGGCATTCATACTAATATGAAATATTGTACATGATCTGAGTTTTCAAGGAAGTAGTATGTATGTTTTATCATCGTTCACAACTGTTGTGGTGAGATTTAAATGCAGTCCGGAAGATGAATGAATTAAACGTATCATACTTCCCTTTCAGAGTTTACTTTAAGACACTGTTCAATGGTTTTCGTATTGTGTTATATTGTATGGAAGACTTAAGCAACTTAACAAAAACTCACTGACTAGTGGTTATCCGGCGTCATGCGAAAGATAAAAATCACACCACATTCATCCTGCACAGTTGTCGGCCGAGAAATTTGTTTCGCCAAAGGACAGACAGACAGATGGACAGACAAACACCTTTAGGGTGGATAAAAATTGATGAAACTCGTCCCATAACCCTCATTCCTTTCCACTGCAACCACCAGAAGCGCAGTGACCACTCTTGACAAGGGTGGAAAAACAGTCTTTTGTCCCACTGTTGATTATCCCCAGTGGCTAGACCCAACGAATAGAATCGATACCATAGCAGAAAAAGAACCGAAATCCCGGCTAGATTTTCATACAGTACCACAGAGCTCTACTTTTACATCGCAAACTTTTCATTACCAGACGGGCTGACATCGTCAGAGCGCAGGTGAAGTTCTCCATATTCATTTGTATTGATAGGAATCTTGCCTAAATATTTTGCCTCCACCTATCAACTGACCCTGGTCTTAAACGGATAGCAACTGCATGAACTTAAACTTTTCGCCCCTCAGGGCATACTTCCAAATTCAGTAACATAAACTTCTAGGTTCCAAGTCGTCGCTTCTATCTGTTTAACAATATGCATTGACTCATATTCAGCCCTTTGCTGTTCGTCCCATCGTGAAGTGCTTGTCGAGACTAGTCCAGGGATTTGAACTAGAAACTTTTGCTGTATATTAGTGCCATAGCAGCTGCAAATCAGCAGATATTCTCTTGCGTCATTAGCGTCCAACGGCGAAAGCTCAGCTGATAGAGCAAGTAGCCAGTAAGCAGTCGTTCGCCGGTTCGATTCCGGCTGGCCGCGAGAAACTTTGATTGTAAAAAATGTCAAGGAATTTTCCTTTACCTATAATAAGATGTTTATTTCGAAATTTCTTGAGTCACGTATAGTGACCGCCTATATACAAAAGTAAGAAGTTCACCGCCAAATCTGAACGGTTAAGGCTGTATTTTACTTTACTTAGTCAAAATGAGCCACCGGAAACTTATATAGGTCCTTCGGCAATGTAAGGTTCACTATGACTACCAGTGAGTTCGGTGTGTGTCAAGTTTGTCCAAAACTCACACGCTGTCAAGCAGGGTGTCCGTTACTGGTGGGACTTTAACACATTTTTTTTGAAAATGGTAGGCTCCCTTCATATCAAGAAGACAGAAGGTATTACTACCTTTATCTTGCTCGTCTTCTATTGGCTCGTTCTTGAAAATCTGTCATTTTGCACTCTGGCATGTTGCACAATGTGTGGAACGCAGTGTGGATTACGTAATACCCCAAGCACATCATTTAAGAGGCATATCTGGGTTTGAGTTATTTTACTCTCTGGCTTTTGCTGAACTGATTCGAATCATCCCTATTTAATTGATGATAGAATTGTTCCCCGCAGATTGCACAACTCGCAATGTTCTCCGCGACCAAGAATTCATCAGACCTCTTCAAAGGAGGAGCCCAACAATGAAGCCGATACACTGAGACTCAGGAGGAGCATATCGGCAGAAACCGCGTAAGTCACATCCATATTGGCTGAGAGAAATTCGGGTCGTAAGACAGGCTACCACTGCCAAAATACCCACGGATTGCGTCACTGGTCTTTGATAAGCTTCCCATCAGGACCTCGAACTTTTCTGTGAACCGTTTGTTTTGGTTTTCTAAACTCACAGACGAGGTCACCAGAGTGAAACTTGAGACGGTGGTATATGGAATCTCGTTTGAGGCTAGGCTGTGTGTCAGATTTGATTGCGTGTTATTCTCGTGGAAGACATCACAATTCTGTTCTGTCACTCATGTGCCGTCCAGTTCTGATTCAGATATGAACTTTAATTAGTCTCAGTTTATAGTACGAGCGCATCAAGCAGTGTATTTGAGCCCCGTCCATCAACCTCACACCCAATTTTATTGTCCATCAGGATAAAATTTGTCTCACCCAATATAGTCTGTCGTTGTCATGGTGGTGAGACCGGCCGCACAGTCTACCGATGCGTTCGATAGAACAAACTGTCATGTGACCAAATGTACTATTTGCTTCCTTTGTCCCCGTAAATGGTTTCATAATTTCACATGCATAAACTTAAAGCCAAACATTCGAGGTTTAATTGACCGAGACGAACAGAATAGTATCCGAGGTTAAAATGGAGCCTGCTGCTTTGGAATTGGATTATGACCTCGAAAATTGACCATTTACTGACACTGGTCCATCTTTCTTCAAATCGCAAAAAAGTAAAGGGGACAAATTGGTTCACCATTGACCTGAACATAGAATCTACACGTGTTTCAGCCGTCAGCCAGTCATGTGAGAGAAACAGTATTGGACAAATGAGTTCTTGTGAACTAACCGTTTTAGACAGAATGTATGTTTTTAGATCACAGCATTCTCTTTTTTGCCCACAATCTAACCACGATGGACAGGACAGTTGACCTTAACTACCACATGTAAAATTACTTGTTTTTTTTTGCTCTTCTTTGATGTCAGAAAAAAGAAACTTGCTATTGACTAATGTGAACAGAAAGTTTTTCAGGTCATCTGTCCTAACTGTGTCAACTGATGAAACGAACGAAGTTGTGTGTGGGATTTTATAGCTACACGCCTTCTGCTTGATTGAAATAGTTTAAAGACATCTCGTTACACACGAGGCACTCGAAAGCATGCCACTCACATCTTGCGCACACGCACGTCGTAGTGGCTTTTGCTATCGAAACTCACTGGACCTGTCACCCAAATGCCAGACGGCCAAAAGGCCTGTGGAGCGGAAAGGGCTTGACTGAAGTCTGAGTGACCGAGTAAGTGCATCTTTGTACGCGCGCACGTGCGCATAAGCTTCGAACAGTAGCGAACAACATCGCTGCTGACTATCGTAGGCTGATTGCATGCAGGCGGGACGCGGGAAAATCGACCGTCTGCGGATGCTCGGTTCTTGATGGCAGCGGTACAGAGCAAGAGTGGGGGGGGGGGTGTAACTGCTTTGTCTCCTCATCGAAAATAGGCGGAATACGGATGCAGCCGCAAAGAGTCCGGATGGAAAATATCGGGTACTGTTTAAATTTGGTCTGCCATTCTCAATCACCTACGTGAAATATGAAGAAATAACTACAAACTGTTTTGCAACTGCAATGAACGGATATAAATCGGCAATCTTGTACAGTACACCTTTTGGGCCCAACGTCTCAAATTATGACACTTCATTTTGTGATAGACTTGTCTAAGCCTGATGCTCTACTGAAAAACCCTGTATTGTACTGAATGACTTTTCTACCCTCATATGCCTACTTTTCAGTCAAAGCGTTTGCTCAAACGATCATCGAATTCGGATTTCGCAGTATATATAATAAAGTGGAACACAAAGAATTTAAATTCACGAGCCCAGACTAGCGCGCAAATGAGTCAGTATGCTCTCACTTTGGGCCTTGGGTTTTGTGTACCGTATACGCGAAACCGAACAGTTTTGAAGTAGATGCCAAGTTCGAGCATCTTGCTGACCAACTTAGAGACGTGACTCCTTGTACACCCTCGGTTGAAGGCTAGTTCAAGGCTAGACTAGTGGATCTTACGCACCATTTTCGAGCTACTAAATGTTTTCAACTTAATTTAACAACACTTGAACACATCTACGCACTTGAAGAACTTAAACAAAACAAATCCATTGTGATAGTGCAACCCGACAAAGGTTCAGAAGCGATCATACTTAAAAAGGACCATTGTGTGTGATAAATGGAAATCGTATTTGGGGACTGTAGCCGGCTACGGATAGATTCCAAGGAAAGGATGAGACTGAAAATCGGGAAAAAGATAATCAGTTCCCATTGGAAAAGAATATGGAAGAAAGACGTAGTCAATGCACGCACTTTTTCCTATCTAAGACCTCGAGGTTCGCGCATTCCAAGAATGTACAAACTACAAAAACTGCTCAAGATGGATGTCCCTTTGAGACCCATTTTTATCAATGGTAAACTCACCTCAACGCAAGCCGGCCCAGTGGTCATGCAAACTCATTAGTCCTAGTGGTGTCAAGTTATCGAAATTCACAGTAAAAGATACATTTTAGCTGAAGGCTGATTTGCCCGACGTAGACTACCGCAATTGTTTTCTAGCTCTGTATGATATCACATTTCTGTTCACAAACGTCTTAGTCGACGAAGTCGTGAATTAGGTATGCAAACACGCTAATGATACGGGATTCCCAGTGGACGAAATGAGGACCTAGCTGAATCTATGCTTTCGTGATGTTCAGCTCTCCTCCAATGAAAACTCGTACAAGAAAATAGATATATAGCGATGGGGAATCCACTTGGATCGATACTTTCCGAATTTTTTCATGTCAACACTAGAGAATGAGCTGTAGATTGAGTTGAATTCTGCTCTGCTGTATGGCCGGTAGAATGACGACACCATGGTTATTCCAGGCCGTCAAAAAACAGATACCAACATGTAGCCGGGAAAATTTGAATTCATTGCACTCCAATACAAAACTCACGATAGAATGTGAAATTAATACTAACATACCTTTCCCAGATCTATTCCTCTTAATGTAAACAAACATAATGTGCATTATCAGCTGACTAAAAGCACGCGAAATTCTGCCCACATTGGTCTTCTTGCTCTACTGAAAGGGGTCACGGGAAAAAGATGTTTCACGAGCTCTCTATCTTTTTTTTGTCAATGTACGAGGCATTTATAAGTGAAATAACATTTATCAACGGTAATAGCATGGGAATGAAATAAAAAAATAAAACCCATTTTAGGAGGGCAAGTTGGTGGAAGACTAATAGGTGCACCAGAGTACAGTGGTTTCCCATTATACACTAAACGAACCTTACTTGTATCTTTTTGTTAGAGAATACACCTCTACTCGTTGAACAAACAAACTCAAGCTGCTCTGTGAGGAGATTCCGTGGAATACGATAATGTTTTGTATCGTTAACCAGAATCAGTGTAATACGTGATACGATGGCTCCATCGCCGTGGACTTTGTTGTGAATAATCTTGATTCATTTCACCAAACGCTTATTCATGTTTTCAAGAAGCACTGAAAACGGTTTATCTACCTTTTGTACGTTACGACCTTCAAAAAACCTTTTGCCGGGTTATTATTCCTGCATCGGAAGTCAGAATCTTGGAACCTCAGGGAAGGGCCGAGCTTCAAATGAAAACCGAGGATGGGAGGAGTGTTTCTAGAGAAAAGGAAAACCTCCGAATCACAGTTATTGTACCGATATTCGACGCCACCCAACTCCAGCAATGGATGGCGATTTGGACCACATTTTATCTTGAAAAAAGCAGAAAATTGAGCAGAATAGCAATATAGAAAGTAAATTTCATCACAAAGTAGCTTCTGTGGAGTGAAATAATGGGTATAGCCAAACTTAGTCTTATCTCCAACAAATTCACCTTTCTGGATTTTCGACCATCTTTGGTGAATCTCACATTTCGGAATATCCTCTTTTTACTCCCCAATGAAAACCCAACGGATAAAGAAGCAGTGTATAACACAAGGATTATTGATCATGTAACTCCCCGCATGCAAGAGCTTATTGACTTCACCAAAGATTTAGGATATTCCGTCAAAGCAAACAGATTTTTGATCCACCGTGGTATAACTGCTACTGTCTCCACCAAAAACCGCTAGCTGAACAAGATGTTTCATATGTGATAAGTGATGCGCGCACATGAACATATCCATGACACATTTAATAGGAAGTTTCAGAGTTGTTGTTTTAGATCACCGGACGGCTTTGGGCTTAAGGAAATAGGCACACGTTTTGTTTTGCTGAAACGGAAAGTTACGAAGCTCCACCGTGGCGGGATCTAAGGAAAATAGTCAGGACGTGCAATATATGTGTATGTGTTGTCACCACAAGTTTTCCTCATCATTATCTGTACCACAGAAACCACAGTAGCAAATGTAAAAAATATTAACTGGGAATGGAAAAGGTCATTCCCCCTGTATTTTGAATCCCTCCGGGTGTTACCGGGTTGAACTCAGTAGTGAGAGGAGCTTATTGCTGGGTTGTTCATCAAACTTCCTATAGCCACGTTGAAAAATCAACCCACCGTTATTCACTTGGTTGATTCACGTACGTTTACGGTGTGATTAGGATTATTCTAGTCTTGACCGAGAGGTTTGTAAATGAACGAGAGGCCTGAATGGGCCCTCCCATCAACTGGTTCAATCATTGGAGCCTGATATCGAGGGCCGCGGCTCAAGGGGTAGATACTCCGTAGTGCATAATTTCAGTAAAAATCACCCAACACTGGCTGGGATTCAGGTAGATCACTTCAGATGATTCATCTAATTCCTCATAGCAACAGAAAGAAAAATATCTGTGTTCGTAATGTTATACGTTCAATCAAACCAAGGCTGGACACAGGGTCCTCGCAGCAAATTAGTACACTTAAGTTCACCGGACATCCACGCTTGCGTTTGAAACCATTCTTCAATATTCCCGATAGAATGCATTAGTTCTCATGAAACGTCACTTCCGTATTCGATTATAAGTAATTCATTTCCTGGACAGAATTTTAAAAAATGTTTTA
Organism: Fasciola hepatica; assembly: GCA_948099385.1. NCBI lineage: Eukaryota > Metazoa > Platyhelminthes > Trematoda > Plagiorchiida > Fasciolidae > Fasciola > Fasciola hepatica. Next base: position 2,609,746 of record CANUEZ040000117.1, read on the forward strand.
AATTTGCTACCTTTTCCTTCAATGAAGAATCCAGAAAAATGGAATCAGTACGTAAAAGCCGAACGCAATCAGTGTTTTAAGCAGAGGCGATGGGTCAGAAAACAATACTTCGGAAGGGAATATTCACCAAAACTAAGAAAGTTGTCCCCCGAGTAAGTTTGCACTTACACACGTTGCAAAAATCTGAAGAGACGGGATTATTCGCATCTTTATTTGAGGACAACGCACGGGACTGACTTTATCATCCGCCAACATCATTTTTTCACGAGTAACACTCCCAATGGAATTGTGCCATTCTAACTTAATGAGACAAGCCGTCTTTGATCGAATGCTGCCTGGTGCAGTGAGATACGCCAACGAAAGGTCGTCCTGTCAGCTTTTGTTTTCCCTGGACTACTTTGTTCAGGTTCATTTATTACAAAACCAAGTCTCGTGCCACCGAAGTTAATTGGATAACATGATTGTCAGTTTACAAATCTAAGAAAATAGGACAACTCCCCGTTGAGCTATTCTTCATTACATTTGTGATCATTTTGACGAATCGTATTTGATTTCATAAATTTCAGTAAGCGTCACACATGCTGTGCATGTTTCCGCCCGAGACTATTCGCCGTTCAGATGCGAGGAGCACCCGAGGATTTTTCTGTCGTTGTAGTCTGTTCGTAAAAAATGAGAGGTCGTTTGGAACAGGGGTCGAAGTATTCAGTCGCAACGCGTCTGCATGCGTTCCTCACTAATTAAAAACACTCTTACCAAACAGGTAGCCATGAGCTGCAAATGTCATTGCTTTGTCCGCGTCAAATGATACGAAACCAAAACAAGTTTTCGAAAGTCAGCTTAAGAACAAAACGGTTATTCGAGTCTCACGTTAGTCCAAAACTACTGGAAATTGGTGTTATTTTCATCGTTGAGATAAATGTGTATTAGAATCCTTAGCTCTAAATAAAGTTCAAGTTACTTAATCTGGTTTTAGTAGGAATTAAAGGACAATGTATAATAAAACAAAAAAACCAGCTATAGCATTATCTAACTCCGTAATAAGAATAAAAATACGCCAGTCGGAAAGTATACCTATTTTATGTTTTGCACAGATTCTTACTAGTAATGTTTTCACGGAAATCAATTCGTGAGGTATATTATATGTAGTGGTACAAGTTAAAGCACTTAACAAGGAAGGAAAACGTGCCGTCGTTTACTCGTCATATCGTATTGTAAGGAGAAAAGTAAGACGGGCGAGGAACACCTACATTTAAGCAGCCGGACTGGACATGTTGGTAAAAAGTGTAAAGCAGTTTACATGGTCTTTTTCCCAAATCGCGAAGTGGCAACGCCGATCCTCCGGTTGTCTGAGATGTTCCATTACACTCTGGTCAGCTGCTTGCGGCCATTACCTTGATTCTTTTGTGCACTATTTCCTTTCGGTTTATCCGGATGTTCCAGTTGACAGCTTCTTCGGTAGCCTTCCACATGGGCTATCTTGCTGACTGCCTGAAATTTCACTGCTTCACATCGGCTAGTCCCTGTACCGCTTTGTGTCTGCTGCGGAATGCTTCTGACATATTCACCCTCTGTTTTTTGGTCTGTGACTCTCGACTGGTTGGCTCGATCGGTTTTATACTCCCATCGTTCAGTTTCTATATCACTTAAGGCATCCTCGTTGGCAGTCGAATCGCTCACGCTCTCAATTTGATGACATTTGTGGTCGATATGATGTGCTAATGAAAAAAGATTCCAGACGCAAATTGTTGTTTATCCTCTCCTACTGATTGTGGTGGTTTACCTTAGTAAAAATGTCTCCGCTATACCAGTCCAGGTGTACCTGAGTCTCGTGCTTTATACTGATACCACGAATGTTCGAAGCGCTTCCATAAGATGATGGAAGATCTATTCGTTCAAAGGCTTTCATGGTCTAGATTTTATCTAAGCATTGCGAGTTATTTAAATTTCATTAATGAAAAGTTTGGAGATGAATTCACTTTCAAATGTGGAAATAACACTCACGCTTCGTTGCGGTATGCCACCGAGTGTCTCTTGCTAATGTAGCTCCAGATTAGTACCTGTTTAACTATGTCATCAAGATAAGATAATTCTATGAACTTTCCGTTTTATCAATACCATTCCAGTCTCTCGCACAGTCAATGAGATTTACTTATAACATCATGAAATTCCTCTAGATTTCGTCCTCCGGTGCGCTGGTCCTCGCGTTCGGCAGTGACTGATAAATAGTAGTTGTATCGTCAGAACTGTGGTTGCACACAATGGAGTACTAACTCACGCTAGTTTTTTTTTTAATCAGCGCTGGCCATTCATATTCATTACGCTACCCTTAAAAAGGCACATTCAGTATTTGCAAGCCCTAACCAATCCTTGGACACTTCAACATTTCAGCCAGTTGTAGAATAAACTAGAATTAGCGTGAAGTAAACAAAGACCATCGGTTTAATCGTAATGCTAGCTAGATTAGGGAACAAATCCTATTTGCCAAGTAAACTGTGGGTTGATTGGCGGTCAATAGTGGTTATGGAATACCCACGGGAGAGCTTTTGCTTTGCTTTTAGAAACTGCAAATTGTTACTAAAGACTACTTTTATTCGTAACATAGTATCTGGAATTTACTTACTAGATGTTAGACTATTGCTAGTCCCCTCGAACTGTTACTTTCAAACGCTTGTTACGCTTCCAATTATTTAGGGTTTCACCATAGGACAAAAAAGTGAAATACAACGTTTGACGGTTAGAGGACGAGTGTCCATAATCACTACTAGCTTCGATTTATCTACCCCACCAAGTCACTGGACAAAGTTTGCCATCTCCTTTCATCATCCATTTCCGCCCTACTGGTTCCATTGAGAACACATCTTAAATTAGTGATGTAATCGTCAAACCTTGTTGAAATTTCGGGTAATCTCAAATGCCTGAATACAGTCTCGTACTGCAGACTTATGTTGTGAATGCATCTCAGCCTTACGGAAACCGAATGTGACTGTAACTGGACGATGAAATATAAACTAGAAATTAGGATTTGGAAATCTCACTTTTGTTCTAATAGACTTGATCTGACTGTGAATCGGAGGCATCCCGATAATCACATTCTCGGTCAAAGTACTACTGATTGTCCTTACAAGAGCTTTGAAAAGCGTGGCACTTTTAAAACCTACTCGTTCTGCCTCGGTGAGTTCTTTCCAGTTGATTTTATACCGCAATAACACGCACTTATCAACAAAGACTGGAATCGTTACTTCGGCGTTTTCTTCCTCGGTACCAATACTATTTTCATTGTAAAGTTGCTTTGAGAAAGATAGTCGACGGCAACCGAAAATTTTGCGAATTACATCTACTAAAAGCAATGTGTTATTAACATTACAATTTACACAGTTATTTCAGATATACTAATCTATATCCTTTTCCTTCATTATTGATCAGCCACAAATAGAGCGGAAATCATCTCAGTTTCAGATATCACCGTCTGTAGATCGGCGAGAGAGATTTCTGTATCGATCCTTTTGGCAGGTTTCCACAGATGATCAAAAAAACGCAAGGTAGTATGATGGGATGCTCATGTTCCGAATTCGCTCATTAGTTCTTACTGTCTTCGCAAGCCGAGTTCCCTGAAGGCTTTGGTGATGCCTTTTTGATTTCCATCTCGATGCAAACTGTTTTTCAATACGTTTCAAATAAAATTCGTCCACAGATTGTTTTTTCTCTGGTAGTGATAGTAGGCAAATATAGAATATAAGAAAGTCAGTGTGCTCAGGACTAGCTATAGGGCGAGGATTCGGCAGAAATCTCATAGGTGGTTATCCTGTGGGTGCGTAATCGAGTCTAATGTATGCTTTTGAGGCCCCGTCCGCAGATGGTGGCCAAATGTGCTGGTAAAATCAAGCTTTCTGTTGCTTATCTTTTGATCGAATAATTCTGCCTAAGGGCATATTTCCGTCGCCAGTACAACTCATAATGTCCTGACGACCGGTTTAGTGTGTTCACGGTTCTCACTCTTGGCCATGCAAAACAGAACAAACCACCCGCCGGCTTTAGATGCTTACCGAAAAACTCCGCAAATTCATTTTTCTCGATAACGTTGCAAGTTGGTTATAGGAAAAAAGAGGAGTTACACCTCGGATTTTGCAAGCTTTGCGGAGTTCTAAATAAATAACTAGTAGTGTCCCTGATGGGCTACAAGTTTTTCTAAAGCTTATGACTACGTCTTTCATAGAACCTCAAAATACATCGTTGACCGTATGAGATCACAGTGATTCTGAATGGATCCGCACCGTTCGAAGTAGGTCCCAGAGAAATCTGGAAGTACCCGAAGGTTCTACGGAATTGGAGTAATGGAATTACTTTGTCTAAAAAAAGACGGTAAGTGTCACAGATAAAAGCTTCTCAAGTTGTGGTTTTGTTGCCTTTTAAATGAGTAGCTACCAAGGAAAAAAAACTACAAGAAAAAGCGTTTTTCACAGGAACAGTACGCTTTCTCCTAGAGATTGGTATGGTACAACAAATTATGCCGTGTATTAAATATGACGGAGGCTTGTTTGCTCACTAGCATTCCAGAACCAAGTTCAACACCACGGGATCATAGAGCTGGACAAAATATGATCGATATATTGCTCTTAATAAAACACACTTTGAAACTTGGCATCAATAACAATTGGACTTTTGGTTGTGTGCGACCTTGTGAGAACCTTTTCGCTTTCGTGAAATTAGCACAAGCAAAATGTTTTGACTATCTTCCAAAACGTGTATGGGAGAATCAGATTGATGGGAAAATTTGGAAAATAATTTTCTGATCGATGAAGAGGTTGTTGTTCTGCATCAATCTATGGAAAAATTAATTAGCCGATCGGAGATAAGAAATAGCGCTCACAATAGTACTAATACAACCACTCATCGTATGAGGTTTCACATCTGGTTTACTTATTGCGATTCACAAATCTAGCTACTCAGTGTCAATATAAACACTACTATTTATACAAATATCAGCATCGTTCTTATCAGTACAGTTATAATTATTAATAATGATGGTGATATAATGAGATCTGATTTTGTTGTAAAAGGATTCGTCATTTCAACAATGAAAATCATGAAAGCCCTGTGCCGCCGTTGTAAACTGGGCGGGGCTGTTGAATCTGGCCGCGCTGTCCAGCCTCGATCGGAATATAAATCATGTGACTATGAACGCTTTATTTACTGTTTTATTCGTGTTGGCTACCATAGCGGCCACTGTGCCAATAAAGTAAAGCCTAATTCGGTAAAATATTCCAATGAGTAACTGAATAGCTTTAAGAACAAGAATCTTTCTTTCTATATCATCACTTTTGGACAGATGGTGAAAAATGTACGGAAAGAAATTGTTAGAAAATCTAGAGATCACACAGGATAACACCGCGCGGCCTGGAAACAAGCTGTTCGTAAAAAGATACTCATAACATGTGCGTACTCGTTGTAATCCGCAACAACGTTCAATCCCAAGTGAAATATTTTCTGTGCTGTTGGATGTTGTTTGGACCAGGGAATACTCTCTGTTGGGAACTATTCATCTGTAAGCAAATTTGCTTCACAGTGATATTGAGGGTGGAATAGTTGCATCAGATGTTTTGTGGATCACCCTACATAGCATTGTGATCGGGTTGGAAGATTTATGCTTCACGTCAATAATGGCTAGTGCAATCACATCAAACCCGTCTTTGTCTATTCTAAAGACCTTGTTAGCTGTTCCGTAGACGAATAAAGACCGGCGTTTTCCGGTCACTTCTGCATTTCCTCTAAGTGCCCCAGGATAGACTACCGAGAACTTGATGACACAGTTTACCAATTTTTATGTAAATAGGGCTAGTATTTCGTTGTGAACTTGAGATTTTAGACATTCTAATGAGTTTTCATTAGTCTTTTGGTTTGATGAACACTGTGGCGTATCCAGCTAGACTGGATTCCTTTTGTTGAACTTTCTTTCAGTTAACAGCCCTTCCCTTTTTTAATTAGAGTCTCTACCCGCTAGGTTCCTCTGACCACGTAATAATCAAAATCACACCTGGAATCTATCTACTTACCAACCACACACACACACACACACACACACGCACTATTCCCACGAGGCTGATTTGTCCGTAGAATACGTAAAAGCTCCGTAAAATGGTTTCTCAGACAGAATTCTCCATATTGTCAGACGCGTATCTTTCAATCTCCCCGGACATTCGCACCGACTACTTAGATATTTTGTTTTATTGTTTGCCTCCCAGTCAAGCATTTTTCCTCCCGCCCTGATCGCTTATCATCCCCAACTTGAACAGTATTGCCAAAAATGGGAATACTCCTTCAAGCTTAGTAATCTCAGCCATTCAGGTATTTAAAAAATCTATCAAGACTGAAATATATCGCTTTAATTCCACCTACGTACATGATGTTCTAGATAACAAAAGTCATCCCGACAATGGATGCTCTGAAAATATTCAACTAATGAATCATCTGCGCTCATATCTGCTGTTGTTGACGTAGAAGAACTGAACAAGTCATTCAGCAGAGCAGTAGGATTGTGGTGAATGAATTGCTTCGGATGAAACTAGGAGGCACTGGAACGGGCATTGAAATGTGCTGGTCATTCACCACATAAATTAGGGCTTTTCTGTGGGCATTACAATTATGGAGAAAAATACAGGCAAACAGCAATTGGACTACAAGCGCATCATATGTGCGGCGAAAGCTGTTATACGACAGAGTTTGTTCGTATGTATGGCTGTCGCAGTCGACGGACATAGAACGCCATCGAAGCCTGAAGTTAAATAAACCCTATATGAATGAGGATATTAATTGTGTTAAAATTATTACAGTAATATCGATCATGTGTTCTATTGAATGAATTTAGTCTTGGATGGAATTTGCCATGGTAAATTAATCACATAAGATCACCACTAGGATCTATTCCTGTACTTCCTGGATAAAGACAATCTCAGTACCCTCCACTTCAGGTCCCACCGTTGACGTCTACCAGGAATCGCTCTTCCGCACCCCTCGGATGATCATCCAGACTGGACGGACTGAACAATACAGTGCTCAGGTAGTGCCTAGTGGACAAAACGATTCCTGGCTGCTGGAAGACAGACATTTAAACCTGTCGTTCCCAAAAACGATCTTTTTTCAGTTCCATCCCAATAACTCCTACAAAGCTGTTCATAGATTGATTCTACAGCGAGTGACTAACAATTTTACCGACACAGATCTTGATAAGATCGCTTACCTGCAGTCACTCTCCACTCTCGAAACCCTCGCTGCCCTGACACACTACGTTCTATCTTCATTTGACAGGATAAGTAAAGCGGTGAAGATGTGCTTCCTAGACTACTGTGATGCGTTCATCGATGTCGACAGAAATAAGCAGCTTTCTCTTTCTTTGGTATTCAGCTTTCACTTGTTTCTTTGTTCGCAGACTGCTTTCCTAACTGACAGAAGTTCACTCGTAACAACAGCTTGTTAAAAATACCCCAAGGCATTCCCCAAAGAGCCATGCTGTCCCCATTTTTTAACTTTCTGCCTACATTTCTACTATTCTTATACACCATCAAACACACAGATGACGAGGTATATGATATGTCGTGTACTTTCCATTCTACTTTTTACATCCTACAAAAAAGCTTCACTCAAATTTCAGATTGGTCTGATGCTCACAAGTTAGGCCTTACCCCAATCAAGTGTGGTGACATTGTATTTTCTCCTTTGAACGGTAGTTAGCAGTCCAGTTTTCAGAGAGACCGCACTTCCATGACATTCAGTTTGAAATAGCTGAGTCATATTGGCTTAGTGGGATACCCCGGAGTGTTGCTCTACGGTAACCTTATTAAGTTCAAATATTTGAGTTTTATTTTTGTGGAAACTAGACGATTGTTTTTCTAAGTTTCACGTCTCAAATTCCACTCCGTATCGGTTCATTTTACTAAATGCTTTGTCTTCACGTGTGTCTCACCTTACTGGTTATATGATTCACCTGTCATCTTTCCTGTCCCGTTGTTGAAAGTCCTCAAGTTTATAGCCAAATCCCTTAAGCTTTCATCATCCGCCACTGATATACCCCGACGGCATTTCAGTCACTTTATCACAAGGCAACATAGCGAAGATTGTCAACAGTATTCTTCAAAGATTCTCACTGGCTCTGCTCATCCTTTCTACAAATATCTAGGGGAAGGTGTATCCACTTCTTCTACACTTTCTCAACATGAAAATCTTCATCCACACGTTGGGACGTACGGGAATTCCACTATTCTCTAACTAACTGTGTTTTCCCAGCGCAGTTTCTGTCACGTCACAGCTAACACAACATTTAAATTAGCACAGAATCTTCCTACCCGTTACTGCAGCTTTTCATTTCTCTTCTTTGGCATTGTAATGTTTGCTCATTTGAGAACATGCACTTGGTTCTGTGAATAGTGAATATTCAACCCTCAGGATGCACAGTGCATTTACTTAGCTTGGCTTGAATGTTGTTAGGAATCACTGCGTAGTTCGAACCCTGCGGTCTACCATGGGGACTCGAAACTGGCGTGGACGGGGACTAGAACCTCGGAATGTAAATTTGTGAACCCTATTTATCAAGATCTTGGCTGGTAGTCATTGACTACCTTTCATAGCAAAATTGAATAATCAAGCTCCCATAATCGTTCTCCCTACCTACTTTATTCGTGACGAGTCGTTCATGTTTGAAGGCCAACCCTTGTAAGCGATGCCCGAGAACAAATATGGTGCTATTTGATAAGATTCTTTCACTATTTGTGCTCGTATCAGCATCTTTCTAGTACGGAAACTAAGGCTGAAGAAACTGATTTTGATGTAATGAGAAAAGTCCTAATGAAAAAGTCGACCAGTTGCTGTAGGACAGTTCATATATATATATATATATATATATATATATATATATATATATATATATATATATATACATATATATATATATATATATATATATTGTTTAGAAGCTGACAATTACTTGCAATGGTTCATTCACAAGCCCGTACAAATCATATGGAGATGGATAAATGCTTGATGTGTGTCAGGGTTCATGGGGTTCTCAAGGAGGGTTAGGGGTTTTTGGTGTCGTGTCACCCATGGAGATGGGGAAGCGCACACACACTGCCTACACAACACAGTGGATGAAAGCAAGCATAGTCAGAGTACCCACGTTCATACGCTGAAGCGGTTGGATTCGTTTTAGGGAGAGGGTTCAATTGAGTCTCTACTAATCGGAGCTCCTGGACCAATCATCTCCGTGTGCGGTCAGAGGCTAATAGACTGATAGTCGTCGTCTCCCTAGTGTCTAGATACTGAAGTCGCACAAACCTGAAAGGTCTAGGGTTCGTGAGCACTCGATAGACATTCCGAATGGCTAATTTCATAACAGGTTGATGGCCGATGTCGACTAAATGTTCTGGAACAGAGCATCGATAGTTCATGTTCTTCCCTACCCTAACTAATGTGGATAGTGAGCGTATATGAAAAATTGATAGAACCAGCAAGAAGAGGGACGTGAGAAAGGTTAGTAGTTACCATCAAATAGAACATGTGTATTCAAAGGTATTCTGATCGTTTCGGTGATAGCGCAAGACAGTGCGACGTAGATAATGTCATCCAAGAATACGCTCAGGACAAAGTTAATTGTTGTCCACGTGGAGCTTACGCTGCGGTTCTCCGAATCCAGTTCATATCCAACGCGGTGAGGTTCTCGAAATTTCCATGACAAAATAGGACATTTTCTGAGCTCGTTCGTGAGCACTCACTAAAGTAATGGTTTCGCAACTAATTGTGATGAATCACAGTTAACGCTGTTGAGTCTTCTTTTTCCCTCAAGGTCAGTGGTCGAGAAGTTTATCGGATTCAACCTAAACAGTCTCCCTGAGTGTTCCGAATCAATTTTCGGAATCTCGCTACGCCTTACTGATCCACTGTTTGCCGAACAACAAGTCATGAACCAGATGGAATCTCTCACTCATCTTGTGGAAATCCATATTATTCCGGGAGATATGCAAGAACCACAATATCTGTGAACAGTAATCCGTATCACATCCATCTATTTATACGATCCCTAAACTTCTGTTGATGTAGAATCATGATGGTAAAGCAGTATGATTCGATGTGATCTGATGCTGGACCGAAACTCTCACTGTTTTATAAGTTAAATCCATTCTGTTTCTCCTTATTCTTCCGCTTGTGTCATAGCATCTGATTATGTCTCGAGGACTTTGTGACCGATTTATTCCCGCTATTTTGACCTAGATGTATCCGAGTTAGGGTAGCAGACTGATTGCGATCTAAAACGCCGATGATTCTGTTCGGATGCATGATACACGAGTTGGGGGTAGTGCAATGAGTGTAGTTCGAAATTCCAGCAGCCAATAAATGCATGTCACTGCATGAAAACGATAATGCACACCCCTTACGTTTCAAATGAGATTAAAGATATAAGCCTACTGTGAGATCCTCAAGTGTAGGAGTGATTGCGCATGGGAATTTCGGGCACACTTACCTGATGAGAGACAACCACCGCGAAACCGGGCTTTTGAATCCGGGAGAAGTTTGTCCTGTCATCCAGATACAATAAAATACTAGGTACCTCGATAAGTGGTGTCTTTGGCGAACGTCACACAATTTATTCTGACGATGAGTTGAAAAGATTTTTGTCCATTTAAACATTCACTTGTGTAACCGGCAATAGGAACATTGGTGTTTAGCTCACTCTGTGGTTCATTACCACTAATAAAGAGAACAGGAATCTTAAACGTAAGTAAGTGGTACACAGAGAAGTGGATCATATTCATCGAAAGCACACGACCAGTATCGCGGTTTTGCTGCTCATCAGGTATGTGTCCGCTCCTGTTCATACTCTTACAATCTGTAGGCACTTCATTCACAGCTAGCTCATTCGTACATGAGTATGAGTGAACCGTAGTGTCATCCTTCTTGAGGTTACCGTTGACTAACTCACAAAGACTTGTCAGTGAATTACAGTCGGGATTCCCTTGTGGATCCCTCCATGGGCAACGTGCACCTTTGCTCCCGATCACCAGACCGAAATAGAATAGGAATCTGATGGAATAGGAATCTGATGACTCATGAATTATTGTCTGACGCCATGGTGATAGTAAACTTTGTAATAGTCAAGTGATCGTATTTCTCTTATATTGTTGGTGAAGATGAGAATAATAACCTAACCGGACTGGTGAAATTCTTCCAGAGTTATTGTTCCCCGAGCCCCAGCATTATTTATTGCTGATATCTTCTGAAAGAAATCCAATGACAACGAAACAACATGAATAAATTTGATAAACATTTGACGTCATGATCATAATCTACTGAGGTGCCTAAGAAATCTGCCCCATGCTATTGGTGGGTCAAGATTAAAGGGCCAGTTTCATAGCAATCAATAATTAGTATCAGGCTGTTTTCTCCCATTCTCTAAGTCGCATACCACTGCTTCAAAGGGTTAGTTACCGCTGCTGAAACTATTGTTCTAAGTCAATAACGGAAAAAGATACATTGGTATGAAAATAGATAATCGATAAGACAGATTTGACCAGCACTCGATTGAACGTGTTCCACCGAGAATTTTTAGTGTTGTGCAATTCATTGATGAGGTGAACTGTGACTGAGAATGTGGGTTTGGGAGCAATACCTTTCGGATCATTTAAGGTACGGCACATTATTTGTAGTGCTTTGTCAGATAGCCATTACAGTTCAGATTTCACGTAAAATCACACGAAGACTACTGATATATATATATATATATATATATATATATATATATATATATATATATATATATATATATATATATATTGCCTATTGCTTCCGTAACTTACTTGTATCATCCAGAATCCAACCTTTTGTAGAAATATCCCGAATCCATCTTCAGCCTGATAAAAACCAGTCATCCTCGGTAATCGGTCACAACAGCCTAGAGTGGGGTCAATGGGAAAAACAGTATCCTATCCATAGTGACTGAAACACATCGAGTGTGTCAGCAAGCCCAAAAGTGGACTACAAAAACACTGGACCATTGGACAAAAGAAGAACGAGATCGTATACTGCATGAAAATAGTTCAGCGAATGAAGAAATTTCAACCCCTTAATCGTTCTAGTCGGTCATATCCCATAAGAAAGGATGCAGATTTATTCTATCTCGAAGCACTTGTCCAGCTGATTGTTATTTCAGATTGGTGGGTTGTTTTTCCGTCATGTGGGATAACAGAAAATATTAGGCCCAGCTGTGAAAACAAATTGCCACGAAACATTCAGCTACCGACACGTGCGTGTCCACATGGGGCGCTGGTAAGACAATCCTCGTCGGCTGACACTCAAATCTGCTTCAGACGGCTGAACTGCTACGGAGACATAAGCAGACAATGAAGAGAAATTAATTAGAAAACTCAGGTGCAAATAATGAAACAATTGTTGGTTGATGCAGTTGAGAGGAATATGGTGACCACTGACAATGTGCTCAAGTGCATTGGGAAATGTTCGGATCGAACAAGAACGGAATATTTACCAATATTTTGCTTCAAGCTGGGCAACTCAAATTCATTCACGATAATATGGGCAATAACAAAGTATCACTCAGCATTTTTCACAATCTAATTTTGCATATGGTTTTGGTTCTTGTATGTTGTTAGAATACGGTGAAAGTGCGATCTGAGGTTTTGAATCTGGAACCGTGAACAAATTTTGCGTCAGAGACTTCATTTCTCAGCTCTATCAATTGCTGTCTCCATGGAAAGACATCCTACCCTAGTGGGTTCAAGTGAGCAGTGGGGAGTTGTGCAATGAGACTAATATCAAATGATTTTTCTTCCTCTTACACTATTACGAGGCTCGACCACAGCCTTATTCTATTAAAGAACTCTTGTGTTTACCAGGTAAACCTAGGATGGGCAACATACGAACATACGGGAAATAGGTCCAAGTAACCGAAAATAATACCGTGAATGCTCAATGGAACGTGTGAGTACCTACGTCACAACAGATTGATGAAACCATTTCCGCCTGCTCACTGATATCGTCAAATGCAACGAGTAGAATGAAGAACATTGACCAAAACGATAACTATCCACAGTTACCTCACAAGTGCCAGGCAATGCTCGTCTGAAGAAAGTCCACCTGTGACTCCTAGGTTATCTCTTCTGCGAGGAGAATATATCATTTGCACTCCTGATGCGCGAATGATGCAGTTGGGAATAAAACGTGTTCAGTGTCTAGAAATATGTTGGTGATGATGACGACGATGACTGAACTGAGAAGTAACGGGTACGTATACTTGATGAGTGCCGGTAATGGCAAAGCCCATTTTGTGTTATAGGAAAAATTTGTCTGCCGATTTGTATACTATTTGGAATCAGAGATAATAAGTCAAAGTGGCTTTGGCTATGACTGTCATAACACAATTTTGGCAGACTGTGTTATTGGTTTAGTTTGAAAACTCGCATGAAGCATCCCCGAAAATAACCGGAACTCATGGATTTGATGAACATGCGCTCCATTATGCGGATTGTTTTTCCCCATATTTCCGCGTTCATCGTGGTAGCAAGTTCGTTTGGTTCCCTTAAGCGGGCTTGTCCAGTCTCATTGTTAGCTTTTTTTTGTTAACTCACTTTGGACTGACTAGTTGAGATTAGCATGTTCTGTACATTTTTTTGTTTTTCGTAATTCAGCCTGATAGTTTCGGTTCAACAGTGTGCCCTTGAATCTGGGATATGTTTGACCACAAGTTGCTCAGCGGATGACTTTGGGTTAAATGAGTTTCTGTCTGAAATAATCGGCGTAAAACACTCGTATAATGCAACGCTGCACGAAAGCAACCAGAATGATGAAATTGTGCAGAAAACCCGTCAATCGTTGTTGCTGCGGGGGGGGGGGGGGGTATGCCACAGAGCGATGAAAATAACGCATGAAGGGGCTCCGTTAGCTGCCAATCACCGCAAATTTCCTTCAGTCCTTAAGAAACAAATTTGTCGGGCTTCGACTACTTTGTGATACAAAAGCATTTACTTTCTTTGTCCAGTACCAATCAGCCTCATGCTTTACATGGGGATTGCTTCCAGACAGGCTTGCTGCTAGGGTAGTCAACATGGAAAACCTTTCTGGTAGGAGTACAATAATAAATGGAGCACAGCTCAGAAGTGTACCAGGGTACACGTGATCAGAAACACAGCATTAGGTTTAAGGTCACCGACTTTTATTAATTTCGTATAAAATGGCCTAGTAATAAAGTAAACATATATATATATATATATATATATATATATATATATATATATATATATATATATATATATATAACGTATACTTATGTTGTTCTGGATTGAAACCAGCTAAGGTGCCAAAGCAGCTTTAACGGTTACATAATAGGAGGGAGGAGCGGAGCACAAAATAGTTAGTAGAAAGATAAACCTCTCTGATCTTTTTTCTTTTCCCGTCTTAAACGTTTTGTGTTGTCCGCCATGCTGTTTGTCTGAATGAGACCTTTCGTGACTACGAGGCACGAGAGTTCGATGGAACGACCACACGGCGTTCATGCCACTGACTTCCATTCCGAGCCTTTTCCTCAGTGTCTCTAATCAACGCCAATTCTCATCACTTGGATCCCAGTCAAAAAGAAGCAAATCACCAACCGAAACTGGTGCAGATGCTACCTTCTTCATACCTCTACGTCAAGTCATGGTCTGACCGCCACATCGCTTCTTCCAGCCTTGCCATGCATGTGCCAATAGATTACGGAAAAGTAGACGACGGGGAGTCGTACACAAAACATGCCCGATCCACTGGAGGCGATGAGCAGCGATCACTTCGGTAAGAGAATTGCCGTCCGTACCCAACATGCGACAGCGCACCTCATCAATACTCACTTGATCTGCCCACCAGATGCGAGCCACTTTTTGGAGACATCGGTTATCAAACATAGAAAGACGCCAAGCATCCTCAAAGTGAATGTGACCAAAGGTGAGCGCACACAGATGCTCCTGCCAAGCTAGCAAAAGCAGATTGCACTTGGAAGGTGCAAAGTGCAGACCATATCCGGATATTTCAATCGCCAAGTGGTCCAAAGCGTATCGAGCTGCCCATGCACTATCACTCAACAAGAAGATATCATCAAAATGATTCAAGCCGAACACTCTGTTCCCTGGAAGGAGTTAAACTCCACTTTTTTAAGGACCAGACAAAAAATTCCCCTGTGGTAGAGTGGAAGAGAATGAGGATATAAGACGGCTTTGTCGTACTCCAATGGAGACGACAAAACCACATCGAAGGCTAGCCGTACGCCCCAACCTCACCTGAGATGTGACAATACAACTGTTTGAGGATTGATACGTACTTTTCATTTACTCCGGTTAGCCACAAGCTGTTCCACAAAGAAGTCCTCTCGGCAGAGTAAGAGACCACACGGACGTCCAGGAATACTCTGGTCGTTGGTCATTGGAAGGAGTAACCATTCTCTAACAGCTGTAGCAGGGTGAAGATCTGATCGATAAAACTTGCGGGTTATAACAGACTCAAGCTGATTCATCGCTGTGGCGATAAGGATTATACCTCTGTGTGAGTGCTCCCTAAAGATGAGGATAAAAATCGATTCCCTCAGAAGGTGGTGACCTGCTTGGAGTTCCAAACCTTTGAGCACGAAATATAAATTCCTTAAACGAGCTGCAGTTCACCATCTTCAAAAAGAGTTGGAGGGAAGCTATTCGAAGGTTTGGATTTTTCTGCAGATCTCTAGTACAGTAGAGAGATATTTTGAAAGGCAACAATGGATATGTTTCGGAGGAGCTGTTGGAGAGGCTGATACTGAGGGCCAGCTAAACTGTGTCTGAAATTGCTCTACTCAGCAATGAAGACGCTGCTGTTGGTTGTGAATTAGTGAACTGTCAGCCCCACAGACCGTTTCACGCACATCTAATGGCTTTTTACCGATGTCTCCAATGATAAAGAACAGCTTGCGGGAATTTCCCATGGTGGTAGCGCCTTCATTCTCTGATACACATTGCGACCACCAGATTTCGCTCTCTTTGCGAAGAATAGCATTAAATGCGCGCCTCACTATGAATCGGGTTTGGTTACCATTTCTTTAAGCCAGGATCGACTGGAGTGCATCGTGAAGGTGCAGAGATTCAGCAGAAATTCAGGGTCTTACTGCACGATAATACAGGTCACTAACTACCAAACTAACGGAAATTAAAGCATTCGCGATGATGTGCCAGCCCATAAGGACCAGCTAAATGCGCCTCGTTCGATGATTGCAGACGAGCTTTAGCATTCGGATCTCTTGCCAAAATCAAGATATCGGTCCGGCTTGCTTTACGCGAGAGGTCGTGGAGCTTTCGATAAAAGTTATTTTTCATTGCATCTGAGCTGCCATTGGCGGAAGCATACCATGAAATGACAAACAGATTTCGTCCTTCCGGAAGGCGACTGCTCACTTTGTACGAACCCCTGGGTCTCACTGCACTAAGATGACTGTCAACTGGGATCCTCCCCAGCTGCGCCGCATCATTTATTTTACTGAAAAAAGTGCCAGTGCAACCATACCAGAAGCCGCAGCCTCAGCGTCTCCAGGAAGACATAAGTGAAACTTCCTAGAGGGGTGGAAGAGGGTTCTTGAATGTTGATCCCTTGAATACAAAGCACGTCGACGACAAGGGGTTCAAGTCCGCCTCTTGTCCTATACGTATCAAAGTTAGCACGTTGAATGTGTTAGTTTTAACGGGCATCGAGGACAAAGCAAAGATATCGGCCGGTGGTAGCAGATCCAGTGATTCTGGAGAGCTAGGCGAGGAAGGCAAGAGATGATTTCCACCAGAGGCACAACAGAGGGCACTGTCGACGGAGAAACCCGTAAGGTGTAAAAATGGTAAATAAATAAGGGGAACGGAGTGGAGACCGGACCATAAGTTGAGTATGGTGTAGGAGAGTGATCGCTTGTGTACATGGAAGAATAGTCAATCATAACATTAGAATATTTCATGGTCCTTTGGTTTTCAGGCTCTTGTACCACCAAGTCCCCCAGTCCAGAGTAGGCATTTCTATTCGAGGATGCACTTCAGACCTTTGCGCAGCCAAGAGCATACTGTGGGGCAGCAAGTTTGATTCAAATGAGCCGGTGGCGAATTGTATGTACCGTCTGACGCTTCTTGAAACCTCTGGGAGCCGGTGAGTGATTACTCTGCAGCAGATGCCGATGAGTATAGTGTTGCACTTCTCATGCGGTATCCGTGGTTGGTTTGGAATCAGGATTTAGTCATTTCCCGTAGACTGACTATCAGTTAGTCAACAGGGCGGGGAGCTTCGAGCATTCGCTTTCTTCCTGACACTTTGGTGGGAGCAAATCTGCATCGAGAAGGCAACGAAACCTCCTCAGCAAAGGCTAATTCCGAAGCACCGTCATTTGGGAGTACTTCGATAGGCTTTCACGATGAGTAGGATGGGGGCCAGCGGAGATAACTTAAAGGTAGTATGTGCGATTCCCAATCATGGGCAGCCTGTTCGAGTCCCTTTGGTGTGCGATGAAAATAAGCTACCACAGATAATTCTTGATAGTCCTTTCACGGTAACTATTAGCGAGTTGAATGATAACTGGTCTCCAATTTATGGGTTTGATGGTAGATTGGAATCTACCACTTGTGCTGCAGCATAATCACCACATAATACCCTTCCATTACTTAGACTTCCTATGGAAAGGCCATCCTTCATAAGAGTTCATCACCTTTCAGATGATGGGTTAATACGCTCGAAAAGCCAGTGATGGAGCGTAGTGGTATCGTTCACCAGCTCATTTTATGCTGACCCGGACAGTTTGAACGTGGCTTGGGGTTCACCCCGTGATGGTCCACTCTAGGTTAAAGTCTCCGTTTGGACTCGTTGGAAGCGCAGTACTGCAGATGATTGGCGGCAAGTTGGATGCAGCTACTGTTCATGGTGGTTTCATCATTACCACCGGTGACTTGAGCGGTAATACTGCTGTGGTTGAGTCATTTTAAAGTGTTTTGCGTAATATTGCTGCTGAAATGAATCAAAAATAAGGTTTTTGTAATATCTTCTGTATGAGGCTTCTTTTCGAAACAGTCGTATATTTTGAGTACGCAAAAGCTGCTAAACTGCGTACTTCTGCTGTTTTTATTGTCACTGACCAGCAACAGTAAGGATATTAGCAATGAATGATATTAATAACAATAGTAGGCTCTTTTGAAAAATTCTTTGAATCTGGGGTTTACTCAGTCAGCCTTTAAACAGTTCCATTTCAATTTCCGTTTTTTATCAAGCTACAACGTTGTGCTGTTTTACTGAGAAAAGCTATATGCACGTATGTTCTGAATATGATCCTCATAACACTGAAAGCACTGAAATTTGAACCCAAGAAGTGTAACATGATCCCACCTTACTGGACTAATTTCAGACATAAAACAAGAGACTAACAAGTGATACTGTCAGCCACAACGAAACCTACATCACCACAGAGGTAAATTGTCAAGCGGGAACATTGATTCGATTCTGGGGTAAATTGTTTGGTTTGTTCCTCAAAAAGCGGACCCGTTTAAAGCAGATTCAAAACCATCTCAGGCTGCCTTTAGAGTGTCGGTTATACATGATAGCCGTGGGACCGGTTCATACATATGGTTTAGAGACATGGACTTTTTTGATATCGGCGCCTGAACACTCCGTAATTCGTAAACATCTTCCGAGTCTGTGCGAACACTCTGATGATGAGTGGCTGTATGATTAGAAGCTGAATGCACCCCTGTAAAGGTAATTACTACTGTAAGAAATCACTCGAAGCGGGTTGCTTTAGTTGAGCGGACTGTTGTGCTTGCAAGCCTCTGAATACTAAGTCAGTGTTGCGTATCAGTTACCAACTCAGTTTACAATCTCTAGTCAATCACTCGATCAGATTATGTATTGGTCTGTATTGTGCGGAAGATCACGCGATTGGCACGGTAAGTAAAACTCAAATGTAATTAAAATATTTCACGTAAGCACATCTGCGGCAAATATCTCTCTTCTGTGGTGATGAACTTCAAAGATTTTCTATCAAAAGCTCACAGGAAATTGATGAATTCCAGAAGGTAACCCAAAAAGGGGGCAGTTACTACACGACATAATTAAGAGGACATCACAATAACCAGTATGACACTTTTTGCTTGTTGCCTTACCTGAGTAGTCCGGTGAGGTTTAGGGACTTCCAAAAGCAGAATACCTGCTTTAGACGATTTTTACCAAGTTAGATCGGTCTGCCGTTTGCCCTACGTAATCCTCAAGGGGAGTAAAAATCGCTCAGGTGGTAATGTACTCCAAGAGAAGCAAATAACCTATGCCACTATAACTTGGTATCTGTAGTGTGCCCCGATGACCACCCGAAGAAGAAAGCCATAACAACCGATAAGCCAAGCACAGCCTAGTGGCCAACAGATGAGTCGCACGGGACATCATGGCCAAAGAAACTGCAGTCAAATCAATACCCTGCCTTGTCAATGCCTGCTGTTACGTCTACGGAGCTCAAAAAGGAATCTGAAAGCCTAAGTAATTAGCCTTAGTAATTGTCGCACGGTGATCCGGAGATCAATGACCAGTCAGTGAATGAAAAAGAAACAGCCGGCTCATTCACCGTGTTTAATCTTGCTTATAATAATGTGACCCAGCTTGTGGATGTCTTCTGTGTCAACCTGATTTGAAGGCTTTGCGATAGGATCGAATGACAGGAAACTATGCTTAGGTACTACGCAATAGGAACGTCTAACGTAGAGGTACCAACCAGGTTTTCTACCATTATACTTGACCCAGTCTGAGTGAGAGTGTCACGTTATATTATATTTATATTATCAGCTTCAGAGGTTATTCTGTTCTTATCAGTCTAACCTATATGATGAGAATGGTGAAACTCTGGGTCCTGTTTTTACAATTCATTGGAAAGAATACAGACAAATTAAGTCGTGTGAGCACTGAATGAAGGCGGTTGTTAGAGGCGGAAAAGCCGTAACTGAGTGCATTTCAAAGGAATACAGAATCCGAAACAGTCCTAACTTTCTGGAAAAAATTTGTTTTATCCTTGACTAGCGTTTCTTTGTTATCTCTGACTGACCCAAGATGATTTAGTAAGAGGAATTCACTCCTCAGTGGCTTCTAGGGCGTACACGTTCCATCACCAATCCAAATGACTTGGGCTTTGATGATGTCGCGCCGCCTATGGATGAAAAGTCCGAGACCACGTGTGAAGACAAATTATATGAATTCGTCGCTTTCTAAGGGTAACCAAATACGTAAAACACGAGGACTAATGTTGATTGTCGCATACATTTCCTGCTCTGATGTTTTGTGTGGTCAGAAGTTTTGTATTGCTTTTTCAAAGCACGGTCCACCTGATTGTGACCCATTACACACCAATACTACGGAGATCGTACACACACACGGATTTTATATGTTCGACAAGCTCTCTTTATGGATATTTGCAAACCCTTTCTCTCTGTTGAAGTGTCCTATTCTATCGTTGTAGAAAGTTCGGTTCTACTGAGTGAGACCACCGTGCGTAACCTCTAGTTGTAACTGAATTCTTTCAGCTGATTCTTAAATACATTAACGAATCTATCTATCTGTATAAACTGTTGTTGTCCTTTTGTATTCCTTACATCCAAAATGAGTATACGTCCTGCAAGAGAGTAAATCGCTGTGTGATGGACGAAAAGTTAACGTTCAAATCCAGTGACAAATGGGCGTGGACTTGAATTAGACTTTCAGGAGTCAGTTTGGATAGCCCAGAGATAACGTGTGATGCCCGATAATTCATTTCGGGTTAGAGTCACAACAGAGGAGGATTCGGTTTACGTATACTACTGATGGTTCCTCAGAAGCCAAATGAAATGCTTACACAAAGCCTTGACAGTCTTTGTTGGTGAACCTTGTGCTAATAGGATATAATGAAAACGCATGAAATCTCTGCATAGTTTAATTAGACTGAATCAAACACAACAAACCACTGATTGCCCAGACATATCGCATTTGTTTCTCTCCACGGAATGTTCATCTATCCACCATGTAAGTTAAGTCCTAAAGCAATGGATGAACGCTGGTTCTCCTCATGTCTGTGCACAATATGGTAATTCTGGTTGGATTCGTGACAAATAGGTATTAAAGTGGAGGTTATTCTCTATCCATCACGTATGATTACCTCGAATTGGAGCAGTAGCTGAGATTGAGTGGAAATCTCGTGAAGTTGGTATACAGATGCGTTTTGGTTCAAGTTGACATTTCAGAGAGAGAGAGACTTCTATTTCCCTCTTCTGATGCTTCAGAGTGCGCGCTTTTTTTGGTGCTTGAAATTCTGTTGAGGGGCTACTGATTGAATGTCTATCGGATTGCCCAAATAATCTCAACGCTGTATGATGGTACTGGTGATCAACTGCTAGCGCCTCACTCAAGGTTGTAAAGAGAACAATTGCATTGCTCTCATCAATCATAATGATGATAAAGATTTTGATTCGAGCTGCAGAAATATCACGGTGAATATGAGATTGGGGGTTATCCGCTCCCAGTTTCAATCGCATTGCAAGATTCTGGATCAGACTGAGTGCAAAGACCGGTTATGGATCGCGGCCTTGGCAGGTGGAGTGCCTTGCAGAATCACTTTCGAGAACAAAACCACAAACTGAGAAGTTTGATTGCCACAACCTCTGCTGTTGATAAATTTTGTTAATGAACGGCATTCTTCGCACTGGTAGGGATTTTATACACTATTTTGAATAATTAGTCACTCAGTTCGTTTCCAGTTCACTCAGCAACATCATAGTCCATCACTATACGATCGTATTTTGACTCTAAGTTGTTGATTGTAAACTTTGCATCCCCACTCCATAGTAGTAACTGCAGTAGCCAAAAATTTGCTGGTACGACAAGCTAGCTCTTTCGCTACCTGTATCTATCATCTCTACGGATTATGGAACCAATCTATTCAATGTACTGCGTAAGTTCGGTAACAGTCACGCTGAAGTCGAGTATAGACAAAATTTAAGTAAACTCATCAATAATGTCATCAAAAATGAGCCTAGTTTTCCATTTATCTATGTCTTCATTCTGTGTTGGTGAATCACATCCTAATATTGACTTCCTTAGGTCAGAGACCATTTTTTAATCTAAGCTCCTCTTGAAACGCTAAAACAGCGGTTCTAAACTGTATTTCTTTACCCATTATTGAGGATAGCGCATAGCAGTGATGCCAGTCACGTCGCTATTATGGAAAACAGTTATTCGATTGCTTTTGACCAATGCTTTCCTTAGGCTCGTCCAGATTTTACCCGGTCCAAATGCGTACATATGATTCTTCAGTTCAAAATGCTTTCAACCCATTGCTATCAATTCGTTCTGCTTTCATGTCAGTAACTGTGCTTTTCTTATGCGTCGTCAGTCAATCAGTAGTGTATCAAACCTCTGATTTATGATCGGAAAAGATGTTCTATTTACTTCTCTAAGTATCTCTGTTTTTGTTCCCTCAAAAATATTTTGCGATCGACCTCGCCCGAAGAAAGTCAGCATATGGAATTTCGGAATCATCTGACGTTGTCTAGGGTTCTGATCTTGCTTATTGTCTGTCTCACTTGGCTAGTGGAATACAACAATTTTAAGGATCTGGCGCTTTGTTCTTTCATATGCATTTCGTCTATTTCCACTGCTTTCACTTTGGTGGTTTTCAGGTTCAACTCTGGGTATTTTAACTTGGGCTTGTTGATTAAGGTATTGGTTGTAACCGGTCAGTGTTACCGGGCTACTTTCCACTCCAAGTGGAATTTCCCCCAACAAATTATCCAATAATATAGCGTTTAGGTTATTCCGGAAGTCTCAACTATACCTTGTACCAACTCAAGAGCCTAATCAAGTGCTTTCTAGTTCCTTAACATGATAGCAGCTAATAACATGCGCTAGCTGACTCACATCACATGACCCTTTGACAAATTTTGTCCCGAATGCAAAGATCCGACAAGTGAATGATTAGTAAATTCCCTCCTCAGTTTCCAGTACTACTGAAAGTTCATCTAATGATATCATTTCTGATTCAAACACATGCTACCCATCCACTCTGAGGAGCTCATACACAAAGTGACCGATCTACGTAAGGCATATTTTGGGAAGTTAACTGATTGATGGTTCCACATGGTTTTTTGATATTCCATCTTCATCCTGTCTTTAACATCGCGATTGAAGATATGAGTTTCTGTGGAAACTGGCGAGTGCGGGTATGATCTGTATTTTATTGTAAAAATAAAATCAATAATCTGCAGTTCCATTTCTTGTCACACTTTACCATTATGCATTGCTGAACAAGGACTTGATGTATGGTCTTTAGTATTTTTTGTTTCTCACTGCACCTTGGCTGCTTTGATTTGAAGACCACATTTTAGGGCTGAAAAGAAAGACTCGTAGCCAGCAGAATGTTATGCACGTCACTTGAAATAAGTATCCAGTGGTCGTGAAGTTTGGAGAACAAATCAGATGATATTCCATAAAGTTGGACAGTAATTTTATTGTGTGCCTGTATAGCGTTTGAATAAATGTGTAGTCAGTTCGTTGGGAGATACATTTTTGGTCTTTCAATATTTCATTTTTCCCCCATGGACACTCATCATGTTTAGCCATTGCTTTCTTCATTCGGACAGAAGAAATAGACAAAATTTCTACATGAACATCTTGAATGTTCATTGCTGGTCCAGTGAGACAACGAACATTCCAGTGTGCATAAAACATTAATCACATGCCTTTATTACGCATTTATTACCATATGTAGAGGAGATAAAATACCCATAAAAAGGCTGTGGAGTGTACTTCCCTCCAGCACTGAGGAACATTATCCAGTAATTTGAATGGTACATGGGGTGCAGATACATACAGAGCCTCAGTGGTTTAGGTGTGTTGGGGATCCGATCAACAGTTTGGTGCTGTCTACCATCAAAAGTGATCGACAACGGTAGGGTACGAACCTCTTTGGTAGTCAAATATAAATATGCTGCTCTATCGTCATCAGTTAGTCACTCTGACCATATTCACGAGTATTTGGGTCGTTGAAGAATGACCGAATCAGTACACTGTTTGATCTAAGCAGGGACAGTTTTCATAGAAATCCGCCAAAGAGAGGTGTGATTAGTCTATCAACGGATATATAAAGCCAGTCAGGGAATGTTACTCCACTTTAGGAGTGACGTGGGATCATTTATTCCTAATGAAGCTGTTGATGTACTTCCTTCATGATTCATTTTATCTCCTATAGTCACGTGGTTGATTTGACTGGTTGTGACATTTCTTTTTACGGTAAAAGAAGCTATGTAGCCTGTGGAACGTCCCTTTGAACCAACAAACGGAAAAAGCGCTGTAAATTACTGTTAGTCGAATCTAAGTGGTGCTAATAGTTTTGAATTTATTTTGCGTTATGTTGATAGATAATAATGCTGCTCACATCTTTACTATTATTGCTGCGGCTACCACTGTCACTGTTATAATCCAAAGACTTGTCAGATAGAAGGTAACTCATTGGAAGCCAGGTAACTGAACAGTATTGAAACCAACAGAACACAACTAAAAGCTTTATTTGCACAAGATGTTCACAGTACCTTTTATCAAATGTTCTCCCACATTATACATACCAGCGTGTCTTTTCCAGAGCATTCTGTCTCATCTATTTGTCTTCATCACTTTATAAGACGCTCCGTTTGACCACGAATCCATGATTTGCTGGCATACAACACCCCGCTTCACTTCA
The DNA here is from genome assembly GCA_948099385.1 of Fasciola hepatica. Taxonomy (NCBI): domain Eukaryota; kingdom Metazoa; phylum Platyhelminthes; class Trematoda; order Plagiorchiida; family Fasciolidae; genus Fasciola; species Fasciola hepatica. The sequence goes on from CANUEZ040000117.1 coordinate 2,634,503, forward strand.
CTCCCTTCCAATTCACTTTACTGCTGATGATAATACTACTACTGCTACTAAATGCTCACTCATCCGTGGACTCACCAATTTACCTAGTTGCTTTAAGGCTCTACAATGCGTCCATTTCCTTTCCTAGACACTCTCCATTGAGGTAATATCACAACAACCCAATCAGAAGACACTGTGAACACTCTCATGCAACCATTCACTACACGTCTTTTTCATTACACTTTTTTCACCATAGAGTAAAAAAATACTTGTTACCCATTGAACCACTGAACAAAACTGAAAAATACTTCTCGTTCTATATTCTATTCACAAATAATTAGTTTGTATCTAACCAGCTAGAACGAGGATCGAGATGAAAATAAATATGGGCAAAATCTTTAAGTCGACACAATGTTAGACTTGCAATGCAGTGTGTTCGTATTCACTGCGAAGCCGCTTACAATTGCACAGCTCGGGCGTAGAAAGAACATTGGCGACCTTCGTACTTGCCGCGTTCTGGATATCACTATCACTGTTATCACACTGATTACCAATTACACTACTGCAGTCTGCTGTTCGGCATACCTACCTATATACTGGCCAGCTGTAGATTGAAGTTTAACCAAGCATTGCTGTACAATTGATATGTAATTGTGCAGTGTATTTTTATTGTTTTCATGAATGAAGAAGGTAAATTGGAAATGTACTTGATGGGTATTGACCTATCGATGCCCCAAAACTAATTGTTTTTGTTGCACAATGAACTTCATCACTTAGCTCTGATATATCTGCCGCGATAGGCAAATTTTCTTGCATTCTTCGCAGTACTGAAACATCCTCACTTTATCTACCAAAGTTATGGTAACGGGATCTTCATATCGTACAATAATTGATTTCCGCTTCCCACATACTATCTTTCGTCTCCCCGCATCAGCTTCTACAACAAAACATTTCGATTGCATTCTTCTTCTTTTGGAGTACCAAGTTTGGCCACTGGAGATGGTTTACTTGTAATCAAACGCCCATTTGGCAATTACCGCTTACTTATTCAATCAGCCTTCCGGGCAACAGTTGTTTGCCTGATTGTCATCGGTAAATACAAATAGGTTATCGATCCTATGAACTATTTTCGGTCAAGTCAGCGCCGTTTACCCATAGAAGCAGTGCAATACCTGTTGCATTTTGGTCAGTGATTTTCACACAGTGGTTTGTAATTCCATCACTGAAAGAAAAACATTTTTTGTTTTTGTTTATAATAACAAATAGCAAGTTGAATATTGGTTGTTTTAAAATCAGCTGAAATCCTACTTTTCTGTTTTGTTGTACAGATGTGTTACAATAAAACGGAATCCTACTAAGGAAAATTTTCAGTTTTTTAGGTTAGGTTCAATCGATTTCACAGTTACCTTGAAGCAAAAATGAAGGGCAACGAGGTTCTCAATTTTGCTGCACCCAGTGAGTCACCGGTTTTCACTGTTTGTTTACCAATTCCATGAGCTCCATGGGAACGGGGGCACACATTTACCAATGATTCTTTGAAGAAAGAAGGTTCGCTCCTTATGTTGTTGTTGGTATACTTGCCCCACAGTCATTTCTTCTATTGTTCCGAAGTTTTTTTCATTTTTCACTGCTTCAGTTATAAAAACAAGTCTTTCTTAAGGAAAGAGAGAAATATACAACACTAACTTAATGGCACGCACTTCGGTGTCTCACAGTACGTCTGTCCAGGTATATTAATCTTCCAAGTATTATAGAACACAGGATGCTACTAGAGTCTTATCTGATGACACACAAATTCCGTGCATTGGTTGATTGGCTGCAGACTATTGGCTTCTTTTATGGAAGCAAATACAATAACTTCCGTGGAAATATGACTTTCGCTTGCATATTTGGCGCTTCCTGTTTATCACTGTTTCACAATTTGACTCGTCACCACTGCTTGTGTTTCATGGAAGCCACCAACTTCCGTACACTGGCGATCCATATTCATAATTACCGCGAAGGTTGTTTTCTTGACTCCGTGCACTATCAGCCTAATAAGGTACTAGAAGTTACAATGATGCCCCACTTGGGGTCCAGCTTGAGATAGACTGGATGTGTTTATAAGCCACACGGAAGGAGTATTTCTCTCAAGTGATGACTATGAAAGGATTCGATCTGATGCACTCGAGGTTAAAGGTAATGACGGTGTGGAAATTCACCAGTTATAAATGTTGTTACACCCGTAGTTTCCGTGTCAATTTTAAAAATAACTCCTTCATGTAATTCAGAATACTGCATAAATTTCCTAATGAGTAATTTGATTCAGTCGTAGTTTTAAATGGCCCATACCAAGACTTGTTCCACGCGGAGCTTTGGTCTAAGGCCACTGCTGTGCTATTTGAGAAAAGTCGAGAAGCACCTATGTTGAATGGCTTGTATAGAGATGCAGTGCTGGGTAACACAAACCGTCGTGAGATGTGGGAATCTCTGAACTAGTCATGGTAAGCCAGACCCAAGCAAGAGCTAACCGCCGAAGATCTGAATCACCAGTTTACCGTGAACTCCGACGCATCTTCACTTCCCCCTCCCTATACTGAATCACATGAACCCCACCCACTTACCCCTGGTTCTGTCCTTTGATTTATACAACAGTTCAAGTGCCATAAGTCTCGTGGCTCCAACTTTCCATCCCCCGTGTTACTGAAAGTCTGCTCTTCTGAACCTACATCCCAGTTAATTGATTTATTTATTCATTGTATTGATTCTGGGGTGATTCTTGACTGTTGGAGACCTGTAAGTAACACATCTGTACCCAGGAAAGGATCCAAAAAATACCTACAAGTAGCCTGCACATCAGTTTCGCTGAAATTATCTGAGGATGTACACATACACCGGATAAGTCTTCCAGTTCACTACTTGACCGGACACAGTTTACCTACGAACCCTTTCTGTCAGCTTTTGATGCCATGGGTTGCACCGTTAGTTTTATTGCTTCTACTCTTGACTACCATGGCCGTACTCTCAGGCTAATTTTTTTGACTGTACCAGTACTCTGGATTCTATTCATCGTAGTACTTCCCCTAATAATCTAAATGATAATGGAGTTGACGGTCTTACCCATACCCCCTTTGGTGATTATTTTTCATCTGTACACAGCTTACTTCTCGCAGCAACTTACACTCGTCTTCTATTCAAGTTAACTCTTATGTTTTTCAGGGGGCTTTTCTGTCCCCATATTTTTTATCCCTTTACATTGGTGAATTCCCCATTCCTCCAAGGCTCATCGATTGTACACACGATTGAATTCGTGCTTGGATAACTCAAAAACGAAATTAAAACCTTCAATTTACTTCAAAACAGTCTGAACGAACTCAACTACCAGTCTACTTCCCACTTTGTTTCACTTAAGGTCTTGAAATGTGTTCACGTGTCCTTCATTCTTCAAAGTGGATCACGCTATCAAACTATCTTCAATAGCATCTCATATCTCTCTACCGATAATCAACATCTACTCAAGGCTTCTTCCGTCCGTTTCCTAAGAGTTATTCCAGCACACAACCTTTTCTGGACAAGTTACTTTGAAACAGTCTTCACCGAACTCAGTAAGCTTTCTTTTCCATAATTCAGACTACTAGAACTTTCAGCACCTTACAATCTGGTACTTAGATTTGTGTTCTGTTGCATTCTGCCCATTTAACTTTATAGCTCTCTCTCTCTCTCTTTCTCTTTATTTTCCTTGGTTTAAGGGGAAAATGGACTTTGGTCTTGTCAATGAACCTCGGAAAATGCTCTCGACAATAACATTATTAGAGATAATAACACTGGTTATATCATTAGCAAGCATTTTGATGCCTGTGAGAAATCCACAACTAGGTTACCATCCCATACAAATCATTGTCTTCACTACAAACTCGTTAAACGTGTCTCTTTCTCATCAACTCGCTCAAAATCTACAGTACTTCACTCACGCACGTGTACATATAGGAATAGCCTCGTTTCTTACCTTGTCTGCTTACACGTAAACCTCGACCAAGCAACCAGTGATCCTGTTATTCACTCACGTCATTATTCAAATCCTGTTAACTGTTTAACTTTGTTTCCATGCATTTACCAGCACCCTGAAATAAGTCCTTACACTCTTTTTTGGATTCCCTTGTAAGTCACTTATGTGCAGAAAATTCATCGTACATCCGGCGCGTAAAGGCGTTCTTTGACGACTTGAGATGAACACTACTGATACTACGTGATTAAATTTTTCCGGATCTTTGTACTTCGTAAGCCCCAAGCAATCGAAAACGTATGCACCGAAATACAAGATGGCTCATTTCGCGGGTTAAAAAAGACCTGACTCTGTACGCTTATCTAAATGCTATTCGCCAGTTATGGTGTCTGATGATTCAGCTATGTTGACTTAAAATGAGAATCACGTAAAGTGGCTCGAAGACGCCCCTGTAACCAAATAGAAAACACGGTCGCTAAGTTAGTATTCAGATGTCTGGATTTCTGAATGTCTGGAATTGCCATAGTCACTCAACGGTGGTGGTTTGTCGTGTGATCTGCAAGGTATACAATGCAAGATCGTTTAAGCTTACCAAAGAGAAAGAACTCAATTGCTGAATGCCGTCGTATTGATAACAGTGGGACTTGGGTGCTACGTGATCACTTCTAAACCGTTTTTTCTTCTAATATTACTTTATTTCATTGTTGCCTTTGGAAAACTCCGTGCATAAACATCGTACTTATTTCAGCAGATATTAGTAGTGATGCAGTGAACATGTCTGGAATTCCTCTTTGTGTAACGTTGCAATATAAGCATCTCTTCTCAATGCCAGCTGAATAATATTCTTCATATCAAACCACCATTATTCCACACCACTCCTACTCAGTTATGCTCTTTTTTCCATGGCAGCGTTTATCATCCTTATTATCAGTAAAGTTTGTACACGTGAACACCGTTATTCACTGGCGAAGAACACTCAACCATGGGTTGCAGTATCCAGCATCCGCAGAACTGCATGTTCTCACCTTTGCTTTTCTTGAAAACCGTGCTTGTAGCAGAGAGTATTGGATAAGTTTTCACCTTAGTTCACTTGCATCCACGAGACAAACAATACGGTTAAATTTGGTAACTATGATACGGAACCTCTACTTCATCTGGTCCATTAGGGTGTCCAGCTAACTTTAACATGATTCAGCGAAAGACCACCATATTGTTGTATCTTCTGAAAAAAGACTACGAAACAGCAAGGAGATGACTCAAATTTTTTCATTTCTAAACTCTACTCTCTTAACTTCCACTCTCCTAATTTATTTTGACTTGTACAAACGGCAGTTCCCTCCTTAGGAAGCTATAGACCGCCCACATGTGATATGCAGGATAGAGATGGTGTGCACGACTGGTACTTACGTCTCACAAATCAAACTGTAGTAACTCATCTTGTTACCCTTTATTATTTATGATTACTCAACTTTCTCATTTTGAACCATGTAACTTGAATGGGTTCTTTTCATAACGAATAAAGAATGACTGAGTGAAAGCAAGGTCTACTTGGAGTAAGGAGAACAGGAAGAATCAGACGAGTTTGTTTTACGGCAATTTTAGATCCTATGGACACTTTCCTTGTCAATGGAAGATCCTAGAACACTTCCATCTAAGGATGACTACTCAGGACGCTTGTAATGTACAGGGTTGTTGTAATTTCTTCTAGGGCTACCTAGGTATTGTAAAGCTTACTTGCCATTGGACAGGACGGAAATCGACGTTTTTAAGCCTAAATCAAAAGACTATGCTTAATGGAGACAGTACTGAGTCCAGTGAACGTTTGCAGGATGGCCATGAGCTTCGAAAAAAATAGTTTTGTTTTCATTGACAAGAAACGGGGGCATGCTGTTCACAAGAATAAACACAGGATAGGTCACGAGATGCAAGCATTTCCTTTACTCTTGTCAACCGTCAGCGCAAAACATATCACTTTACGTACTGCACCTCAGAGGATAAATGCAAATCGAAAGATCCTACAGAGTGTATCTTGGGGTGAGCGAGATCTGTTGTGTTAACGTCAAGGTGATCAGGCAATCTGGGTTAATTCTTTTTGCGTAGAGTGCTAGATGATGCATCATGATACGAATCGCCCTCTAAACGGTAATAGTTTCGATGTTGGATTGGACAACGAAGCTTCGAAACATCAGATCAGACAAACTTTGTGTACTGATGAAATTAAATGTCTTGTAATCATTGCGTGTTGCCGCAATGGGTTGCTTCCTCCAATACGACAGCAATTTGGGCATCCATTCTGACACTTTTTGAGTCTAGCTGCGATCCGTCCTGACAACACATATGTCATTGCAGCCACACATGAACTGGTAGACAACGTCAGACAATGGGACCAGCAAGACCGGTTCAGTGACTTTGAAACATACAAATACTTGTCGTCTGCAGCAGACGCAACCGCACGGCTGTGTGTGGATGTCTTACGGCTGATTTGAGATTACGATTTATTTGATAAAATGAATGGTATCACTTACAAGGCAAAGTGATAACAACTTACTTTTTTGCCCCGGTCGTAACAAATAAAATACCATACAAGTCTCTCCCGTAAAATGGAAACTGGGAGATGTTATCACAAAGCCCTTTTTCGATCATCCTCATCAATACGTCTACCGATGAACACTCCGTGTTCACCAATGTGCTCTTGATAAAGCCTAATCATACAGTTAAAAGAAGCTTTCCCAGGGATTAGATCAGGGGACGTGAGTGGTGATAAACATTTGCAGTCTGTGAGATGAAATACTTCGTAACGCTGTCCCCATCAATAAACATTTTGATGGATTTCATATGCTCATCAAACACAGTCAATTTATTGGTGCAGTGGTTTGGCTATCAACCCGTTTGGCAATTTTTACTTTTTTCCGTCTATCTGTGTACCGGACAGGAAAATCTTGGAAGAAATTTCCTGATAGAAATGTGTACCGCTTGCCGCGAAACTGAGCAATATCTGTCGCGAAAACACCGGCTTGGTATGCCAGCAACCGCCTGACTAACTGTACTCAGTGGTTTCAAGTGCAGTTGATCACGAAGCATCTAGTGTAATCATCACACAAAATTCTTGTTTAGAAGCTCACGAGAAAGTATTCTTCCGTGACTAAATTTTGGAGGCGATTTCCAAAGACATTCGTTTTCTCGTGAAGTCGTCAAGTTGATGATAGAAGTTGCTCCCTACTAGACCACAAAACGTTTGAACGCTGAAAAAATCACGTGGACTGCATTTCCTTGATAATTATTCATATTAAAGGCACTTAAAATTCTGAACATGTCACATAGTATTGTCACAACAACCAAGAGAGCCAAATTTTCTTCATATATTACCATAGATAACAAAATGCATCATATAGAATTTCAAAATCGCACTTCGATTAGTGTCTAAAAAAATGAATTAGTAGCAGAGTGAATATTTTGTCATCCGAGTTTTGAAAAAAACCAGTTCCGTTCAGTTGAATGTATGATCTTTGAAAAGCGTAGAGCTCAGTTTTGAACCACACATGAATGGATACCGTCAAGAGTGAAGTTCGCACGTTTAGGTTTGTGTCAGCCCTTTTGAAATGTCGAAGAAATGTTTTTCTCTCGGAATGAGAAGCGTACGCTTGCGATGTGCTCACTCTGTCCTTCCACAGTCCAAGATTTTGCTAGCTGTTCTGTGCTGGATTCACCAATATCCCTCCTTCATTCCCAGTGTTTTCTTCCATATATCTCAATGCAAAGCAGTTTTCGTGTGCCAAATGATGGCCCCGAGTAAAGGACGAAGTGCTCTGACTAGGTATTATTCAGTCCCTATATGGTAAATATATGGTAACAGAGTCTCCTTCTGACTACCACGTCGTGACTACAATCCGTGGTCTTATCCGAGAAGACTGTGTCGTTACTGTTTTTAGTTAAATGTAATTATTCAGCTTCCAAGTCAACTTATAACTGTCCTATTCTTCTTTTCTTAATTTACTTGTATCCCGTTGTAGTTTATCGCACTATTTCTCTGCATACTCTTATCACTGGCAGGTTTGCTTACCGCAGATTGCTAACTTACCGCCAGAGCCTGTGAATATGGGCTAGGATGAAGTGAAGTAATTCGGCTTTCGCTCATCCCATTTGTCATATCTTAACAACACTGACCGGGTTCGAACAGCCAAAGCCGCACATCTTGGTAGAATTTGAACCCAACTGTGGCAGCCGCACATGCTTATATCATATGAGCATCTCCCTACAATCGATACGTTAATCATACTATCATAAGCAATCAATTTATAAGTTCACGATAACGAATAAAATCTATCGATTCACTTTGAGCCGGTAACCACTGCTGGCTTAAAAGCGAAATTAGTAAGCTACCATACATGGTTCATCATCTACCCCAAATGTACCTGTTATATTAAAATGATCCATCCCAATATAAGGCGTATTTCGGTGCATCCCCTCAGTCTCATTTGAATAGTAAGGAGAGTGAATGTATAAGAAATCCATTTTTAGAACCACACGGTGATTCTTTCGAAACTGAGTTGTCCGTTACCAAGGCCCACCTTCAGAACAAGGACAAATGGTCCCAAATTTGGATTTCCGTAGTTCAGTGAATATGTGGTCCAACTGGCATTGGCTGAAAACAGTCAGGTCGCTGGTACCTGAAAGTTGTTCTTCCCCGTACACAAGTCAAGTTCACCTTCTCCAATCTTCCTGCTAATTCCCAAGTCATGTTGTACCGTTGAAGGTATAATGTTGAAATACTTGCTACTAATCTGAACAAAAAGCATTTCGATCTTCTCTGGTCGGTTTCCGTGAAGAAGTATTTGGTTCGTAAATCGCTTTTTCACGCCGAATTATCTCCCATGGTTCCTTATCCGGGTTCAAGTTGCCGCCCTTGGCCTGAACACCACGTAACTCTCACTGCTCATTTTGATTTGAGGGTTTTAGCGTTGTTGTCTTGTTTGTTTCAGTTTCATACGCATCCTCAAAACACACGGGAACCATGTGAATCACAGAGTAAACAAGAGAAAAACTGCTTGGGTCAGTTGGAGAGCGACTTAGTCATTGTCCTGTGGAAAGTTACTTATGGCCTGTCATGTTTCTTTTACTAATAAAGAATACTGGTGTATTACAATGATAAACGTTGACAGTAACTAACATTGCAAACAATTTAGAGCTCCTCTTTTTCGGGCTGATATTATGTTCAGCAGTCTTTGAACAGTAATGAATAATGCGGTCACCCTATGTATGGTACCTCAGAGTTCAATTTCCATTCCACTCATTCTATCATGGACAGAAAGCGAAAGAATGGATCCTCTTTTATCACGTGTTAGTTAGTTTTTATGAATACCGTATCGTTTTTCGTCAATGCCAACTAAGGTGGGGGCGGGGGGGTGGGGGGTGGAGAAACGTGAACAAAGCGTACACCGTTAGCTGTTCTGAGTCGATTTTGTAACAATGCACGCCGAGTGCCTTACGGATCCAGGATATAGGCATGAGATTATCAGTGGTTTTACTGTGGATTCAATTCTGATAAACAAATCACTTAAGGGACACAAGCAAACCAAAACTTTTCAAGACTTATGATTGATTACGTGACCAAAGCTCAAAGCTGACACACCCAAATAACATCCCCGTGTTGGATTACTGAACAAACAACTTCTCAAGTGACAGCAGCCCTTTTGCGAAATCAAAGTTTCAATAAACGCATTGGGCACATACACATATTGATTTTGTTTTATCCCATCACTTTTACTTTTCATCGGTTGTGATCGGAAATCACACCATGGAGACCAAATAATGAGAGCAAGTCATGGTCAAATTCTTAAACCGTCCCAAGCAAATCTGGTATGTTTGGCTGTGTGTATTGATTTGTTCGACTCATGAGAGCGTTTGGTCACGCGAGGCAGCCATTGCTGCAGAAAAAATGAAGGCATTTATTGCATGTGGGCAGCCAACATTGTACGATAGCTTCTTGGTCAGTGAAATGTATGTGAACAGGCGTATCCTGCTCCGAATGCAGAGCGTTTTCACACGGTAAAACCCACGACTGTTCAAAACCGAGGAGAACTTCTGTTGGATTGTGTGGAATTTAGTCGAGAAAATTCATTCATCACTGAAATGACACGGGTAACAAACGTCTCAGTCTATTCTTAGGAAAGGTGTCCATCAAAAGAACATCAATTTCCTAAAACAGACCAGTTTTCTATCAGAAAAATGGCAGGTGGTTTAAGTATAGGGAACTGAGTAACGGACGTGTTCCTCGAACGTTTATATTATCAAATTCCACATCTGTCATTGTCAGTGCACACTGACGATGTCATCCCGACTGGGGTTGAAACGTCTGTGACCTTAATGCAAAGCTGATCGGACAAAAGACGTTGAACAAAAAGAAGTAGTTTTGAAAACCGGAACAATAGGACTCAGTTCAAAATGAACCAATCATTTAATGGCTATTTTCATAGATATAAGGACCCCAAGACGTTTGTAAACAAGGGTGAGTGTGAACAGTACCTATGAAGTCATAACACTCGAAGTCAGACCACTTTCCAAACTGGACAACGTGGAATACACAGAACCAACAACGGATTCGAACAGACTTTAGGTTTCAATGGGTATTGAATCGAATGAAACTTTCTGTCTCCAACTTGTAAGTTGTGTTCATCTACATGACCCAATACACTAAATGTGAAATCTTAGGAACTTTATTGCGTCAGGTTCACAGACAAATTCTTCCAGGCTTTCACGTATTCCCACATGCAAACACCGACTTTTTTGTGTCAAACTAACATATCACCGATCAGTGCTTTGCATTAGGAAACCCACATGTCCGGAGCTAATCCATCTATCCTGGCTAAAACCCCTTCTCACGTAATATGTCGCTTAGGTATTTGGCATGTCTTAAGCTTGGCAACAGATTTTAGAACACCAGCGCGCTTTCCATAACTCCAATCTCTGTCTAATGGCTGCGGGTGTTTCATCGTCAATATTTCCGAATTAGTGATAGAATATGATGGGAATCTCAGTTTAGACGTAGTGTGGTGGAAGTCTACACCTAGTCGTTTGAGTTAAGATGGATGTGTTGAATGTATGTCAGTCTGTCGTACCACCGATCCTATGATTAAGCGAAAAGAAAAGTATCAGTCGCCGCTGTGACTGTCTATCATAGGTTTGACCATAAACCAGCATTTTATTGCCGTCATTGCGTGGGTAGATATGCACTGATTCAACGTTGTTAGACACCTAGCTTTTGTCAAGTGTCACTACGTCAACACCGGCCCAGTATCAAGCCCAGGAAACCACGATCGACAGGATAGTCGATTAGTGGTGTGGATCGATGGAATGAGGGATGAGTCATGTGAGCTACGTTTGAGCTTCAAGGCTTGGTCGTCCATACCAGTCGAACCAATACGTTGTGTGCAATGATCGAGAACACTAAGCAGTAGCTTATTCATATCCATTGTTCTACTCAAATGAAACTAAGTGGTCCGTAGGCAGAAAGGACTTCGCCCAAGAGCTGGTGGGACTTCACTTCCACATGTGAGCGTGTCGCTCTCAGCGGTATCACATCCACGGACTTTTCATCTTGCTGAGCTCCCCGAAAAACGCTCTCAAGACAACTGTTCCTTGAACGACTTACTTACCAAAATAGCCTCAGCTTCATGCAATTTTTCATCTCAGAGATTTCCATAGAAGCTGCACATCCCTGGTGTTCCCACGAAGCGTTTCAATAATATTTTGCGTCCAATTGCATTTGCTTTACTCATAAAAATGAATAGGTAGAATGAAAAAGGATTACAAGCTACTGGGGGCAAATGCAAGTAACTGGTGACGATGGAGTTCGACTTCGGTAACGGAAAGTCTCATGTTCGCCATAGTAACCGTGAGACGACCGCGGGCCTTCGTTAGCCAACAACAACTTTAAAGGTAAAATCTTTTCCAATCAGCTGAATCACAGGTCAAAAGCTTTGGAAACAAAATACCCAAATAACCCCATTTTTCCTTTTTTTTGTGATATTCACTGAGATGCTTGGTTTAATCCGAGTAGAAATGGGATCAGCCGCTTGGGAGTTGCCCATACCGGTGCAATGTTTTGTCCAGTTAGACACAATTCCGTTGGGTTCAACTGCTTGTGTGCAGTCTGAAATGGCCCATCTTCGTTTCCTTAACAGGGCAGACGGTCGGAGCGATAAATTTGCTTCCCTTAGTATGATGGACCAGTCCCAACTCTCATTAACATTGCACAGAATGTGTTCAAAAAAACCAGACTCAAAATGTAGATTACCACTTATTTAACCAAATATATGGAAATTTCAAGTCTTCTGTGAAACGTGCAACAAAAGTCTGCGTCCGTCGTAGACGACCAAAGGTTCGGGGTTCAGAACCCACCCAAACAGTCTGCGGATCCAAGTGCGTCATTTCATCAGTCAGATAACATGCAGTTACCATGATAAATACACTGATTGAATGTCGAGCCGCTTGACCTAACGAGTGTCAACGCATGGCTGAAAAAATCGATAGTGTAACCTACTGGGACTACACGGAATGACGTGAAATTTTCCGGAATCTACGGCTACAATAAACTTAGTTTCATCAGTTCGCAGAGTAATTCCGACCGAATTATTTAGAATGACTTTGGTCAGTCGAATATCAAAGCTATTGACGTTCAGCCAAGCGATGCCTGTCATATGGCCTCAGCCAGCCCTCTGGACACAAAACATTTGATACTAACCCAATAGAAATCCTCGTGTCTACCAAGAGCACTGACAGGGCTTTCAGTCCAGAGTAGACCATTGTAATACGTTCCCTACAGTACCATCTGTGCACGGACATGTTAACCGTTCCTGATAAACACATGGGAGAATAAGATGTTTGCACCTCGTAGCATGTATTTTTTCTGTTCTAATGGACTGCAATAAAATGCATTTGAGCAAATATTTATCAGTCCATTATGGATCAGAACAAGTTCAGATTATCGCATGAATGGTCCAATGTCTTGTGATTCTATGGGAACTGCATTAAACAGGTGCAATTAGCTCGGGGATGAGGAAGGTTATTGGAAAGCATAACATCCTGGACAAATCCTTTGTATTTAGTGGCACAGCGAGGGTTGGGTTAAAACTTTGAAGTAATAGGCACTAAGGAACACGCAGGACAAATAAATTTCCCTAAATGTGTAACACAAAGTTTCGGGGTTAGGATTTTCCCAAAGGTTAGTTCTAGACATTTTTAGACAGTAAAATTTTTACTAAAGTTGTTCTCTAATATTCCTTAAGTTGGTAGGATGTTCGCAGCTAAATTGATGTTCGATTAATATGATTGTTAGATACTGTTGGTGCACTCGCTTAGCCTTCGGCTGATGGAGTTTTTGCTCTTGTGTGTTTTGCAGATCGGACACAAGCAAACCCCCGGCGGATGAACGGTGATCTTTGCACACTACAGATTTCATGACTCAGTCACTGGAGACACCAAAATTAATCGAACCGTGACACCCTAGTAGTAAGCAAGGCCAAAAAATGGAAGTGGATTTTTTCGTTGATGCTATAGTAAAGGGGAATGCTTGATCAACAGAATGATGCCGATCGGGCCAACCAATCGAGAGGCATTTACCAAAGAACAGACGATGAATATGTTGGAAGTACCCCGCAACACTTACAAAGAAGGATTCGGACTAATAGGTGGGAGGCAGCGATAGCTTTGGCAACCAAGATGACAGCCCAGTTAAGGAACTATCGATCAAGCCCTCAGCGGGAGCAATCGGACAAGCCAAACGAAAATATTCCGTAAAAAGATTCAAGCTAATGGCCAGAGGCATTTGGCCTGAAAGCTGCCAAAAGGCATGGACACCAAGAAAATCAGAGTTGCTGCAGCGTGGTTCGAAAAGCGGACTATTTAAAAGTTTGTACATGTTCTACGGACTTGAGTATTTTGGCCTCCAAAACGCAGGTGTCCTCCCAGTTTTTTTCCTTTTCTTACACTATCAGAAGAGCCTTTTGTGTTAAAGAGTGTGTAGGCAGTACAGTTATTTTTGAGAAAATGTACATTTGGCCTGTGAAAAAATAATAATGTGCAAACGCGCGGTAGTGTGTAAACAGGGCAGTTGGAATCGTCCGCCTGCGAAACTCTGCCTATGTAAATAAATGGGTATTCAATCCCACTATTTCTATTGTACAACGCTATGAAATGGATGAGGTTCTTAAAAAGCTGAGTGTAGTTCTATTTGAAATTTAGCGCATTCACGGTTCGCCCTTGGGTTTGACTGCCAGATGTCTTCAAATTCTTTTCCTGATGCCCCTCGAAGAATGTTTATCAAGTGAACAAAAATCTTTTAAACGGTGAATTCTCTGTACTGATCCTTGGTGATAAATTTGGAGCTTGTTTTCGTGTGAGGCGAAGGCCATGCTTAAAACAACAAAACCCTTTTAAAAAAAAATCAAAAAAGCGACAGGCTCGCAGTCGCTTCTATTTCCAAGAACCCAAGTTAACCGTGTGTAAGAAGCGTTTAGGGAAGCAGATCAAGGTTAACTCCCTAGGCAGGCTGTCCAGTTCAGTAGATTGAAAGTATCAGTCAACCTTGTGAAAAAAGACACGCTTTTATTCGTTCTTGTTCGAAAACGAGAAACAACAAGCGTGAAACGGACAGAGAAATATGAATTAAATTCGCTGGTGAAGAAACAAAAGTGTTGAGTAGGTAAGTTTCATCGACCCTCCGGGGTAGTCACTCTATAGTGGACGGAAGGGCGGGGCGCAATTTGGTAGCCACTGAAGGAAACTCATCTATTTCACTTGAGATACACCCGATTTAACGGAAATCCAGTGGTCTTTGGGGCACGCGTAACACAATCCAAAAATCGCCAAGCTTCCAGCTATAGTTTTCAATACGGTTCTTTACAAATAATCACAAAAATAGCACGGAAACTGTGCAAAACTCAGCCGTAACTGCTCCGAGAAATACAGTCGGTCAAATACAAGCAAATTCATAAATTGCTCGAGGTTCACGAGTTCAAGTCAAAAAATGTCTAGATAATATGGGTCAAATGTCATAGGTACAAAATCAATGCTTGCACCGGTCAAAGCCCAAATAAGGTCAATGTCCAAAGTGTGGTTCAGCTAGCGAGAATGTGTGACACAAAACCCTAATAGGAAACACAAATCTGAGGTAGGGGTGGGGCCTCGAATCCAGTTGTGTTTTCGATTACACTCGATCTGTTTTTGTCTGACCGAAGGAGACCACAGATAACTGATGTTGACAGAAGATCAACTGCTGCATCGTTGCGCAAGGACACTTTGCCGAAAATCTGCTTTTTAAATTGAATGTCATTTTCAATGCCAATCAAGTAGAAAGTATCAACCAAAACATGTCACTGACAAGCCTTGACTTCGTAGAAATATAATTATGTCAGAAGATCGGTTTCATCTAGTCATTCACAGGTCAAGAGCAGCTCAGGTTTGTGCCAACTTGGACCAATGTTTTGATGTCGAAAAAAAGAAACGCATCGCAAGTCAATCTTCATTTGCTGTGTACTTCTTGTATTTGATCACCATATTAGTCTTCTACTTCTTGAAGGGGGAGAAGTTCAAAATACCAACAACCGTCGTTGCGATGAATGTGACACTCGTTTTCCACGATTTGCGAGAAATTTGAAATAATCTTTTGATCATATTCGTGAGAGACAACGACGGCGGAGGCTGATCCAGACAGCTATTGCCTCGTTTCATGTCTAGCGATGCAATAAATCACTGATGAGACTAATTTATTCGCCCCGTCTAGTGGGCCACTTCAGTATGAAAAATTCTTCTATTTGTATCGATAATAAATTAGCCATATACAGCTTTCCTCTAAAGAAGAAACACTTATCGAGGTCACTCGAATCGCTTCTCACCTCAAGGTATCGCCTTTGGGGGAAGAATTAATCAAAAGGACAGGTTTCTCTTGCACTTTCAAAGTGTTTCTTTCAGGTAGGATGTTGCCGTTAAGGAGGTTGCTATCTGCGTGGGTGGGTGGGGGGGGGGCGAGGGGTTACCCTAGCTCTCTATCAAGAATCACGTAGAAAAATTTCAAAAGTGTTTTTTGCATTTTATGTGTTTCTGGATGTGAAGGGAAAATTACGTTGTTCCTAAGTGTTGATTTTTCCCCAAGCACTTTGAATAATTTGTGGATGATCTACTCGGAGATCAAGCGAAAAATAGGTCAGTACCCAGAATAAAAGACAAACGTTTTGGCACTCATCGTACGCTTTCTATCATAACGACGGTAACGATGTTCGTCGTGGTTTCACTGAAGAATCAAGGAGGCTACACGATTTGTATGTCTCCACATTGCATCATAAATTCTGAAAAATGAAAAATAATTTTCACTTAATTTCCTCAATGATCGAATATTCGAAACGTCTCAAAATTATGGATAACGAATCCTTGCTGTCATATAAATAATTGAAAATGGTTCCCCGTAAACACTGGTTAACTATATAGGGGTAAATAAAACAGAAAATAACTTCAAACTGTTCATACAGTTTATACAAGTTACAAGCAATGCTGGTTACGAAAATATTTGTAATCGAAAGAATCCACCTTTAAATATCATTTATTTATAATATGTTTACCGACCGTCAAAAGTAAATGCGCACTCCACAATTCACATTCGAGACTTATGACTCCGGCGATTGGCTTGATTCACAGCAAAATCGGCGGACAAAACAAATTAAACCAAGCCGCTTCACATCTCATCCGTTTTCTTTGGACCCGGATGACTTAAAAGCTGTGACTGGTCTTGGAGCGGACATAATAAATAAATGCATGTCGGATGAGGTTATTACCTTGTGTTATGCATCGCTTTTTCAATGCCCACTTAGATAATTGAATCAAAGTAAAATCGCCATAGAACATTTTGCCAGTTTTTCGATTTTAATAAGATTATCGTGAGTGGGTGGTTCAGAGTCACTCGCTATCTACTTTTATCACCTAGTTGCTCAATATAGGAGGGTTCCAGTTTTGCTTGCTGATAATATTTTGGACAGCTAAAAGAAACGTTTGTGATATCAAGTGATAGTCGATCAACGAATAATCTCTGTCAGTTTCACGAACCCATGACAGAGGTGTTATTCACTACAGCTCTCTTTTGACCCTCGTATAAGGTCACAACTACCAAATCGTCTTTTTTATCCAAATGTCATCCCAGTTCACAAATTTTGAGAGAGAAATACATGCGGATGTAAACGGATCCTCTCCTTCACTGATCTACCTATAACTTCAGGACCGCAGCTTATCCATGAGTAACCGTCACTTTTTCTTGTTTCAGTCTTTACCCGAATCAGTTTATTTTTTGAAGTAGCCTTCCTGATCTGGGCTTGGTTAAATTATCTCTCTGTGTCTCATTCACAAACACAAAATCCTTCAGTGCAGACCTATTCAGAAATGCATCAAACTGCTTTGAAATACAAGGCGATCGAACTCTATAGTCTGATTTTCACATTGTACGCATACCCTCTTCAGGAGAACAATAATTATTCAAAAAGAATTATGAAAGGTCTATTTGCTTGTAGTACAGGTAATATGGTTGATTAAGCTTACTGTTTGTCACGTTCATATATGCAGTAGACGAAGGAATAGAGCCATCTTTTCACCAATCAATAGACAGGGAGACAGATACATAACCACACAGACGGAGAGCTAGATAGGTAGATGGACCTTCCATGAAACAAGTCGCAAACCAACTTGTAAACGGCAGACCAGGTCGACTAGTTATTAAGCGCTGAGCCATCAGGGAACCTAAACCGTACCTCTCTTGGTTTATTGAACATCAGTATGCAATGTGGCAGAAATCCGGTCAATAAGTAATTGTTCGGCTTACTGTAAATCCATAATGGCCTTGAGGTGAATGGAGGCAGGAGTTCCGGAAAGTTCCACTATCACTTTAAGTGCCGTGTTGCTTATCTATGTAAATATGCTGTCGTTTGAGTGTACCGTGCTGCCGTCCCTTGGTTTTTCCTCGCGAGCTGGAGCTATAGGAGTCGCGAGCAGAGGTTTACAGCGTAGGTCGTACCTGGAAGTTCCAGAGAAATGAAAGCAAGAGTCACAGCATTTCTGTTTTGTCGCTTTTTACGGAGGTATTTTCTAAGATCACACATAACTAGATTTGTTAGCCGATAAGTCCCAAGAATCCATTGATAGCTTCAAATAATGGGCGCATAATTGTCTTCCTTTTGCCAAAGTAATATGTATTCTGGAGTTAAAAGGTTTTCCGGTGTATCGTTCAGTGTTAGTGGTAGCACCTTGCTGGCCTTATGAACTTCCGTGTTACCCTTCATCGTGGTTATGAGGTCATGAAGAGAATCGGGAACGACAGAGGGATTAACTAGTTAGCTTGGATATCCGGAATTGAAAAAGCCTTACTCATTTTCTATCGAGTGATAAATGGAAGTAGTACATTTGGCGCACGACCCTCTGTATTGTGTCTATTCCAATAATGATGAGGATTGCGGTAAATGTTTTTCGTGGAACAGTAAAATGAAGTTGTATTCCTCAATTCCAGTTGATTGCTCTGTGCAAATCTGTCGAAACATGAAGTAAATGACACTCTGGGACCTATAGTGGCCGGTGTTATTGTCTACGTTTACCGGCTGCCTCGCCCTCTTGACATAAACGACAGTCTTATCTCACAGAAACTCACTGATAAATCATTGACTTCGTGACTGTTAGAATTATTTCACAGTTGAGTGAGCGGATTCTAGTTAGAGCTGCGTTGTGATATGTGCACACCCCGAATTTGCATAGTTCGATTATCACTACCCTGAGAGATAGAAACAGATTTAAGCGACGACAGACCATTTTGAGTCTTGGGAAGAATTCGATCAGTTTGAAATGTATGCGAGAAGATGGGCAACGAAAAGATATAACGTAGGTTCTGTCAGATTTGATCAAATGGATTATAGATAATATCTCTGAACTGACAGCAACCATGTGTAGCTATTGTCAACGACTTGAGGTTTAGAACAATTTGGAAATAGCACTCCTGAGTAAGCTTGGAAAACAAGAAGCCATCCAATAAGGCTAATATATTAAAGGAAATTCAAAGTGAGCCACTAAAGCCGGAGGCACACCAGATTCCGTTCCGTAAGTTCGTACGATGGAACAGTTGTTTCTGCCTTTAGTTACCCACAGATAGCAATAACCAACGAAAAACCAACTCGTATTTCGTACATACGTTGACGAAAAGAGAACCGTTTATTGTGTGTTTGGTCCATTTTGGGTGCCAGCAGGAACAGCTCTCGAGCACAGCGTCATTCGTCTCCCATTTCTTTCACTGTCAGTGGTCATTGGGATAAAAGCAGAGAGCTTTTATTACAACGGTAGAAGGACGTATTGTGCGCGTATAATTAGTTTTGAGATAATTATTTACCAAAATAACAGACGAACGGAGCAAAGCCACCTTTGTAATTCAGAAGTGTTGTACGGGGTGCCCGTGTACGCCATTCTTTGGTAATTTATTTGACAGATGCTGATTTTAATGTTTGGAAGTAATAATTCATTGTACTGACAGTAAGCAATAATCTTCTTTTAAAGTGAAATTAGCATGTACCAATTACACTATATCCTTTCACATAGTTCACATGGTACATCGAGAGTGAGAGTTTGCTGTTAGTCTGCCCAGATGGCACAGCAAAAATCGGGGGTAAGTTCTACATTTTGTGATTTATTAGGGTCTGGTAACGTGTACAGTTTTATTCCAATTTAGCGACTAAAGTTGTTCTTGTGATGACTTTTTTTCACTAACATCCTGGTGACGCTTTAATCAGTACATCAGTTGCGAATATCCTAGTACTCTTGCTTTATCTATCGTGATCGTGATCTGATCTTTTTGTACATATCTGAACGAAAGAAAAGCAGCTCAAGTTCATGTGTTCGTTCGAGCGTGCCAGCAGAAATGTTTATCAAGCATCGCATCATTTGTCTCCGTGCTTTTCGCACTGTCAGTAGTCACCAGGGTAAAAACAAGGCGTGGATAATTGCTTTTTTGAAAATTGGTCTTGATTGTAGTTCAGATTGGTGCTTATCAACTTTTTCCGGTCATCGAGTTTGGCGTTTCGGTCGTAAAAACCTTTCACCGCAAGTCGAGCTGATATCGTAACTGCCTCGGTAAAGATCCGCATACCTAATATTGATATTTCCATTTGATTGAGTGTCCTTTTGGACTCCACGTTTCACGCGCAAACCTCAGGTCATCCGACCAACCTGCACTCGGAAGCACCAGACTCGAGTTTCGCTCTTGTTAGAGCTCATCAGTGGTGCATATCGTCCGCCACACCCAGGGTTTGAACCCGGGCCCTGATAATGGAATTTCACTCCGCCGATCTGACGTTGACCTCTTACATGACCTTGACCATTGGGGGGAGTATTTTTTGGTTCGACAACCAGTTATCTACCATCAAGGGGGGTAGGGAGGGGGTGTAACAGGGTGGGGGTTACGTGCGTCGGAACTGATAAACGCAAAAGCAGAAAACTCCACGAGCCCAAAGCTCGATAAGTGGCTCAACAGGTCCCCACTGTCAAGTTAATCCCGCACAACTACGAGTGCCTACAGCCTGGCCACAACAGTACTAATTACCGAAAACTAACAGTTTGATCCTGGTTCTAATTTTACATTTTGTAGCTGGACGTGCTGGCCTTTTTCATTTCTTTCTAAATTTGGAAGCTTGACCTTTCACCATCTACGCGCCAGCTTCTATTTATGTACAGCCTCAGTCTGCTGGATTACCAGGTAGTTATTTGAGTCTGTTTTCATACGAAACACTGGGCTTCATGGCTATGCGAAAATGATTTTTGATCTTTTCACTTCTGTTTTAATCTGATGTTTTGACAACGAAATATTTGTGATAATATTATGACACTATCTAAGTGCGGACAGAAAAGTATAATGAATTCCCACTTACAAAGTGGTACACTTTCATGATGATGTTATAATCTTTCCTTGTTGATTTTATTGAAAAATTTCCTCTTCGGTTATCTTGAGAGCTTACTTATGAAGCTGTCACAGGACGTTCGGGATTCAGAGTTATTTATGAAATGATCTGCATAAAATGTCTACGCTTAACTCCACACTGGAAAACAGAGACGATACATAACGTGTTTTTTATTGGGTACAAGCTAGTGGGTTCCATGTGTTATTGGTGCGAAACAAAACTTTTGCCAACCCGTCGAGTTAGTCTAGTGCGAAGATATGTCACACATAGACACTTATTCGTGGTTTGAGTCCCAGTTAAAACTAGGTGGATATACTTTGCAAAGATAATTGTTAAGAGGCTGGATCAAACAGCTTTGAACTGATGACGTGAGTCCCATTGGTTGTTTGAGTGTATGCACCGCATTTTGTATCATCTATGATTTTGAAAATGACTTCTGAAAAGTCCGAAGCTACGAGTAAAGGAAAACTGTTCTCCCACGATAAATTTATAGAGTGCAGTGAACATACCAAAGTGACTCTTATGTGGTTCGGCCAGTGCTCATCTAATTTTTGCACCATAGCAGACACGTTTGGCTCGAGGAAGTAGGCACTTTTTTATGGTAATTACTTAATTCAGCCGTGGCTTATCCTTATAGAATATATGATATCCGAACCGCTCTAAACAGATTTTTTTCCGCACAGAACTGATATCAACTAAAATCAAAAGAAAACAGCTTCTCGAGAACAGATATTTGTCTGATGTTCGAACAAATAGGTTATTTGCAATTGGACCCGAAAGAGAAATTGTAGTGATTCTAATTCGACATTCATCTCGAAACTGCTCAGTTTCACACTACAAAAAGGCCTATATAACATTGCAGTATGCTTAATGAACGTAGCTGATAAAAAATCCATCAAAATTTATTTCAAGTTGCGCCAAATGACTTTTAGTTTCGTATTCTATATCGAATGTGTTGGCTTTATTTTGCTGTATATTTACTCTTGAAGTGGTTTGACAGTCAGGTTATTTACGCAGAAGGAAAAACCGTTTTTGCAAAATAACACCAAAATTTGCCGAATGTTGTGGGATTGTACGCCCTCACCGAGTTCGCCTTCGCGTGGTATACAAGAGGAGTTCACGTTACCATGACCCTATGAAAAACCAAATATCGTGATCACGTAATTCGATCAGTTCTCTTATCGCAAACTACTTGGAAGTGTACAGTTACGGAGCTGGAAAAAACCACGTATTGCACTGATTAAGAGAAAACCCGGTAATAATCTTCGAGCCAAGCCAGTTCTTGCTTGATTCTGAGAATGAACTCACGGTGTTCACTGACTGCTTTTTAGAGAAGTCTAGTTGCCACAAATCTGGGTTTTAATAATGGTACGTGTTTCGGACGCTCATCCAATGTTTTTTTACGCGCAACTAGGCTCACTATGCGATGAAAGACAAAGGCCGGATAAGAAATGTTCTGTTAGTACAGACAAAAATACTTCAAACTAATTCAATATCATACGAACAACAATTTCATCAGGTAAATGGGGCTTTCGGTTTGCGATCGAGAGTCTTTAAACTGTTACATTGTGCTTCCATCCGCGGAATTGAAGAAGTATAACGTACTGATGGTACTGATGGTTTTTCGCATTCAAAAGTCCACTCTCCAAGCCAGAATCGGAACAGCAACTTTTCGCCTGCTGGTGAATTGCTGTACCATCTGAACTGTTCCGGCTCCTCGTGCCAATAATAAAATCCTCATATGGATCCACGCAGGCGTATTCCTATTATTCTTACTATATTTCATCAACATAGTTATCTTGGTAAGGCAAGTACCGTTGGCTTCATTGAAAAGTGACCGAAAAAGCTTATGCAGTGAAGAAAACCTGTGTCATTTACCCACACCGCGGTATTTCTTCTGGCAAAACAACGGCGTAGCAACCGGAAGTTTGCAGGTCCGATTTTGGATTGTGGCATCGACTTTTGCAAGAGAGCATTCAAAGAAATCGAAATAAACGATAATGTGGGAGCGGTATACTGTGCAAAGATCCCTATTTATCACTGGCATTGACTTAGGATATACTTCAGCAGAGACTTGTTTTTTCTTAGTTAAAACACGTGAGAGTAATTTTAGGATGAAATGATAAACCAGTTATTTTATTGTAATAGAAATGTTTTGCTACACCTGAGTACATAGGAATTTCAAATACTCATATGACGAAGCACGTACAAAAAATCTGACCAATAACGTTGGTCATCATAGACTTCTCCATTTCCGCACAAATTGCTCAGCTGTGGCTCAAGTTGATTAGTTCGTTTTATGCATTTTGAAGAACCCAGAAATTATAAAGCTGCTAACAGATCTTGATGAAAATCTTTGAGAATAACTAGAAGCGCAGGAGTTTTGGTGATTGATTCCAATGAGAAACGCGTGTGGAAAGGTAAATAGATTTTACCCTTACGCGGCCTGTGATCTGCAGGTCCGCTCACAGTAAGGATCATGACAAATTGCTGTTTCTTTCTACTGAAGTTGGAATGGATTTTGGTTCTTTGGAACCTATGACACACATCGGCAAACTGACGACCGCATTAAATCGGTCGGTGTTGGTGTCGAACGGTCAGTTTGGCGAACTCTAAAGCTTATGGCCCGGAATTCAAGTCCCGGAGAAGCCACCGGTTTCGTCTCTTTCGGTATTTCCCGGTTAATTCTGAACCCCTTCTTCGGAAAGACTTCCGTAGATGTTTAAATTGTGAGAAATAAGTAAACTAGTGCCTTAAACACCTTTTTGGATTGCCGTTTTTATAACAGTCTAACTCATTGCCAGAAACTATATTCTCCCTTTAAAGCCCCTTTACAAGCATACTTGTAGGTATTTGGTAGCTTCGGTTATACAATTATCATTCCAATTCAAGCATTGTTTTCCTTGTTGAGCCTAATAAGTAGGCAGGAAATACGGGAAGAATAAAAAACAAAGAAACAATGCGTATATCTCTAATTGGGTGATGACTCGGTTAACAATTTTGGGGCAACGAATCTACGTAGAAGTTCTTGAAGCGATTTGGAAATGCCCAACCATCAGTAATTGCTCTTCAATTGCTTTTGGCAAATTTGTAGCGGAATGGTTGAAAGTTTGAGTTATTCTTAGGAGTGACCCAGCAAGTGCAGTCAGCTAAAGTTGTATTTGATTCGAAACAGTGGTGGTCCCGAGGATAACCCTAGGACCAACTTCGTTAAGAAATCAACTTTGATCTCACTTGATTCTCTCGCAGCTTTTAACGAAATCGCACCGTGTTGACCAATAGATCACACCATGGAGGTGTACAAACACAGAATGAATCGACCATCCAAACTGTGTATTTATCGGTATGGTTGTTCTCATTTGAGATAATTCGGTGAGATCCAGTCATTTCGATCAAGAATATACCTGAAAAGATGGTCTTCAGTGATAGTAAGGACACAAAATTCAAGCGCTTGCAGTTTGCGAAACCTGTTCATTCTAAAAATGAGCACTGAACACTGGGTGAAGTCGGTTTCAGATCCAGGATAATTACAATGCAGTTGGATTGAGAGAGCTTGGCTTACTTTCTTTTATTTATTGCTACCAAATGTTCAATTACCAATCACATTGATTTCGAAGATGGGTACGCTTTGAGCGGCAGTCTTTTTCGTCACACCATTCCATATTGTTCCGAGGTTAATACAAAGGTTTTAGATATCATATAGGTTGATATAAAATGGCAAGCAGCTGCCAAGAATGTGCAAAGGACCATATATTGATTGAGGTCCAAGGCACTTCACATCTACAATTAAATTCATATAAGCTATTTTGAAGAAATGGTATTCAGTCTATTCCGTCAACAGAGTGACCGATTTCAGTTTCATGCCTATTAACTTTGATACCTTCCAACTTGGAAAGTTTTGTCAATCACTTTAGAAACAGTTCATATCGCTGAAACAATTCAGCCAGTGTTATGATGCTTTGAAGCTCATGGGCTTATTTAAAAAAGTGGTGCCATTACACAAAGCAAATGCTTCAATATCAACGCTGCGCACTGCCAACTTCTTTCCTCTCTTGTGAGCGGTACATTCAGAGGTGACATCTTCCACTTCAGAAAATAATGGTCACTGACCTGATCTGTACTTGCTTTTCTTAGTATTTTCTTCTTTAAACTACCCAGTGAGGTTATTGTACTCCGTTCTCGGTTCTTTCGGACCATTAGGAAGCAAATTCACGGTTCATATCTCCCGGTTTGGATAGTAACCGCAGCCGACTTGACACCCACATGCACTCCTCAGCATTTCCTTACTCCACTTACAGATCATTCTGAGGTCAAGCTTTTTCTTCCTGCGAAATCCATGGCATTTTAACCCCGAAAGTTGTCGGTTAATTTCTCGCAATCCACGAAAAACTCCTTTTTGTTGCACTCATAATGTCTTGATGGTATAAGAAAAAGCAAATAGGAACTGACGGTGCTAGCATTCTACTTTTTCGTTCAGTCGTAATGACCTCATGATTATCAGTGGCATGCTCTCCTATTGTCGGATTACCCAGTAGCTGACCACCTTGATCAGGGCTTATTTTCGTTACACGGCTTTTAACAAACGCATCTTTTTTGGTTAAACCCTAATGTGGGGAGACACCGTACTAGAACAGTATTGTGTGAGATTAATTTTATTTGCCGAGAACCGTTAGTCCATGAAGTCGAGACCAGTGTTCGGTTTAAGTTTCAGATAGGACAACTACCTATTATTAACTAAATGCTGTGGTTTGTGTTTTCCCTTTCCAGCGAAATCCCTTATAAAAAGTTAATTGATAAAACTGTAAAATAAACCCAACGGTAGGGTAGTGGCATTCAGTGGTAACTAGGAGGCATGCAACCAAATTGTTCTAAACTGATCGAGTTCAGTGGATTGCAACCTCAAAACCCCAAAGCATAATACCTCGTGTTTCTTTGAAATGTTACGTTGCTGACCGCAGCTGAGAGGCCCGCAACCCGAATGTTTCCATGGCACATTATATTACAGGTTTACAACGAAACTAAGTTTGTCGCATTTATATGGTGCACTTTCTGGTAACCAGATGTACATTATCTCAGCTCAGTCTAACATAAAATCGATAGATTCTTCGGTTTCTCGTGTTTTAGCTGAAATACCCACAGATTTTTGATCATTGAGTTTGGCCTTGAGATCTCGTTGTTGATGTTCATCCAGCTGATTTGAGAGATTTCTTATAGGAATACCGTATTCCATCATGTCTAAGTAAAGCCAAATATGTCACTTAGCATGCAAAAAATTACCACTCTGGTCTATTATATTGTTTGACAAGAAATATAACAACTGGATCAGAACTAAGAACTGATCAACCTCGACACGTGGTGAGATTTCAATTACGTTGCTCGAAGTTGTACACTACCCATTTGATGCTGGTTTAGGACGTTACAAACTCGTCAAATACTCTACGATCAAATTCGTTGGTCAATTTTTTTCAGTAGAGGTTGATGAGTGGGGCAAAAAACCGCATGTTGAAGAGCTGTATGAAGTAGTCCCAATTTCCAGCAAGGTAAATTGTTTGGAAAATCATCTGCTTGAAAGTGGCTTGTTCATTTCACGTTTTCAGCCAAATGGAAGACGTACCAGTGGTTGCGTGTAGGCAAGACAGGCAGCTTATTTGTTCCACTGGCCCGATATTTTGTCTCAGATACTTTTTCTCCTACCGGCAGAACAGATGTACAATACAACCGGAAAGAAACCAATAGGTGTGGGGGCGGGCGAATGCCGGCCTACACAAAAATTCAACAATGATCGATTGTCGTCCTAAATTTCCAAAATAAAGTAATCAGGAACGTCAGTCTTTTGTCCCCAAATCAGTCTGCAGCAATAAAAAAAACTGTTGGCCTTGGGAAGCCGAAATATATATTTTACAAAAAAGCATCCACAAACTATACAAACCAGCGGCTAGCAAAACTTTGGAAAATGTAGGAAAAGACCACGCTTTGTACGAAACCTAAATCCAAAGAGTGCAAAGCCAATTAAGTTTAAACCTTTAGAATATGCGCAAACATATTTGAAATTTTCTACCTGTGGGCTTGAACAGCATATGTCTCAGAAACTTTGGTCCGTTTAGATTCTGTGCTTGTCCCAGTGAAGGTCCACTGGTTCCACACACTTTAAGTCTAACCTCAGTATTGCTGGTACGCTGTTCCCTCATATCCGAGCAAAGCTACGGAGACTTAGATACTTTAAACGCCGAGAGTCTTCGCCTATCTTCTACGCTCAGGGCCCATGTTTCTAAGCCGTGCGAGAGAACGGACCTAACCACTGCTGTGCACACTCGACCCTTGACAAACAGTCGGATGTCCCATCAGCTCTATAGACGACTAAGTTTGTGATAACACTTAATCTGTTATCTGTCCACCTGGTGAAATGCATTTGGCTAAGAAACAAAACTTATCTACTTCAGCTGGATCTCCCCTCGCTAGCACAAGGACTGGCGCTGAGCCAATCCAGTTCTGCAGCAACATTTTATACTCTGAAGGTGCAAAACTTATCCCAAACATCACTTTGTTGTTGTTTAAGCTATTAAAGAAATCTTTCAACTGAGCTGGGTCTTCACACAGAACAATGTCATCCGCGCCTTCCTAGCCAGACAGTCTACGGCGTGAGCAAAGATTGATCCCGTCGTACTCACTTGAGGATAGGTCTATCTGAAGAATCAATTCGGTTACAAAAGTGAAACACTGAAACGCCGACAAACACCACTTTCCGTGGTAAACTGCGGCGATGAATCACTGTAGGCACAAACTCGGCTTCGGCTGTTTGAGCACAAACATGTGAAAAAAGGTAAAAACGTTTGTGGCACATCTTTTAGTCAGAGGCATCGCCAGAGAACTGTGTGTTTGACTGAATCGAACGCCGTTTTCAATTTCAGAAAGAAAGAACTGATTCACCAAAAGAAGGTGTGCCTGTGTCCTAAAATAGGTGCACTGTGTTGGCATCAGAAACCGGAAAGGAATCAATACTCACGACAGAATCTTTGGCGATTGCTTAGTCTCACGAGCTATTTGTTTCCGACATCGATACTCACTCCTTCAGCAGTGTTTGAATGCCTCCGAGCAAATAAACAGAGCAACAGCACGGTGAAATTATACGCCTGAATTGAAATTTCTTTGCTATTTGATCGCGATACAGAACTACTATTTCGCAATCACTCACGATATTCCGTCATTGAATCAACTCCAACGCAAGGGGATAGAAACTGAATGGGCCAGCACCCGAGGCTACGTTGAGAAACTACACAGCGTACCCGCGACAAGTTATCCGGAAACTAAACGTGCTAGTAGGTACCAAGAATCAGTAGATCAGCCACTGTTAAGCTTAGCGCCCTTCCGTTCGATTTCTGAGGTAGTGGCACAACTAAATTGTGCCACGTTTTCATGGGTTTACTGAGGGGGTGCATAGCAGCTGATGGAGCGGTAATAAGACCGTATCGGATTCTTGGATGAAGACGTTGATTATGATGTACCTAATTTACCCAAATTCATCGTACCTTGGTAACACTGTTCGGGCAGCGAACCGATGAAACATATACCCTCTTCCATGACTCTAAATAGACCGCGTATTCGTTCACCGTCATTCACCACATCCTGTACTTCACATGGCTGTCTAGCGAACTTTATTGCTGGTCTCATCTCATATGTATACTTAAGTAATCAATTACTGCTTCAATTGGGTCTGAATTTCAGCTGTCTTCTGCTGTTGGGTTGCAATGTCACCTAAAAACTGGATTCTCATCCGCACGTTGACCATTTCACATTGTTAGACGGCCCAAATTATGGTCTGTTGGCCGGGTTTTTGATCCTGGATGGCCTACTTCCGTACAATTTCTACGAGATTATGTATCTGATTAATTACCTGGAGAAAGCCACAAATGGAAAGTTCGTATATATAATCATCATGTACAAGCACTACGACAATTAGTTCCACACAATTATTTCCGCCTTTGGGCTTGCTTTTGTCCGTTTACGTTGCCTAATTTGGCATGGAAATCACAGGTAGCTAATCTGTCCTATGGGCAGATTTGCCGCATGGTTGAAACCGTTGGCTAGTCATGAAATGAGCGATAATATTCATATTATTGCCCGTGAAACGAGGAAGTAGTTCCAGAGATTCGGTGGCAAGATAGAATTCTTTTTCTTCCAAAAGAAAATATTATGAAGGAACGATAAAGATATTGAAGGAGAATGAACGAGTTTGCAAAAAGAAGATGACCATAGGCTTCCTAAAAAGTTGTGTTTAGAGCCGTAGGTTCTACGTTCTCAGCATGGATAATCTTGGAGAGAATATGGCTCAAACTAACTCTAGGTTAAAGGATGAGACGGCCTTCTTGTGAGAGATGTTGGTTATTAGTAGAAAATTGTGTGAAGTTATAAAAAAAAACAGTTTGGTAGCACTATTCACGCAATGACAGAGAGAAGAACAACACATTCAATGAAGTCTTGTGCGACAGGATGGAAAGTGGTCCAAGAGCAAGTTTCGTTCGGAATGCTTGAAAGAATATTCCTATTATTACTGTAGAGAAACTCGAGGGCGTTACCAGTGGTGTACTCCAAGTCCGTGGGGTTATAATCATTGGCTACCTTACTTGTATCAAGCTGACAGGGAATAGGAACAGAATGGCGCCCTATAAGAAGTCCACCGTTGACTTTACGGGGAGATGGTGTAGTAACAAATTCAGTAAATATTGTGCGATTGAAATGACTTTTACGCTAGACGTTCAACGTACTATGGTAAATGACATTGTCTTCAAGAATGCGAAGAGTACCACAAGGAACCTCACCATGTTGGCACAGCACAGGTAATGAGTATTATCCCAAAAGTAGGATCATAAAATATATGCTATATTTAGTCGAGGGGGTACTTGGCAAATATTTTCCAACCCATGATAGGCTAGGGAGATTTTGGATAATGAGCGGCCGAGAATAGCTTGGATTGCCAATCTGCGCTCGGTACAAAGGAATGATTAGCTGAGGTGGAACATGCTGTTCGCAAACGAGCCTCGGCTTTTCTTTAGGATCAATGGGATGATTTAAGGGTAAATTCAGTTAACGTTTGCGGTGCTCTTCGCTGATAGTTGCAAAGATACCTAACTTGAGGTTCAGTAAAGCTACATTCGATAACGTGACCTTTCTCGGACACTCTGATCAACTTATCATGTGGAACTGAATGAAAATTCACATTCGGATTCCTTACAATATTCGCCTGACATTGATTAACGTCAACCTGGGTTATGAATTCTCACGAAATCAGTGCGCAAACCCCGTCAGTTGAAACCCAGTTATAGAAGGGAAATCGCACTGGCCAGGAAGATAATGACCAGTAAAATTAAATATCACACGTTTCGAATCTAACCGTTTTATCTTTCATCATGTTTCATCTGAAAGAAAGCGACAAGCCACCTGGACCTAATCAGTGACTTTATTCACGTACTGTGTTCCGAGTTGATTACGCAACCACTATAAACGAATAAGTGCCCAACCAAAAACGTACCGGTACAAGCAAGCTCGGCTGGGACTCGAGCTCACGCGTGATGGTCACAAACTCTCTAGTAACACGTGTAATCTATCAGCTAAACCACGAGGCCAGGCCGAAGGACTTCGGAATTCTCGCATAAGGACCACGCAGTCTACCCTCTCAAAATACAGCAGCCTATAGTATCCACCATAGTGAACTGACACTTAGTGTGACGTCCCGAGATTGTAAATTAAAATCCTCTCAGAGTGATTTCTTTTATCTACTCAGCCATCTACAGTGGTATACAGTTTCCAGGGTAGGCTAGTGGTTTCCTTTAATTTACTGTAAACCCAACAAAAGTTAGGTATATTTAATTCAAACTGATATTAAGCTTTCACAGCTGTGTGGAAATAATGAAGGACGGATAACTTTGCTTACTTGAAAATGTAGAAAATTTCAGCTGACCTGAAATCTTTACCAAGGTATATTAAAACGAATTCTGTTCTTACCAGTTGACCAGTTTATCACTATCGGGTTTCACCTGTGAGCTCTAACTATCGAGTGTGATAGTAGAAAGGTAAAAAAAATAATTACAGTGTTGACAATGTTTAGCGAAGCGTATTGCCATACTAGTAGGCACTTTATAATTTCCGGTTGAAAGCATGACTGATCGCGATACGATGTTTCGTGAACTGCATCAAAATTATCTGTCAAGGATGATGGTTATCCATGCTGACATCACGTAAGGCAGGAACTCTAAACAAGCAGTGTACTTCACTCAATTGTAAAATGCAGTTCATTTGGGTCGATAACCACATTGAGTTCAAACCACATTTCGTGGCATTCTCATGGGAATTCATTAGGTGATTAAAGCTGGTGGGATCAAATGGTAAAACATTTGACAGGTAATTACAAAGCAACGAAATGCTTGTGACGAACCACAAAAGAAACTCAATTGCCGTCTCTAAAGAAAGTTGGCTGGCATTGGAAATGAAGAAAGTTGAGAGGAACCTTAAGCATACCGGCCGCACTATGGTAAACGTCATATTGTGTTGTCTGATTGTACGCTCATCACTGGTTGTAAAGACAGGAGGAAAACATATACATCAATTAAATACCTAGAAATCTATTGACAAGCAAACCGATCCGGGGACTATCAGTTAGGAGCCCAATCTGAACCAGAAAAAAGGAAAGCAAGAGTACACATATACGACTCAATACTAGTTCACATAAAAGAAGCAAACAATCGTAGTAAATGACTTGAGGGCGATTTAATGGCTGCTATAAACAGTGTTCGTTACAAGAGCGGGACGAGAATCGTAACTTCCATAGAAGAAAACATCACCACTTTGGGCGAGGTTTCGGTCGCCAAACAATCGGGTGCAAAGAACAGCGAATAATCGACGTGCCCAAGTCATCGTGGACGGATCAGTTTGCTTGTGCATCACAGAAGAGTCTCCTGGATCATAGTTTCACAAAAGCAGGTTACTCATTTTTGACTGATGCGAAGATAAAGTGGTGGTAACATGAGAAGAGCAGAAACTAAAAGGATTTACAGTTTGTTTTCTATCAACTACGAACTGAAATGACGGCCATAATACAAATGATTGTCGGCAAATTCACGCTGAAGAAGAGTCCGTGAGAAAAGCCTGGTCCATATCATACTATTTTTCCCTTATTTGCTTCCACGTAACAAAAAAGCCTATCATGCTAATGGGGTAGATCGCCGACCACAACGATAAAAATAGCAAACGAGGACCAAATTACTGAATGGTTTTTCTCCTGACCCATCATCAACTACGTAATTGCTATTTGTTGTTATCCTTTCCACTGGGCCAAAATATAGGCGGGCCGGAAAAGAATTCTCTTCTGGCTGTGATAAAATCCACTTGCGTTGAATACGGCCTTCATAGATTGGGAAATTACTCTTTTTCACTGTTTGTTTAATTCTATCTTTATCGAGGTAACAAAGGTAGCACAACTTCAACGTACTGAGAGATTTGTACACATCTAACGTAAATAGTATCAAACAATACATCAATTCATATTTCGAAACTTTACTTAGTATAATATACGAACTAAATAGGACCGTACATATTCTCACAAACCAGAGACGTTTTTATTCGAATGACGACAACTCGTGCAAAAGACAGATCACTCTTTTGAAATACTGATCGATCGTCATCCAAAACAAGGGAGATTCACGTGTTCCTAAAGTGAACAAGCAAAAAACATTAGGACATGAAATGTGGCAATAGATGTACCGTAAGCTTATATCGTAAATGATCCACAACATGTATTCGATCAAGGATGATTATCATGACGGCAAAATATGTGCCACTTAAGGCAAGAACTAGAACAGCAACAATTAAACCTGTAATCCATATATATTTCAAAAAATCACTAGTTTTAAAAGTAGCCCAGTCTTTCAGAAGAAAATAGTAACAGTAACGAAATCTTGTCAGACAAACTCCTATTATAGATATATAATACAAATCGACTTGAATCTTTCCCATCCAAAAGCTAACGTTACGAGCCGGAATCGAACCAGCTACATTTTTATCACCTCCCTCATACTTTCTGACTGAGGTGCCCACTGAAAGATGACAACTGGTGCTACCGCACGTAGTGCATGGTTCGTAGTTGTTCGAAGTGAACTAAACCAATCCCGGTGGTGGTCAGTTTCCTGAGGAATGAAATGCGGCTGGGCTTTGTGACCGTCTTTCAATAATTTGCCTCAACAAATTTGCCAAACGTTCACGTGGCTTTCAAATGAGCCAGGCAATGCGGACAAAAGGAGATCGGTGATTGCACACAGTATTATGAACCCAATGCCCCAGTCATTTCTAAGGTATAACCGAGAAATGTAACAGAGGAAAATGACATAGCAAAATTATCATAATGCCACTGACTCAAGATTGTAGTAGACCAAGTATTAAGGGAAGCGCTTTCCTAAAGTTGATAAGTACGAAACTAATTCGTTTGTCTAGTGTTGCATACCACTTCGTCACTGTGGAGAATGATGACAGGAGCGCAAGATGTCGTTTATTGTCATAAGTTCCTCTTTTTCGTTATAAAGACATTCACCACTTAACTAAGTGACTGTAATCTACTTACTGATCTGCTTAAATGACAGTCCGATATCATCGTGATCGGAGTGGGCAGTTGTGCATTATATTACTCACACTTGGAAAGAAGAACTATCCGGAGGCGAATAACAAGGGCATGTTTGTACTGTAACACATGGGTTAAAAACATAGTGAGTGAACCGAAAATCTCGCTTACTTTTCGCCCAGGCAAGACAGTAATATTTAGCTGACTAATCTGCCAAGTTCGACTCAATTTTTGCCCTTTGAGCTGTGGACAGTGGGGAACACTCGTTGTCGACATCGCACTGGTCTACCCCAATAATTCAGTCGATGAGTTGGAGTGGAACACATCGAAGTCAAACCCCAGAGTTAGCAACCGCACACTCTCTGACCGAATAAAGCATCTTTCGACACAGCATATTTCATCACGCCTAATTCAGCCCATCCGTGATACTGTTTTATCCGCGCATATGACTCTGATGATAATTTTAAAAGAAAAAACAGAAATATGCAGAATACCCGTAAATCACACTCACCATTAAGTATGACAGTTAGTTTTAAGGCCGAAACGTGGTGGTGATAAAAGTCAGAAGAAAAGCCACCTTGGGTCGAAAGTTTTCCCAAATTTGGAAAAAACGATCTTTTCTCCTATAAACAGCAGATATCAAGTTTTTTTTCCTAGTAAACAAAATCAATGCAGCTCAGAGTAGCTGGTTGGAATCAATTTTAATTTAATTTCTTCGCAATTGGAAAATTGGAGGCAATCATATTTTCTGCCCGTTCAGGTACTGCTCCAAATAACCGCCGTATGTGGATCCAGATCGAGGATTTAAAAAATGAAGCGCGGGGTAAAGCAGATCAAATGAAAGTAAGGAAATGTGTTTACAATTCGAGCATTTTTCAATATGAGATTCTCGTCAACTGTGCCTTAACTACTCATCAGTGCTTGTTAGAAAATATCAAATAATGTGTTTGCTTGAGTCTCAAACTCGAAGCTCAGTCTCGATAAATGAATGTCGAGAGGTTTGTGACAAATCGAATTAACTAAAACGATCTAAGATCAATGATATTTTATTCAGTTGAGATTGGAGTCCGTATATTATTATCCGTGTTCGATTGGAAGGGCAACAGTGGACTGGGTACCGATATCTGGACCGGATAATGAGTTTATTCTAAATTTCGTTTCGCCATTAGTTCTAATCGTCGGCTGACCTATCTGTTATCTGATCTGCAAGCGGAAAAAACATATTGATCGTGAAAGATGGAAACTGGCAAGTTTGTTTGTCCGATTTGGACGCCATTCGTCCGAATCATAAAGATAAAGGCTCTATTTCGAGCGACTAAAGATCTTTCCGGTGTTTCTATTCTGAAGGACTGTCTGAATTTTTGTCCAACTTGCCCAGGTAGCATGATCGATGCGGATGGTAATTTCGGTGAATCTTAGTTCTCGTATTTTTGATTCCATTGCGTCAGTTTTAGGTCCCTCTTTGGAATGAGTACCTCAGAAAATTCTCGGCGGGTGATGATAACGGTGACCTTTTCACAAGTGACGGTGATGCTCTTCAACCTGCTAATATAAAAAATCGATACCTAGCTTCAAGTAATCTATGACCCAAGGGGCCGCAAAAATATTCTCTATCTTACTGGTTTAGGAACTTCTGTTGATAGATGGGGAAAAATAAGATGTAATAAGTTTCACTTCAAGATATACGACTAATATAATGGATATTCTATATATATATATATATATATATATATATATATATATATATATATATATATATATATATATATATATATCTGACAGATGGTTACGTTGGCATATGTGCAGATTTCTCTACTGGACCTAAAGATTGCCTAGAAACACATCAGTATCCGCTACAGACCCCGGAAGATTTGTTTTTTAAAATTGACGGAGGTAAAATATTCTCAAAAGTCGATTTATCCGATGCCTACCTTCAGGTTGATGTGGATAGTGCACGCGAAGAACTGGTGACTATTGATACCCACCGCTATTTGTATCAATACAATAGATTGCCATTCGGAGCAAAGTGCGCTCCGGCCATATCCCAGCAAATGATTGACACAATGCCGACTGACCTTCCATTCGCACTGGCCTACATGGATGATGTTGTCATTGTCAGTGAGTCTAGAGCTGAACACGTGCAACATTTGAACGAAGTATCACATAAGGTCCGTCTTTTTGGATTCAAGTTACGGATCGCGAAATGCTCATTTTTTCTCCCAAGCATACAATTTCTCGGCTTTATGATTGATAAAAGTGGACGGGGCCCAGACCCCTCCAAGGTGACACCTATTACCCAAAATCCTGCACCCAAAAAAGTGTAATTGCAATCCCTCCTCAGCCTTGTAAAATTTTACAATAATTTCATTTCAAACATGCAGAACGTTAGAACTCCATTGAACGCCCTATTGAAACGGGATTCCGAATGGCGATGGTCAAATAACTGTCAATCATCCTTTGACGAATTGAAGCGGCTATTGACGTCCACCCTAATGCCAACTCACTATGATCCCCGTTTATCCAAAATCGCCTCTGCAGAAGCCTCCGAATACGGCATTGGAGCAGTGCTCCTCCATAAATTTCCAGATAGCTCACAGAAGGCTGTGCTCGACGCCTCTCGGGCGCTCATAATAGCCGAACGAAATTACATTCAGATAGATAAAAATAGCCCTGGCATTGGTATTGGCAGTTCAAAAATTCCATAAATTTCTTCGTGGTAGATGTTTCAACTTGTGCACTGATCATAAACCATTATCAGCCATCTTTGGTACCAAAAGGCTTTCCTCTTCATAGTGCAAACCGACTACAACGATGGGGAACGGTACTACTTGGTTATGGCAGCTTCAGATATGCTGACGCACTATCTCGCCTAATACAAGGGAATCCAGCTAGTCTACCTGGTGAAGATTTGGTAACATCCTCAGTTGAAGTTGATTATGAAGTCAAGCAGGTTTTTCGTGAGTCTATTCATAATCTGCCTGTCGCGTTCACTACGATACAAAACGAAACTAAATCAAACCCTGAGTTCCAGCGAATAATTCATTTTCTGAAGACTGACTGGTCTAAAATTATCACCGATCATTACGTCATGCAATTTTATCGTCAAAAAGATGCACTCACGATAGTAGAGGGATTTCTAATGTTGTCTGAACGCATAGTGGTTCCTAAGACGCTACAAACCAGAGTGCTGAGGCACTTGTATAGTGATCATCCGGGTTTCACACATATGAAAGCACTAGCTCAAAGTTATGCTTACTGGCCTAACATTGACAAACAGATTAAAGATTGTGTTAGATGTTATGAAGATTGTTCAACTGCTGCCGAGGCGCCCATCAAGGTTCCGCCACACTCTTGGTCGTTACCCACAGAACCTTGGAAGCTGGTTCACGTGGACTTTACAGGTCCACTAGATCAGCAGTATTTCATAGTAATACTTGATGATTACTCAAAGTGGCCAGAAATAATTCCTATGAAAACTATCTCTTCTTCAAGCACCAAGACGACTTTTCGCTCAATTTGGGATCCCCGAAACCCTAGTCACGGATAACGGGGCCCAGTTCACCTCCACTGAGTTCAATAGCTTCTGCCATTCCACGGCAATTGAGCACGTGCGGAGTCCAGTTTATCACCCTCAATCAAAAGTTCAAGCGGAAAGCGTTGTAGACACACTGAAACGAGCTTTCAAAAAGTTGCAAGGGGAAGGAAGCATAAAAACGATACTTGACAACTTTCTGATGAAGTACCCCTCAACTCCTAAAGCATCAGTCCCAAACAATGCCTCACCAGCAGAAGCCTTCCTAGACAGACGCGTGAGAATACAGTTAGATGCCATGTACTCTACGGTCACCAAGTTTTCGAAACGACCACACGTAAAGGCGATTCAACAGATATCACGGTGCAAGGCCACGCACCTTCAGCAAAGGGAAACGTGTTTATGTTCTCGATTTTAGTCACTCTTCAAGTCAATGAATACCAGGAGTAATTGTTAGCTGATTGGATAGTGTGACATATGGTGTTCGATTAGACAATCGCACAGCCAAACAACATGTCAGCCACATCAGGAAAAGTTACAGCGCGGCAGCGGT
Organism: Fasciola hepatica; assembly: GCA_948099385.1. Taxonomy (NCBI): domain Eukaryota; kingdom Metazoa; phylum Platyhelminthes; class Trematoda; order Plagiorchiida; family Fasciolidae; genus Fasciola; species Fasciola hepatica. The sequence continues at coordinate 2,672,120 of CANUEZ040000117.1, forward strand.
AGATGAGAAGAACGAGGTAGAACTTCGGCTACGTGTACTTTTGGATACTTTTGCATTACCAGTGACAGAGGAGAAAACGGCATCACCTGAGTCACCAAGTTCCGACGGTTTTGACGAGCAGGGACACTCAAAGCGGTCCCAGCCCCCTGTTTAAAGATTTTCCATTGATTCCTAAGAAAAAGCATTCGAGTCGACTTATAATGGCCGGGGGGGGGGGGGGAGAAGACGGACGGTCAGCTGACGCTATGCACATGCATACACACCTACACATCCACACAAGAGCTCGCAAACGCGTACTCTCACACAAAACAGTGTTCGTATTGTCCGGCTATTCGCGAAGCCGCAATCGTTCGTTTTCTATGTATTTTCTCTTGTCAATTTATTTTGTTATACGTGCCTGTATTTCATGTTCATCCATAAAAAAACCTATTCAGTGATCGGGTGTTCTGTGCCTCCTAATAGTTGGGTCATAACAATATATATATATATATATATATATATATATATATATCTTCATATATTTATATACGTAGGAAAATTTCATTCTCTTCGCAGAGCGGAGATTCAACTACGCCGTAGAACTGATGGCACAGTTTGACAAGCCATAGTGGTCATATTCGGATGCAAAACTCAACGGTCTATATTCAGAGTGCTCACTGTTTATCGGAGAGATAACTCTAACTGAAAGCCAAATGACTGCATATCAAAAGTGAAATGTTCCTAGGGGACAAGCGGCACCAACATCGTCCCGGAGAATGCTGCACTTTAGAAAAGTCCTATTCAGAATAAATGGAAAAGCCTGCATTGATAAGTCACTCTTATTCCAGCCCTTTGAATAACATGGATGCTTATCATGTAGCCAGTAGCCACACAACCACATCTGACGGAAATTGTCGTATTTCCCTCACGGTTTGGAACTCAGAAGCATGGTTCTGTGCACAGTTTACATCTTTAAATCAGTTTGAGCTAACAAAATCTTGAATAATACTACTGATTTTTAGAAGATTATACCATCGGTGATAGTTTCAATATTCACCCTTCCAACAACGTTCCTGACTACAGGATACATCCGATCGGTTGATCAAGAAATTGCCGACAGTGTAAAATCCGAATTCATTGAAGAATTCACCGTAGTTCAAAGTGGGTTCGCACGGTAATCAGTGTTAAACTGCAACCGAAAACAAGAAGAATTACTGATGAGTTATCTTTTGTTTGAACATTTTCACGGCTCAGATGAGGAACAACTGAATAAGGCGAATAACCTCGTGTTCCGTGATCAGGCATCACGGAAATACATCCCAAATAATATTAACAATGCTGTGTGAAAGAAATTGTTGATGCGATGAAAGAAAAAGTTTCCTCTTGTCTGGACTGGATGCTGATCTCAGAGTTTAATCTGAATGTCATTTTTTTCATTATGAACAGTGGCTGATCCTTCCGTTTACTAATCTGTACTCGAAGAACGGCTGCTGGTTGAAAAGGATGGGAAACGGGCGAGTTTGAGTTTATTATCCTAAAACCGAATGTATATAAGGGGATGATAAAATTTGTATTTCGAGAGACAAAAAACAGTCCCGCTGTTCATAGTCCCACGGACTATCCACATGATTGTTCAACGTCCACACGTCGCATGATTGATGCAGACTGGAAGATCAGTGAGCATTCACTCTTGCATAAGAATCACAAATGATTTCATAGATTTTCACCAAAACACACTTTCGAATAGAATAATTAACAAGATAAAACGGAGTTTCATTTACTAGCAAGGTATGAAACACTAAAACAGGGGTACTTCGTGAAACTCTGTGCAACACGTACTTAGTTGTATTTTTATAACAGCTGAAAATAGCTATCGATCTTCTTATTTCCGCAAGCAAAACAAAAAATGTGGAAAATACACGGTCGAGTCGAAGCGCGACCTCTACAATTAACCGCTGTGGTTGGGGAACAGTTGAGGAATACTGGAGCTTCAATGCTCACAATGTCTGCGATGAACAAGAATCTCAATTTAATTCGATTTTTCCGCCAATTAGGGAGTATATCAATTGTAACTCACATCCAACACTGGCATCATGCATTAAATTAAAAACCTTTAGATGATATTCTATAATCTTTTTGTAATATGAATGTGGATGGATAATCATTTTTTCGTTTTGTTTTAGAGCACAGACAACATATTTTTCTAAACGGCAGTTTCTTGGGTAAAATAACAAAATTGGTCATTTAGGAATGATTGTAAAACACAACTGTCGTTGTTGTTGTTTTTGCCATATAATACAAGTCCCTTACAGGTCTCCTTAACGAGCGACTATATTCAAAATGTATCGTCTTCACAACATGAGAAATCAATGCATCATATAACCTTCAAAAGATCAATCAAATCAAATCAGCATTTGACCGGCAATGGTTGACCCACCAACATGGGAGAGTGAAAACTCTTCTCTCTAAGGTTCGAACGCATCTTCAGTCGCTCGTTAGTTACGCCCCAAATTGACAGCCTCTACTTTGTAGAAATCCCCTTCCCGAAACATTGTACCAGCACAATGTAAAAAAATATTTGAATAAATTATACAGGAATAAATGTTCATTATTATGTCACAGCGTGTTTGACAACCAAACGTATGTTTCGCTAGATACGGAGCAGCAAATAATGGTTCCTGTGCCGACAAATATATTCCTGTGTGTTGTTCTGAAGATAACAAACATACTTTGAAACGTAGTGAATCCCCCATCAGTGTGTGAAATATCAGGTTAGCTTAGCGATGAAAAAAACTACGTGACTTGACAGTGTCACGTCTTTCTAACGCGCTTTTATATTTGGCATAGCCAACGTCCACTGTGGCCGTGATGTTACACCAAACGAAGTGGTTCGAGTAGCTTTGGAATTTATTTGTTGTGGCAAAAGCTTCGTTTATTGTGTTGTTGTTTGGAAAGTACCATTTGGGTTAGGCGGTACCTTGGAAGGAAATCGACTCTGCCCTACAGTAACACAATATACAGATAAGTTGGTAATGGAGCTTAGGTTGTACAAATTGGACTGGAACGGACTTCGGTTTTACCCGTCAACCCCCACATCTGGTTTCGAGCTTCTCAAAATGTGTCATCACTATGTGGAATGAAAATCCTTTGAGAATAGCAACTTAGGCTTTGCAGACAAATGATTATAGTTTCAAATGAGACTTAGGATGATGGCCAAAATTTTACTTAGAACTTAGTACTGAGCTTTGTGGGGCTATTATTTTCGTGATATCTGACGACATCACTTTTGTTATTCGTCGTGTTTGACACAACACCTAATTACGGTGAATTGACCTAGAACAAATAAACCAGTAGAGGCATTGTCGCGATTAACATGTGAATACGCAACGACAACGATTGTAACATACGAGCAACCGTTTTGAATGTGTAACTCCGGCTTTACATCACATGAAAAGCCGGAACAGATGCTCTAGTTTCACTTGAATGTTTTCCGAGCACGCTAGGTATTTTGATTAGAATCCTAGTGATAACAATATCAACGTACGATGTGGTGGACCTTCTTCATCATTTCTCATTACATGGCGAATCGGTTTTTGATTATACCCAGAATCTGTTTTCGCTCAAGTACATTACCTACACATCGATACCACTTAATTTATCTATGTATTACTCCTAAGTGTATTCTTTGAATCATGTCATCTAAATTGGACATTTCAAAATCGTTAGAGATAACACTGATCAAATGGTAATATCAAAATAATGTTTAGTCGCATAGATCGCGATCGGTATGGTAGCCATCTCTGACACATTTCACACGCGCAGACCACAGTTGTCATCGAAGCGGAGAGTTACCAATGTTGCTTGAAATAAGAAATCTCATTTACACCTGGCATGATTCCTGCCCACTGGTATTCCCTTTTCAGTGGTACCAAATGGAAACCATCCCGGCTACAACATAACCTTGCTTGCATGAATCAACCGGGTTGTATCATACACCGTTACTGCGTGTGCGCGATGTTGGGGCACATTATTGTATTCATTGCCGCATTTCCCTACTGATAATGATTGTCCAAGGTAACACCTTATTCCCGTAAGATTTGGCCTATCTGCCGGAAGTGAACCACCAAGTTTTCGTTCCTTGAACGGTTTTCTAATATTCATGATTGTGGAGACCATTATGTGATTGTACGCGGACGTTAGATGGGTGTTCCGAACAAGGGAATGCGGTCACCGAGTAAACCCCTGTATGGCCAACGTCGGTTTGCCGGTTGCACAGATTCGTGTTTTTTGCATATTTCCTATTGCATTATTTTATTTTCAATGAACTCCTAAGTAGTGGGAAAGCTGGTCCTGGGTACTACTTCAAGCAATGTGAACACTTTTTCGGAACAAATGATATGTTTCCTTGGTTTTGGTCCATATTTTCCGATGTACGATTATTTGATTGGGTTTGTTAAGAGTGCTTGTTCACGGAGTAACAACGGAGAGTTTCAACTCGGATATGATGAGTCCTGGAATCAACCACTCATCAAAAAAATCAACTAATAATCTGCCTACTAATTGGTCTGTACCGAAAAGCGGTGAATTGCTTTGTATTAGGGCGCTGATCTGCGGCAAACTGATTTATGTAGCGGAAATAATTTTTTTTTGTCAGTTTGGAAAATCTGGTTGGATGGCAACAACAAGACATCTGATGCCCTATAACCGTTATTGGAAAATTTTTAACCGAAAATTTTCGTTCATCACAGTGAATTCACTTCATGAGAGTAGTTATCAGGAAATTCATCAAATAATCTTTTCTGATACATTCAGCGATAGTTGTGTGGTAATGGGGAGATCAGAGATAGGTAATCATATATGTATTACCATTAATAATTAGTAATACTGTCACAGTCCAAATTAGATTTGCTAAAAATGAGACGCTACTTGAATCCAAAGTAAAAAATATAGAAAACAATCTGAATTTCAAGAAAGTAATCACCTGTGTTCATGATGATTCCTCCGTCTGAAGCTAGAAGAGTATTATGTCAACAACATGACGTTATAGAGTATAATAACAGATATCCACGGTTTTGTTTACCGCGGGTAACCGTTTACAAGACCCATTTTCTCGTTCAACACACCAACAACGAATTTTTTATGTAAAACTCCCCCAAGAAATTGGTTGTTTTTGTTTACTCTTTTAATTATCAGACATGAGTGGTACAACATTTACGATTGTCAGTAGCGACTTACTAGAGTTTTTCAAAAGGGGCATTGACCGACGGCGACCTGATTCGAATCCGGGAACTCCAGATCAATAATACACCACAGTTACCGTTGATCTCCCTTAAACAGGATTGCTGAAATTTTACCTAGAATTTGGAAACCAGACGTAGGCATCTATGTACAATGCAAGTCGTTTTAACTATCTGGGTTTACAGATCCTCATTTGGTATGAACTATCTTCAAAAAGATTCTCTACCGCACATTATTTCATTTTCTCTGAAGAACTCATCGGCGTTAGATAATATTCACGTCTATAAAATATCTCGTAAATTGATTATACTGCAAGAGAATAAGGGACTTACCAGTGATTCCTAAACAAAAGGGTCTGAAAATTTTTATCTTTTGTTTCAACCCACTTTTCCAGCTCTCTCTGAGAATTTGAACATGGAAAAGTATGTGATAAACTGTTATTATGATGAAAATACTTCTGTCCCAAAGAAAATTCCACTTGGTTGATTACAAAATAACCAATAACTTAATTTATCATCCATTGAATCATTCTCTGAACTACAGTAGTTTCGATCATAAATAAATGTCCCAAGAAGCGACCGAGAACAAAAAAGTTACTGATGAGTTTTATTTCACCTAATAATTCCACGGAACACAGTAATGCCAACACATGTTGGTGAAAAATGCCTGAGGTAAAAGCTGAAGCCCGCCTGGGTTCTTCATTATGACCAATTGAGAACAAAATGATATTACTATCTATAAACCACAGATATCAACGATATATTGCCCCTAAGCAAAATCAAATCGGTTTCCCGTGTTGGTGAACTGTCTTGACCTTCTCTTCTCTCAAATTGTTGTCCGAAAATTCACTTACACTTTGGTGGCACTCAAGAAGGGCCAATCTGTTGCTTATTCTCTGATAGAAGTGCTTCCTTCGGGGAGATCGCGCGGTAACATAGCTGATTTGTGCATTATACGAAAATGAACTGAAACACAGACTGTAAGCAATGTGTTTTAAAATGATTCACGTCGAAATGAATGTTGGGTTTTGAGATGACAACAGATAGGCACAAGAAAATATGTGGCTGTATTTGGCATTAGCTAAAAGAGAAAATTGTGTCGTCCGTGGAAATACGTACAAATATCATTCATTCTAACGGATGAAAGGAAACATGTTATCGGGATCATGTCGGACCTCTGCTCAAAGGTTATCAATAAAAATACACAACAGAACAGGTATGGTGTCGGACGAATATTGAGTCCAGGTATTTTCAAAGTTGCCTGAGTATCCGTAAGTTCTGCCGGTTTACGAGTCTGAGATTGATGATACCTTGAGTTAGGCGAAATTGTTTTTCCGCTTTCGTTGTACTTTGTAAAATGGTGGAAGAACGGACTCCTTTTGATGACACCTAGGAAGGTGATACATTGCGTTGCAAGCAATACACAATTTTATTGCACTCACAGTCACCCAAAACTGTTTATTAGTTGCATTTACAAATCGTGCAGGTGAGAAAAAATGTTCGTCTTTAGAACTACAGTACCATTTCTACAGAACATCAAAGCAACAGCCATTTTCATGAGACGTAACACATTGTGAGATGCACCAATTTTGTCCAGTCACGGGGAATCTCTTAAGTCAAACATGTGTGGTACGATGCATGTTTACTTGAAGCGTGTGTGCATGTGTGTGATGCAACTTTGGAGTAAGGTTGCTCAAAAAGTTAATGAAATTGTTTGATTTGGACAGCTTCGTGTCTTTCAGATTATGGACGTAAGTTTTAATCCATCATAAACGTTTTCCCTGTTTAAGTCAACAGGCAATACACAGTCAACTTGAAACTGTGATATTGTAACAAATAAGATAGTAGGATATGAAGAGTGGTTGTTCCAGATGTCTTCACCGATGTAAACTCCGTCGGTTATATGATCAGCTCTGGACCGCAACTTTTCAGTCATTCAGGCCGGTTTGCAGCACTTACGTGACTTCTCCCCCCCCCCCCCCTCTTTCTCTCGTTAACAGAACAACAGATAATCATCGTTTTTTCAGTTGTATGTTTCTGTAGTTCAGAAAATATAACTGTCATACGAAAAAAAAACAAATCTGATTACAAAGAACTGAATAGTCTCTAAGCTGGCAATAACTTATCTATTGCATGATCCTGTGTGCTTGCTGTGGTAAACACTGGTATTAATAGTTCGAATACACAATGCAATCAGCGACGAGTATGAATACTTTCTCTGCAACAAAAGCCTATAAACTCCGAGCTTACCGGTGGAGCTAGGTGACCAGCTACGATGTTCAAAACTGGATGCAGAACTCCAAGATCCATCAGTCAATGTGGAGACTGTTTTCCAGATAGATAACTCTGTCCGAAAGTTTCATACTGTTTCCGTAAAAGCGCATCTTTAACGCCATGGAAAATTACTGGATGGTAAAGTTTTGGAATGATTTGAAATCAGATGACCTTTACTGGAAAGTCTACTTTGTTCCTTGCTCAACTTCGTTTGAACAATCATTGTCTATCGCAGAATCACTGGTGGTGCCATACACTTTGAACCATGGTTTAGATGAATAACTCACTGTTTATTTCAATATTCTCATCAGCCAAGTGTCATAATTGGAAGTGTATATCACGTGTTACCATATCATGATATGTGCTGAATTACCCGGAATGACTTTTCCACCCTATATGACAGTCCACATATTATTCTTAGCCCCATTCAACTTCTGCAAATCACATTAAATTTTGGTAGTTGACATCAGATGATCGATGATAGATATCACCGGATATATCAGAAACTTTTGTTGGATAAAGACACAACACTTTGAGCCAAAAAGTGTGGGTCACGTGACGGTTACTAGTCAGCGGGAAGGTAGATCAGCACAAATTTTCAGTTTTCGCGGAGCATGCATGCTTTTCAACCCAAGTAATGTGTATATAGTTTTTCAGTCCATTCTGTTCAGTCTCAAAGCGTATAAGATATCTCAGTTCACCATAGATTTTGATAACGGATTATCTGATTGCAGACTGCTCTTTATATAGTCATTAACAGGTTAACCATAGCCAGTTTGTTATTGGAACACACAAAAACTTTTTCTAGAAGACTTTCCATACTTTAAGTATCAGATGCTGCAATTGAAGCGTCTCATCCTGCACTTCAGCAGTCATCCAACACCCTAATCAGGGCTGACCATCGATCTCCATGTGCAAACATCGAAAGGATGCTCAATGTTTACTCACGTCTAGCCAGATGTTTCCAAACTAGGATATGGAGGGCAAAAACCGATGAACGTTTTAGTTTATTTTACCTTTTGGTCAAACTCTTTACTTTTTCTGATAATACTTTTCGCACTTTCCCCTAATTTATTCCGCTGCATTCTAGCAGTCGATTATCACTCGAGAAACATCCGAAATAAACTCTGAGGGCAGAAAGACCAGATGTCAGCATGGACACTGATAGAGATTTGCCTTATCTTATCCGTCCTCACTCTGACGGATAATCAGATCTTACGATTTTAAGGTCAGCCCGTTGTAGCTATTCAAATTTCGGCCTAATCACATTTCCGCGGTGGCAACTGAGCTTGTCAGGTGGACCACATTATAAGTGCTTCCTTTTCATGTAGGCTTACCGATTTCTTATCATTCTGAATGAGAGAAGTAAATACTACTACTAAATACTACTCAGAACATGCCATCTCAGTTGTTTTTAGCCGATAGTTCATCCAAGATTGTATTCATCTGGATTCATTCCGTATATCGTGATACAATGGGTTATGAATTGTCCAGAACCTTCAAAGTCAACGAATCTGGGAGCGGAGAACGGAGAACATGAATAAGAATCCTCCGGTACTTTTATTTCATGAGTAAACGAAAGCTACAGGTTACATTCCCCAAAACTGAATGCGAATGGATAGCCACGTTTCTTCACCTGAATCTTTGCAATCGCTCCACTAGTCATTGACCGTGCTGTTTTTTCACAAAGTTCGGTACACTACCTCAGTATTTCCTGAAATATTCCAGGCGAAACAGGCAACCCTAAGAATGAACAAAGGAAATAAATTCCGTCATTCGTAGTTATAATTGTTAATTTCCTTGCTGGGTCACTTGGTGAGTAATTTATTGTCGTGCTTCTGCCAAGTCGATGGTAGAAAATAGAGTGCTGCAGCTTAGACGTCAGAAAAAACCTCGAGGGCCCCCTGCTATCGAAGTACATCACTGCAGTCGGTGATTAACTGTAATCCTAAAGTAACCACAAATTATGATTTCACCTGCATCGCTAACACGATTGATGTTGCCAATGCCGACTGTTTGACTGACGAAATAACTGTTCAGAACTGGGTGAACTTCATCACGTAATTCATGGGACAGTACTTGCCGATTTTGAACTGCTCGCTCTACATCTGCGACAAGTTCCACGGGTCGTATTTTGCACCCAAAGTCAAGCAAAGGTGCAAGGGGTACGGACTAACTTACGTGCCATGTGATTTATCCTTTCTTTCACCATTAGGTCGTCCCATTTGTTATTTCTCCAGTCGACAGCCATTAATTGGCCTCGACACACTTCCCGAAATATTGTAATACTGATATCTAATAGAAAGAAAGTAAATAAAAACAATAGACCATAAAACAATAATAACAGTAATAATCATCATCAATAATACCATATTTTGTTTTTTTCTAAATCTAACAAGCAAATGTACACACTTTAAATATTCACAGAATACGGATCATGTTTTGGAAGATTCTGAAGCAGACTCTGGTCCTGGCGAATGTATTACCGTTTTTAAACCAAAGTTCTAGATATGTAGACAAATCCCATACGTTTTCATCCACGCACACGGCGTTAATATCTAACTGCAAGCACTCCGTCCCATATTGATTCATGTCGGGCCCCGTCTTCCGATGCACTCACACGCACGGGAACGAGGATTGGTGAACTTTCAACGTATCCTTCCCTCAAGGGTGCAGAAGCACCATATTTGAACACTATGCCCATTAAACCCGACTAATCAGAAAGAGGATCTGCAAAAGCTGTTTGCTTCCATTCAGTTGATCAAACGAAAATAACAGCAATCAGCTATTTAGGGCTCCATTTGACCAGAAAAATGTGTTGTTTACTTGAAGTGTACACACTGAATCATTGTGCTCAAAGTTATGATTGTACTAATCCATTAAAAAATTATTAGACATTTATGAATGTATCCAGAAATGGCCGCAGTAACTGGTCCTGTGGTCGGTCTGTGCTTTAGAATAACACATCAGTATAACATCTGTGATGTTATTCAGTGACTGATTCACCCTATTCCACAGTATTAAGTGCATTCTATTTCATCATACACTGTCGATAGGCACATCATTTCGAATATGGGTACTTCTTTCGCAGAGGTGTCAACATTATTTGAAACAAACTTTATTTTCCCCGTTTTTCTTAGCCAAAAATGAAGTGCAGTGGAGATTCCAGTTCCAACATCTCCCCCCGCCTTTCTCAAATAGGGTTATCATTCGCATAAAGTGAAACATAGAAAATATTGGGTAAACTCGGAAAACTAGCATAGATTTGTTCTCAAAATGTTACTCTAATCGGTTACTGGGAGAACTATTTGATGGAACCTTTGATGAATATTCCCCTCTTTCGCATTTATTCTGCCCAGGGCATTTACTTTGGAAAAGATAAGTGTACATTTTGAAACCATCATTGGTTTTTCTATTTCGTTTATTTTATCGGCCATCACATCTTGGAGTGAGCAATGCAGTTTTCGAATGGCACTCAGAAATTCGAGTGATTATCTGATTCACATTCAGCCGTTCCCAACGAAAGGGTTTCACTAGACTTTTTTCTAAATCCCAAGTGGAAGCGATTTTATTACCAATAATTGGATAGTTCAGTTGAGTAAAATTAGACAGTACCTCATAATTTAGTTCAAATTGTGTGTGTCCAAAGCCTGGAATTGGTGGATGCATGTGACTGTTTGCAGTAGCGTACCTACCAATTTATTACTCTAACGTGCGCTAGTTTTTATGACACGTATTTGACCAGCGGATTGCCCATTATCATGGATTTACAGTTGGATTGTGTTGAGGAATGAAAAGAAGCTATTTCTCCAACTGAAGGCGCCTCTTTTGATCATAGATCATGCAGGTTAGGTGAGGGAACAAAAGATTTTAGATGAAGGGTGGTGATGCTGTTGGAGGCAATTGGATTCCTCGAAAAGAGAGAAAAGTAACACCCGTTGTCTTAAGCTACCCCATTTGACTGCTTCGTCTCAAGGCTTTTCGGATATTGGAGGGATAAACAAGAGTGCCGGGACGCTCCTATCAACACTGCGTGACAGCCATGTCATTTGCATCAACTCTTGTCATCTTTTCGCTCTCCTACAAAAACCACTTATCACCTCTTTCATTAATTCAAAATCACCAAGACTTTAGGTGGTATGAAACTACCAAATAACGTCATAAAGTAAATGAGGTCCAAATTTTAGTCGTTTAACAGTTTTCATGACGTCTGCATTGGTAACATTCTGGATGCCCGGTGCACCCTGTCAGCTCATCGCGGAGGTCATAGGTAGGGTTTCCGATTTTTTGCACCTGGGACATTCTGTCCATCAGCCCAAACTACAATCTGACTTGGTTAAACCTAGGGTGAGTATTTTCGCTTGCTTCAAAAGCCTTCCGAAAACGGACATCAAGACATCCATGGTGTCCTGTGCACATAAATTTCAAACACATCCACTCACTACATTTTGTGATGATAGAGTCCATTATTAAATCACATAAGATGGCTTGTGTCAGTCAATAAAAGTAAGTCGTTCAATCTGAGAGACAGGCCATAAATGGAATACAAATACATTCGGGAGTCTGCGATGCGTGAATTAGTCTTCCGGTTACTTGGGTTAAAAAGAACAGGGGTGTTTAAAATGAAACGCTTTTGCCGGAGTGTTTATTAAACAAAAAAATAGAACATGATAAGCACACATTGTTATGACCTAGTCCAGCAATTCTACCGAGAAGTCTTTTCTGCCTAGGAATCATCTAAGTTTATTGGTAAAACATGATGAACATACACGTATATTGTTGGTCCATGTATCCAAACCCTTCGTGCAATGTATTGGTCTGACTGGCATGGGCGAGCAAACCTTAGGGCTCGAACTCAGCCAACAGCATTTACCCTATTGATCCACCCTATCAGTCGGTGATCCTGTCGTTCTTGGTTCCCCTGTCTGAAGCCTTGGGCTTGGTACTGCACAGGGGATGACTGCTACCGTCCATTGGCTATCTACGAACGACGAGTGAACACATATCCTCACTCACATCTGCTTAATTTCTGGTCTACTTTTGCATTTTGTGCTCTACCTAGATCAAGGTGGATCAAACATCGGGCTAATGGATTTCACGTATCAAAGGATATGAGTAAGAACGCTAAGACGAACCAAGCTTGTTGTCATTTGTTATTATACCAATTTCGGATTGCCAGGTTTGGTTAATGGTCCAATGAGTGGTACGAATACGCCAAGTAGCAGATCTCCGTAGCATGTCAGCCATATCGATGTACTGAGTAAGTTGTAACAGCAGGGTAGCAACTACGCCACACCCATAGAGTATATTACGGACTTGGCAACTAAATCAAATTGTAGAATATGACTACCGATACAAGAAAAAGCATGTAACACGAAAAAGTTTCCTTTCGACATATCACCTCAGGCGTTTACATATATAGTGCATCAAGCTGAAGCATGTTGTCCAGCGAACGGATTTTTTGCACACTTACTCACTCACTGCTATCTATAGCTGCACATATACTCTACTTTACCCAGTACTATATACATAAATACCTGAAGTGATATATCGAAAAGAAATTTCTTCGCTCTAAAAGTTTTTTCCAAAAATAAATTGATCTCCAAACCAATTTCATTTAGTATGAAAACTTTATTGATTCCAAGCATGGTTACCCCCTGGCCAGAAAAAGAGAAGAAATGTCAATCAGAGTTTGTTGCGCTGGTCTGTTTGGACAGAAGCACTTGTTAGTTTGTGGTATGAAGAACGAAGGGATTTACTAGCAAAGAAAAGTACGAATTTGCCAGTAACATCTAACATAATATATGTACTTGACATAAAATTATGCTTTGTTAAGTACAACTCGCTGGAAGGTATGGGAATGCACAACTTTAGAGGTCAAAGACAATGAACGGTTTATTTTATTAAAGTGCTTTGGGAATTACCTTGGGTTACACGGATGAGTATACTGGCTCAAATGATATTTGAATGGTCATTACTGTTATAGTTGTGAAGTTCGTTCCCTCCAAAAGGATGTCCCTGTCCAACACTCAACAGAATCAGTTACGAACTTGTACGTGGATAGATGATAGCGCTTTCCTCTGGGTATAAAAACGACCTATGGAAACGTTTGACCTACGTATGAGTTGATGAAGCTGCTATGATTTGTTATCAAGTCCAGTTGTAATCTCTTCATGAGCAATATTTAAGTCTTTTGACCTTATTCCAATTTCGTATCCAAGTCTCCAATGTGATCATTCCAGTAGAGTAGAATGTTATTTGTCAGCTATCGCACAGCACATCTGGAGGCTTATTGGATGAACGATATGTGAGGATCCAATTGGAAATTCACTCTTTTTATCGTTGATTCTCCTATTCGTTAAAACAGTCACTAACTCACTCACTCTCTCTCTCTCTCTCTCTCTCTCTCTCTATATATATATATATATATATATATATATATATATATATATATATATATATATATATATATATATATATATATATATATATATATATATATATATATATATATATATATATGCAAATTTGTTTAGGAAAACATTCCTATTTTTCTGAAGTGGACAGTTTCTCGAAACTACATTTGTACCAGAATAAATCTTTACACCATCCTTTTTTAATCGCGAATCATGCGTGCCACCTTTACAGCCAACTTCACAAACCCGATGTTGGAGGCTTTTGCTAAAACAGATTGAACAATGTATCACGTAATTTGTTGACGAGAGTCCGAATTAGATTATCAATGAACAATAAATTCCAAAAATAACTTCCCTGTTGTGTTAGGTTATTATAAATGGACAGTAAACTATATAATCCGTACCTCACGTGATGTTCCACGCTGGGTTCACGTGACTGTCATTATCATTGCAAACAGCCTGATATCCATGCTTGGGTAATTTGCTGTCGAAATACGGTGAATAAATATGTCAGTGAACCCCAAAGGAGAATGATAAAAGTTAAAGTGCTTAATAATTCATGTGACCGGTAAGACAGTTTTGTGGAACTGGATCCTGAACAATAATATCCCAAATGAACAATCGTAAATCACAAGCCTATACCTAGTTGTCAAATTTTGAATTTCCTGGTTTTATTTCCTTGATCTTCAACATTTTCCAACTTATTTATTAGTTTAGTGAATAGGTAAATAAGTGATTCTCCGGCTATCTGATTTAAAAATTTCGAGAGACCATCACTTCCACTGTTTCTGCACACCTGCACTCACTAAACTTTTGTCTGGCGGCTCGTGTTATTTTTGTGTAAATGTGTGATCTCTATTGTGCACGTCGAAGAGTACGTTTTGATTTAACATTCAATGACTGCCGGTAATCAAACTTAGACATGTTTACATACATACATGTTTCACTTAAGTTCGCGGTACTGCAGCTGTGGTACCTACTTGCTCCATTTTCCAATCACGACGTCTCCTTTTATGGTGGATTTTATCCAGAAATAATAAATTACGAAGATAGCTTTTCTCTGAGGCATCAGTATTATTTTAGATAGAGTTTAACTTTGCTTGCCATGGTGGAGTACTAGTGAAACCGAAAGAAGATTATGTAGCTATATCGTTGTAATTATTACTATTAGTCACTGTTGGCTGATCATCTATGTTGCACGTTACCTTGTTCAGGTTTTAAACCCCGCGAATGTGGCTAATAATTTCCCATCTTTTTATTGAAGAACCGCGAATAACTCGCAGGGACCCGGTATTCGAGTATGTGGAACTAACACTGACATTTCGATGGAAAACTGGTGGTTCGTTTTACGCACGCACCATGCGATACAGCAGCAGAGTAGACGTTTGTGGGAGATTTCTGCGATACGATCGATCACCTAGTCGAGTTTCGCTGAAGCAGCTCTCAGTTTGATATGCGTGAGTAGGATATTTTCAGCAGCTCCAATAGATGAGGTTCTCATTAGCCGTTTTGCATGTGATAGACCAATGGTTGCTTTTGTTTTTTCATGAGATCTGTGATTCTTTTTAGTTATTCTCATTAAGTGATGGATTTGTACAGCAAAAAAATGATAAACAGTGCGAAATAATTGTTCTGCACCACTGACTATCTGCTATATTTTTTTCTTCAGCCTAAGGTGAAATTCTCAGTCGCTCAGTCCACTTCCTCGCAGGAGGGACCATTTTGTTCTGGAGATAAACTGCCCTATTTTTCTAAAATGCAATGCACTGAGTCAACTCGTCCTTTGTCTGTAGAGCATAAGTCAAACACTGTGACCATCTAGAATTTTTACTAAGAATAGTTTGTAATATGCAAGACTTGGTGGAGTGGGAAAGAAGAGAATAATATTGCTTCAAAACTTGGGACTTCAAATATCGCGTAACAAGCAGAAAACCATGTATAAATATTCATTTAAAGCAACAGAATGATAATCTTCTAATCGGCAGCTTGGCAGTTTTGACTAAAGTTGAAGAGATCCAAATTCTGGAAAGATTATTTTCTCCGGTTAGATTCATGGACACAGTTCGTGATAAAGGTGTGAGATATCCGAAACCCTCCAATGAGCTTTCGTGGCTTATCTAAAATAGCACAGCGAGCTTTAACAAAACTGAACATCATTTATTCACTGTCGCTAACAAAAGGCATTCGTTATTAACCCGAGGAAAGTTACTTTGCAAATGTTTGTATCTCTCTCTGCTGCCCTTGAAATAGCCTAGTTACCTCTTCTCTCGGATTGGGCAAGACCTAAGCGTACTGACATAAATAACCGTCATTTTGTGACTACAGCCTTTTTCATGGGGACTGTTCATTTATTCACTTGGGATTGCCATTTATACTGGGAATTCTTTGAACCGGTTGAATCAGGTAGGTCGTTGACATGGATTCAGTTATGTTCGTAGGAGGATATCTTGAAATATACTGAAAAACATTCAGTTCAGTGAATAATGCATACCGCTTTGGTTTTTTGCATAACATTTTTTATAATAAATGGTCGAATCGTTTAAGAAATGCGTCACTATTTCAAACTAACTGCAAAATAGCGGGTGTTATTTCCAGTGCTTACCAAATGCCTCGAGATCAGTGATAGTATACTCCTACTGTTTTCTAGGTATGTTCCACCCAAAAACACAGCTCTTTACTGATTTGTAAAGAACGGTAATCTGGGTACGGTAAGAAAAATATTAGTTTTACAAACGAACCTTGGAATTAGACCAGACAAATCACAGATTAGTTTGTGAGACAATTCGCTGTGTCGTATTATTCTGATATACCGCACAAACTGCGATTCGATGGGTCCGAAAAACATACGCGAGCATCTCTGATCAACAAACCAATCAACTCATATAATTTTCCTGTTCAATAGAAATCAAGTTTATCGGAGGCTTGGTGTCCGCAGGTCAACAGTTTACGCAGTTTATCAAAAAAATGAAAAGGAGATTCTACCTGAAGACGTGTAGGGAGATGTGTACTTCTGTTTCATGGAACTGCTGATAGACTATCTCCTGATTCAAGGCAAATGTAGGTTTCAGGTTGCTTTTATAATAATACTGAACAAATGATCACTCAGACAGGTAAATTTCTATTCCTTTTGAAATCACGTCACTTATTCATCGAAGAGAATGGTTTTTTCCGCTGGGGTGAGAAAGCAGAGTCCTTGAGTGTTCCTTGTGAAGTATCACGGAAAAGCGACGTCAGCAACATTTACTTTTTATATAGATTGCTTTGATCGGTGGTAATCAAGTGGATACCATAGTGGACTTTGGTCAATACTGACCAGGGTTCGATTCCCACAACCAGCGGCCACTGATTCACTTGTCAGCCTTTCAATGGCCACGTCCCCCTTCTTGAACTGTTCTACATTCTTGTAAGATGAATAAAAAAGTAAGTACAGGGTATTTGGAAGGAGCAGTTCTTGTTTATTTGAACTTTATGAAAGACCTTAAATCTCCATGTACAAGGTAATCCAATTCGGATTTGATATTTAACTCCCATCATGTTCCGTTCTACAATATACTGAATCGAACCATATTTCTCTGACGTTTTACATCCCCTGATAATACTTGATTATTTCGATCTTAAATTCAGAAAAACTGTATGATCTCTAGTAAAATATTGATTCCAAAAGCAGTGTTATTCAAGAGCGATTCAGTTGAATCTACATTGGGTCCATAACTGAGCGGTTATTTTTGGTGACACAAAGTTGCGGAAATTATACCAGTTACTTGACGTTTCGCCCAACGCGAATAGTTTTTCCCAAGACCAGTCTAGGATCGAACGTTGAGAGGTCTTGAGAACCGATAACCGATAATCGACCCACCAACGTCATTTCCGACCACGCTGTGTTACGGGATTAGGGCTCTTACGAGTGAAATCACATGGTTCACCGTTTCTTTAGACGCACTTTGAACTCTTGCCAGCCTAAACACAATAACTAAACTAGGCTGACTTTGCGGAACTAGACAAAGAACAGAATCTCGAGTTTTCCGTGAAACAACCCACAAATGGAATGAATTTTATTCTCTTCGTTCTCTTACCCGTGCAGCTACCGTTCGCGTTGCTTGCATATTCTACGCATAACCTGGGGCAGAATTTGTGACAGCTCGTATGATTTCTCGTGTTTTGCCTTTCTAAGTATCCTTTGCACATGGTACAAGCGTTAGTAGTTACGGCTTCAGTAAAAGTTCATGCACTTCGATGTTCGCCCTTTATTCATACTTCATAATAAGACAGAACTATACAGAGAAATAAATTCCTTTCCAAAATCCAAGTCCTAGACACCTCGATCTTGAATTGGACGTACAAGAAATCTCAAAACAGTTCCAAGGCTCAGCTATCATAATCGGGAGCATATTATTGCTTACTTTATTCGGTTTGTATGAGGTCCCGAAACACAATTCGCAAGAAAACAATCTTGATCGATGCGATCTGGTCTTGATTTTGCTGTGATACAAACACAAGCACATCTGTCACCATCTATCGATGCATGAGTTGATGAACAGTTTGTAATTACCACACTCTGTAGTTTTCGGGTTCACGTCACCAAGGGAATTGGATGACCATTAATTTCTTTCGAAACATGGATGGAATACTGGCAGCAGTACATATAATTGATAGGTTTATTGACAATAGCAAAATCAGTGCCACTCCAAGCGTTAACATAAACCCTGAATGCGAGTTCTGGTCATATAATGGTCAACTGCCAGAACCGAATTGCTACCCCTGTGTATTCTTGAAAAGGTTGCTGTTTATTGGACAGAAATATTAAGTACTATTAAAATAAAGCAACACCTCCGTCGTTCATAAAAGAAAGATAACTATTTTTTATCTGATTTAGATACTGGTTCCAAGCAGTGTGATTATCTCAATGGGTCACAAAATTTCAATTGCTTTGTTTGAGGCTCTGTACAGTTGACTGAGAAGGTGTTGCAAAACCTTCATATGCCCAGCAGATTTTTCAGCAGGAGTTCTACAAAGTATGAGCTTATGGGGCGCGTAAGAGTAGTCTTGGTGGTGAGGAATCGGGGTGTCATATACCCTATATTTGCTGATTTTTCAAGAAGTTGAAAGCTCACATCAGCACAAGCGAATTTAACACGGCTTCCAGAGGTTAGCCATTTATAAAAGGACCAGCGATTTCGGTACTAAGTGATTTCTTTCGTTTTGCTACAGTACAAAAGTTTATCACCGTCAATGTTTTACATAACTTCAGTTTTTATTTAGGAACAAAATAGAAGATTCTAGAGTAAGCTACTGGAGAAAAGGCCACTATTTCTAACAGTGAGTTTTTTCCAGAAGTTTGGCAAATCAACCAAATTTCATCTATTCATCTTTCCTCACAATACTGCTTGTATTTTCCTTCTCCATACCTGCTTTGAGGTCACAAAATGATGAGTTGTGACATGCCCCATAGAGTGGTAGGGAATGTACTAACGTGCACTCTGCGGAACATTTGTTCAAGTCACATAACCTAGCGGCTTTGGGGGGGGGGGAGGGGGATAAACCAATGTCTCCCTAATAGGAAGGGAAAGATGTATGAATAGTAAGTTGAATTGACAATGGATACTGGTAATTCAACTTCCACTCATGCTTTTCATATCGAACCGTTATGGAAATTTGGACCTTCCATGTGGAGTAACATTTACTACATGAATAATATTCATGCACGTTGGATAACGGTAATATATCCAATGGTTAGTCCTTAGGACGAACTGCTCGGAGTGTGATCGATTACGCGATAAGTTTTAATAAAAAAAAACCTTGATATTTTGATCTGTAGAAACCGAGAGGGCGTTTACCGATTGATATCTAATGGGGTGCCTGGGATAATTCAGAACAAGTCGATATGGAAACGGGCCAATTATACAATCGCCGAAGTTGAAACACTAAATTTTTCTTCTCAGATGACTTACATAAGATGAGCATGATCATCGGTTATGTCTGTAATCACATTGCCCCCACCCCATGATTAACCATGATCAAGACCGATTCTGACTGAAAACCAGAAATTAGTACCTTCGAAAATGGTAAATGAACTGGGATCATGGAAAATCAAATAACACTAGCACTTTTCGATTTGGGATTCATGTGTGCGGTTCTCATTTCACAAACTTGAAAGAATGGTAAGGTTCTCCACTGATACCCGAGTTGGTGAGTCAGTACTGCCCAAAGCTAATAACGTCTGTGTTATATTTAATATAGCACGTACTAGTGTTCATCATACAATATCTTTCCTCAAATCTTCATTGCAATCAGTGTCAGCATTGCAGAGCTATTTCATCGTTGTAAGGAATCGGCAGTAGTGCACACTCACCACCACCCACTGGGGCTCGAACCGGGAGTGAGGGACTGACCACAAGGCTATTTGGACTGGTTTTCAGCATATTGTTGAACATACCCTATACGACTCAATACGTGCCCATCACTGACACCGGACGGGAACAGTTCATTTCGCGAGCAGCGATCGACTCTTGCGATGAATGACTGCTTTGTGGAAACACACATACAATGAAGACTAATGAGTGCAAATGAGTAGTAGGAAATGGGATTTCACACAATATGATTCATCTTAATGCATAGAGGATTATATTAGGTAAAAGTTGACTTCTTATTGCTCATTTTCGTACCATGTATTACCGATCTAATTTAAGCCGATGTGGGCCAGCTTTAATTGCCGGAAGACTGCCGTGTTCAAATTGAAATCTGGCAGGCAACAATTTAGTCCAGGCTAGGACCAGGCACTGAGGCTGTTGTGTCTGAAGTTGGTAGTAGAATACGTAAACGTGACACTCCATTTATTTGTACAAGCGTAAACCCAAAACCCGACCGTAGCCGGCGAGCAAGCAGCAGGAAAGTGAAAGGGAAGAGAGCAATGTCGGTGAGCTGAGTTTTGCGCATGAACTGGCGTACATTCGCATCAAGTCAAGCAAAGTTGATGGATACATGGTGGGATCGATAAGTTAGCAAACATGGCACGAATAAGCATCACAAAGCATAAATCGGTGGTTAGAAGGATGTTGATCGGTTTAGCACGCAACCAGCCTGACTGTTCAACCAAGAAACGACAGGGGGTTCCATTAAACTTGCTTGGATGGACATTTGGGCATATTGTTCTAACAAAAGCCAGAATTCAGGCCATTTTCCACATGGACCAAAGTAACCTCTGACAAAATGTACACCACTTTTATGATTCTGTATGGAGATCGAAATTATTGCGACTGACACTCCCTAGGGTGTCTGTTAATTATCCGTCTGCCTTTATTTTCCGCCTTGCAGTTTTGTTTGGAGAGGAGCTCACGGAACAATTCCGGTACCGCATGGTCTACCAGTTGAAGTGGTGCATATGATAGACCTAGATACTTTATTGGGTAAATCACATTTTGAGATTACCAGTAATTGTTTTCACTTCTCCACTCAGTTGACATCACGTCCCGTGGTGGTTCAAAATTCAGGCTCTTTTCGTCATCCTGTAACTAAATATAATGAGCTTTTATTTTCTCTTTATGAAAGGCTATATTCGGGGTTCCCAATATTTCCTATTCTCACAAGACGCAGCTGTTCTTGAGAATTCGCAAACTGATGGATTTTGTCTACATATGTTAACCACGAAAACGTGATTTTTACCAACTGCGCACGTAGTTTTTGGTGATGACTATGGGCAAACTGACGATACTGATATCACTGGTATGATATCCGAATCATATTTAGAACACAATTTTGCTACATGTGGATTCATCAACTACTGTCCGACTTTTGGATCAACGGCGGCACATGTGAGAATGCAACGAAGCAAGTTCTAAGGTAACTGAATTGAATATGAAACCAGTTCGCGACTGGTAGGAGATTGTACCTCAGCAATCTGAATTAACATGCCGCTCAAATCCTCATTGAAAAGCAGCTGTTTAATTCTAGTCACCAATAATCAGCAGTGCGCATCGAACGAGACCGAACTGGTAATCATTCCCCGGGGTGAACGATTCGGAGTCGGACACAGCCACCATCAGGCTGTCCGGGCTGGCTCCCATCGGTTCTTTCGGCATGCGCACTGCGTGACATAGCACCACCTCAGTGGGGGTCGGTGGAAGTGCACTGCTGATGATTCCTAACAAGGTTGAACACAGCTGAAGTGTGTTTTGGTGGCCCTCGATGATGAGGTGAGCGGTAATACTGCAATGAAGAATCATATTCTGAAAACCAAGCAACCACAGAAAGAATGCAATAGTATTCTTTTTACCCAGAGCTCGGCGTCTGCAAACAAGAACAGCGCAGGAACTGAGCCAATATGATTACAAATGATTTTCCAAGAGTTTTTTGTGCAGCCAAAAACTAACCTAGCTCACTTCTCATTTTACTGTAACATGAAAGAGAGCATAGCTATGCTCTCCGTCACCCGTTGGTTAGATATTCGACTTAGACGGTTATTGCACTGTAAGAGAGATAGGTCAGAGGCCCGATATTCTCCGCTGACGGAGCTTTTGGATTTACCGTTACAATCTGTTCTTGATTCTCCAAGAAAAACGAGCTTGCACCTCCAAGATTCACTGATCCAACTAAAATATGAGCCAAACCATGAACGAGATAACAGCACAAGCCACTAACAATTTGTTAGGAAAATAACATAAAGAAGGAAACTGTGTAATAAAATACTCCAGTTGTTACCTTGTTTATCAGCATGCATTATTTGTGCGTAAGCTCAAAAACTACGGTCTGGTATGAACTTTTCTTCTTATCCATCACCCGTATTCAGTGATATTTTGTTTAGTTCCTAATCAAACAATTCTTTTGTTCGCACGGAAGGAAATCCACCCCTGTTTCATGTGTCGTGTCATTTGCGTGACACTCAAGCTCAGTTGACTTTAGTTGCCCAAATGTATTGTTTGTCACCAGGTGATGAAATTTTTATCGAGAACAAAACAGCTCCATGTCAATCATATCTTCTTTGACTTCCATCAACAGTGTTTTCTAACGACATCTATGCTCCAAAGCGGTAATAATTCTAGAACCGAAAACTAGGATTTTCACCGGTACAATCTGTTGAAAACATTCACCTATTCACTATTGTTCACTGATTGATTCCCCTAACGAAGATATTTCGGAATCTAATATATATCTCTTGAAAACAATTACCTCACGACTAATGAAACACAAGTATATATGGAAATATTTTGTACTTTTACTATTGGGGTTTCTCGTGTTTGTCCTTCACCGATTTCGCGATATTCATTGAATGGGGTGCATAATCGTGCAAATCACAGATATTTTGTCTTTGGTAACAACGAATTCATCGGTTTATAGGGGCATCCGCAAAAAAACAAGTTTTGAGCTTCAGAATTATTTATAACTACTGAAATTTCGTGTACTCGAATTTGGCTTTCTCGTTGTTTCATCGTGTGCATCGAGCTATAAAAAGCCCTGAACACTCATTTCTAAGGTAATGGTTTCATCACGCCCTCGCCTAATAACAATGATGTTAGAGAAGAAGCTTTTGTCTATAAGCTTGCCCATTATCGGGCCGCAAACCGATTTGGAACTTATTCAAGCTTTTAATCCGATTCCACAAATTGTGCCTATCAGTCCTTCTTGATAGTTCGGTGGGCTACTGTGGTCCCAACGTAGGATGCTACACCATGCTATTTGATGTCTCTTATGGTTATATGTATGCCTTACAATTGACCAAGGCACAATGAAAACTAAAATGAAATTTGTTCTCATGTTATTCTCAGTTCTTAGCATTCAGTTCAGGTTTGAGAATCTCCAGGAACACTGGTAATTTCTTCAGCCTTGTGTATAGTCCAAACCCACATTGATCTGCTGCCTTCACTTACCCATGCGTATCGGATGAGAACAGCAGTCATACTGAAGACCGAGAATGTACGCACAAAATCAAAGACGGCGGGTACGAAAAAATACCATTTTGGTGGATTGTGAACCCAAAAACCAGTAGGGTAAATTACCTGCTGGACATGCTGGGACAAGCGCGTGTAAAACCTCAATCGTCCAAAATTTGTTAGAGAATTTACGCATTAGTGCAACGTGGTATCTAATGAATACTATGATTTTGTTGTAAGAATTACCAGTCCGGCCGTTTGACTTCAAATAAAGTCAAAAATGAAAAGACCAAAATAATTACCTTTTTTTCTAATTAAAAAAGCAACAAACAAAGAGGACTAGACGAATTCAGTGTTTTCGGAACACGGGATATAGACGAACATATGTTTTCGATGATTTCACTCTCAATCCAATTACAGACACATTTATGTGGTAACAAAAATAGTAGAAAGCTAATCAGAAGATTTATAAGTGTCACATCCAGTGTATGGAACAGGGTGGGATGACAAGTAGGTGGATGAGTCAACTTTGACCACGTCACTCTTGTGCAAATGGCTGGTTTGTATAACAGATGGTAATCAACTACCGTCTCGATCAGGCTCACGTATGATATGATCGATTTTCGACCCCGCGGCAGCTGGAGTGCTTGAACCAATTTTCGTTGTGACTGTGTTCGCTCTAAATTGGAATCGTCGAAAGCATGTTTGAGGACATCCTGTGCTCTGATTACTTTAATGGGATTATTTCGTAATCTAAATTTATTGTTTATTTTGTGAACAAAGTTTTCACGTAAACCACACTAAAAAAACAATCACAGGTCGGCTTGGATGATAAAGTCACGAGTGATGCGTTCGCTAATGTCATTATCTATCATCATCTATAGTCAGAAGGACGGAGTTGCAATGGGATCACCTTTGGGGCCCCTATTTGCCGATATTTTCATGGCAAAACTTGAAAATAATCAACTTGAACCCATAATCCGAGATTTTACCTTGTACAAACTATACGTAGACGACGTCATATGTGTGCTAGATACCAATCTGGACACAAATGTGCTTCTTAACAATTTCAGTGCTGCCCATCCCAATGTTCAATTTACTTTGGAAGAAGAAAAGGACAATAGTCTATCGTATTTAGACGTTTGCATAAACCGTCGGAATGATTTTTCCGTCCAGTTATCAGTGCGCAGAAAAGCTACATGGAACGGACAATACATCCATTTTCACAGCTTTGTGCCCCTCAAAATGAAGAGGAATCTAATACGTTGCTTAGTTAACAGAGCGAGAAAAATCTGCTCCGAAGACACAATAAGAAATGAACTCGTTTTTCTGCGGAGTGTTTTCTTAAATAACGGCTATCCTGAACGGTTTATTGACAAGACGATGCAAGAAAATGAAGGGAAATCAAAGGAGATAGGAGCCGCCAAGAAGATACTATATGCGCGTTTACCGTTCAAAGGCGACACGGAAGCCGAAATTATTCAACGAAGATTATCAGGAGTTATCAACAAAACATTCTACGCTGCACAGTTGCAAATCCTGTTCGTTTCCAAACCGACAGTGTGTTTTCGATTGAAGGACATAGTGCCGAATTCTGCAACCTCGTTTTGTGTGTATTCCTTCACCTGTTCCTGTGGAACTAGGTACATTGGTCGCACGACTCGGCGCTTATCCGAACGCGTTCGCGAACACCACCCGGCCTGGCTGAACACGGGAGCAATTAAGACAATTACGAGTGCGGTGTGCTCACACCTTGTTGAATCAAACCACTCAGTCGAGGTGATAAACGCTTTTCGCACCATTTTCAAAGTCCGAGGAAAGCAATCAAGACTTGTCAAGTGTCGCATCTTAGCCACAGCCGAAGCCGTGAGCATTCGTCTCTACAATCCTCCCCTGTGCGCTCAGAAACAATTTGTGCAAGCACTTAAGCTTCCGTGGCCCACGTCATGGTCCCGAACACATGTGCAACCACTTGAACATTCCACACTGTGATCAATTTCACATGCACACACGCACGTGCAGAGACAGATTTGGATTGCCATTGTCCATTCTTATTTTGAGTCATATATATTGTCATGTATTGGTATGAGTACGAATAACTGAAAACGAGCTTGTTCGCCACGTTGTTTATTCTCAAAATGTCATTATACATAGAAATCGTGAACATATTGAATTTGTTTGTATCAAACAGAAATATCGGGTAGGTAAATTCAATGTATATTTATGTTCATTCACTCGGAGCTTGTTTACGTCCACATTCAACAGACGTCACTATCTTTTGCATGTATATCTTTTCCGGGAAGGCAAACGAGAAATCATGACACGGATTTGAGCAAATAAACTCAAAAGCAAACATCTGGCACAAAGAAGCAATCAAATCCAGAAAACTCGGCTGAACCACACAAGTTGAATTCAGCCCACTTTTGCTGCTTGATCATAAACACCACAACACGCAAACCGATCTCTAGGGTACCGAAAGGGCTATCGATCGCCTTTGTGTCTGAAAACGTATGATATGGGCATACACGTATCCCGGTTACATCGAGTCGCACACAAAGAAACAACCAATGACTTTATTTTCAATAAGCCTCATCTCATTTCCACTCGATTTGAAAGTTCAGACACTGGTGACAGAGTTCAAACTAAATTCTTGTCGCCATACTTATCTTCGCTTAGCCCTATGATTCAGTGTTTCTCCCGACCTAAAACTTGTCATCTCCAAAATGGTTGAAAAAGCCCTGGTGAAATGATTTTCGCCGCGTTCTAGAAAAAAGAAGGAAATGTACAGCGGGTCAGCTATAAACAATATGAAAGCGATCAACGTATCTCACAGAGCGAGGCCGTCCCGAAAGTTAAATGCAATTTTAAGTAGATGGATACATTGCACAGTTTACCATGTGAGCCGCAGTAGAAAGTTGGAAAATTTCCTACCATAGAAGGTAGAGTTCAATTGATTTACTCCCCATATTGCTGCGTGATTTGGCCTTCAAGTTCTCCCTCATTCACTCCTATTCTATGATATCAGTAGGGTCAGCATACAGCTTTATTACAAGAGTCAGCTGAGCTTTCAGAGTAGAGCAACAACTTTGATCCTGAGATTAGCAGTGAAGAAAAGTCGGATTTGGTCGTAACATGTGGAACATTTCTCAACTCCGATCGCAAAGCGATGATTCTGGAAGCAGGGCCAATCTGAATAAATGACGTAGACACTTTGCCCAGAAGTTGTTTGGATGAAATTGGCAGCGCACAACTGCGTCCAAAATATATCCCCTAAATCATAAACCTACGTGTGTAACAGAAAATTGCACACTTACCAATGAAGTCCGGTGAAGAATTTCGACATCAGCTACTTCACAGATTGAAAGCTTTTTCCCATTTTTAGTAGAGCGCGAAAGAATATGGAACAGACTTCTTGACATAGAATCCATGGAAGCGTTTAAGGGGTATATGCCTGAAGTTACGTGTGCACGAAAATCATCCCATGGATTTGAAATTACAGGTCTCTGGGTTTGTCTGCTAAAGTAAAAAACGCCTCGTCTACTAGACAAAAGATTTGTGAATATAACTGATTTACTTTAGTATTGCACCGATTAAAATAGAGTGAAACCACAAATGAAGTATATGAGCATAGTGTAACAAGGATAATAAGACGGGGTAAGATATTTGTATTCCAAAGGCTAAAATCGTCAAGTCATGGGACACATACAATCGGTTATATAGGCCCATTTCCAGACTGCGCGGTACCAAAATTGCTATTGCAGCTGCTTCAGCGTTTCGGTTGCGCTCTGGCCAGTTGCCCGTGACCGATAGCTTGCTTCTCTTGGGCGTCATTTTTATTCTGTTGGTCCGATTGTCTCAGTTGACGGCTTGATTGGCAGCCCCTCTTCTGGGCTATCCTGCTGGTCGCCGGATATCCCGCTGATTTCTCTCTGGTACTCCATATGCCTCCATTTGTCTGCCTCGGGAAGCCTCAGACATACTCACCGTCTGTTCTCTTGTCTGTGGCCCTCGTTTGCCTTGATATTCACGTCGTTTTCTTGCCCCAGCATTCCCCTTTACAATGACACCTGTTGTTCTGGTCTATCGATGGAGCACCAAGCAGTACATCGGAATCAAATAAAACCGATGTTTGCCAGGTTTTCCAACCTAAGTTTGCATTACTTTTCGAAAAACTATTCCTCTTGATATGGTCGGAAAAAAATTCAGGACATTTGTACTGATTAACAACAAACATTTTGCATGATATGGACTCCGCTGTTGTGCGATCAGCTGTTTACTTCCGCATAGCAAAATATAGCTGGAAACGTGGAGCACCGATACGATTAACGGTAGTGCCTGTATGACGAAAGCTGAGCCGTTGGTTGCGTCACACGTGCCACAAATCAGAAAACAGAAAATGTCACGATAACGTCCAAGTACACGTCATTCGTAAACATATTTGTTACTATTACGCAAATAAGGCACAAAGATCAAAGATGACCGCTTCGAGGATTCGTATGTGCCCAAGCGAAACCATATTCGTAACTGCCTGCAATTTATGTGGGAATAATTGGTGCAAGC
Organism: Fasciola hepatica; assembly: GCA_948099385.1. Lineage (NCBI taxonomy): Eukaryota > Metazoa > Platyhelminthes > Trematoda > Plagiorchiida > Fasciolidae > Fasciola > Fasciola hepatica. Next base: position 2,700,449 of record CANUEZ040000117.1, read on the forward strand.
GAGAGTGAAAGGCGCCGGGTAGACAGTCATTTTTAATCAACAACCTCTGTGTGGCTTAGTCAGGAGAAGAAAGTAGCGCTAAGCACGTTGACAAAACAAACAGAAGGTGAAATAGAACCAAGTCTGGACTTCGTTCGTAGGTTTCAGTCGGAGTGACATATACTTACAGCTTGTATTACCCGAATAATGAAGGTATCACACTAATACGATAAACGGTGAAAATTTTCTCAAGAAAGCAAATTTTCCGGAAGAGAATGCTGAAAACATACCTTTACTCAGTCCGGCTTTGAACACAGGGCTAGGACTATTGACTGTAGACTGATTATCGAGATGAATGCGTGCTGAAGATAAGACTGACTCATCAACTAACGTCGTCCAGTTTAATATGTGTGAGATCCACTTACGTAAAGTGGTCCCCGAGTGATTTCGTTGGCGCTTGTCTTCTGAAAACGGTACGGTTTCGATATTTGGGCCATGTAGTTCTCAGATATACTTATCTGATATGTGGTGGCGGCCTCGAACGTAGACCATGAAGTTCTGCTTTCAAATGTGTCCGCTGAAACACGTGAAATTACACCATCAGTTGCTTTAGAATAAATGCCTTTTCGTCCCAGGAGTAGTGTGTCAATAATATGTGCATAGTCGGTGACATTAGTTTTATATTTTGAATCGAAACCTAATAAATTATACATTATTTTCAGCCTAACAATATAATATGATACAACCACTAGAATCGATAAGATTTTCACGGCTTCGGAGATCCTGGAATATTGACAATCATGTGTCAATTTTTTCAGAATAAACCAAGGAGGCTTCGCAATTCTTTAAAAATAAGTCACCGTTATCATGGCCCATCCTTGATTTCCAGGTTTTCTGTTCGCGCACATGGGGGGTCAGTAAGTGGTGCAAATTGACCTGGATTGTTTAAATGTCATAAATAGAAACAGATGATATCACGTATGAACTAATTCAAAAAGTACATTACGATCTGAACACTGATTGCGCGAACATAAGTCAAGCGATTCAGGTCTGCCACTCCCCATATTGTCTTGTCCTATTTACTAAAATTGTGTAGTTCTAGGAACTGCTCATAACGGACTGAAACCTACATGGAAAACCTGAGGAAATCGAAGCTCGACAAAAAACCATCTCAGTTTAGTCACTTTAGTCTACAGTTGGATCCCACACGCACACACACATGCGCATATATATAGAGGTATGGGTCCAGCATTAGTCGAAAATATTATGTCGATTTGTGTTGATAAGCGTTTGGACTCCACATACCCGAGTTGAAACTCTCTCAGTGAACATGCACCCTAAGTATACTGAATCAAATGATCACTTGTCGATATATATGCACCAGAACCTAGTCAACAATGAACAAACATGTCAGTGGTCCCGATATCGTGTTCAAGTTACTCAAAGTAATACCCAGGATTTGCATCCTAAGATTACGCAAATGATTTCTCACCACATATGATTTCACAGGAAATAAAATAATGCAATAGGAAATATGCAAAAAACACAAATCTGTGCAACCGGCAAACCGACGTTGGCCATAAGGGGTTTACTCGGTGACCGCATTCCCTTGTTCGGAACACCCATCTAACGTCCGCGTGCAATCATGTAATGGTCTCCACAATCATGAATATTAGAAAACCGTTCTAGGTACGAAAACTTGGTGGTTCACTTCCGGCAGATAGGCCAAATTTTACGGAAACGAAGTGTTACCTTGGGCGATCATTATTAGGCACGATGGATTCATATATTTATATTGATTTTGTAAACTCTGATCATTGAGTCCATCCCACTTTTCATATCACTATAAGGATGATGTTTTCATCAGTCAAACCAAATGACTACATGTCCAAAACCGTCAACGGTTCCGTGTAGTTAAGTTGGAATCATGCATGCGGTATTAAACCACGGCTGACATCAGTGTACATCTATTAATCCGTTATGGGGCTGGTATGCAAATGCTTGTTTATGTTTAAGAACTGTACGGAAATTTCATTCGATATATTGCAAATGTTCACACTGCATATGCTTCTTAGAACAGTAGGTAAATGCGACAATGAATACAATAAAATGCATTACTGTCGAGTACAAGCAGTAACGGTGTATGACACAACCCAGTTGATACAAGCAAGCAAGGTTATGTTGTAGCCGAAATGGTTTCCACTCGGCAACACTGAAAAGGGAAAACCAGTGGGTAGGAATCATACCAGATGTGTGTGAGAAGACTTCTTAGTTCAAGCAACATTGGTAACCCTCCGCTTCGATGACAACTGTGGTCTGCGCGAGTGAAATGTGTCAGAGATGGCTTCCAATGCAATGTTGTCGCCCATTAAGGTATACTACTCAACCTCACTATACAGATCAAAAGCTATGCGACTAAACATTATTCCGATAATACCATTTGATCAGTGTTATCTCAAACAATTTCGAAATGTCCACTTTAGATGACATGATTCAAGGAATACACTTAGGAGTAATACGAAGATGAATTAAGTGGTGTCGATGTGTAGGTACTGTACTTGAGCGAAAACAGATTCTGGGTATAATCAAAAACCGATTAGCCATGTAATATTTCACGTTATCCCACATCATTGGTAAAAAGATGTAATATCAGAATGAGAACCGGTGAAGAAAGACCAACACATCATACTTAGATATTGTTGTAACCTGGATTCTAATCAAAATACCTCGCACGCTGGGAAGAGATTCAAGTGAAACAAGGAGATGTAAAGCCGGCGTTACACACCCAAAACAGGTGGTGGTATGTTACAATAATTGACGAACTCCGATTACATTGCGGATTGTTTTTGTCCATCTGTTCACGTTATTCGATTAATGATGAGACCTTAGAGCACACTACAACTTGAATGGTGATAATATTTTGGACTTACTTTATTCAGTAGATCACTGTGTCCCAAAATCCGTTGTTAGTTGATAGGGGTTGCCATATATCCTGTTCAACGTTGATTCGGGGGTTGGGCGTGTTACCCACATCCAAATCAATCTAGATTCGACTGCGGTGAAAATGTGAGCAATGTTCTTCAGTATGGAGAGAAGTTCTTCCATAAAACCAACCCGAATGGGAGTGATGCGCGATTGCACATACCATTGTTGGCTAGATATCTTGTTTCCATGGATATATAGCCACTAGTCGACTGATTCAAACGACTTATTCTCATGGGAATTTCGACAAGGCCTATACCGTTTTATACCTTTGTGGTGAGCGCGCTGTATTTATATGTTGTATCAAACACAATGAACACAATGAATTTTGACTCAACATACGGATCATTCATTTTAAGAAGCTCCTAATCAGCATGATACGCATTCGTATGATATGTTCCGAAACGGACACCTTTATTAAAAATGACCTGTGTTCGTTTCTTTTCTGAATACTATGTTCTTGATTTGGATGTTGTGTTTTACGAAAACTACCAAATTAAAATATAAAAGCCACGAATTTTCCGATTCCTCGAACTTGGGAATGAGCATTGAACTTGTTTTACGATACCTTAAGAAGGGCTCTGTCCGAGAGCGCCACATAGTTACAAATATGGCATGCTGTTTGATCGGTAAAACCTAAGTCTTTTCCAACCGGAACATAACCAAACTATTAGGTAGTTTATGTTAGCGTAATCTTTATTAGTAAATCAGTGTTTACTGTGCTGCTGTACGACAGTTCCGACAACTTTTCAAGATACAGCCAAATGCGAACGGTAGTTTTCAAACCACATCACAACTAACAAAGCTTTTGCCACAACGAGTATCGTTCAAAGTTGTTTGATGGATCCAGTTTGATTTGGTGTTCCGATCATAGTGAAGATTGGCTATGCTAACTAGATTCATCACATATTAAAGCATGCTCGTTGTCTTTAGAATAACGCACAGGAATATATTTATCTGCTAGGAGCCCTTATTTGCCACTCATTTTCCAAATATAAAACGAAACAGGCGTTCACCTGTCGACATCATAATAGGGATTTCTTTTACTTCCGTACACTTTATTTAAATGTTTTTTAACACTCTGATGGTACAACAATTCATGAGAATAATCGCTACGAACTGTAGACTCCACATTTTGGTGATAACTGACAGGCGGTTGAAGACGCATTCGAACCATGGACAGAAAGGACTGAAGTCCCCCGTGGTGGTAGGTCAACCGTGGACGGGCAAACACTGATATGATGTGAGCCACTTGAGGCTGTGATTTCTGACGTTTTATGAAAAAAAAACTTCTTGTATACCTTGAATTCGTAGTATAGTGGCTGGTTTATGCTACCTGAAAATAACTACTAGTATTTTTTGGCCAAAACAACAACGATAACTTCATTTGGCAATCACACCGAAAAAAGCAGTCTCGGTTCTCCAAAAAACTTTTGTTTCAGTAGGTATATTGTTCCTGTGTCAAAATAAAATGTAAAAATGATTATTTATGCTCATCTATATCTCTGACGGATTATCGGTTATCCTCTGAACATTTTTAATTCATTCAAAGCACAGGAAAAAACGAATTCCCTCCGGTGCATGGTGTTATTGTCGGATGTGAATTTGAACGGATTTACTCGGTAATTGGTAGAACAATGAGACCAAATTTGAATTCTTGTTCATCGCAGATATTATGAGCATTGAAGCTGCAGTATTCTTCATTTGTTCCCCACCCACAGTGGTTAGTGACAGAGGTCGCGTCGCGACCTAACCGAGTAATTTTCATATTTTTGTTTTACCTGTGGGAACCCGAGCCAAAGTTGTGACAGGGGAAAGATTGGTAGCTGTTTTCGGTTCTTATAAAAACCATTATATATATATATATATATATATATATATATATATATATATATATATATATATTGCATACAATTTCAAAAAATACCCAACTTTAAGTATTTCACACATGACTAATCTGTAACCTATCTGATGGATAGAACCCCTTTTCATCAGTCGAATTATTCCATTTAGAAACGCTTTTTGTTCTGAAATTCCTAAAGTACCCCTGTGGAATTCTGAAAATTATCTTTTGTGACCGCTATGCGAGAATAAATACTCAGTGATCTTCCCGTTTGTATCGATCATGCGACGTGTGGACTTTGGAAAACCATGTGGATAGTCCGTCAGACGAAAAACACCGGGACGATGTTTGTCTCACAAACGTTTATCATCCTCTCACACATATAGAGCGTACCGATGGGGAACTCTAACTCGCCCGTTTCCCATCACTTCTAACCAGCAGGCTTTCTTTGAGTACTGATTAGGAAACGGAGGAATCAACCACTGTCTAGACAGGCTAATAATGATAATGATAAAAATATTGGAAAAAACTACAATTTAGAATAAACTCTGGGATCATCATCAGGTTCAGACATGGGTACATTATTCCACTCGTCGCTTCATTGTCAATAGTCTCTTTCACACAACAGTGTGAATATAAGATGGTATGTATTTTCGTGATCAGGCATCACGGAACACGAGGTTATTCGCCTTATTCAGGTGCTCCTCATCTGGGCCGTGAAAATGTTCAAACAAAATATATCTCATCAGTAATGTTTCTTGTTTTCGGTTGTAGTTTAACACTGATTACCGTGCTTACCCACTTTGAACTACGGTGAATTCTTCAATGAATTCGGATCTTACACTGTCGGTAATTTCTTGATCAACCGACCGGATGTACCTGTAGTCAGGAACATGGTTGGAAGGGGGAATATAGAAACTATCACCGATGGTATAATCTTCTAAAAATCGGTTGTATTATTCGAAAATTTGTAAGCTGCGACTGATTGAAAGATGTAAACTGTGCATAAAACTGTGCTTCGGAGTTCCAAACCGTGAGAGAAATACGACAATTTCCGTCAGATGTGGTTGTGTGGCTATTGGCTACGTAATAAGCATCCATGTTATTCGGAGGGCTGGAATAAGAGTGACTTATCAATGCAGGTGTTTTGATTTATTCTGAATAGGACTTTTCTAAAGCGCAGTATTCTCCGGGACGATGTTGGTGCCGCTCGTCCTCTAGGAACATTTCCCTTTTGATATGCAGTCATCTGGGTTTCAGATAAGTTATCTCTCCGGTAAACAGTGAGCACATTGGAGATAGACCGTCGAGTTTTGCATCCGAATATGACCACTTTAGCTTGTCAAACTGTGCCATCACTTCTACGGCGTAGTTGAATCTCCGCTCTGCGAAGAGAATGAAATTGTCCTATGTATATAAATAAATGAATATATACATACGTATATGTATATATTTAACCAGGTATATTGGTGGTACATCCTGAACGGCAGCTTAACACATCATGCATTTTTGCCATCTGTCAATGAAAGCTCTAAAGTCAATAGGATCGAGAGTATTTTGGGGCTTCGTGGACCGTAAAATATCTAAAATCACGTATTGAGTTTTTGTGTTGTCAAGGAGGAGCATCACCAATTACGAAAAGGTATCAGTGGTCATGACTTATCCAAATTCACCAGTGTTATTTTCGACAAAGAGTGAGCTAAATGCCTGGAGCAAATCTGACCTATTTGATTTAAATCTCACAACCCGGAATTGATGATTTCCCATTTGGTTACCATGACGAAGTAACTCGTCGTCTGAACACCGATGGAGCGGACATTGTGAACTGATTCAGGTATTACTCCCTCACGTCTTCCTATACGGGTGTGTATTTACCAAATATCTCATGGAACATTATTAACGCATTATGAGGTTAACCAGCACCCTGACTGTCCGAAACCTCTCCGGACCAAAATGTGCTTAACGATTAAGCTAACCCAGTCAAACGCTGGATTCCAAACATGCACACACAGTGGTTTGGCGTTCATGTTGGAAAATAGACACTCATCTTATCGGTGGCAAGTTATTTTATTTTATGGAAGTGGTTCGGCTGATTCTTTTGTGTAGAAACACAGTTTGTATCGCTAAAAACGACAGTCTTCTTCGTCAGAGTTATTTCCAAATATTGTTGGTGTACTATTGTGGACAACTTGTAGGCATAGCGATGTTTTTTCTCTTTCACGTCTGAGTTCACTGCTTCACTAAGTCTGGTTCTGCCGGCTCCCTTTAATTCGACCCAAGAAAAGTACTTTGCCTGGTTCCAAGACAGTTGAACTCTTAACCCGTGTTGTCATACTCCGTGAGTTCCCATATTCAGCACCACCCTAAGACATCAGAAACGACTGCTTGTTCTGCGATGCGATGAATCAGATCTCTGACATTTAATTTACTCTATCGTTTTTTGTCTTGCGCAGTCACCACAGGACATTTTCGTACACCAGGTGAGTACCTTTAGTGGATAGTTCAACAAAACTAAACAACTGTTACAAAGATGCTTCTTTGCAAATAGCTTGTCCCGTTCACTTGAAGACAGTCACCATTCAGACAAAAGAACGGTTCCGTGGTTTGCACACTTTCTTTTGCCTTATTCCGTTAGATTTCTCGAACCCAGCTGCCTTCATTAATCCACAACTGTCCATAGTTCCTTTTCAGCAATAAACTACTCGCCAAGTAGTATGTACACCCCATCACACAAGTAATCTGTTTGGCCATGAGTAATTCAAAAGTAAAAGTTGCAACAACCAAGTGACTTTGTTAACTGTGCGATTCAGCTAAAAATAGCGATCGTGATGCGTGATCTTCACAAGCGATGCACTCCTATGAGTCAACAAACCATTGGTCGATTATTCTCAGGTGCTGATTGGGAAAACCAATGTTAAAACAGCAATTTAGGCCGTGAAGTAAAACGGTAATTTTCCTGTAACTTACTGGTTCTTGGTAGAAGTCTGGAAGAGCAACTGAGGAGACCTCCCCAAGACGGTGATTTAATCGATGAACAAGGATCGTTCCTGCCAATAACATTTCCATTAATCGACGAGATAGGGCTGGCGGTCAGAACCGTTGTTGAAAGAACAACAGATCAGCACAACATTGGTAATATTCAGATTGTAACTGACAGACCTATTCAGCTCAAGACTCAGTGAATAAAAATTGACTCAGTTCTATCTTCTCGTGCATTTTATATGTAGCCCCACTTGATGACTGCGATATGCATATTATTTATTGCAACACCGACTCTTCATGGATAGTGACTGATGCGTTTTGACCTTGCCCGATCAGCTACGAACAGCAGACATTCCCGTTAATTTGATTGTACTAACTGCCAACATTTCCTCTCCTGATCGTCTTCGAATGATTCTGATCCACAGTTGTTTTACCGATTTCTGTGTATTATTTATGAGCTTTGTGAAAAAACACAATCAGCCGATCAGTATGTTTTGTTCGCGATAGATGTGTTTCAAAAGACTCTTTCGTGTTTGATACTGTCTTGCCTCACCTCACCAAAGAAAGTAGTTGTCAACCACCGTAAGTGAGACAATTTTCTGGAATCCCTGTGAGCTATTTTCGTTAAAACCATTGTGTAGACTAAATAAATGTAACATAGATTTCTAAGTTTAGCTTTTGAGTTCAGTCGGCTGAAGTAGAATTTGAATGCGGCATTTTCTTTAAAATTTCAAACTGTTTTCTTAAATTTCCATTTCGAGTAAATGCAAAGTACGAAACACAGTGCAATCAAACTTACTGACGGACATTGAACGTTGTCAAGTTCGATTAAAAGCTGCCTAAAATCACGTAACTTTTCCCCCAGAAGAAGGAGGCCTTGCTTGCCTGGACAACCCTGGATGTTGCAGTAGGAATGTCTGCAGTGTGTGCGTATCTTTGGGATATTCGATCTCTAACCTGCCGATTTCGATATTCTAATGAGGGACACTCGGGCAGAGTATCAACAAATAGAGAATGACGCGAACAGGCGCATGCACACACACACACACACATGGCTTTCGTGCAGCACACACATGTTCAGCACGTTGTTCGAGGGAGCGTACCGCAGTGCAATCGATGTGCATGAAAATCAGCAGAAGAAGCCCCAACAAGGTGTTTGCTTGCGTGGGCCGAAAATTCGAATGGTTCAAGATGAATGCATGTACACGAATTTCTCCGTGTGTGTTACATGCACGTCAATGCGGTTGCACATTTTTTAATCCGGCCGGTCATTCTGTCAGTTCGTGGACCGGATAGATTACCCATGTCTCCAGATTAAATGGGACTCTGTGCACATTTGAAAACTATTTTTATCAGGTTGGGAATAGATGAAGTTATTATGCATCAACGGACTTATGATTTTTAAAATAACTGTGTGGGCATTGATGAAAGGTACGGGATTCCAGGATTTTCGAAGATTTGTTATGACTTTTGTAGTGCGGTGTATGAAGTTAGCGTCATTGAATGCTAGTACTATGCCAAAGGTATGCTTCGTTCGTGGTATATCTACAGAAATATGTATGGCACGCCTTTTTGTGGAGATCTGAATGAAATGGTGGTTTTCAAAATAGTATTTTCTCCACACAAAATGTTGCAGATTCATAGAAACATTATGTGTTGCTTCGAAGTACCATTTGATGTCCAGGCGACACGAAGGTTTTCCTGGCCGCACTGCCTCTCGGTGATGAGTTTAACCGGGGGGGAATTTGTAGAAGTCATCACGGCAGAAGTTGGACAGTTGTTCAAAAATAGGGAAAATTAATTTACATTCAAACTTAAAAGTATGGTCGAAATTTCCTTGGAGAGTAGGGGTTTTTAGAACTACCATTCTCCAAAATGCAAACTTGCTGCGTCGTAGACTTTACTAATTTAGTAAAACATGCTTTTCGCTTGGCCCATTTCAACAGAAGATGAAGAACAACGTGGTCTGAATTGATTTTCCCCGTCCATTTTGCGAGCTCTTAACCAGCTGCTAACGAACATTATATATATATATATATATATATATATATATATATATATATATATATTCACATTACGTTCACGCAATGATCAAACGAACAAAAAGGGTCCATCACGCCAAAATGTGAGAGACATAACAAAGGCTGGAGCAGAGGTGGTGAGGTTGAGGTCACTGGTCACTGTCACGGCAACACAAGTTGCTACAGAATTTCATACACAAGTCCACTTTATGTAGCTCAGGAAATAGGAATTAGTTCAGAAGAAATCATTCCATCTGGCGAATTTTGACAACAACAGAATATGTCACAAGCGTACTTTCTGTCTAACCATGTATGCTGCTAAATTCACATTTCTATCCAACACCAAAGACACTTTTCCCATTGAAGTCAAATGTTGGTTTCCTTGAGAATAAAAAAAATGAACCTTTAGTATACATTTTCATATTTACGTATCTTACTGCATATTTCTATCACACATAAATGTGCCATATGCTTGGAAGGGGTTGAGATTGATTAGAGGATATTGAATGAGGAAAGCTTTCTATTTTCTTTTTGTAAAAGTAGTTCATGCATTCACATCTAACACATCTTCCGGAATGATTTATGAATATAGGTTTTCGAAACCTAGACTTATACAAAGCCTGTTTCAAAATATGCAGGTAAACCAAGATCATATCATCAGAACTGCCCACAAAGCATCTCAACATTGTGTTATAGGAATCATTTATTTCATACTCGTGTTTCACAACCCTTGAGGAATTTGGGAAGGATAACTTCATGGTAAAGAGTAATCTACCATTAGAATTTCAGCGCCATCCCTACTTCACCAAACGAAAGGTTTTCTGGTATTAGACTCACGCGTCAAAATCCTACATTTACACTGCACTATCGTGAATGCCTAATTGGCAGGTAGAACACCGGGAAATGAAGACTAATTATTGAATATCACTGCTTTTTTAGAGAAGAACCAATACAACCCAGCTACAAAGACTTCACGGCCCTTTTCCCGGGTGTAGTCAACGATTTTCTAAAAATAGATGGCATCAGCAGTTCCTTCTCCTATAGTATCAGATGGGACACTATCTTTCCTGTGATTTTTCGAAAACACTTGGGGAACCTTTGTCTCAGTATGTGCCCTTATTAATGAATATAACTATAAGAAGCATCTGTCACGATCAATACGGACAATCGGTTCGGACAGCAATTGTTGCGTACTGATCACTCACAAACACAGCGTATGAAACAACCGGACAATGCTATTCCTCTGGTTACTGCTCTTCTTAAACAGACGGTCGATATTGGTCGTGTCAAAAAGTTGTACAAGCCGTCGATTTGTCAATGGATTAGTCGAAACTGTCAAAATAGTCGCACAAACATATTTCAAATAATAACCTTTATCAAGAAAATGAAGACATGATAGCGGGTCGCCCAAACGTCTTAGTAAACCGTCATCCGTGTAGATAATGTTACAAGAAATACACAAATGCACTCAAGAGGTCAACTTCCGTGGTCTCCAGAAAAAGTCGGATTTGGGACATGAGTCATATCAAGTGTGTACAGTTTTCACGATTTCCCTCGAATACCTCGGAAAATGTTTCTGACAGCTGCGCAGAGTGAAACGGCAAAATGAAACCTAAAATTCACACTGCCAGAGCAATTGCATCTCTCTCTTGTTTCGTTGATAAATCCCGAAATCGTCCATCTGTCCTTTATAAGATTACGGAGCTTTTCTACAGTATGCTTAAGAACCGTTGAAAATCAAAACACCAATACTTGAGGGGATCATTTTGCGGGATGTACTTTTGATTACCAAGGTGCCCCGGGGGACCGATGGACAAGAAATAAAAGTGGAAATCAAAACAATTGTCGCAACTACGTTTTGATCACTGCACGCTTTTGAGACTGACTGATAGTTGGTCCTGCGCGAATGGTCATTCTCCGTGGTAGACAGTGGTACATGGTTTACAGTGCGGGCTATCTACCTTACCGTCGATTATAACAGAAATCAATTTCTGCCACCGTCCACCCTTTTTCCCGTCCGCGAATTTCGATCGGTGGGACGCGAACCGTTTCAGACGATTCACTCACACACTGGTCATGAGTGGTAATCACACACGAACACACAAATTTTCCTGCTCTTACCTTGTAATGTTCGGCTCAAGAAGTCACATGGGCAGTCAGACCGTCTCACACGCACACACACACACACGCACATTTTGACTACAACATTTTCACTCAAGTATATCAGAATGTCCATGTGTAGCCGAAAATAATGAACGCGTTAAGTCAATGAGCTCGATTTACCCAGTGAAAGTCATGAGTAGTCCTAGTACTGGTACACATACAAGTACGTCTGACTTGACTTGACTTAATAACTACGGAGCCTATTTTTTCTTGTTCATACGACATAAACATATTTGACTGCAGTTAAAACCTTACCAACTGTAAAATTTTACTTACCATATATGATGCAAAAACTACATAATCGTCATCGTTTTTCTGATAATAAAACCAATCTTTCGATAAAATGCTTTTACTAGAAGTATACTGTTCCCTTGTTTCAATTATCTTCGAAATCAGGAGAGTTAATTACGGTTACGAACTGGATAACCACCACCATCAGGAAAACATGGAAACACTGCGTGTCTGAACTGACCTCACTAAGACTTGAACTCGGATGGTGCTGCAATGATTCAGCTTTTATTCCTAACTAGTTCTGAATAGTCACAATCATTCACTCAAACAGCAGTCGAATCTGACTCATTCATGAAGGCCCAAATGAAACGGAAGCCCCACAAGCCATGTGTAGAGACTAGCTACTTCTGGCATCGCCCCTTTTGTAAAGGCTAGTGAATTTGCTGTTACTCTCTGGTTAGCAAATGACCATTCACGAAATCGTGGTCTTAAAAACTCGACATTTTGGCAGTAGGTATCTGTAAGCTGTATTCATACCTTATTCTGCCTGGACGTCAAATATTTGGTCGTATGCAATGAAAAAGTATCGGAAGCAAAGAGATATAGAGTTTCGTCAAACACTCAGTTCACAATTTTTTTCATTTCAGTTCAGATTAATTGTGATACCCTATTTCAGGTAATGGACACTGGTGATTATAGTTAGCTGCAAAAGGAAACTGGCTGGAAAACGACGTCAAGGGCATAAGTTGGGTCATTTCGTTCCGAGTATCTCATTACAATAGGTGGAAGCACTATCTGGTTCCGATTATTCTTCTTTAGATTCTGAATGTTTTGGCAAAAAACTGTTTACGGTTTTGAGATACCGTGACATTCGGTTTTCCCTAGGAATTTTTCATGATTGGTTGTACCCCAATAGTTCAGCTGGTAAAGCAACAGCAAATACACACCACAAAACCGCTCAACAGGCGGGCTAAACCAGGCTGAGGGTAACCACTGTCTAAAACATTCCGTGAGAAGATGTTTGACAACTCGAAGACATAGTCCTGAATGGGCGGACGAGATCCACTGATCCAAAGGCTACCACTCCCGGTATTCTGGAAGGGTAAATGAGCAGTACAACAGCCCACCGCCTCGAGTGGAATAACCCTGCTCTCTTGTAGGCTGCAGTTGGTTGTGGATAGGTTAGGGGTGCATCCTCAAAAAGAAAGACCGCACGAATTACCATCAAATCACTTCCTACTCCAGAGTGGGTGACCAGTAATTACAACAGCCACGAGCGATGCTGGGTTCACTGCCTCGTATGGTATACTCCAGAACCTCCACGAATAAACTTCAAGATATCCATAGAGGCAACTCATCCTCTAAAAGGAAACAGTCACGTGAAAGAAAAAGACTTGCAAAATGACCATGAAACCGCTATGAGGGAGAAGCCCGTTTGTGTTACTTTTGTGACAATAACTGTCATTGTCATGAATAAAAATGAAATTCCCCAAAATGAATGCTTTTAAAAGTCTCGGCACTTTGAGCATCTGTGAGTTGTTAGACGGAAATTTTGGACACGTCTATTGTGACTGCTTGCTTGTATGGTTGGTTGTATGAATTAAAATTTAAATTCGATACTGATTACTACTTACCAAGTAAATGTGCCCTCACCCCGGGAAGTGGGGTGCATTTCTAATAAATAACTGACTTTCGTGGGAAGATTTGACAAGCGTAGTTCGTTCCTTGAAACGGGATCAGTATAGTGAATGTTAACATACAAGCCGACATAATAAAACATTCCTTTACAATTTTTAGCTATCAACTTTTGAAATTCTGATTTACATTAAATGTAGATTGAAATTAATAATTCAACGTTGTATCATGATTACTTTTATTTGAGTTACGCACATTTCTCTAAATATATGAATTTCTCCATGACAGGAATTTTGCGTGTATTTTATCTGTTTTGTGAAAGATTTTCTGTGAGAAGCCTAGCCAAAATAGAGTAGCTGAAGTGATTTGGTCTGGTTGTGTTCGGCTAGTTGGATAAAACTAATCAGTACTCATTTACTTCTACTGAACAAGTTATAAAGCATAGCGACTGGAATCCCTAGTAGCTACGCAGCTAAACGTGAACCCCAAAACCAGGTAGTAAAAAACTCACTTGGCAGTAACGTGAAAATATTACTAAGGGTGAGCTAGATTCACAAAACTGGGTTGTTATCGCAAATATCCTTGAGACCGTCGCACGAAGTACTCCCCAGTATGCGAAAGGGGTCATCGCAGCTGATTGTTTGGAAACATTTGCAAACGTGAAAGGAGAACATTTTACCTGACCGCTCAGTTCATCTCAGTCAGTATTTTACCTGATTAGTCCAACGAGAAAATCCGTGCCTCAGCTACACCCAAATGAATGTGACCAATTACAATAACGACTGGTCGCTCGGAGAATGGGCGTATAATTGCTGTGTAACACATGCAGTAGCAGAATGTCATCCAAATAGTTTGGTTTTTTTTGGGTTGTCATCAACTAACGGGCGTTTTGGAATAAATAAATGCACCCCAAAAACGAAATACGGTCATGTTATTCACTATGCTAGGTTGAACGATTAGTAATTAGCACCGGTTTCTTGAGATTCGGTAGTGGCCTGTTTCTGGAGATATTACTGATTATAGAGACGATCGGAGTACGATTGAATAGACTTTGAATGCGTGCACGTAATATGCTACTTCAAACATTCCGGTTGCCCTCGTTGAGGTGCACTAATTTAGAACAATGATTGTCGCTCAGACCTTACTACCTGAATGATCCATCGCCGAACCAACTGGCCATACCTTGTTCTTTCAGTGAACTCAACAAATGAGGTAGCAATGACTTGAGAATCAAACCAACGGAAAATCTTTAGCCATCATCAGTGCAGGTAATCTTCACAACCCTAACAATGAGTTCAACTGCATCAGGCAATGTATGTTCTGGCCACGCTAGTCAGTATTTTTTGGTGATGCCCTCTCACGACTGAAATAACGGATACTGCTAAAACTTGTGTTATTTATTTCCTGCGAATGAGATATTCTTTCACGATTACACACACGGACGCAATGTAACGAGCAATGGCTTTGAACTCACGACGCAGTGAACAATATTCTACATCTATTACGGTGAGGTCTGACGAGGCGCCGAAAATACCATTGAAGAGTGCACGTGTCACTGAACCTATCGAAATACGTATTACGCACACACACCGATGGAATTAAAAAAAACCGACTTGGTTATGGACTTCCGGGCTAGGGTTCTAATCAAGTTGAAATCCGACGAAATCTGCTCTTTTTTTGACAATTCGTACTGCGAGAACTTTGAAACGCAAAACCATTTGCGCAGCATAGCATAATCCAAGTCCCGAGTTGTGCTTATCGCGGATTGCTGTTAATGTGATCAAGTGTGTCTAACTGGGAAACTTCATTCCCGGTAAATATGGGGATGAATGAAAACGAATTCGACCAAACAGAAATTCTTAGAACTTTTAAAATGAGCGATCACTCTCTATTCTAGTGCGATAGATTTTGAGTTTCAGAAACACGCATTCAAATGCAAATGGTCCACATTTTGCCATTTCCGGGTGATATTAGAATAAAGCAACGATATCCTCGTCTACTGAGCATCAGTATGTTTGTCCTTCTTCAATTTCACAGTTCAGGGTTTCTCTGAAGTTTTGTCGAGATGTACCAGATGAAGATAGCACATCTAGATTTTACGGCCGGCATTCTGTTTGCCAGGAACTACGAACTTGATAGATTTTTCACCAATAGCACGTTGATCAACTTGAACGTAGCTAACTATTGAAAAAGAGAGAGATCCGATAAGGCTGATGCATTTCAGACATTGTAACCATAAAATTTGCTAAATGAAGTTTAAGAACTCAGCTGAGTCTAGCGAGGTTTTCTTCGTTTTGGGTGATTTTGAACTTGTGAGGTGGTACCAGTAATATTCTCTCAGCTAAGTATCAAGTAGGAAACTGAAGGAACACGCAGTTTGTGAAGAAAGAAATACTACTGACACAACTTTATAGTTGGATACTACTTTATAAAATGAACAACCACAACATTATGACGACCCGAACTGATGAGTGGATGTATCCTGTTTACTCCATCCTCGAAAGCGTACATACCGACCAAGGCTCAGTTTGTTGGCAGACCTCTTCCTACTATGATCCGTGACTTGGTCGAGATACTCAACCACTACCTAACAAAAACTTGGCCTAGCTCACACTGTTTGGAAAACGCTTCTAGCTGGGAAAAGAGGCCTCCAAGTATCCCATTGTTGGAGCGTATAGAAATGCTTCGTTCAGTGGTTTCTCTAATGTATTCATGGTTGCGTATCTACTATGTGTCTCACTAATCCGAAGTTTTCATCAATAAGGTTTTCAATAAAGTTTTGAAAGCAGACAGAAAATATTCTTTTCTGTAATTTTTCAATCCTCGGTTAACACTGGCTTCTGACTGCTTCATTCATAGTAGAAGAGCCAAAAAGGTTCATCACATCAGGGATCAAAGATGAATGAGTTGTGTTGAAACCGGCTGGAAGACATTTAGAGAAACGAAAACAAAAATGTCGGACTACTATCCAGGAGGTAGTTTTGCAAATAACTCAAAGCCAACCCCCGCTGCAAGCGAATTCACCGACATATTTAGAAGACTAAGGTTGTGGTACCCATCCTTATTGGTTTAGTAAAAATTAATATTCCAAGATAGATATTTCCTTCTCATCCCACGTTGCACGTAGAATAAAAACCGTTTGATAGTATTTTTATTGCAACCCGCGTTCATGTTTAAATTCCTTAATTGTTTAAAAAGTGGAAAGTAATATACTCGATTGGATATTAATTGGTTGAATTGAGCTCGGCGGAAGATGGAATTATTCGTATGAATGCATTCTTTGGAATGGTTCGAATGAAATTGTGTATTCACAATGCGTTGTATGGGTGAATCGGATCAATTAAAGTTCACCTTCTGATCCAGCTAACGGATCTGTGTAGCACGGTGGCATCAACCAATGTTCCACAATGCAAAACAATCAGTATGTTTCGAAAGTTAGTGTTGCTTGTGGCCGGGGTTAATATTTTTCATAGGTCCGCGGTTAGTTATCCAGGAGTTTAAGTGGTAAGCTCCTAATCGCCAAAGATGGTGCGATAACCAGATAACGTGCTTTCATAATTTCCACAAAATAAATAGGTCACTTTTCCAGTTGCAATGTGGGAAACCATTAAGGTGAAAAACAAAACGTTCGTATAGATAATCACAGATTGGAAGCCAGCGACTCAGTGCAACTCAATATTATCTTTCTTGATGTCATCTAGGATTCCTTTGGCTTGACTATGGCTACAAAAGCATGATCACACCCTCCCTTCTGCTTTGGTTTCGAAATCAACGGAATAAAAGATTCTCCATCGTGCGAAGTCTCATCGTATTCCACTAAGAAAATCACGTTACCAGAAAGTGAATTAGCACGAAGGCAATTGTTCCTATTAGTGTTTATTCGAATAGAATTCTCAGGTGCACCAACCGAACGAATCTCACTGGTGTATAATGAACGAGCTCTGTTCGGAAAAAACATGGTACCATGGGATGATCCGAGAAATGTATGTTATTCCCTAAAAAGAAGTTGTGGGTATGCCTTGATAAACTTTATCTGCATCATCTCAAGGATTTTCCAAGTAAAAGCAAGCCTGGAAACTTGTACCCAAGAATAACTGTGTAAATAAATCGTTTTACCACTTTTATAAGGAAGTTCTGCAAACGACGATTTATTTTCGGGAAAAAATAAGTGGGGTGTTTATCATAGCTCATGAATCATCTTTTATTCCAGTTAAAAATTGTACGTTTACCACCCTTTCACTCCTTGCAAGCTTATCGGACTGGTATTTAAAAATAACTAATGCTGTAAACTTCCGGGAAATTCGATCATTCGATTGTGTGAGACATACTGATTTCCGTGTGTCAGGATTCAAATCTGTCTAGAAAACTGTTTCAATGGACACGCAAGAACGCCGCTTAAACCCTAAAGTTGGTTGGCATGTAACAAAAACATTCACCGATATTCTGCCGTCTACATTTTAGTGTCTCTCTCTCTGTGTGCGAATGTATCATACCATCATAACTGAACACAAAACCCGGGCCGAATGTCCTCATTTCCCCACCACGTTTTTGCAATATCATGCGCGTGGGATGGCTATACAGTGCAAACATAAATATTTATTTAGGTAAGTGCTTTTTGATGATTATTTTCTAGGTGCTGATAGTAAAAAAATTGGATTACTAAATGAAATATGATCGACTATACGATTACGTCATGAGGCAGTCTACCACATACACGATCCGGCCCCTTTTTATGTTACGAAATTGCAATAACCCAGAAAAATCATGAAAGTAGCAATTCCACATTACCCGTCGAAGTACTGCTCTTTCAGTAATTCCAATAATGGATTCCGGGTGATACATATGTAACTCATTGAAGCTATCTTACACCATATAGGTAGGCAGACTGAGAGATCGGATAGGCACGTAATGAATTCCTATCCGAAGTAAGTTTACATAAAGATATTAGAAAATCCTATTCATGGGACTAAAATTGAACATGATCCATACCACAAGAAGGAACTAAAGGGTCTCGATTAGATATTTGGTTCCGTGAGACTTTGTTAGGACTAAACATTTTATGCATGAGACGGCATCAGAGTTGCTCCGAAACCACATCCATTTGTGGGACATGGGTTTCCGCCATTTCCAGGACGGTTTTTTCCAAAATACTTCTAATACATGTTGAATTCTCCTTCGTGGATTAAGAGTAGAATAGTTGGAGTTGATTTAACTGATAAGACCGCTAAAATTCTGAACTCGGACCACCAAATGGAAGTAAAATGATGATCAAACTTTCGACGTGGTAGTATTAGAAAACTACTCGGATCACTTCTTGCAGGTTCCGCAATGAGCACTACGCACTGGAGCCTTCATAGTCAAAGGACAAAATTATCGATATTACAATGATTGTTTAAACAAACTAGTGGATAAAGGAGCAGCGAAAATGCTCTACTTATGGCCCATTATTCGCTCTGGATGCTTCTTTGACTGTTAATCCCGGTCAAGGTGGATGTCTTGAGTGTGTGCTGTATCGAGCAAGGTATAACGAGCCTAAAGCAATTTCCAATCTCACACATGCTGATTTCAGAAATGTTTGCTAGTCCTAACTGACATAACCTGGAACCATTCACTTTGACCTGATGTCTCCGCATTTGACGGGATTGTTTGAGTCATAAAAATAGCAGTGTTCCATGTTCCAAGAAAAACACGTGAAATGTCAACGTACTCCTCATAATCCTACATTTATTGGCCAGCAATATGCTCGTTTATCACGTTGAGACCAACTGTGGTCATACGGGACACACGACTGAAAAGTTGTGGATTCGAATCCTCTGTTTCCAAATCCATCAATCAACTTTCGCATCATCAGCTGGACATATTTGATCGTATGTCATTGACAACAAAAAGTTAAACGTAGAAGAAAAACGTGGATTGGCCCATGAGGAACATAGTTGAATTGAAACCATTTATCTTGCTTCACTCAAATATTTCCAGTACACTCTGTTAAATAACCAATCGAAGGGGACTAGAAAGAGTGAGTATTTCAATTTTTTTTACTTGCCGTTGCAAAATACCAATTATTAGTGAACAGTGGTTTCCCGTCACGTATTTAACGGAACAGTCAGAAACAGATTCTCACATCGTGTCCAACACTTTCTCGCTGCATTCGTACACGAGCGTATTGCAGTCAGTGTTTTTTTTCCGTGGTCAGTAAAAAGCCGGTTGAAAACTGATGCAAGACAGAAATGAAAGACTAGTGGTGGGAACAAGTAAGAAAAGGTACCCGAAAATATTTGAGTCCCGCTTTAAAATAATATTGACTACAGTAAGCACACATAAAGATGCAGTATAATAATGAGAGATCCAGTGTACACACCTGTTTTCAACTCATATGTTCCAATCTGTCACGGGAAATACTTTCTTTTCTGAAAGGTGATTACAAAATCATTCAGTCTCCCGAATTTCGGGGTCTTTCCAATAGTCTGAATAAGATAGCTAGGTATATATGTTACATTTTTAAAGTGAGAAATACTCTGGAATTTAGTTTCAGTGCAGCTGAAACGATTAAAATGCAGAGTTATAATAAATGAAGGTCCCGTTGCCATGCCGTCACCTGGATTGCCTGTAGACATGAGCCTGCAGGCTGCCGGCATCCGAGGGGATCCGACATACACGAAGGCAACGCCTGCAATCAGTTTACAAAACTACACACAATTTGTTTAACTCGTTGTTTTATTTACAAAGTGGGACTGAAGATGATTTGGTTTCTTTGTAGCCCATTCCAGGATTCTATTCACCGGGAGAATGAAGCTTCGACACTTTGATTTCGATCAACTCTAGTTGTTTCACATGTAGAATGCATTAAACTTTCAAGAGATTTTTAGAAGTACTCTAATTTCCGTACTGCTTCATTGAGATTGAATAGAAAGACTTAGTGTGCATAAAATCACCATTACCTCGATTAACCTGCAGATTGTTCGCAGTTTGTACCTTTATTCAGTTTGCTGTGCAGTCGTAAAATCACTTTGTGATTCGTGCTTTGTTTCGCCTTTTAGACGCCGTTAAGTAAACAAACTTCTATTGTACTGAGAGAACTTGGAACATGTTTACTGGTTCCACTGGATTCAGAACAATGAGTGAAATGTTAGTAATAATGAGATAAAGACTTGGGGATTACTTCAATGCCCACGGTTCCCAAGGTTTTCTATTTCAGAGACTGCTCTTCCAACCATCACGTGATCTGAAAAGTACCTTGGAGACCCTTGATAAACATTTACATCAGTAAAATTATGATTAAGGATGGAAAATCTTAGCTCATATTTATTCAGGAAATATATCGTCAAAATAACAGAGGTCACGAAGTTACGAGAAATTCAAAATGGTAATGATATCCTCAGAAATAGGTTGCTTGGTATCACTTGGGGACTGAAAATGAAAATGGTTATTAGGAAAACCTGAACGATGGGGACTCTACTTGGTCAAACTTTCGATTAAAGCAACTAGGTTTCTTCAAGGTAGATTTACAAATGGATGCTACAAACTATGATACATTTACACAGAGTACATATCGTATTGGGTGTCGATTTCCAACACGCCGTTAATAGCACATGGGTACGGCGCTCCGAAAGCAAAATACTTCCCGTAAGATCGCCGGTATAAAGATATAAGAATCTAGGCATGTTTGTCATAGGAATAATGGAAATGAATGGAGTACCGCCATCGATTGAACTTTACTCGAACAGAAACACACACGTACAAAGTCGAAATTTCGGTAATGCATTAAATGAGGCGTTTTCGTGGGGATTCTACCCACACATTTTGCTTTCGCTTGCTATCCAATCTAGAGTCCGTTCCAGTAACGCTCTTCCCCGTGGAGTTGCACGTGTCCAATAGGCAAATCAACGAAAAATCGATATCGTAGTCCAAATCGCGATGTTACGCAAAACTTTTCGTGCCCGAAGCCTTCTTGTTAGTTTGGTCAATTTTATATGAACTAAACGGTTTGCCAACGAACGAAGATACGGGTCAAAATAAATGAAATATTTCAACGAATCATCACGTTATGTGTTTGACTGCTGTTTTCAAATTCACTAAAAATAGTTAGACGGTTATCTTCATAACATCCTTTTCAGGAACTTAGTTTAAGGGCAGATTGCAAAATCTCAGTGCTACGTGATCCAGAGTCGATTCTGTGGATCTTCTTATGTACTTTATGGCGCAAAATTCAGTCATCTGAGTGGTTTGAGCATGTGCAGGCAAATGCCTCATCAAATGCATTTTGAAAATAAACCATGGAAACATCCTGTTGTTCACATTACAGTATGTTGACCGGATACATTGTGGAGTAAATTACTAGATACTCCAGAGTTTTACGCTACCACTGAATTTTAGAAAAATATCGACTTGTTCGCAAGCGCGTAAAAACCAATGGTCAACTTAAGAGACAATTAAGCAAACAATGCGATACATTTGTTGATCTGGTCAATCGACACCAACTAGAGAGCTTTGAAAACAGTTTTTCTTGTTCCTCACTTTTATCTGGGTAAAGTCTTTAAACCCCTGTCCTGTTGTTGTTTCTCACACGGTGCCAGGCAGAGCTTATTTGCAGAGCTTACGTGAGATCATACGTCACTAATCACTCGGCGCTCCAGGCATGATCTTACTCCGTATATTCATCAAAAACGGTAGGCCAGTCGGAAAGAGAAAACTTAAAATTCTCATTATTCTAGAACTTCGTAAACAGTTTTAACCGATTCGCCTGCCGTGACTAGTCTATCTTTGAGGAGCGCGTGGTTTATCCTAGTCACCCCACATTGATTCTCACGTAAATTTGGAATTGATATTTCTGTTGGTAGTTTGGGTCATTTTTACAGTTATATTTATCTACACAATGTTCTGCCTTTCGTTAGACATATTCAGATGGGAGAGGGTTATTTCATACCATAACTATTGATGTGGACTCAATGATTTCATTTCATCTATGTATTCGCCGCGTATGAACTCCTTACCAGATTTTTAAATCCAATGAAAAATGAACAACCGGTGTAGAGCTAAATACAGATTTTGTTGAATTCCTTTGATTGTGACTTACTTATTCAACAACGGGGAGCAAGGTCACATCAAGGAAGAGTTTAAAGCGCCTTTAGAAATATTTGCGGATACTAAGAAGTTCTGCTGGAATGAAGCAAAGACCAACAGAAAGATGGTTAGAACTGATTGAGAGAAATACGAACATTGCTATTTTGCCGGCAACCATACTCCTTCCCGGTTTCAATGAACTGACATAGAGGTCTGTGGTAGGTTGCGCACACTGGTCGCAAACTCAAGGGGCTTTTTATTCAGGCTTCCACTTCGAATACACAATTTAGAGCCGCCATGGGTTCAAGTTTCATCAGCTGAAAGCACTGGAAAAGGAAGACTGCGTACCAAACAGAAGGGTGACGACTTTTTACACTCACGAACTGCAGTGCATTATCACTCGGATAAAGCTTCTGACCACTCTGGTGACCACCACACAATGGCTTTTTCTGAATACTTTTTATGAGGCAAAGACTTTTCGCTTGATATCTGCCAAACGAAGTTTGCAGAATTTGAAGCCAAAATGAATACAATCCGGAGAGTGATCTCATGTCATCAGCAGTGCCATTTAGTTCACCCGTTGACGTGCTGTTCTCGGTTCTCGGATGGAAACTGTCCAATTGATATTTCTTTTGCATAGCGTTTTCTTAAATTCGTGGTCAAATTTTCACGCCAATCTCAAATTTATTCATACCTTCGTTATCAATAACTGCTGAGATATTTTCCACAATTGCTAGTTTTGCGTAGTCGGCTTTTAAAGTTATGGAATGAACTCGATATCAGATAATCTTCAGGGTTTGTTTTCCTTCGGAATAACTGTCAATGAACGGACCGAAGTATTTTACAAGGTACAGTTTTAGCTCGTGGTAACCACGGCTGCTGCAAGTCCACCGGTTTTGTTTTGCCATTCTCAAGGTTCACACTGAAGGATTAGATAAACAGCACCTGTTATCATTGGTTCGCACAAGGTAACTTTTTTTATGAACGCTTTTTCTTCAGATAGTACATTTTGTCCTCTGCAGACATTGTTAAAACCCATCACTGGTCGACTTCCTTAGGAAAAATGAAGCATCCTTGAATAACGTTGCGAGAACAATATTATATATATAGATTGAAAGGTTCGTCGAGTCTGACTGGTCTGATTAGTTGTTCTAGCGAAGCGGAGAAGATTATTAGGTCTGCACTTGGAGTCGAATGCACGGACGTACTAGGAACTCAAGATGTGACCATATTCCGACTTTCTGGTGGATCGCTGCTACCTGACACAAACGAACAGGGTATGAACATGGTGCAGCTTAACACAGCTCCTATTCGGGGCGTGGCCAGGATAATTCTAAAAATAATTTTTTCTGACGCTATTTTCATCTGTGTGCGTCAACGCGCGAGTCAAAAGTCTAGTCACTCACGATAGAAGAGAAACCAAATGAGCTATCAGTTCGCTGTTTACGGCAGACATCGTAAAATAACAATAGTAGACAAATCCCAAGCTAGTGGTCAAATGAGATTCATGTCGTGAATCTAAGTCTCATTTTTACCTCAAATCAGCTTTCTCGTAGCAGATAAAATGAGAGTTTCTAGTGAATACTACCTCATTTCATGTTTACCAATTGTGAAGCAGGATAAATTGGCTGCATCACGAGAGGCCTAACTGCCCGCATTTGGGAACAGATCTCCAGCTGGCTCAGTCGTTGACCAGAAAAAGGTAACGTAACCGCAGTAAGCGCTGATTTGGTCGATACCAACAACACCAAGTGGCGTGTGTTTAAGTCAGTATGTTGTTATGTGATGACAAAAACCGAAACGGTGAGCGATCTTTCTTAGTAAAATTAAAAATCTTGTTTTCTTAAAGTGAGATCACGAAGCGTTTCTATTTTTAGTTCCAAAAACCTTACTTAGACTTATTTTTAGTTGATGTTTTCTTTTCCCATGTATAAAGATTTACATTTGTTCATCTTCGAAATTTTACGGTTCTCCAAAAACCGCTCTTATTTTCTTGCAAAAAAATCATCGTATATCCCTAAATCCCGGATTTAGGCCTGAAATTACAGACAATCCATTTCACATGGAACTATGAGCTTCAGTTTCTTGAGTCAGCTTTCCGTATTCGATCATTCATTGTTTCTGTAGGTAGTCCAGCAGTAGCATAGATGTCAGTGATTTCAGCCCACGGATTTTCCACACCAGTCAACCTTTGAGAAGATTCCATGATGATTTCTCTCCATTTGCTGATTTCTATGCTCACATGGTCAAAGAAAGATTTGTTTATTGCTTTATCTAGAGTCTGAATATAGGAAGTTAATCTTGTTAGAACCATCATTTGATCTATACTCCCTGATTCGAAATCGTTCTTCATTTCTTTGACGAGGTTGGTGCTGGCTCAGTCTCTAGCTAGCAGATATCGTTGATGATCCCTGAAAACAAGAAACAGAATTGAATCTATCCAATTTCTTTTAACTGCTGGTGCGCATGAGGCTTTTTTGGTCGCATCAACTGGAATAAGTCACCTTTCTTGCCTCTTGGAATGACTGGAGGTTAGGCTTTTATCCTTCCAGATAAACTGCACAATACAGATAATGTGCTTTTGTTACCAGTGTACAAAATGCGAATTGACAAGGCATTCTAATTTGAGAGGCTAGACCCATAAACATTGCCGTTTCCTCCACATCAGTCATAGTAACCAGTGGAAATCTGGAAAAGTCTATGCAATAAACAGTGTAGGTCTACAAACCTCCGTACCTTCCAGTTAGAAAGGTGTTACTTATCTTCTTAGAGAAGGTTTCTATCCATGAAGGAAGTTATCTAACCATTGGTTTGTTAGTTTGATTTCTCTTGAGGATGTTTCAAAATGTGATGCAATCGCAAAAGGAAATGCTAGAACATCAGCCCTGCGCATAGCAGGTTCTTTGCTTTCTTGTCAGCAATCTATTCATAGATGGTATCTCCCAATTAAAAATATTGGTAGTCGACTTGATCCACACTCACATTTCCTTTTCCATCCCAGTGAAAGAGGTTACAGCAAACTGTTCTCCACTTTTGAATCACTCGGAAATCAGGCCCTTTATTCTTTTCAAAAATCTGTGGTATTCTTGCTTCGGAAGTTCCCAAAAATTCCTAAATTGTAGTGGACGAAATAGTTTACTCTTTTAGCTCTCCTCATTCTATGACGGCAAACACAAAAGCGGATAAACTTTGCTGCTGCTGAAAACGTTTTTTTCTTACTTCATAACTATAACTGCACAAAGCCCGTCGATAGGTCTCCGCCCTATTGAATCACCCGGTAGCTGACGGTATTAATTCGGGCTTACCTTCGCCGTAGAGCTTATACTGAAAGAATTTCATTAAGCCCAACTGGAGCTTACTGATGAAGTGGGTTCCGTCATAGGCAAGACAGCGAAGATGAGCTGGGGCGGCCTTGCTCGGTCACCGGGTAATGGTTTGTCGGTCCCATTTGCACCCCAGAACAAGGTTCGGTTGCCTCAGTTTTGGGTACATTTCGAGTTAAAATTCATTTTTCTGACCCTTTTCCCCTCTGGAAAAGTGAAACAAAAATTTCGACACAACTCTACGAATTGAATAATGTGTTTACCTTGTTTAGGTCCTGATACATTCAATCCGGCATCTGTCGCTTTCGTACTTGAACTAAAAAGACAAATACAAACAAAAGTTCGATTTTCGTCGGTACTCGTTACATGTTCCTGTATGGTGGGAGAACAAAGAAGACTCATCTGTGACCGCATACTCTTTCGTGCAATTTAGTTATTTTTCCCGAATCTATCGTTTTCGTAACACTGCACAGGTATTCCAGTGAGGGCTTTATTCCGGATACTGGTTGTAGTGATGTAACCTACAAATTGCAGTGTTTACGCAAAGGGTTCTTTTTTCCTGGGAATGGCTAGATTTCACTGTTTGATGAGAGAATAATAAGTTTTGTCGTAAATAGTTGACGGTAAAACCTATACTGAGCCCTTTAGCAGGTGCCTTTTAATTCATACTTTAAACGGTTGTACTAAAAGTCGAGCTTTTGATAATTGCTCCGGTTGCGCTTCATCAAAAAGAACTGACACACTACAGAAAGAACTACGACCAATGAAAGTTAACCGAATTCAAATTTCGATGGAAATAACGGGCTATTCACTGTCGTTTAGCATTTACCTCCAGTTCTTAGGTTTTATTCCGCCGGGCTGTTTCATCATCATCCACAATACAGCAACAAAAATGAAAAATAATACTAACAATAACATTGGTAAGAGCAATAACAATAATAATCACATTATTGGTAATCGGCAGAAGCAGTCGCGTGGACAACAACAACTACAATGATACTCATTTTTACCATCTGCCATTCTAGGGTGCATGAATACAATATTCTGAATGGTAGTTCCTGATATGGAAATTACGAAGCCCCGGATGCTGTCCATCCAGTTTCGCACCAAACTACTTGGAATGAAAATATTTCGGTAATCCTCCCTCCATCTCAAATATCCCGTGACATGTGGTGCTGAAAAATGCTGGTGCATAATAAACTGATACTACCAAGTTAAATGATATATGATGCCCGTGGGGTACTGTGATTTCGTTCTACTCATTTGTTCATAGGCATTCGGCAACTTCATTTCTACGTAATCTAGGTCTCTTCTATGGTCTTCGTTCTCCGTACACAGTTTTTCCAATTCTGATTCATATGCAGCTGCGTCGTGCAACTAATTCATCTACTCGGCTGTTCTGTACCCCAACAGCATACCTCCCATCCCCGTTAAGCAGCTTTTTCCTAGATATCCGGGTTGGGAAAAAACACGGACAAGCTTGAAACGTTCGATGAAATCAGTGGGGTAAATCAGTCAGTCGCTGTCGGAAAAATAGATATGGGCAGAATGTCTATTCTCCGAAAGGATGATAGACACACATGAAGATGGTGCAAGACGAATCGTGCACTTACGCGCACGTTAGGGTAGAAGTTCAATGCATACACTGTTAGAAGTGATTGCAAAGATACTTTGATCATAATGTGAACCGATCTGAACACTATTTTTTAGGAAGAACAAGTTCCACCGAAGTTGGAAGAAAAGTTTTGAAACATTTCCAAGGAAAAGTGCTGATATTTTTCAAGTAGCTGCTTGTTTTCCATATCTATTCTGCCCCAGCTTTTTAGACTTTTCCCTAACCCACTCAGCTGGTCTATTCATGTATGCTGATGGGACCATGTTGGTTCAGCTTGTGTCCCAGCTGTCGTGTCTCACCTACTTTAACTATTTTGAGCAATCCGGCTGTCTGTTAAACAATGCCAGATGTTAACATTACCCTTTTCCCACTTTGTGATCGCTTTCTTTTAGAAGAATCTGATACCGTTAACTCTATTGATCTTGCCCAAGAAAACCATGTGAAATATTCCAATGTACTTTCACAGGACAAATGGCACTTTTATTCACATACTGAGAATACTGTTTGAGTTCTGTGTCGATTAAACTCTCAAATTCGTAAACTTCACCACCTCAGTAACCTTAGGTCCATTCTTTCTTCCTTCACACATCAATGTGAAATTTCTAGAAATTGTGTCCTTTTATTCCGTTATTCTCCCCGAATTGCTTAAAAAGGACTACACCACTGTCGAAAATTGTTCTCTATCATTAGATTTATGCAAAGAATACCTTTGCTTACTGCCATATCTACTACGTTTCAAACTCTTTTCTACCCAGTCCCAAATGTGTACCAGCTGCATGTTTTCTTGAAAGTTGTCGCTGTGCAAAATTGCTGTATTTCACTTTCCTACGCTCAAATTCACAGATAAGGCTGAAGTTTTGTTCTGAACTCTTAAACTGCTGTAGATGGTGCACTGTTTACTCTTTTCCCAGTGGATGAATAGAGCCACGAAAACGTGCACAAACCAGTGTGGTATCGATTGTAATTGTAATTGTAATAATTAGAATAATCGTCCTATCTTTGAACTTCTGGAGACATTTTAAAGTCAACGTTATCGGTCAAATTCAGTTTTATCGAGAATGAAGACTTTATTCTTCAGAGCAGAAGATCTTTATGCATGTGCTGAAGTTTTGTTGAATCAAAACCAGTTACTTTCACAGTTCAAATCAAAATCTATCACACTTATCAGAAATGATAAACCAACAACGAAACAAAGGTAGAAAAATCGTTTTACCATACGAACCAGAGAGAGTACGTTCGGGAACAACTTTGAAATGATTAGTGAACTGTTTAGTCGGGACCGTTCGTTCGGTCGTTTGCAGCTAAAGGAGTTTATTAGTTGCATTTTTGGTTTTTTTGTAGTAGCTTATAAATCAGCATACATTTATTTACGACCAGGAGATAGACACAAAGGCATTCATCTGCAAACGAGGGAATATGTGAAAAAATGCTTCTCTTCCACTGTCTGGTAACATTTATCGAAAAAACCCAAATGCCGTTTTCTGAAAATCTGTTTCATCCCTAAAACATTGGACTCGATTAGAGGCAAGCTGCCAACCCCATTCAACAATGCTGGTGATTCCACAGAACGAGTTCTCAATTTTTTTGCATGTATTCAGTTTGCATCACATAAAAATTTTAGTCGAACATTTAACTGGCGCTGGTTAAGCGGTTATCATCGTGAACTTTGAACTAAAGAAGGCCCGGATTCGATTCCTGCCACGGCTGGTCACTTCCCTGTTATACAGACTTTCATCGGCCGAGGTCCCTCTTCCTGAATTGTTGTACTTTCTTGTTTGAATAATAAAAGGGTTGTGAAAAGAATATTTTTCTTATGGAGCATGACGAACAATCACATTTTAAAGCTTAGCTGCTGGATTCTCTCTATAAGTTGAAGTCGAATAAAAGAATAAAGGACATTCCTAGACTATCCAAATGAAAAAGAGAAGATTTTTTTGTATGCAAATGCTTTCTTTGATTCAATAGATTTTTACCTCATTTTAAGTGACAGTTTGAAATCTCGAACCGGAAACTCATTTACAGGTGAGTAGCTCAACATTTTGTGGCAAATATCGCCATTCCGTGGACAGGTACTGCTTCCACTGTGTGGAGATTTGATTCGTATTGTTCTCCTACACCAAAACGTGTACCTCAAATCTCATCCGCAACAATATATTGACTATGCGCATAATTATTCTCTTCGTGAACTTGCTTTCTTCACTCTTCTTCCCTGAAATAAGTAGGATTGCGCAGCCATACTAACCTGTAAAATTACAGTGACCTAACGGAAAGGCTCTCTGAGTTGCTTGGGAAACGAAATGCCATAGGTGCCAGTGCGAATCTGTGTACGAGTGTACAGGACGATTGAAGGTTTCAAACTATTTTGTTGAGTGAAAAGACGCATAACAAAAACATTTTCGGCTGTAATTGTCTGATGTTGTGCAAATCTGTCTTTGACTGGTCTGTCTGACTTACTGTTGGCTAGCCGTGTTTTTACGAAAGCTTGCATCCCACCTAAAATTTATCTTTGAGGTTGAGTTTCTGTGCTTTGTTGATGACAGTTCAGAATTATCTTTGTTTTAACTATTGGTTCCTGTTATCATTGTTTTACCTTTCAACGATAACTGTCCACCCAACAAAACAAATTTCTGTGCTTTTGTATCTGTCACATGCAATAAAAGATTTTAACGTTCAGAGTCACTCACACAGTCCTGCTGATCATAGTTTCCCACAAGTCATCTTTCCGGTTAATTACAGTTGAAGTGTTACATACTCTAGAGGAAATAATCTCTAATTGCCTCAGCTAGTGTCGGGGACCATCGACCGAAAAAACTACCTTTTGTACCCAAGCAGGATGAGGTAAAACTGTGAGCTTCTTCGATTAAGAAACAGGTAGTTGCGTCGCTTCACAAAGCTGACCGATCTCAACTTTTTATCGGGATATTATTTAAATTAGTCCCGAAGACACGGACTTTCAGCGAGGTGAAGTAGTTTTAAGTCGGCATGAGTATAAATGAAACGAAGGAGAGGAAGAAAGTGAATTGTTGCATTGTGGGACAGTTAAGTGGTAGTTTTTTTTAATTTATGCATTTCCTCATAAGAGCAGAATAGCTTTAGGCGAAATTTGAGTGGTCTGTTTACGGGAAATTGAAACATAGGCGTGGTCGTTGGGACTGACTCAAGGCAACCAGTAAACTGGAACACCGTACGGAAGACATCTCTGTCTACTTGCTGAACCCAAGGAATCAGGCTATTTTTATTAAATGTACAATTTGTTGTCCAGTTTCGTTTTCGTTTATATTCGGTTTGCACTCATTCCAGGAGATAGTGCTGAATCTTCCAGACTTAAACTGTGGTTGACTTACAAGCATCGAACACCTCACCGGCCACCGAAGTGGCATCCTCGTCTGAAAGATGATACCGTACGGTTGTCTGATGTTGAAATGCCCTCGATCAAAAAGTCCAGCTGTTTGTTGGGAACGTCATAAAGAGCTTCAGTCGCAAGTATAAAAACTGGTGAATTTAAAAGTTTTTGTGAAAATCTGAATGTCTTGATTTGTAATCTGGTTTTTGGCATATGTTTTCCCTTTTTTCTCAGAACAGGGTGAAATGGTTGGTTCGTAACGTATTTTCCTTAAATGACTTTTGCAGTAAAGCAGACAATAATAGATAATCATATGGGTACCAAGCGATGCGAGGTATTTATTCAATATTTTACAATCTGATGGTAGAAAATGAATGCAAACCGAAGGTCACGTCTGAATGTGCAGCTTTGGTTAATATGTGGTTTCTAAACGTTCTCCACAAGATTCTTGACATTTCTGCAGCACTACATACCTAAAACTTTCTGACAACTTCACAGAGGAAAACTAACCCACTTGCATTTTAGAGAGAAATGCATATTTGAAGTTCATCTCAACACCTCGACAAAGTGATTTACAACACGGTAGGTTTTTTTCTCGCGTTACTATTGTAAATATCCAATAACGTTTGCCCATAATACGCACGGTGGTTAGAGGTTCACTTCGTCTGTTTCTCACTCTTTTCTGTCTAGTTACGGTGATCAAAGCAGAGCATTCGTGTGCTGAGGAAAGACAATCTGCGCTGAATTGAACATTCCTTTTATGCCATGCTTCGATTTAGTGAAAAAACGTACTTCCTCCTTGATATTTTCTCCATTTAGCCAACCAGATTGTTCTGTTGTTTCTATCAATAAAGAATATTTGCTGGACGAATCCGCACTTGAAAAACGAGGTGTATTCACCCTGTGTTGCTTGTTCTCTTTTTACAGTCAGCAGGATGTGCAATAGAACCAACATGATTTCCCTCAACATTTAATAATTCACCAGCATCTACATGGTCATAACATTACATTGATTCTGACCCATTCCCAACTAAGGTTGTCTGTTTGGACAAAAATGCAGAGATTTATTTTACAAATTACCTGTAAATATGGATGACTTTCTATACTTCCCTTGGACAGTATTAGCGTACTGTAATTAGCCTCGTGCCTTTTCTAACCTACGTACTTTTTCCACTGTTTTATCCATCCACCATACAGCCTACATAACCAGTGAGGTTTACCGTTCTGTCGAACAGGAACTACAGCAGTTTACATTATAATCATGCTGTTTTCACTTATTACGCAATAAATACGCAACCCTTGTGTGCCAGGAGCGCATAGTTGGGAATCACGGCAATGTAGTGTTCAGATCATCTTGAACCAACCATCAAACTTAGCTTTAGTGCCCGTTTGAACGTAGGTCACCTAATTCTAGTTTCATTTTATAGTTACATTCATTGATAGCTCAATAGCAGTGGGAAAGGGTTAGACTCCCAATAAAATAGGGTAAGTGAGCTTTTATATTCCAACAACAAGACCCTCGCTATGCACATTTTTATTTCTCCAAACGCAGACGATACACGAGGATGTCTCAGTGAGAACGTGTGAATGTTTATGGCGTTAAACTATGCGTGCAGAATCAGTGTGTCATTTTTCTTGGATAAAAACCATCGAAACGTAATGAAACATTCAGGACAATGTCTTGGCTGTTCAGTCGATTATTATATGCTTCGAATCCTGTCATCTTCGAAAAACATAAAAGCCGGAATCTGTCTGTAATCTGGGTGTAATTTATTGATCCATGAAGGAGCAGCTTTTCGAAAAAAGTAAATGCCATTTCGATTTATTCAGATCTGGGTTTTTTTCATTTCTCATAACGCCCACCAAACTGGCCTTTGGATTTAGACCGGAACATTTCGAATTTAAAATTCTCTGGGATATAATTTGGAAGTATTGATGGGAATCCAAATTTGGTGAATTCCAGGGTTTTGGTTAGAAAGGGATAAATGTCAATAAAACGTCGATTACATCACAAAATACTGCTTCACTTGCAGTAAACTTCACAGGTCGAAATATCTTATGTGTCGTATTAGGCCTGAAAGAAAAGAAGCAAGTTTCGCGTGAATAACAAATCGAAATAAAAAAAATTCAAATAAATGATTCTCTTGTACAACAGGAGTATTGTCAAACATGGCTGATTGAATTTGAAACAATAAGAGTACACGTATGAATATGCTATTTACACTTGGATCATTTGGAATGCGGCAATGCTATACTGACCTGATTTAAGTAAACAAATCTGCTGGGAAAATAGTACGGAATGTCCTGATGAAATTCAGAATTAAAAACAATTTCAGAGAGATAATTCCTTCGATCACCCTAACTCAGTTTAGCTGACCCGAATTCTTCCGGCCAAGTTGACTGTTTTGTTCAAATCGGTAGATTTTAACGTGAACTACTAAACAGGCTTTGAATGATGCTATTCGTGAGCATGGGAATAGAGGAACATTAGTAAGATGAGAATGAGTTCAACCCCGATATTGTTCTCAGCCAAAGACAAACTGTGGCGCTGATCATGTTACTATTGTTGATGGCCTATTCACATAAGTGATTCATAATTCCAAGTTCTGTTTCACTTTCATCGCCCTACAGAACTAATCAGTATTTGTTCATCCTAAGAGAGTTTTGTTCTCTTCTTAATATAGAATTATAGGCAGCAAATCAGAAACATAGAAAGATCAATTGCGCTGTATCTTCGCTCAAGAGAAATTGGCAATCCACGAGAGCACTGTACGGTTGTACAGTCTTGCCTGATAGAATTCATTGCTGCAGTCACACTCAACAAACCAAGAACAAGTACAACTGGCAAGTGATCAACAGAAATCCGTCGAATAGCTGAATCGAACCCCGTGCTAGTTCACCCAAATAAACGTGGCCAAGTTGTTTTGCTTTTCTTGTAGTCCATCCATTATTTTAGCTAGTGCTTTGCAAATATTGGCGGATGAAAGATTCATACTTTCATCTATTTGTGATTATTTCTCACAAGCAACACTATGCTAGAGGACACCATTTTGAATTCTCGAACACAGTTAGTGCACAGACTGAATTTAATCACATGGGTTTTTTTCTTCTGTTTCGGCGTTTTGCACGACGAACACGTGCACCCGTCATTGGAAGAGCACTAATTTAGCAAATTTTCAAGATAGAACCTAATGATAAATAGTGGAGATGTTGTCACGCTTTGTTTATTGAATCACAGTTCACATCTAAACGTTGAATATTCCAAGTCAGTCTGTTGTTGGACATTTTTTCTTCTTTGTTAGGCTGTACACTGCTAAGTCGCCAAAATCACAGAGAATCAATATAACAGTTCTG
The DNA here is from genome assembly GCA_948099385.1 of Fasciola hepatica. NCBI lineage: Eukaryota > Metazoa > Platyhelminthes > Trematoda > Plagiorchiida > Fasciolidae > Fasciola > Fasciola hepatica. The sequence continues at coordinate 2,734,980 of CANUEZ040000117.1, forward strand.
TTCGCTTTTGGTTGAGATGTGATAACAATACTGAGTTAGAATTATCAATGTTACGATGAAAAAAACAGCGTGCTCTGCAGTTCTGCTTTACAAAGCACAGTGTTCAGTATTTGAATACACTTATTACCAAGATAAATTCAAGAAAACGTTTCACACACAAACAGACCTACTTCCCATACTTTCGATTCCAACACGATAAAGGGAGTGAATATGAACCTCGGAATAATTATGTTCGCCGAAATCCCGCTGGAATATTTTCTGCAGTATCGTATCAGAATGTATTTCAGTCAAGCTAGTACATGGGTGGAAGTATGCTACAAAAAAACTTGTAAAAGCCTGCACTCTCACAAACAAGCCGTGTTCTCGAGTTTGTTACTTTAAAGCTAATACGTGAAAGTGACTGATTTATTGCGTACGCTGAAAAAAAGGAATCCCTAATCATTTGCCTGATGGATGCTCAGTGATGTGCGCCCTGAATAGGTGTACCAAGCGAAAGAGAAGGCTGGGGAGTGCGCTTCTAAACAAAATTTCTGTCATCTCCGCATTTCATTTCACCAATCCAGTTCAAATGAAAACACTGCTCTATCTCTTAAATCCTGGCTGTAGACTCCACGAGGTTAGTGTTGAAAAGAACTTATCACCTTTATCTTTAGCCCGAATTCCTTTGTTGAAAAGTTTAGATTCATTGATAACACCCTATAAACATTTCTTATTCTACAAGATACACATCAAAATGAACGAGTAACAATCTCAGGAGTACTGGAAACATTTGTTCTCCGTAATACGAAAGATATTCCTCGTGTTTGACCTTTGTGCATTTGATGAGTCATCCGTTTTTCCGGTTCACTCTATTTGGGTCACTACTTACACCTCTCTCTCCTTCTGCGATACACTGTGCTTAACAGGCCGATTTCCGGTTAAGGTAATGTGCGCTCAGAATCAATGTTTTTCTTGCTTTAAATGTAAATTCGTTAGTGATATAGAAGCCAATTACACGAGGAATAGGGTACTTTCCTGCTGTTCCCTTATTCGTCAAAGGGGAATACCAAAGCCAGGAAAAAGGCGGTTTCTTCAGTACGATAAATGTAATCGATTAGCGTTAATGAACGACAGAGGAACTAAACACTTTGGATACTTGCTGCCATACAAGACGGATTGGATGCAAAGGACGAACAGACGGCAAACGGATTATCGACAATTAGATTCGGGCTCTCTCCACTGAAATTCCGAATGCAGAACATACAAGTAGAGTTCCCAATATGTTCAGAATTTTTGCACCTTTTTTGTCTACCATATTTTTCATCTTTTATTTTACACCCCATATATTATTTTCTGAGAGTCCAAGTCTACCCTATCCTCAAGGAATTCGTTTGGTTGGTTTGATCATGAGCAGCATTGAGTTTCTTCGCCAATGGTTAGTAAGATTAGGATCCAGATTATTCGTCTTCCATTTTTCGTATTAGTGGTGTTTACTGAGTACCAAAAGATCGGGAATACGATCCAATTTATTGTGTTCATTGACGGAATTTGGTGAAGAATACCAGGCTTCAAAGATTTCCACTACTGATCTCGTGGTTACTTGGTCCTGAATGTGAGTTTCATCCAGAATGAACATGCCTTTTTCTTGATCCTCGTGAAAGGCTACTAGGCTTCATGAGTTATGTCTTCTTGTGGGGAGTTTGTGTTCATACATGATCGGGGCAACCTTTCTACCAATTTGTCCAGCATAGTACTTTTCGCATACCTTGCATTTCTGGCATTGCCCGAAACTTTTCGTATCTCACTGGTTTTATGTTCTCTTCCGGTCTTAATACGATTCTTCTCAGGGTCTTGATTGATTTATAAGCCACGGTGATCTTTTGCGGTTGGAGGTGTTTAACGGTCATTTCGGGAGTTTTTGGTGTGTAGCTGTGTTATTTTCCGGTTAAACTGCTTTTCGTGACTGGTTTCGTTTCTGATTCAGTGTACGGTTCTTCGAGAGAAATTTCTTGGATATCCATTCCGTTGAAAAGTATCAAAAATATACCTTTGTTCCTGTGATCTGAGTTTTGTCGTTTTGTGAACAGAGTTTGAAAGCACGGCTTCTAATGATTCTTTGATTGATTAATTTTAAAGCTCGATACCTGGTCCCTCTCTTTTGGCTTCTGATGTACAGGGGCCTGAAGTACTTCATTGCCATTAATTCTTACCAGTATGCCCAAGAAGACTAGTTCTTCCATCTTCATCTTGAACTTGACTACTAGCAGTGCCGTGGAACGTAAAGCGTGCGCATAGATACATCTTAATCATTTCACAAACTCTTCGTGTTTACAACTAGTGGTCTGGGTAATATTTTTTGTCACCAACATGGATGATTGTAGCGGAACATTTGGGATAATTTGAGCTTATTTCTCTTTCCCTACAATCTAAAAAAGAGGTTGTAACGATGCTGGAAACCATATCTTCAAAGTAACAAGCAGTCTAAAAGATTTCCCCTAAGGGAACTTTATAAAATTGCTGGTGAATAGAGCGATTTGTTATTAAAGAACCGTTGTGGATTACAATAACAAAACGTCTCCACAAACTGAGGTGCTTCGATTCAATCACATGTTAGACAAGATGGCTCGAAAAAAGCCTCATTCACTAAAACCAATCAAGATTCGACGTTACCTGTAGCAATTCTTATAGATGATGTTTGATGAGGAAGCCAATTGAGATGTGATTGTTAGAAATGATAAATGGATCGGGTCAATTGGTCTCCTAAGTGGTATCCATTTGAACGAAAAAATGAGGAAAATTCGTTGTACCACTCAAAGTAGCCTAATGCATTGCCCGGCGACTGCTTGTGCGATTGCTGCGCTGTGAAGAAAATAGCTGTTCCACGGGCATATGTTATGTGAACCAACTCAACGTCCATCTTACCACGTACTAATTACTCCTTCTGAGCATGATCAAAAAAAAGAACGCTGCAGTTATACCATTATTTGGCATAGATTTATGAAAAACTACCGGTGGTACTGTGGTTGTTGACTTTTCGCGTGAACATTTTCGGGGCTTCGGAAAAGAGATGCGAAAAGAGTGGTCAAGGAAGAAAAATTCACAACTGCGAAATTCTCTCACTTACATCGTACGTAATGACCAAGAATGGCAAACACTTTATTTTTCGATTTGATGTTTAAGAGTCACCTTGGACGTTCCAGTAGTCGGTTGTTCGACTCAAAGTCAGCTGTCCTGGTTTCGATTTTTCTTGGATGCATGATAGATATCCACTGTTAATGATTGCTAACAGGAGTGAATTTAAAATCAGAGTTGAACTCCACTAACACACAGCGACTCGTTTATTGGATGAGTTCCATCTGCAAATGATGTTGTTCAAAACAGTGAGTTCTTTAAATTCAGCAGCCAAACGTTTGCATTTCAAGATGTGGATCATAGACGAGTAGAAAGTAATGAGAACTCTCTGAAATGAGTGCTGCAACTTCCCATCTGTAAGAAACCGTAACTAGCAATGTTGTATGGTAGTATTCAAATTCTCCAAATGATCAGAACAAGACTGTCCGAATAAAGTACTTGTTTACTTTTTTCGTGGTGTGGTTTGTATACTCCAAAACTAATAAAGCACAACTGAAGAACTCATAGCAAGGGGGGAGGGGGTGGATAAATGGGTTTTAGCAAATAACTACGAAATCGTAGGCTTTACATTAGGATAGCCAGGTTTGCAGAATGACGTTCGTCAAACAGAAATCAGAGGCTGCCTTTGTTCGAGCCTGGTGGATCGGTACAGTTGACCAAACTATAAACATCAGACTGTATGCTGTATTTTCAGCGTCCGCGGACATTAGGCGTCACACGGGACCATGTTCCATCATCCAGGGCTTTAATGAAGCCCGCTTCCAAAGGAAACAGGTTTACCGGAATTAATCCCGAGGCCTGTTTCAGTTGATGGTTGTTCATTACCATTATGCTTTATTGACTGGGTAGAAAAAACGTACTAAAGTAGAAAAAACGGGTTTTTGATATTTGCTTATTATCCCCTCCATGAAATTCTTCGACACTAAATCTATGGCAGTAGTAATCGTCCACGAATACCCAACTTCGTTCTAATTTTGACAGCTTAACTGCATAGTGATTACCACCGCTTGCTCAGTATTGGGTTTTGTTAACCGTCTGTATATTTCACGGCAAGGTCGTCTGAGAGTTGACTGTCATATGCCGAAATTGTCGGTTGAGAATGATGTGTACTTTTTCCCTATAAAATGTGGGACCACTTCCTGGCAAGTTTATAAATGAGTATTTCGTCAGACAAACTTTCATGGCTTTCTCCTTCAAGCTATAATACAAAGTCTCAACAACTGTGATTCCTTGAATTTTATTAATTTAACGACATTGGTCACATAAACAAACACGTATGTCAAAAGTTGTCTACAAAGTTTTTCTCAGTGGCTTGATTTCATTTCTTCTGGATGTAATTTTCTATTTTTCACTTTACGTGGGCAGTCTCAACTAAGCTAGACAGTGGATGGAAGACTTCTGTATTGACTGAAATAACGTCGCTGAGTTTTGATTGAAATTCGAGTGTACCAACATACTTCCTTCGTTCGGTAAGACTGAAATTCAGTTGCCTCATCCAGGCTAACTTTGCTACACTGAATACTTGTGTGCTTTCGTACTTTTGTTTAAAATGTACCCTTAAAAACAAAAAATGATTGGATCATTCTTTGTAGCCTTTGGCTTCAAACTCCTGGCCGGCCGCATTTGTATCGATCTAACCGGCTTTTATGTGTTTCATCGTTGGCACTCGACCAACATATGTCCGATTGGGTTGTTTTCCATTTCTGGTTTTATAATGTTCTAAGCCATTCACGAGTGAATGGTCAGTCCTCTCAACCTGTCTGATGCCGTTGACTCCAGTTTGAGTGAGATTAGCGTCCTTTGCGAACTGCTGAAGCGGAAGGTAAGCGAACTTAACCCGGTGAAATTTTCAGTGGTCCGCCTTATCGATTTGTTGGATCATTACCTAATGCGTATATTTACAACATATTCACTTAATATCTTACTTCTCCACAATAACACCCAGATAAAACCACTGGGTATATTTGACACCATGGAGTTCACATTTCCCAGAACAAACATTGGATAATGTACCTATTGTAAAACAAGTTATCACATATCTATCAGGGACAAAGGTACTGTTTCTATCGCTTTATAAGTGGATGAAATATAACACCTGAATCGTAATACCAACTTTCAAATGCCTTTTCTTTGTCGGTAGAGATTCATTCATTCACAAGCTGGAGTATGTTTAAAAACAGCAAGTGCCAAATAATCGAGGTTTAATTCAGCCATCTATTGAGTTTTGAAGTGTTATCGATTATGATGGAATTAGGTAGATCTGTGGTCTCTCTCACCCTGTACACCTTTCAATTTTATGACTAAAAATCAGCTTTCCGAAAACTATGATGCAAGTAGTTGAATACGTCCGACGTCCAGATCAATACGAAGTAATGCGCAAAATTAGAAAATGAAGTAAAAACTAGGTAAGGTTTACTCTGCGACACAACACTCGAATGTCGATTATACGATAATGCCAGCTACGTAGAATAACTCATGGTTTCTTTCAGGAAGTTCAACAATGTGTCCTTTCTAAGCAAATGATGGAAAGTTTTACCAATAAAAATAAAGTTTGCAAGGGGAAGCTGATTGCATAAAGGCGAATGAGAAAAAAAGGTCAAGCAGGTAAACAACATTCCCTCTGTGATCATAGACGACGATGATAGACAATTGAATCGCGTAGGTGCGGTCAAATTCCCTGAGCTACAAATCCGAAGACGTGTCATCTGAGACGGACACCAAACAGTCCGGTTGCTCAGAGTGTGTGACTAATAGGGCTTCATGGGCCGGTTAGCTTACCTTCTAGTGCCACGGGAAAGAATTGTGCTAGCACCGGGCAGAGACAAAGCAGACGGTATTTGGAAAACAGACAAAACCCCTTCGAAAACATCTACGAAAACAGTGTGGTCAGACGTATTGGACTACTCAGAACAAAAGAACAATTTTCAAGCCCACTTTTTGTTATTTAATTCCTTGGGCTCGACTTTGACCATGTAAATTTGTTTCCCTGGTATTAAGCTGGACTAATAAAGCACAAAGTTTCTCTAATTTTTACCTTTACCTAATATTTAGTTTTTACCTGCTCTTCGTGCTTAGATGGTCTCTGATTGCATTTTGCCAATACGTGAATCGGTCATAAAGTTACTCGATTGGTACTACGAAATATATGATACAACTAGCACACATGGTTGTTGTTCTGAACCGTTCCACAAACTGGTGTGAGCAGTCAATTCTACCTGCGAACGATGTCACTTTATTGGTACGAAATAGATTATTTATATAAAATATGCAGTGACCATAATCAGGTCCTTGCCGGTATACTTATTGGTTCAGAGGTCATTGACCAGAGCTTCTCCTAACTGGCCGATCTGATTGCAACCCGATTGGCTGATTCGGATCCGATCGATCCAGTTACCAGTTGTATCTTGATTTGTTTGTCACTCGGCTTTGCTGATCCAAGTCTTGTTCACGATTCTGGAAGAGTATTAACGTACTGTCTGCCTGCTAAATCATCGATCTGCTTCGTGGAGTCCAACTTTGTCCTTCATTCTGAACAGGCAAAAACGTGTTGCCCGACCACCGAACACGAGCTTTTTCCTTCCAATCTAGTGGAGGCTTCTTTTGTGACCTCAGTCTTGGCAGAATTGATAAACATGTTCGGAGACCAATGACAGTTTCCCTTCCATGAAAGTATGGTCTTTGGATGACGGAAGAAAATAACCAAAATATAATTAACGGAAGAAAAGCAAACTGCCTGGATCAATACTGTTATTGTGTGGATCTGTTATCTGTTGAATTTATGCAACCAAATTTGTTCATAAGTTCCTGATTGTTTAGCATGAAGTACACATCACATACATTTTATCAATAACCAAGTTAACGTCATCACTGTGCCGATAATTCGGTTGGAGGCAACGCCTATACGACCTAAATAAAAAGCCTAGCGATTGGCAACCTATCAAAACACCGTTCTGAAATATAAACAATAATAATAACCTAAACCCTTGGGAGATTTAGTTATCTGCAAGCTGTTATAGGTCCCCATTTGTTGTGCCTCGTGTTTCTATGCAACGATATTTTTATTCGTGGGGAGCGAGATTGGACGAAGAATCCATTTTTAGAATGGCATTTTGGTTATTTCAAAGTTATTTCGCCGCTTGGTCGAGAATAGCCTTCGGAACGGGAACGAATAGTCACAAATCTTGATTTTCGATGTAAGTCGTGTTGTGTTATTATATCTGGATGACGGGAGAAAATTTACCTGGAAGCACAGGACCAGTTTAACTGTTGCTGTTCTCGGTTATTTTTCTGTCTTCCCGAGTCCGTTATGCATCTTCATGCTACTGGTGCTTAGTAAGGTCGCGCATCTTCAGGTTTTGTGTTGACATTTTTATTGATAGTTAATTTTAGCAATCTGCTTTTATAAACCTTTTTCCTTAGAAGATACCTTTGCAAAGTTCACTGTGTGGAATTGAAAGTCGCCGTATGAAGTGGACCAGCCGGGAAGAGATTGAGCACACCGAACTCTAGTAATCCGTTCCCAAAAGTTCCCCATTCGTAGTCTCCCAGGGTCCTTCCCAAGCCAACCAGGTTCCGATCAGAAATAAAAAAGAAAAAAGTGGTGTCTGCATCCAGGGATAAAGTCAATCCACTGATTTGTTCCTTTGGAGTTTTCAGTAGAAGCTCCGGTGCACTTAAGGCTGTCGCAATTTAGTTGATGAGGCTAAAACTGTCAACACCATTATTGTTCCTCTTGTAGCCCACACAAGTTGTTGCTATTTTCCACAGACGATGTGAGCACAAAATATCCGCTTCCATTCCCGTTCCAAAACTTGATAAAGTAGACCACGGCTTCCAATACCGTCGGTATATTACACCATTAGACAACCGTTGATGACAAAGGTGGATATTCCCAAAACCATAAAATGCTACAATCAGTAGACATTTGAAGATCAAACTGGCATAGTTCTCTGGACAAGGGTTTTCTGCGACAAGCGTTACTCAAAATCTCTCGACAATCTACAAAACATTTATTCGAAATATTCGCGAAAATATGGTATCACAAAAATGCTCAACTCCCAAAATATTTAAGCTTCAGACTTGGATAAGCCTGGTTTCAGCCTTGTGGTAATAAAACATCCAAGGAATGCTGGTTTTGATCGGCTTGGGTGCGAAGAAGTATAGGGTAAACCTTAGTACATCAGTGTTCATATTTTGCAATCGGGGGGCATGGAAATGTCATTAGGAATCGTTATGGTTGTCCATCTACTTGAGTTGCTTATACTAAAACCAACAAGGCTTAGAAAGTATGAAGGTGTCTGAACAGGAAATTGTTTCGGTGACCGTGAATTCTTTGTGTGGTTGACTGTCCTTTTGGACTCCACGTTTCACGCGCAAACCGCAGGTCATCCGACTAACCTGCACTCGGATGCACCAGACTCGAGCTTCTCTCTTGTTAGAGCTCATCAATGGTGCATATCCTCCGCCACATCCAGGGTATGAACCCGGTCCCTTTCAGCTCGAAGGCGTGTGTGTTACCAATGCGCCACCCCGCTCCCATCCGAGCTTGTACTGATGTCGACCTCTATGATAGCCAGAAATGCCCGACAGCTTCAAAGGAATTCGCACAAACCATCACGCCGACTGATGTGCGCGCCCATAAATCCGCGTGAACCTTGTATGTGAGTGCCATTACTGTCAACGTGAACTAGGCTAAACTCCATAAAAGCAGTAAAGGAATGTTTTCAGACTGTTAATCCCGAGAATGTTTTATTTTTCGCCAGCATTCCACTTTCATTGCGGTTGATTGGCATACACCAAGTGACGGATAAAATGCCATCATCGTGTTCTGTTTGTCACTGAGGTGAACTCTAACCCCGAAGGGTTTTGGGTGGAGCGCAAAATGTACGCACCATGAAACTTTGTGAGCAAATCCAGATTATTTGATTTCAATATAATTGTGTCTGGGCTAGTTTAATTAGGACAATTAGGCACGGGCGAGAATGTGACTATCATTTAAATAAACGACAGAATACAATGGGATCAGAAAAAATTACCGTTGACCCAAAACAGTCTCTTTACTGAGCCGGACCATAGAAAGACCACAAGCCGGGTGTCTACCCAATAACCTGTAAAAAATGAGGTAGCAACAGAACTTATCATGATTTTCCTGTTTTGCTCATGATACTTTACAATTGAAAATTCATTATTCAGTTATTTATGTCAATAAAGTGAATCCGGAAGCCTCAAGCTTCCAGTAAGAATGGAAACTACATGCTTACTTGGTTTCATGCTCTTCTAATTGTGTTGACTATCACTATATGCAAAACAGCTTGCAATCCATAGGAAACGTGACAATCTTGGTAGTTAGCTTAGTTTCAGTAATAATACCTATGAGATAAAACCATTAGATCGACTACCAATCTGATAACTTCCCTCGTCCTGGATTTGCCAACGCCCAGTGCTATGTAAACTAGAATCGAGGAATGAATATCCAAATATTTCCCGTTATCCCAGAGGCGTGGTGCGTTGAACCAATCACATAGTCTATGTATTTATGCATGAATTCAGGTCAGTTTTTCTTGGTTGCTATGGCAATGTCTTTAAACTGGGTACATGAGCTTTATTTATATAAGACTTTCCATGAATAATGTAGGGTGCAAGCGAATAATTGTTTACGCACGCCAGAAAAACCATGCAATGATGGAGTGGGTACAACTGGTTGTGAGAAATAAGTCGAATTTATCGTACCGTCAGTTGCCGAATTTGCTGAATGACTCCGCTGAAGTTACTTGTTTCGGATCTAGGTATTGAGCTAGATGCATCAGGTGAAACTTTCCACCCGTAGGACGATTGTCCTAATCAAGGAATCCTTCAGAACCGAGTGGAAAAGCTTTTGTTACGGTATTGTGAAGAAATCCATAGAGGTTGATGCCTTTGGTGCTTCTTGGTACACATTCTGCTGCAATAACCAACCAGTACGGCAACCGGTTTCGAAGCACTTTACACAATAATCCTCATCAGAGAGTACTGGCGAGATACCACCAGTAAGGGAACGAACTAAAGTTGCCACTTTAAGCGGTCCGGAATGAAATATTTCTTAAAATTGACACAATTCTCCGCGGAATCGTAGTCTCTGCTTTTCACTTCAATGCATCTCTCGCTAATAAGACGGCGCATAGTGGAAAGCAAAAGTTTCGTTTTATTTTAGGTTCGTTGTCAAAACATTTACTGCAGAAAACTAGATAACTTTCATGCTTCACTGCAGTACCTGTATTAATTGCGTCACAAAGATCCATTGATCTAACTCAATCCTCATTCTGATAGTGAAATGCCACCTAACAAATGTTGATTGTAAAGCTAAGCGGATCGCATTTCGAGACTTTGTAAATATAGATGGTAAAGAAAAGATTGAGGATTTGCTCAAACTTTTGACTGGGATTACTGAGTGGACGAGTGATGGGCATGCCGAGGACAAGTCACGAAAATAGCTTTATCTTCGTCGCTTTAAAATCATTTCGAAAGTATGCCGACGGTCGGTATTTTAGTCATCGTGAATAAATTCATCATTTATAATTAACGATAGAACAATTACTGACCTGAATAAGTAATTACCCCTTTGTTCTCACTCCGTACTGACAAATTAGGAAGATCACGATCCCCACTCTATCTTACACCTAATTTCATTTTTCTGATACGTGATCGATACTTAACTTTGCTCTGACCTACTCGATCTATCTTAGATTTCACCTAGTTTAGTTCACGGCAGCTTTTGACGTGGTGTGATGACTTGCGTGCCTACACGGCCAAAACTGCTAAGCTGGATGGCCTTCTAAAGCTGAAGATGCAGTTGTGCTTGGAGGGTCAGAGGGTAAAGGCCAGACAAAATCCCGTCTCAGAACCAGTTTGTCGGTAACATCTGGTTTCATCCATTACGTCCTTGGAGAGGACAGACCGGCGAATAAAAACAAAGAAAAGCAGTTTGCCGGTCAAAAAGCCTCTACTAGATGAAAGTAGGAGTGGAGTACTTGGGGTTCTGCTTGATGGTAGAAGTCATCGCACTGCTTTGGGCAGCTTTCGCCCGCCCAAGCTGGGCAGCCTCAGGCCCAATGGATTTTACCCCTTCCGCGTTCTACTTGGTCCTTTACGCACGTGTGACCAAAGATTCCGAAAACCGGGTCGATAATAAAGCTCCGGAAAAGACAAGACAGAATGGGTGCGACAACTGAGTCTCACGTGACAGACCAGAAGGAGTTCCTTCACTGGTGCTTTGGCCAGTTTCTCGAGCTGGGTTAACGCACCACTCCCTTGTAGGTCGGACTTTTCAGTAAAAGCTCCCGTTAGGGTTCCCAAAGAAAAATCTCTTTTGCGATGTAGGCACTTGCGAAGTATGACTTGCCCAGAAATATCCAGCCGTCCTTCAGGAAACATCTATTTCTCTGCTCTTCATCCTTCATGCCCAAATTCCAAATAGATACAAGAAGATGTTATCAAATCTATCCTTAAGTGGATAGAAATCATTATTATTACAACTTGCTGAGAAAGGTGGCTTTACGGGATGTTTTGATACTTTATAGTTATTTATCACATGTCAGCACGTAGTCTGAAAAAAGGTAAAATCCTGTCGCTGTGTTCTTTACTTCACTTTGGATCTTCCTATCCAAGTCAGCAATCCGAATGGAGCAAATTTTGGAAGTGCTGTGCTTGACCAGAACTCTATCAAATACTTCAGTTGTTAGGGCTTTACGCATTACCTTCTGCCACAGTTGGGTGAGAAGTGAATACCTGACAGAAATTCAATAAATCCCAGACAAATTGCTGAGTCTCCGTGACGTTTTTATCACAAGCGAAAACACTAGTGCTGAAAGAAAATTCACTGATGTGTTTTAAGTAGCTTTGTAGGTAAAGATTTCGATTATATATATATATATATATATATATATATATATATATATATATATATATATATATATATATAAAGAGGCTGGAGAGCCAACAGTTGTTTTCAAGGAATCTAACACATGATCCTACAGCTCATACGCTTGAGGTGACACTTTCCCAAGGGACATCATTTATCCATTCTCTGAGACCACTTTGTTTAATATTGATTTATTACATACCCCATACATTGTCGGGTTTATCACAAAGTAAGCAACGGGGATGGGTTGGGGGTAGATCTGATAGTTCAGTGACAATTGCGGCAAAAAATTCGTATCAAAAGTCTTTTGCGTTATTCAGGCGATGGAAGAAACTTATCAGTCCCAGTGTTGGATTATAAAATGCGACTGAATCGTTTGTTTAAGTCTAGGTTTTGATGTGTTTCAACAAAGTATTTGGCTGATATGTGTTCGCTTTAGTATACAATTAATATGCCTTACACCAAAATCTCCGGGCGCATCGTTTGAGGTTATAATTCAGCCCACGGCTGCATGTCATATACAGTTCTCACCGTGGATAATGACATCCCGGTTGGACTTATGTTAGTTCGCCGTGGAGCCTTTACTTGGAAGAATGTACAATATCTTCCAGTAGACAAAAGAGAAGATGGAATATTATTTCAGTTACTTATTCACATATGAATAAGCATATTTAACATTCGCAGTGGAAAAAGGCTAACGGATGCATTACTTGCTTGCACTTTGTAGAAAGGAAGTCAAGTTTAGTGGATCCATTCGTGCTTAACTAACTGTATAATTCAACCACCGGATAATAAAAGACAGAGTAAGTCCAGCGATTCAGGCTGACTGGTTCTGTAGAACACATCTGAGTGCAGAAAAGTTGTCAATTACCGTTGCATTCGACGAGTGATCTACCAAAACGGGGAACATAGATTCTCATTAGTTTTGCCACTCTAACTTCCTAGAGTTCGCATCTGCCTTCGTTGCAACGAACCTCTATGTTTACATCATCAGTCCCTTATCCATTTGTATGCCTTCTCAGCTGCTCTAAAATGATTCTGATCCATTTAGAATGTTTTCATTACCTTCGGTTCACTCAAAGTACAATGAGAATTTTTCATGAGAAATGGTTAGCGTGTGGCCGACGAATCATTTTGATCCAAGCCGTCGGGGACCCTAAGCCTGGGTACACCAAACAAAAGTCCCGTGTACACAGATCCGGGATCAGTCTGATGGATTGTGAATGTTTTCTGCTAGTAAGTAACTACTTGCAAGCCCGATGAAGCAGTTGTAAATCTTTTGGCTGCTTCCAATGGTGATTCACGCACTACTTCTCTATGATGAATTATTTTGTGAATAACTGGTTCTTTTTGCCATGAGGACGGGTCTCGGAGATGATTACTTTTACCGGTGCTATTTATTACATATCTGGAAATGAATTTGTAACGCTTTTAGGCAGAGCATCTCCATTTTAATTTTTCGTTATCGGTGACCTTTGGAAAAAAAATCCCGATCAGCCTGAACCCAATATACAAACAAGCCTACTCAAGTTGAGTCTAGTTTAGGCTCTACTTAACCGCGGCTGAATTTCCAGCTCCTACCTAGTTACTCCCAGTTACATATTACGAGTACATAAAATGGACCATTCCTCATCTCCACTCAGCGTTGGATTTTCTTCTTCAGTGAAAGCTTCAGGCTAGTAAAAAAAAACGGGCTAGCTTTGATACCACGGAATGCTTACTGACTTTGTTTCGAAAAAAATCATTGTTATGAACTGGCCGTATAAAATATATTTACTGAGGCCTAGGCAAAGCAAGTTAAATTCGTCAACCGATATCTGCAGGGAAATAAACCAAGCTTTAACTTTTGTTCTTATCAAGACTGAAGTAATTGATTTCTGGGTAAAACAGCTATCTCTAGATACACACTACAGGGATAAAACAATGAGATGAAAGTCTTTACTAAACATGTGAAGATGATTTTATCAGAGCAAGAACAAGCTTCATCACAGGGTAGGGTAAAATCAACCCTTTTTTAATGCCGTGGCTATTTGGTATTGTATATGGCTCGAAACCTGTAAATATGATTACTCATGTCAAAGTTGACTTATTGACTTGCATTGTACATGGTGTCTTCGTTTATTCCTCGTTACCCATATTTCAGGAACATCGGTGAACATGGTTACCGAAGAACCTAGTATCTTTCCGGAAGCTCCAGTGACCAGTAATGACTCTCCATGTTCGTAACCATAACCAATTTCTGTAATGCATGCCATGAAATATAGACTAGATATTTTCTTCTATTTCGTCTTCTGTCACAATACTACTCAAACGCCTGAAGGAAGTAAACATAAAAAATTCGTAGACAATCTGGACTCATTATGGTAGGACGGCTATTGTGATTCCGACCATTGAGTGTGTACCCCATCCATCCCGTTATCCAATCCGAGTGTGACTGGCAATCTTGGACCTTTGCGTTGATTTTACTCGATTGAATGTCTTTCGATGTCCAAAGTAATGTCATTGTGCTGAACAAACTTCCACCTGACTGCTTGTAAACAGTTGAGAAGATGGCGCAAAGCAATTGAGTTCAGTGTGTCCTGCGATGATGCTTGTTCCTGCTGTCATGAAATTTCTAAGAGGGAACTGAATGTATGAAATAGCAAAACAAGACATAAGAAAAATTGTTAGTATAATTTGCAGCTTGCGAGTGGAGGGCCAATTATGCAACTCACTCAGGCGTTCCAGTAGAATAGTTTGAAAAGACTGATTAGGCAGGTTGTGTCGAAAACCGCATACTCCTCATATCTGATACGTATACGATCACCATGCTCGAACTAGACAGAGATACAAGTAGAAACCAAAAACGGAGATAGGAAGGGGCCTATTAGGACACCTTGTGTGTTTGTGAGCATTTAGGAGTTTCCACTTCGAAATCACTTAAACGGTTGCCTGCAGGAAAATTAACTAAACAACAAGTGCTCACGGTTTGACTGGATTTCGCTATCATTCATGATACATAAGCGCTTAAATCTGTATACAGAGTTTAATCGATTGCTGTATTTGAAAAAAACTCAAACCATATCGTCCTACATTTGTGATTCAGTGATAGCAGATCCCAAAGCATTAGGGAAACGAGCGCATCAAGGATCAAACGGGAAGTACAGTAGGAAAATTCGCTGGGTCAACCCCATCAAGCTGGGGAGATATTCTTTGTAGTAGCGTTATTATAGGCAAACTTAGGGAAACGGAAGTGCATACTACGGCGCGAAATGTATTCGTTCGTGTTTGGTAACATTTCAAGGGAGGCCACTCCCCCGTACTCACGGTTTTTCATCTCAGTTTATCATCGGTAAAAGAGGTTGAACACTACAGGACGGTTTTTTTACATCAAGCCTTAGTGTCAGGGGGTAAGTTGGACCAAGCTAGACTAGTGAATTTTGCGGCACAAGCAGCTTCACTTCATTCATACCCATGAAAGCTTACCTTCAACCCAAGCTGAATTGAGCTGCGATTTTAGCTAAGCAAGTACGCCCTCATTTTCCTTGAAGATAGAGGGATCTGAGTATTTCCCGTTTACAGCAATAATATTTGGATAGTGAAAAAGCACCCAATCCTTCCGAAGGTTATCACAGACCACCTCGAACATGATGGCATTTATACAAATTGAGTTGCTAAATATGCAGATCCATAGATTGGGAATCATCTTGAATCAGGGAAACACCTTGGAGTAGTGTTCCACCGTAACCTTACGCGGTCCAAACAGATTGGTTCCATTTATGTGAAAATAAGACTTTTATCTTTCTATGTTTTATCCCCTAAATTCTCTCCCGTACCCAATCATTTCATTGAAACGGTTAGTCTTTTCGTGTGTCCCCCTTTAATAGTCGCAATACATGAACTAATGGGACGCATCGAAATCGCTCGCTGCCAGAATTACGCAAACCGAAGTAGCGAGAAAACCAAGACTGCGGAATAATACGTTATCGTGTTGCAGGACTAGCTTGTATAAATATGCTAGATCAAAAAAACAGTTGGTAGATTAGGGCTTGGCCATTTACGGCCAGCTTTTGCTGTACCTGTTCTGAGTGATCTCGATTGCGCGAGGCTCCTCAGCGTGTGCAGCTCCGAAGCTGTACCTGGCCGTATCACGTATGATGCCTGCTGAATCACCACACCACACCTACGTCGCTGGTTATACGCTTCACCCGTCATCTTTCATCTCAATACAAACAGCCATACGCACGCCCTAGGGCATGCAGCCGTTCTACTGTTCTCTACCTGACATGGTATTTGCTCAATCCAGCTTCTGTCGTATCAGGGCTAACACAACATGCGTAATAACGCCGATGTTCACTACCCGGTGTTACTTCAGTATTTTATCTGATCTTGCATTGTATAATTTTCATTTTTAGAGGACTTGCACATGGTTATGTGAGGGCTGAATATTCACCGTTCAAGGTGCATAAAGCAATTAATTGCTTCAATCGGATGTTTATATCATTGGTTGAGCAGATTACGTTTATAAAATGAGGACAAGCCGTACTACAAGTTAAATGGGCTTCGAGTAATACAATTCTAATTGAGTTTTTAAAAATAATGATAGATTTGAACTATACTGAAAATCTGAATTGCTCATGCGTCTCCAGGACGTTTGACTGCCGTGGATCGCTAAAGAATCATGCCTCTATTATACCGGAAAGGCAGTACTCGAATTGGATAAAACACTATGGGCAATGTCCTCGGCAGCAACGCTTTATTTAAGTGCCTAATCATAAGAACAGTGAACCGACTTTGATGAGGAAATTGTCTAACACTGCTGCAAGATCCTAAAATGACCTATTCCCGATTAGTATCACTAAAACAAAGTGGCGACGGGTCTTTTTTCATGACGACCGAAAAATACACCGACTCCGTGCGGATGTTGCCAAAGCAGCTAAAGCTGGTGGAAATGCCTACGGAATTAAAGTATCTACTCCATCAGTTGACCAGCGGTTGCAGCCGATTGTTTATAGTCGCGCAATCTCATCGACAACAGAATTACCGAGTTTCTGTGCGACCAACACTCCGAGTCACATATGACCCGGCACAAATTTCTATTCTATCTACTGGTTTGTATAAACAGAAAGATGCTTTCTAACCTTGTTTGGTAGTAATGCCAAAGGCTAAATGAACAAGGCAGATTCTATTACAGTCTGAAAATAAAAATTCCCAGTCCGTCAAACCACGATTTCACAAATCCCTATTTCGTGCTGATGGGCTCACACGAACTGACGGATATTAATAAATTCGTCGTCCTACATCTGTCCCTGAAAGAAGATTAAGTGGAAAGGCTTTTGGTAAGGAGCTCAAAATATGCATTACATGAAACTTTGTGGGCAATGCAGAATTACCTGATTTCATAAAACTATTTGTTAAGCATATAAATTCTTCACGGACGAATGATCAACACCCTTCAAAGGGGATTATACTTGACGCAAGATATTTATGAGGTCAGACTGTAGAAATACAACGGATCGCGTGAACATGCTATTGCCAGTAACAAAAATAGCGATAACAAACCTTGTCACGTTCTTCCTGTTTTGTAAAGAATGTTTTTTCAATCAGAAATTTGTTATTTGATGATATGTAGTAGTAGTAGGGTTTGTATACTACTAAGTGAATAGGTAAGTAGCTGGACGAGGACAGCACAAGTACAGACAGTGTTGAAGCAATAATAGACGTGAACACTTCACACAGACTGAATTGAACAGGATGAAAAAAGCACACAAGTCACTAAAATGCATCCTCTAATCGAAATACAACCTTCTCCAACTGGACTGGACAGGCTGGAATGCAGATGAGTATTGTTATTTCATTTGATTGATTTTGATGATTCTTGCGTACGTCTTCTAAAGCATGATGCGGTACCTGTGCGAGACCAGAAACGTCAGGATGACAGCTGCGTGTTTGTTTGCTCCCATGCTCTCACAGTTTATTGTGGCTTATCGCCGAGTGCAAAGGAGAGTGCCATCCATCGGGAAAAAGACAACCTTGGTAGTGCGTTTGTTTTCAATAATATTAACAATGAGGGGAAAATATCAGGACAATCATCATTGCAATGACTGGATTCGCCAACGCCCTGTTAAGTGTAAACTGAAAGCGGGGAATGAATTTTCCAACATCCACGTCATCCCAGAGGCGTAGTGGGTTAGACCATTCACGTAATCCATGTATGAATGCATGAATCTGGGCCGGTTTTTTGGTTGCCATGACAGTGTCATTGATCTGAGTATCGGGACTGTTTTTACGGTAGTGTTCAAGCAACGAATTGTTTACGAAAGCGGGAAAAATCACTCAATGAGGAAGTGGGTGTAATTGGATGCGGGAACGAAGGTGAATGTTTCATGTCATCCATTGTCGGTAAGCTTCTTTGGCCATGCAGACACATACTCAAAAACAGAGGGAGTCCTCACCAACTTATCTGTGTAAATTGGACTTATCCCGAGTTCTTTTTTCATGCCCTACCCTTCATTTAGCGTATTCACGTGTTTCGCGGATGCAACCTTCCATAAGTTCATACCGGGATTGCACTTGTAAAGTTGGTCATTAAGATACCGGATTTGGTACACTCTCGCTAATATAATGATTGGTAGAACCGGATCTCCACAGTTTTAAGTAAGTAAACGTTGGATTACCCATTCCCACGCGAATCTGTCTACCTACTTATCTGAAAACTTTGACATACACTATAGGCATTTCCAGGTGTTACAGCTTACAAGAGGTGTCAGGTAAAAAGGGTTGTCCATTGAAACTCCTTCTGTCGGAAAACTCCAAAATCAATTACTTAGAACAGCAATGCTTATTTGCAAATCATCTTTCCGGTCCTTCTGAAAGATGAAATTCCCTGGTTCACATGCCTTCCTTTACTTTATTGCTTTCGGTCAGTCTGAGGTAGTCGCGTTCGTTGTCACTGTACCATTGTTCATTATTCAGTAAGTAGTGAGCCCACTCTACCACAGAATTAGAGTACAAATACCGGATCAATAGATTTGGATTATTACGTGGCAAACTAGTAGGCAGGTTGGAATGAGTCTGGTGGGCTTAGGACAAGGTATATTTTCCTCAAAAGAATGGCTATATTGTTGAAAAGCCTTCATTCAGCAAACAACAAGGTATCCGATGTTCGATTGAACGGTATCGCTGAGCAAGATCCGTTGTCATTACGGATCTTGACGCCTTGGGTTAAGTTAAAGACAACACCCGTTCAGTTCTTATTTGACTGACCGTGATTGATCACGGCTGTCTTCCAGAAAAACTGTACCGTGTTTTATCAATAACAATACATAAGGTGAAATGGTGTTCTGTTCAGTGCACAAAAACGAGTGTTTCTCTCTCGTAGTTGGGGAAAAATGAACGGATGCTCAAATAGCCTGCACTTTGTGGAATCGAAATTTCGAATCAGATGAGTAATTCCTACCGTTACAGACCGACTGCAGGATGTCATCACCGCGCAATGAATTCCTAGGGAGTTTCGCCAACAACGATGGCAATAAAGTTGTTTCTGTTTTCTCACTCAGTTTCAGAGATTTCGTATTCCCTTTGATACCACGGATCACTATGGCTACAATATCAGTAGTTTTCAATCGAACTATTTTCCTCTGGTTACGAAGTGATCAGTCGAGCGATTTCCGGTCTAAGTAGATTGCTTCCATTGCCTTCGGTCGAGTTTGTTGGGAATTTTTGTGGGCCAAAGCGACTGACGTGTAGACATAAAATTCCTAGATAACAAGCAATTGTTTACATTATGCCTGGATAGACTAAACAAAAAGTATATCTTTTATTCGAATCCAGGACACAGTTGGAAATTTGTGCATAAGCTGCACTACGTAATTGCTTTCAGACCAGATGAATTACTGATACCACGTTTTGTCAGTTTTCAGTCGAAAGTCAAGCGATAATACCACATGATGAGTCATTTCAAAAGATGTTTCAGTGCTCTCTAGAGTGGAGCTTCTGAAATGCCTTGGTGTTATTTCGAAATGAAATTAGTTTTATTTGTGCCTACGCTTACTGACCCATGCATGGATTAGTGAGTCTCGAATGGTCGATCTTTTTTTTTATTTCTTCGACAACAGTAACCTTTGATCAGGTAAAGCCCATAATATACCGTGGATTTTCCCTTATCGGATCACTTACTTCCACAAGGAACAAATTTTGACTTCAAAGAGGCACTTCTTGATCGAGAAGTTAGTCCGATTTAGTGGTGAATATTCAATGATAAAACTACTCCTTTTACCAGCTGTAATCTTGCTTGAATAGTATGGAGTATGCTTCGACGAAAGGCCAATTTATAGGATCAAGATATGATTCTTCCAAAGTTATTTTGCCAATTGACACAGCTGACGAACGGATGAAGACACGGTTTCAAGTATGGACCTTCGAAATGAGTGGCATAGCGTTGCATCTGAACGACAAGACATATTCTTCCCAGAAGCACACGACTAACTTTGGAGTTGTAACAGCTCATCAAGTATGCATATCCTGTATTCTTCTTCCCAATCTTCCTCATACTTAACTACTAAGCAGCCGTAATCTTATTTGAATCGTATGGAACATGAGTGCTTAGAATTTGTTTTCCTGACGGGCAGCAACAACCGCGAAACCGGTTATGTGCTTCCGGGGAGGCTTGGCCTGCTAACCGGATTCAGCACAATACAACTCCTTTCCATTATCTCCCTGTAACATTATTAACAATCATAAACAAGAATGGCGAGGCTTGCACACTGTCATCCAAAACAACAACTACCCACGAGAACTAATAACCGATGTGCTAAGAAACTAATTAGTGACACACGAGGAGAGGGATGTAAATTGGGTAACCTTCGTTAGTGTCCCGCACAGATGGGACTCATTCTAGGGGATCAGAAAAGTACTTGGTTTGTATGGTGTCCTTGTTTTCTTTTGAATAGATAACAGTTTGCAAACTCATCTCACAAGGACCAAAGACCCGCAACGTATACACGAAGAGAATGATTGTGTTTACATGAACAACTGCAAAGACTGCCACTCCCCTCAATATATTAGGAAAACCTACAGACAGGTCAAAACCAGAATCGCGGAAAACAAAAGAAAAGAAAAATAGAGACTAAGAAGCTAAATGGCTTTAGGAGAATTAGAACGCGACTCTGCAATCGCACTTCAGGCTACACCCCAAAACCGTGCCATTCCCTATGACAACACCAGAATCCTCCACTATGGGCTTTACACATACACTGAGTTCCTCTACGCGAAGGCTGTGGCAATCAAAGCCCACCAATCATGTCTCAGTCGTAACGATGGGCCAGAAATTTCAATCATATGGATGCCACTTACGGCTCGGATGGATAAACGCCCAAAGGGTTATATACCCTTTTTGACCTCAAATGACCCCAATATCACGGACATAGGACGGGCGGAGGTTCCACACTCACCGATGAATAGCACCACAAACCTACAGACCAGCAGACGAACACACTGTGACTGACACTAAATTGTCTAAGCTCTCACTCCATTTTCATTCGACAGTAAACCAGTTTTGAAAAAGATTATCCGTGGTGACCGAAACGTCTACAACCTTCCAACGATTTCCACTACGCTGATATTGAACAGTAAAATTTTACCATAACTTTTAGCATGTTGCTTCGATTTTTCGATACATCCTGAACCGATCTCGGTTCTGACACATTAACTGGTAATATACATTTTCGAAAAATTGTACCATTCCGTGTGTATCGAGTCTAAATTGTGATTGAATATTGATGATACCCAGCTGACTGATATATTTGCTTATGGCGGAAGGGCAATTCGGATGCCCTCCATCCCACAATTCCAACAGAATGGAGTTCTCTTGAAGAGTAAAATGTCCGTCGCGTAAAGCTGCGCGTCTGGCATAGGCCGCAAAATCCAGTCGATTCAAATCGCCTGGACCACCAAGCTTTTTCGATTTGTCTAATTCAACTCCTACTTTCACCAATGGAGACCACGTTCGAACCTGCAGGGATCAATACCATCAGCCTGTCTCTTGCAGATTCGACAAAAATGCTCAGAACGCACTCTGCTAGGAAAACCAGTTTTAAATCAATCGGCTGGAATAGAAATGAGGGACCAGAAAGACCAAACCTGTTGGTCCTAGAATTATGATATAAGACCATCTAACAGCCACTGGCTCAATGAGTTTCTTTTGTTGAATACAGGAGGACGATTTTCACACTTTGATGCTGAATTCTTTTGAAATAAATCGATATAACTGATATCATATTCTGAGGGATTTTTGGCTTGTTCTTGAATACAATCTCAGCATGTATCTTCATGCCATCCCTGAAATGAACTGAAATAATTTGTCTGAGGAAGTTTACCGATTGGGTTTATTACATTTTGAGAACTCAGACTGGTGAAAATCTTTTTTTCTGTGATTCATACTTATACCACTACATCACTACATATTTCGAAAATTCAGGAGATCAGACCGGTTAGACAATGTACATCATTCCGTAGGGACAAAGTACTGTATATACACTTAACGAGACTGCAGAACCCGGTATTTTGTCTTTCAGCCTCAAAAAGAACTGCTGGTCTGGATTGAGACAACATCTTGAGATAGGCTGAGTGAAGTGTTTTGCTGGTGACACCTGATAATCTTCTCGGCGCAGTCTCAGCAAATCTGCCGTTGTTGATAGGGAAAGTTATTCAAAATGGCTTTCTTTCCCCGCTGATACTCATGGAGTTTTCACCTCTATCTGTATCATCTTATCAACCAGGCGATCCGGGTAGTTATTTTGGATGAAAATCCGTTCCACACTTAGAAAGTCTTCCTCCGTTGTGTCCTCCAAGCATACCCGTCTTGTTTTCCTTGAAAGGCATCTTATTGAGTTCCTTTTCGCCTTAAGAGGCACGGAACTGTGGAAGTGGATATATTGCTCACTCCTCATCGGCTTCTTATGTACGTGAATCATCGAGTGAATCACCTTCCAGACTATTCTTCCGAAAGTCCACGAAATTTATTGTGTTGTTTAGCTCTGTTTCTATTGTGAACAGCAAGTTATCATGATTTGAGTTAGACGAATTTAACAGTTGACCTATCTGGTCTGAGGAATTGATTGCACACAGGGTGCCGTCTACATAGTGTTTCTGCTATGAACAACAGCTATGGATTGTTGATTCAAGCAGGCCGTTGTCCAGCTTTGCCATAGAGGCTTCGGCAAGAAGTGGTCCGAGTGGGGAGCCCATTGCTACCCCGTCCTTTTGAAAGTAGATCTGATCCAAGAACTTCAGCCGAATGTTGAGTGTGCACAAAAAACAGCATATATTTCAAAGCTTCCAAAGGACCGCACACCTCGATGGCGTTGCTGTCGATATGGTCACATAACTAATCGATGGTTTCTCTGATTAGGACATTGGTAAAGATTGAATTGACATCTTACGATAGCACCACTAGCTCTTTCATATTCAGGCCTTTTACACAGCATGTGAATTCAAATGTATCTTCCGGTCGGTGTTTTGATATTTCCTGTCTAACCGGTTCCAGAGGAATGGTCACCCATTCAGCCACTACGGGGCACGGTGAATTACGCGTGTCAAGGACAGAACTTAAAGAAACTGCATTTCCAAGAATTTTTGGTAATCCATACAATCTGGTAATGATGGTCCTTGTAGGCCGTATACGTTCAAAAGTAGCCGGGTCTATTGTTCCATTTTGTTTAAGATGTCGTAAAATGTTGAAGAGCGAATTATCTGCTTGTTATGTTTTGTCTTTCTTTGTTGCCACTTTTGCAAACTCGGATGTCATTCAAAATGGCTTTCATTTCTGTGATATAGTCTGAATTATTCGGAAGTACAGTGCTCGTACATTTGTCCCGGTTTGATATATATATATATATATATATATATATATATGATTTCACAATCCTTTTGTATTTCTGTCAGACGTCGTTTGTCAGCAATGGTCTCTCTCATCTCCCACCTGTCTAATTGCCTCAGTCTCAACTTGCCATTGTATATTCATTGATATAGATTATATAAATTTATTGGATTCATAGTTCATTTTGCCCCAAGGCTACTGGCTTCTTATACTATGCAAGCCCAATTCAGTGCTTTACTTACCACTAAAAATTTCCCAAAGTACCATCAATATGTTTTATCGGCTCCGCTGCGAAGCACCTGTGTCCCGTTTATACTAGGATCTAACGACAGAATCAAACGAAAGTTCGACACACATCTAATGCGAATGACAAATTTTGGGCGGTAAAACGTCTTTAATTTTTCTAAAACTGGACGGATGATATAACTATTCACTATGTTCCACTCGCTTTCAAGTTACCTTTGAATGCGCATTGGAGATTTCCCGGGAGGTTTCCCCGTGTCTTAGCAATTTGTCACTAGGCAAGTGCAATGATGAGAAAATGACAATGTCCACCGGTTTGATCTGACGTGCTTGCAGTCACGTGCGTCAAGTTGTATGGAGAAGTCATTGAGCTTACCACAAAACCTATGACACTTTCATCTGCACAGAATAAGAATTTCATCAATTTTGGCAAGATCCCACTCATCGAAAGAGTTCGAAAATCCAAGAACTGAAGCTGACCGGGAGGCCAATCGTGTGCGTTTTATCTGCCGTGAAAAACTGTTAAAATTAGTTGAATGGTCGATCGCTCGGTGAACTTTATAAATAAAAATTAAAAATCCATTTTTATTGCGAATGGATTTGAAACACTTATGATACACTTGTTTTCTATGAATTGATAATCGCTGAGCTCGGCTTTCATGTCGTAATCTTTTCATCACCAGGTTTACTGATATCATTAGTGTGCTGGTAGCGATTCTTTCAATTGTCACTGTGCACAGTAAATGCCAGGCTACATGTAGTCATTTTGGTGTTCGAATAAAGTCAATGTAGCAATCCATTGATACCCTCGCTGATTTGAGCTTTTTAAATTTTCCCATATTTTTATCATTTCGAGCCGAACACGTACAACCCACGAATCCAAGTTACCGTCTCTGCATAATACAGAAAAAAAACTTCATGAACCGAGTAAGTGCTACAACAGGCAACAACAGTCACACTGGTTGAATACCAATATGGCGGCAAACAGCCTGACCAATTAATGAAAGAAATACTCGGGACGGGTTTCCGTCGAATGTGGTTTAGTACTTTTGTCACTGCGTACGCGTAGAATATGCAGAACCTTTCGTTCCGGTTTTTGTGTTCAATGAATTAAGTTTTGTCTCCAAAATGATCATTGAAATTAGTGGTTGCTATCTGCCGGAACCTCATTCCCACATGATTATTTAATAAGTCACAACAATGAAGCTGAGATCTGCGGAATGTCGAGTTCTACGGTCATCGATTAAAACCTCTCACCATGAGAGGTGGGATGGACGGATGATTATTCTCTCACACAAATATGTTGTCATCGTTGTATTGGAAAACCGTGAAGGAGTAAAAGTGGGTATATTTATTAGGGTGATTATATTCGTAACTCAGAGACTTCATGAAACAAATCATTCGTAGACCTCATGGCTGGCCGTTTGCTTTCATTTAAGTTAGACAATGTCAATAACTATCCTACTGAATCCATAACAGTAACGAAATGCAAGTTAACAATATAAAGTTGAATCAGTTATTAACGAAACCAGTTCGTGCAGCTAAATACAGTACTGATATTTGCTGAGACTAGTACGTGATCGTTTTTTCGGCAGAGCTTCAAATCTAGATAAATTTCCGTACAAATCAACAAGTTAAAACTGCTTCATGTCACGCTCGCCTATAAATTTTGTCCTCAAATTGATTGCAGGATTGATAGAAATCAGTAAACGTCATTCAAAAATGAACGTGTCGCATACACAACGCACAGCCAAGGTTTATACCTGACAGTGTTTTACGAGTTGTATTTCGTTTCCGTTATTCCCTACTGCTTTTGCTCTCGCTATATTTCTGTCAAATGCGCTCAACCAGCCACTCACCTGAATTTCGTACTCTTTCTTCCCGATATGCGGCAAAATACTCGCCCCGACAGACTCACTGAAACAAACCGAATCGAACCAATCTCATCCAACTCTCCTGCTTTGTGTTCTGTACAGCGAACTATTGCCTCAGGTGTCACACACTCTTTGGCCGTATACGTGCTCTCGAGAGACATTGACTGCCATAAAGATAAAATTAATCGATTCTTCAATGCGATAGCCGATTTTGTTACCATCCCATCCAACCTCAGTTTGTAGAATGCCCCATTTTATTTATGAATCAACCACCGGGTTTCACACTGCCCATTCGCGTCGCCTAGTGACACAGGCTTGATCCATCCCAATCTGACTCGCTTCATGCGCACAAATGTAAAAGCACCGCTCATCGGCTTGATTTTTGTTTGCCTGCGCGGACACAAAATGTCAAATTGTTTCATGTGCACTGTCTCGTACAGCACGGCCCGTTACGTTGGCAACAGTCAATTTGATTTGGACAGAAGAGGACGGAACTTTGATGATCAATTAGACTACCAGGTTGGAAAAATCGTGAACGCGATTTCCTATAGAGAATGGTAGGTGTATAGTCCCCGCGTGTTCACACCAAATGTCTATGAGTGTGCCAATCGGTTTCAGCGGCTATTGTTGATGCATCTTCTGTGGTACCTGAAATAGATGACAGTGGACTTGATTGCATTGACTAATCAATAGCCGCGCTTCAAGTAGGGAGATGTTATTATTTGCGCAGTTGGCCAAAACGGATAAAAAAGCCTGCAAAGAAGGGGTGAGATCGCAACAGACTAGCTAGTAGAAAGAACACGGTCCAAACGATGGTCTTTCAGTCACAGTATCACTGGGGTACATTGAAAAGAAATCAGTGAGGATGGTGCTCAGGAGAATAAACAAAAACCCGCACGTACCACGCTAATCAACGTTGGTGGAGTGTGGATGTGTCAATGTGCCACTTGAACGGTCTCGCAAGTCCAGTCAGCTTACGTTTATGTTATGACTCAACCGTTAGGAGACAGAAAAACCGATCACTGAGTGGGTTTTTTGTGAAAGAACATTACCGCAACTCATAGGCACGTCTAACAAAACAAATCGATAAAAGGAAATCGATACGAAAATGAGCTATTGTGACTTAGAGAATAAACGGACAGTAAAAACACTGTTTCGTGTGAGGATGCGAGTACACGGGCTGGTGTGTGGGTGTGTAGGTGTGTATGCATGTACATGGTGTCAGCTGACGGTCCGTTCAGTTTATCATGTTTTTTATCTGCTGTTTGAATCATTTTCGGTAACTTCCTAATTACCCTGTAAGGGTGAGATCCACCATTCGGCCGTGGCCAAATGGTTATCACCATGGACCTGGACAGTAGCTACCCGGGTTCGATTCCCGACACCACCCGTCACTTTCCCATTTGGCGGCTTATCATTGGCTGCTGTCCTCTTTCTGAATTATTGAACTTCGTTGAATAATAAATAAAAAGGAAGTTGAAGTGTATTTCACTCTATTATTAGCTCCTGAGGGTTAGAATCTTGAGAAAATTGATCGTATTTACCACCGTGCACAGTGGATTGTTTTGTCATCAAGGCTTGGAATGGTGAACTACCTGATACCGTAATCACTTGAATTAAGTTCAACGTTGAGTAAAACATTCAGCAACAGATTTCGTAATAGATTACAAGGTTAGTATATTTTATAACAAAAATTTGCAATAAACCAACAGTTTTGATAAAATCTACTCAAAAAAAGTCTGTGTAATCATAAGGTATTACTTTAGTATTCCCTCGACTCCGCATTACCTAGTGGAGAAGCACGGATTTTACAGTTTACTAGATCTCAACTCAGCACGAAGTACACCGTGTGCTCATGAGACTTCAAGCGGAAAGGAAAAGGTGTTATTGTATTAAAAGTCACCGTAGAAAAGTATTTCAATGTTTTTACCTCGAAAGAAAGAAATATGTCAGTCTTTCCCAGAAATGCTACATTTTGCTTTGCATTGTAATTTAATTCCCAAAAGTTGGGTTCTCAAACTTTTCATGATGAAACCACAGTACCTGTATCCAAAAATATAGAAACATAGTGAAATGTGTCGGGGCACGTATGCAGTATTCTCCTTACATATGCCTTCCCTATATGCTTATTTTTCAGGGAACATATACCCTCACTCGGTCACAAACCTATTACGGGAAACTGATGAAATTGAGTAGATACTGCGGATGTTGGATATCGAGCTTTTGCCTTAAATCGATAGGCTTTCCGTTGTCTCTTACCCACAACATCACTCAATCGGGCATTGCGTGTTCAAAGACCTTGCTTACTATCGGCAGTTTCGGACACCAATGTCAGCTGACGGTTTTCTTCATTCATTATTTATTCATCTGGACTTAATGGAATAAGCCATCGATAGAATACAACGTATCCGCATTTACTGCGACGGTTCGTCTTTCTCTTATGTGCGTTTGCTTGCATATTCATCGGTTGGATGACTTGATTTGACTGCTTACGATGAAAACTTAAATTTGTGAACCAAGAATAAGCGGTGTACCTTAACCACGGTAATTTCCCCGTTTTTGTCTGGCCCCAGCCGAGCACGAAACCGGAATCTTTTACAAACAGTTAAACAAAAGGGAAAACATGGAAATTTTTTTGCACAGTACTGTGAGGTGGGAATGGAGGGTGGACGAATCCGTCGGCAAAGGATTCCTTAAGAAGAAAACTATGCACCATTTGATTCGCCTTTAGGTCACTTCATTATTCATTCCTCTTGTCAAGATAACACATGCACATGCAGTACTAAGGCGTGAATGGCTCTCATGCTTGCGTTCGATTTAGCCTGGGGTCAACGGTTTCCAACACTTGGGTCTTTTTGAAACTTGTCAGACCTGCCAAACACAGGTACACAATTAGTGTTTTGTCACTGCTTCTTCTGTAAAGTTCAGGGTTTTTCAGGACACGACTCGTCTTTTTCACAAAATAAGTTATAAACTGGTCTACAAAACCGAGACTCACGGGGCTTCCGTTGCATTACTGTTGATTTATCTCTAAATCCGACCTGAGAGGGAAGCAACTGATATTGGTAAACTGATTTAGATCAGCTTTTATTCGACATGGTCACAGCTGATCTGATCTCTTGGACCGGAACGTTTGTATTTATTGACTGTAAGTCAAACGAGGCTACTTGTTTGCCGTTCGCACTGATCAAAACAGAAAGTTTACCCATCGAATAACTGTCCTTTATCTATGTGCGAGACCACTGATTTCCGAAATACTTCAAGCAAATTCACTAGCCTTTTCACCTATTGGTGTTGCGGTGGTTTTTTCATAGATATTGTCAGTTGGGTGGCACTCCTTATTTGTGCAGTTTCGGTTAAACATACAGTAGTGGAGTTTGGGTTCCTTTTATCTCATCTATAATCACGAAGTAAAAGTATACCTGACACTAGTTACCCATTACATTTGTGCCTCGTAGAATGAACAAAACTGAATCAAAATAAGGTCTCTGCGTTGCCTTTTTGGGTAAACGCAACTTTCCCCGTTCTATATCAGACGTCACCAATTACGGATAAACATCCTACATAATACGAGATTCATCATGCAGTTTGAACGCTCAAATCACTGAAAACAATGGAAGCAATGTACAACCGTTCCATTCTTACTAGCGGTCACCTATAGTGCACATTCAACGAGCTGTAACTGGGTTTCGAACCAGGGGTGAAAGGTTGCGAATTGAACGCCGTAACCACAAGATTATCCAGATCAAGTGTTGGAAGGGCCATGTATCACGTGGTGCATAAGTTCAAAAACCGTTGAGGGCCATCCCGGATATTTTGTGGTTAAGGTGTTTGACTCACAATCGTTCACCCCAGGTTCGAGTCCTAGTTGAGACTCGGTGGGTGTGCACTATTGATCATTCCTAACAAGAATGAAACAACTCTACTTATCTTCTACGGCTTTCAATGGTTTCAAAGCTCAAACTTTATGACGAATCTCATAGCGTGTAAATATCTACTCCTTTACTATTCGTTTGAGAAACCTCTCATGAATTATCGGTGAATTACGGCTGTAATCTCATTTGAATAGTTTGGAGTGAGGATGGACGGAGAGTCCATTTTTAGAATCGCACGGTGATTATTCCAAAGAAAATTCTTCGGTTAATAGACTGACTTTCAGAACGGGGACACATGGTCCCAAGTATTACCTTGCAATATGATTAGTACGGCATTATATCTGAATGACAAGACAAAATTTCTCCGGAAGAGCGTGACCAGTTTCGCCTTTTTTCGCGTGTCAGATATGCGTACAGCGTACAGCTGTAACTCCAGAGTGGAGTGCTCAATTACGGGGATGATTTGGCGGAAGATTAACGAGTACGCATACCTGATGAGTGACAACATCCACAAAACCCGTGGTATGCTTCCGGAGAAATTTTGTCCTGTCTTCCAGATACAGGTACTACTCGTATTGAAAGTGAATAAATTACCTCAGTTGTTCTCCGGTTAGTATGAGAAAACTACAGTCAACAATGCTAACCAACTGACTCAAGTTATAAGAGCATTCTTTCAGAGTGTAATCGGAAACACCGCAGATTTTGCTTGTGATTGCCTAGTATTGATCACTGGTATACACGTTCCAATCAAGTGAGGCCAATTGCTCAGTCGAAACCATGTATTTTCTCTTACTACTCAAACGAGTAAAGTAGTATCCTGAAAACGTCTGCACCGGAACCAACTTCATGATAACGAATGCATAATGATAGGGTGTCCGTGAAAATGTTGAACGCTGTCTGTTCCGCTAAGGAAACAGTGACTGATAAGCAAGAGAATATAATGTGACTGACGAGAATCAATGCTTTCCGTGTCAACACATATACCTGGTGTGCTCACATTGGCGTCTTCGTTTATTGACTTGACTTGGCTCGCAATGCCAATTCGGACCTCTTTATAAGTTTCGACAGTCGAACCTACTTTTGGAAAGATACATTTGGGTGGGTATACTGTGTGATTCATTTACAGAAAGTCGAAGGTCATTCGGCGTGGCCTCGTAGCTCAGCCGGTAGAGTATTCGCACTGTTGAAGCGAGGGTGGTGAACGTGCGTGGGCTCGAATCGCGCTGGGGCCTAAGACTTTTCACATTTGGATCACCAAAAACATTTTTGTGCCTTATGTTATGGTTCATGTGACTGTATGTAGTTAGCAAAAACTGCACATATCCGCGCGAGGTAGAGAATGGAATGACAACAACTCATCAGTTCCGTACGTAACGGTACTCAGCTTTTCGGGGCCAATAAATGATCCAAAAATGGTTTCAATGACCTTCATTTGTCAGACTTGCAGGATACTCGGTGGATGAGCAGCTGCTGTACACAGAACACCTCATTGTTCGGATTTTCTTATTGCCCGCTAGCAGAGAATAAGCTAGTTGTTTTTTTCAGTATATCCAAATGACATACTACATTCAAGGTACGAGCGAATGGCAGATACTCAAATCTCTCACAAGATCTCACCATTTGTTATCTAGTAGGAATATATCTTAAGTACACGAACTGAGCATGGTTGCGCACGTCATTTGACTTCAGCGCTCAATATTCAACCGGAAGATTACATTTTACCTGAAATCCTCAAACGGATGATAATAGAATATGGGGACTTTTCGGAATATTGTACTTTGTGATAATACTACCGGTGAATGTAGATGTGACCGAGAGTATGGAGCGTATGAAAACTAAGATGGCACGTTTAGAGAGGTATCCAAAGAGCATATAAAGTCGTGTATGTGTCCAATGGAAATGATGAATAGTTACCATGGAGCACAAGTAAAACAAGAGAATGATCATCGTGAAATATCTTTAGAGAGCTACCACTATAGAGGGATTGTTCAAAATCATCCGGTGATGCACCTGGAGGACGGATATGTGTGTATATCATAGAAGACGAGCATTTGGTCATACAGAGTATAGAAATGTATGCTAGCTAACGGACTGATGGACACTTATCACACACGAAAAACCACTATGAGCTAGGTAATTGCGGGCATGGAAATTACACTGAAGAGGCCAAAGACAAATGAGTACAGGGGACAAATTGTGCAGTTATTTTATTCGTGAATCAGAAATGATAGAGCAAGGAAGATATTTTTATCGAACGGGTTATAAATGCCTTCCAATGGGTAGTTTCAATAGGATTGTGCCCAATGTGTGACGGCGTCATCAATAATTTTTTCCAAAATTCCGCGTTCATTTAGATAAGCCATAGAAGGGCATAGCAGTGTGTTTTCAATAACAACTGCCTAGTTAGCTTGCTGAAAGAGAAGCCAAATAATTCAAACTTTATTAAACATTTTGTTGTATTGTAAGATAACAATGAATGAAAACGAAGGAAATTAGGGTTTAATAAATGTAACGTACACTCCCAAACTTTAGATAGTTTGGATGTGTCAAATAGATCAACTGTCCAGGTCCATAATTTTCTGACGAGCGTGTGAGAATCAGTACATTTTGCCGAACGTTGCTCTGAAGAGCTTCGATCGGATGAATGCAAATACCAGGAAAAACACCGAATTAGAATGAAAAATGAATTACGTGCTCAGATTGTACGACCAGTCGTTTTTAGGAAAAAACTATCTTAACAACCAGTCTGGTAGAATGAACTGCGTGACACCTTTTCATGGAAAGTCGAGGTTAATGGATATATGGGATTCCGTACCAAGTGATATCGATTTGGGTGATGATTGAAAGAGTCGTGGATAAATGTTCTCCGCCTGGATATGCTACTTTTGGTATTTTTTAATACAAAAATTACTGGGACGATTCATTGTATCCATGGCAACGGATTTATTTTCACAGCACATTGACTCGAGTATGCTGATTGCAATGGGCATTTACAAACGACCTAACGAATAAACAGTTAGCCGCATAATTTTCATTGCCTAAAGCTTCGGCTTAATTATTGCACTGAACAACAAAGATGAATTGCCTATTTTTGTTCGCGTGAGGTGGGACAATGACCGTTTGAGATAAGGAATCATACTTTATCACAAAGCCTTTTGATAGCCTGGTTGGTGAGTGACGAAAATATCTACGACCGTGACCAAATATCAATCAATGTTTTTCGTAAAACGTCATGTGTGTGATCACCCGATCAGTTCTCGGTTCTTCGTTTACGACTGTCATTGGATGAAACCATATTAAATTAACCATTACCTCGTTATCCTTTTTTACTCTGATTACATTGATAAAAGAATTGCTATTGAAATTTAAGACTTGAAGCGATTAAACCCCACAGTAAGTTACTGAAACGATGCCAAAACAAATCTAAACACAAGAACAACGACAGTCGTTCGCATGATGAGCACTGTTGATAACGATTTACCTCAAAACCTGCGTTACAACGAAATGGAGCTCAGACTTTCGTTACGAAACAGGTAATTTGTTCACGTGGATGCTTTACTCGGTGTCCAATTGGGTGTTGTGTACAATGATGACCGAATCGGTAAAACAATGGTTGCACGCATCTTTTAACTACTTTTTCCTATCGCATATGAATACGCAGTAAAGTGGTTCTACTATGGTATAGAGTCCGCTGAGTAGGTGCAAACTTTGTTTCTAGGGCTAATTTTCCCTTAATATGATAAGTTGCGGTTAGAAAAACGTTCACTTTTGAAGACTTGTCTTAGACGAGGGCGTAAATTTAGTTCATTTTTATTTGCACAGCGAAAAGACAATAAACTGTCCATAGTTCATCAAGATGCTTATTGATATACCACTTAACGGGTTACCATAATATATGAATGAAAGCCCTAAACATCGAGGCTTAGATAATTTGTATTCAAAACATACTATTCTTTAGTTAAGTGTGCACAGTGACTGCGGTTTGATATCCGCAAATGATTACATTGCATTTGTCAGGAGATAGTATATTCCCCTGTAGCTAAATTTGATTTCCTCCGCGAGGTCTGAATTAAAAGTTTAAAATACCACAGACAGACCGTTTGCCGTTTGCACTACTGATTTCCATTCTCACTTTTGTTCCTTAACATCACTCTATAACTATGATTCTCATTACTTGTGCTCGAAGCAGGAAGGTGGGAATCACTGATCGGAGGGAAATCAGACGCTACCCATGCCGATCTATAGCCTGATCTGTGTATGGCTTACTTCCGCGTTGTCCAGGAGGTGTGAATAGAAGGAAGACAGGTGAATCGTCATCAAAACACCTCAAAATCTTTGGTTCTCTTGATGAGTGAATCTCCTAGTCAGAGTGCGATCACCCTTACCCAGCACACGAACTTTGTCAATGCTCAATGAACGTTTTCAACAGCTTGCAGTGCTTCAATCAAGTCGGTTGTAAAACACGCAAATCCATCAAGCATCACCTCCAAGTGATGAAAGACAACGAGATACCATGGGAAGGTACTTTTGAGTACACTTCATTTGAATATTAGTTCGATTCCATCCATATGATAAAGCCAGATAATAGTTTAAGTAACAGCAGCTGAATGGATAATCATCAAATCACCCCGTATTCTCGATCTCACGTAGAACTTGCTAACTGTTTATTCTCTCACAAAGTTCACAATCGACTCCAATCAGCACGGTAATCTGAATTCCACTGAGGTACTTTCATATTTCGTCGGATTCGTTGGCTCATTTCCTGGAGGGAAGTGAAAAAAGAATTTTATCGTTATCGTTCCTAATAGACAGGGATGAATTTTTATCCAAAACGCTTACGGCACGAAATGATTTCAACAGAAAACTCTGTGGGCTCATTAGGAATCTTGAAAAAGCAGTGATCTTGGGCTCTTTTGAGATTCGAGTCAGCAACCCCGCTAGAAGATTACAGTTAGCCAGTAGAGACTGAACTGGTAGTTCACATCTTTTTAATGGGACAAGTTAAACTGTGGAAAATGAGAGCCTTGGTTTAGCTAAACAGAATTATAATTGAAAATTCCGGTCCGTATTGGATAAAAAAGGTTAGACATAAGAGACATATGATCCTCTCAAATTGGTTGGCAATACTCACAATATCTTAGTATGATTATTATTCGAAATGAGAAGATAGTTTTATTCTTATAGTTTACGTGCAGCAATCTTCCATTAAACTTTGACGTCAACATGGGAACATTACCAAAGCCAATTTTGCCGTCGACTAACTTGGCACACAATATACAAAAGTAAGAAAGAAACCTGGTCTTCCGAAACGACGAATTTTACTGCACTTTGCTTCGTACATTTTTCGAATAAAACAGTGCAATGATAACCAACAGAACTCTATGTTATTTTGGTTCACTTCTGTTCGCTGACTTCTGACGCCTTCCTGAAGGAAAACATTTGTCGCGACTAACACCCGGAACACTCATATTCGCTTGGGCACGCGTGTGTAGTTCGCATTTCAGTTCCTTGCTGATATTCGTTTTAGATAACTCCCTGGCTTTCATCTCTTTATTCCATATCCCAACGACGGTTTCATCATATAGGATGGGAAACATTTTTGCATAAATCTTGTGCAACATGGCGTCGGGTTATCAATTTGATTTTAGTCCTCTTCAAACTAACTCCCAATAGAATTTTCACTAATCCAGCCTAAATCATTCCTACTGATTCACTCACGCGCCAAACACTCTTCTCAGCGTGATCTATGTGTAGACTCGTATGCTCACGCACGTGACTTTATAAAAGTAACCTTTTAGTAACATCTAGTTTGCGGTGTCTCGGTTGACCAGACAAAAGTTTTCGAGGTGGAGAGAGGAAATCTCAAGGCCTAACCAATTCCTCAGAAGCAAACCATTTCCAGTTGATCATCGGCATTTACTTTATACTAGTTTTCCCTTTCTTTAGACAATATGTTTCTGTTATATGCAAAGAACTACAAAAATACACTACCAATG
Organism: Fasciola hepatica; assembly: GCA_948099385.1. Taxonomy (NCBI): domain Eukaryota; kingdom Metazoa; phylum Platyhelminthes; class Trematoda; order Plagiorchiida; family Fasciolidae; genus Fasciola; species Fasciola hepatica. The sequence continues at coordinate 2,770,832 of CANUEZ040000117.1, forward strand.
TTGTCGATACGGTTACTATTATCATCAGGAATAATGGTAACTCAGCAGAGAGGCTATACGCAGGAGCTTTGTCGGGTGAATTTATAACGAATCGCCGAGCAATGGGCAAATATCACCAAACCACAGAATAGGAATTCACACAGGTCCTATTGGTTTACTAAAGTCTCTCTTATAAAAAGGAACTATCCTAAACCAGATATCTACATACAGCAAGGCTATTGTTTGGCATCACCTATCACGTAGCTGCCGTTGGTCTTTGAGTGGTGCAGATACATTTAGGAAAGAATAACATGGAAGGGTAGAGAACGTAAGTGGGCTTGACACGGTCTGAGTCAGCATAAAGTACCCCCACAACCCGAAAAGTGTGCTGCCTTTGCGATACGTTGTGAATATTCACAATAATCCATGTGTGCAATTCTTAATTACGTTTTCGATGCTCCTACATTCTCTGACAGTCATGTGGGTTGCGCTTCTATTTTGCACCGAAGTTTCATTCTAATTGTTGCTTTTTGTGGGTATTCAAGTGGACATTTATCAAATTACCAATGGAAAGACTGGTAATTGCATTATCCACGACTTAATTCAATTTTCCTCATCAGAGCCAACAGAAAACGAACAGAACTTAACCGCTGAACACTTCTAATCCTCCTCGAAAAAGCATTTGAATGTTACTTTTTGGCTTTTTGTGAAGGAACTATTTGTATATGACTAAAATAACCCAGATTTCTCAGAGCAGTTTTGAGTTTTGCGTTATTTCTCGTGAAGAAAGCAATCATTTGTTGACAGTAGCAGTCACGTGACCACGACATTCCTACTTGAGTGCGATACCCATTTGTGGGTCACATCAGTGACTTCATGTTCTTCAGGTCCCGCCAATTGTCTTCAGTTTGTCCTCTAAAATCTACTACTAACAATGAAAATCTTCTTTGGGAAAAGGGACATTTTTTGGAAAACCTTTTGTATTTGTAGGTAATTTACGTGTTTGTGGTTACTCGCAAGTACATTAGGGAAATGAGATGTATCCTATACGGCTTTTGTTGTTGATGGCTTTCACGTCAGTCTGGAAAGTCCATTGGATTGCTCCCAGTAATTCGCCCGAGTAGTGTTTCGTGATAATAAAGGCATATGTCATTTTCCCCTCTATCAATAAATAAGCAGTGTGAATAACATGAAAATAAGTCCTTTCAGTATAAATTTCCAGACTTGTGCATATGTGGAAACTCACTGATAGTTTAACTGATAACGAAGAACAGGAAACAAGTCATATCAAACTTGAGTCACCTTTGTGATTTCCGTAGTTGTTAGGCTTATGGAGATGACTATTGCTTTCGAATAATCCTTGCTAAGCAGCCGTGATGTGCCTACACCAAGATAATGCCCTCTTTCCATACTTACTTTTTGCATACGGTAGTGATGTTCCTACCAAACAATTAAGACCATTTCTCAAATCTCTGGAAAGCTTTGTGATTGTTCTAGGCTGTTACACTGGTCCATATCATTTGCTGGGTTCTTGACTATACTCTCTGCATGCACTCCCTGTTCGTTCACCTAGCTTGGTTTCTTTTAAGCCTACCGTAAGGTGCCGAAAGCGTTTCAGCTACATATCACCTTTAGTAACTCAACAAATTGTGGACAGCTTCTGAATAATGAACTTTCCCAAGTGCTTCGACGTCATCTTCAATGCCAACTTACATAACTTTCCTCATTCATGTTCCGTACGCTTACTTTAGCCAACGCTAACTTACGCTATGTTCCACCAGATTTTGACGTACACAAAGAGCATGAATATATTCATAGAATGTTTAACTAGCACTAGTAGCCTGAATATTATACAATGAAAAACCCACTTGTATTTTTCACATCCAAAAAACCAAAGCCAGGAGCCGGAATCGAACCGGGGCATCTCTGGATATTCATTTGCATTATTCACATCCGACTGGCCATACTGCGATAGTTCAACTGATGAAGCATCTGCACAATAAGCGGAATGTCGCCAGTTCAATTCCGGCTAGCGGCTTTGGACCTTCGGATGTGAAGAATGCAAGTGGATTTTCCCTTGTACTACGACATATTGAACTAACAATGGAAAAACGTATAGTTGAGGAGGTTCCCTCTCTGGTTTCGCAACTGCCTGATGTCTCACTCATGCATTGATAATTGGTTTTCAAAATGCGACAGGTAACCGTAACCGAATTTGGGCTTATCTGTCGTTAGAGTTGATCATAAACTTAGGATAGTCAAACCGGTCATCAAATGCCGCAAACAAAATTTGCCTAAAAATCCTGTCCACCAGCTCCGCGTTGTTAAACTTATAAGGCTTTTTGACGGTATAAACTAAACATACAGACTCGGGAAAACGCTACTCTTGAAGCAGCTTGCGAACACAGGCTGTACCTGATACCTATTTTAGTGATTTGTACAGTACACGATAACTGCAAAGACATCACTCACTATAAGAGCCCCAAAGTGTCTCTGATAAATGAAATCATGTTATTTTCCTGTTATTGTAAAAAAACCATTGTTGCCAGAAAGTGTGACCCGCTGTATACATAAACGTGCATACATATACGCTTGCGTATGTCAGTTCATATATATATATATATTATATATATATATATATATATATATATATATATATATAATTTGCTCATGTGTACACGCATGTATATGTGCGTATATGTAAACGTATGTATACACAGGTATGTATACATATTAGATTATACGCATGTACTTACGAGTAAAAGCATATATATATATATATATATATATATATATTGATACCTGCGTATACATGTATATAACCATTTTTAGATATATTTGTATACATGTATGTATATTGACGTATACGTATACAATAATATGCGTCGATGATTTCATATATATATATATATATATATATATAATTTACAGGCCAACGAAGCATTGCACAGTACTGTGATCGTTGATTTCTTCCGTACCAATGAATTATGGATTCGTGTATTATGTTTACTAAACAAACGGAACGAAAACCGATGTGAACGGTTTTGCTACAGGGGTATATTTATATGCACGTACACTGAAGTATATTATTACAGAATTATGTGTGTTTATGTGTACATATATGTATTTATCATATATATATATGCTTACGTAATTATATATATATATATATATATATATATATATATATATATATATATATATATATATATGTGTGTGTGTATGTGTGTGTGTGCACACACATATATTCCCACATGGAAACCGAACGAATCACGGCTCTCAGTAGCTGGATGGACTGCACTGGAGCTCTTTAGGTATAGTATGACTTCTACGACAGCTAAACATGCGAACCACCCACATCTAGTAGCCTATGAAACAAGCGTCGAACCAAAAGTTTCGACGTGTGCAGAAAGACAAAGAAAACGCGGTGAGGTGAATGGTCAATTTTTTATTTTAGAATTTCATCTTCGAGAGGGTAATGACGTGAACCAAAAACCAACTGGATAGTTCCAGCCGGAAAATGTTTATGCTCGGCATCTCTGAGGGGATCTAAGGAATTACGGAGTTCCTCATTGCTCGACTGAGTGATTCATTCGCCGAAGACGCGACTGAGGATTTATCCTCTCCCCGCTCTCTTGCTGGTTTCAAACTTAGTGTACCCGAAAACTGCTTAAGGCTCCAGCAATATCCTTCCACAAGTCCTCGCTTACTGACAACTTTTCACTGAGACGAATTCTCTCCGAAGTTTCTACTGCCGTTGCTTGCATTAGCACAGGCTAGGCAAGAGTGTACGAGCTGCCCGTCTCCGTCGCTGAACGATCAACAGGTAGCCTGTCTAAGCCAAACTCAATGACGGTGGCAACAGCAACAATGTGGCTGCATGGTAACAACCACGGCTTAAAAAAGGGACAAGTGCAGTCTGGATTTGTCCCCATGGTTACCATAACCGCACAGGCCCGCACACAGGGCACACTGCAACGACCAGACTGAGGACTGACATCTCGGACGACATGCCTACTTAGGAGCTTTTGTACGGCTTCACGGGCAAAGCTAGTAAGCCGTCCAAGGTAACTGGAGTACGTCTGCAACCCAGTTGCTGACTTAAAAGAACCAACTAATTGCTTCCCAATTCGTCTGCGTCTGATTTCTTCCAACTCCTCAGATGGCCTCAGGATCCGGGCAAAGATGTCCACCAGGGAGGATGCGGAGGATAACCCTGCCTTCAAATATCTATTTTCATCTTCGACCCTATTAGCTGTGGAAGTCCCGAATGAGGTCACTCAACTGACGCTATAGGCAGCTTACATTCCTTCATACGGCTACCACTTCCAACTTAGATGAGCAAATGCCGCGGGGCTGAGAATGGCAACTGCAACCTTGAACTTATCGAAAATCACCTTTGTAGACGAGTAAACAGTGTTCCGTCTCCACTGATGGATGCACCATTTGTCGTTTATAGTTACACAACTCAACTGAAAGCAGTGCTTCTTCACATCACGAAGCATGTGAGACCGACAAAACAGTATCCGAGATTCCGGGTATGACTCCCCAAAATGCGGAATACTCAGCAAGGCTGCGATCTACAACGATGGTTTTCGGACTAACAGTCACTGGAAGCGCCCCTTTCATTTCCTTAATGGCACGACGGTAACTAACGCCACTCTCATTTGTAAGAATGGCGTGGAAAAAAGACCTACCCAAACCGCTCTCACCTATCGACATGGCATACCATATTACGTACCCCCCCCCCCCTCCCCTGCCGGTTTGACTGACGCTTTGCATCAGCCCGCACCACCTCACAATACCTAGCCACCAACAGTTTAACTGAATGGGGCACGTAGATAACGTACTTCACAGTCCCGTCCTATGACACGATACGCAAATCACCCTTGCCTTCCACCATCTCCTTTATCTTCAGTGCATCCGACCGCGCATCGAGATGCTCTTGCCTAGCCCTTATAGGGTGCACATCTCTTACCGTAAACAACCTGTTTAAATTGTTCCGACAGTAAGTAAATATTTCACCAGCATTGTGAAAAGTTACCATTATTCTGGCAACCTCCGTCTCTGATCTACAGTCCGTCTCCCATTCTTATCATACATCTTGTCATTGAACAGATGAAAGTTGTAATTATGCAGCAGACCCTTGTGCATCAACTTGTACTGAGATCCGACAGCACGGAAAATGACAAATGCAGGACAACGGGTATTAAGGTATCTGGGGAACTGTTACATATCAGCATTACAACACTCACCTTGTGGCCGCCATTTGAGGCCTCCTGTTGTGAAAGCAACAGTACTTTACACGACAATAAGGAAACGATTTCGGAAAGGCACCGGGATGCGTGTGCAGCCACTTTGAACCACTTTCACTATCATAAATATAAAAAGAAGTTGACTTTTCCCTCTGAAAGACTTGGGTACACATTACGAACCAAACGGGCGAACGTTCCAAAACCTTCGACCACAGTGGCACCTGCAGCACCGGACGCCATTTACGGCCAACTGCAGTGATAACCTTGATCACAAAGCTTGTATACTCTCATACCATACTTTCAAACAAAAACCGCACTATAAAATTTCACGTCAATCTCATTTTATACGGGCACCGATTCATCTTTTTCAAGCGTTTCACATATAACAGTCCCAAAACTTCAGTCGGGCTATATTTAAGCCCGTATGTTCAGACACTATCTTTTCTGACACATGGCAACCACGTATTCACAGATGACGTAAATGGCACCACCAAAATATATCACGGATAGACGAGAAATAAACTGCCGAAATGTGTATTAGGTACGAAGAATTTTGATTCCTCAGTGGGTCTCGGAAGATTTGTGCTTCTGATACCAGTCAAAAACAAGATGGACTATGTTCACGGTTTTGTGGTTTTCGGAGGTTTTCGGCGTTGGATTTTCCCCACTTCCATATATTAAAGGATCACAATATAAAGAAAACTTACGATGGTCGTGGAAACGCCGTTCGCTGCAGTCCACTGTAATTTGGGAACATTTTTGCGGCATCTTGTTGAAGTATTGGTACAAAATTTGAGTGTGCCACGAGAATGGCCCAATGTCACATCATTTAACCAGAAGACAACTTCATCGGAATAACCATTCACGCAATTCAAAAAGCCATGTTATTATTTTGCTTTATTTGCCAATGTCTGATTTAGAGTTGCTCACGAAAAAAGCGGTCTAGAAATGTCATTTTTATGAGAGAGAAAATCGATATTACCATGGATCATTTTCAGTTGTAGGTGATAACTGTTTCTGAACCGATTTAGCATGCAGTATTAACGTCCAGAATATCTTTAAAAGCTACCCGTTCTGTTCCTCTAAAAAGTTATCGGAAGCGCAAACTCGCCAAGCTTTATCCAAGGTTATCATAGAAGAATCATGCACGTGGGCGCATTTCGACCTTCCCGGATGATTATTTGGATTGTAGTGTACATTAGTTGCAATAAAATAATGAATTTCGTCGTCGTACAACCGGAACTAACTTGCTCATTTTCCCCATTAGAGTTCTCACTGATGAAATGGTATCCACTTTACAGGGTCATCGAAAAGTCTGAATTTTTTATTTTACATTTTTACCCGGGAGGAAAGCTTCTTATCCTATTGTAGCGCGAAACCTTGTGGTCATAGTACGGGAAGAGTATCAAAACGATCAGGCTAGCCAATCGACAGCCACAGACCAAAAAGAAGGGATGGTGAAGATATCGAAAGCGTCCTGCAACAGACGAAACAGTAGATGGAACCTAGTGGGATCTGAGGGAATTAGTAAGAGGAGGGGCTACCGCTTAAGCTGTCAACTGGATTGGTCGGACCAACACAAGGGAAATGGAAGTCAAAAGAGTCAACCTAATCGCGACAGAACGGAGCAGAAATACTCAGGCAGTCAGAGGATCGATGTTGCTACATCGTGGTCTGGAAAATGAACTATATATATAGTTTTACATGTTTTACAGACTCGACGTGTTTGACTGGTCAGATAAAGGAGTGCCTTACCAGTCCTACTTTATTTGTTAAGCATAAGGTGGTGAGGTTGAACAAAAAGTTGAAAGCCGGTCTGGATAGCCTGATGGTGGTTTGATGTTCCACTCACAGTCGTTCGCCCCGGTTTCCGGTCTTGGTGTGGGCCCGTAGATAGGCACTGTGGATGATTCTCACCGAGGACGAAATAGCCGTGCGGTGATTCCACTATCTTCTTTGGAGATCAAAGATTCGTTACAACATGATAAATTATTAATCAAAAAGAACAAGTCCTAATTAAGTTATCCTATTCATATATTTACATGAAAACCATACAGTGTCACGTATAGATCATAAAATCTATTGGGTAACTGTTGTTTCCACAACTTTGTCGAGGTATTTATGGTAAAGATGAGACATCATAGCTTCTGGACACAAAACTGCAAACTTCATTTATTGTTCAGTAGACGAATCACCACGGATAGAATTCCGAAGTGGATTATCCCTCCCATTGGCCTTCGGCAATTAAAAACGCAAATCAGTAGCATTATATCAATAATAGCTCACAAGTGTAATAATCCATGAACTAGCCCGGGAAGTTACAAGTTGTCGTGGTTTCCAATACAACAGAATTTCTTCCCCCTGAGTAGTTATATATAATCAAGAAAACAACGCGTGCTAACTATTTATAACCTCTTTTTGAGAACACTGACGGTAATAATAAGATGCCGTGGTTCTCCGATTGTAAGACGTCTACAAAACCAGCAGCGGTAGCTACTAGTTACCGTATGATATACATTCAGTATCCAGTATACTGTTTTAACTAACCCGTTCAGTAAATTGCTGCATGAGTGGAACATCTAGGCCAGACATTTAATCCCATTTATTGTACACTTGTAACGCATTTGAAGTGGAACTCAATGTGAATTGACAATATCAATATTTTTCGTTTGATTGACTGTCCTTTTGGACTCCACGTATCACGCGCAAACCTCAGGTCAACCGACCAACCTTCACTCGGAAGCACCAGACTCGAGTTCCGCTCTTGTTAGAGCTCATCAGTGGCGCATATCCCGCGCCACACCCAGGGTTTGAACCCGGGCCCTCCCATCTCGAAGGCGTGTGTGTTACCACTGCGCCACCCCGCTCCCGTTCGAGCTGATCCGAATCACCAAGTTAAGCTTGTACAGATGTCGAGCTCTTTGACAGCCAGAAATGCCCGACAGCTTTCAAATGGAGACACGGTTCCGGACCTAGTTAACTCCAAGCGAATGCCTCCCATCGAGATGGGAGGGCCCGGGTTCAAACCCTGGGTGTGGCGGAGGATGTGCACCACTGATGAGCTCTAACAAGAGCGAAACTCGAGTCTGGTGCTTCCAAGTGCAGGTTGATCGGATGACCTGAGGTTTGCGCGTGAAACGTGGAGTCCAAAAGGACAGTCAATCAAACGAAAATTAAACAATCCCACACTACTCGCAAGTAACTGCGTGATGTAAATATCAATATTGACAATTAGCTGAGGGAATTCGCAATCTAGGTGAGGTATTGTGTTCAACGTTCCGAAGAATTCTAACGTTTTAAACTACAGTTTATTACAGCAAAATAGCTTCAGACTGTAGATTGGTAATCTCGGCCAGCGAAGGGCTGAACAAAAAGCAGCACCATAATAATGGAAATCCATTAGTTTACAGATTAGATATACTGACCGAACGACATGGCAGTCTGCTGTGTTTATTTACCGGATCAGGAGCCTGAAGTAGGTTATACGTTCGGCTTTGGTTCCGCGCAGTTTGCAATGATTTCTTGAATGATCGACGGCAACGTTTTTTTCTGTCCCACTGACCCTAGCGAAAACGCACATCTGCCTTCGAACTGTCTCGATTCATTTGTAAAACAGAGTATATAGGTAGTCAGCCCATCTACCCACTCGTTGCACACAGCGCATTGGTCCGACTGGTGTGGACGACCATGCCTTGAGGCTAAACGCCACTGGCAGGAATCATCTCTCGTCCATTGATTCACGATAACGATTGGCTGTCCTGTCGATCGTGGTTTTATGGGCTTGGCAGGGGCAATGTTTGCCAATGACACTAAACCGTCCATCACATGATGTGTCAAACTACACCATCACAGCATCTATATTTAGAAATAATTCTATTTGTATAATATTGTCACAGTGGTGGTCAAACCGTCACCGTGGTGGATTTCACACTCTTCTACCACGGGCTTGAATCCCCGGGCCGGAGCCACCACCGATCAATTCCCCCAACTGACAACCTGCGACCACTTTTCTGAAACAATGATTCATTGTTATGTAACGAAAAGGAAATGAAAGAATACAATAATAGAGCAGTATGTCCATTTTTATCAACCGAATTGGACGTTACTCAACAAACTGCCCCCACGGAGAACAAAGCAAATAATTTCCTAAGGCGTCAACTCTGAACGGGTGCTAAAAGATCCAGGATTGGTCTCTCTGCCGGTCACGTGCAAGTTTCAGAAACTTGTGATCGCCAAACCAATCCTCGTCGTACGCATTTGAGAGAAAACGCAGTATTTTTATAAGAAGTTTGCCACAATACAACTTCATACAATTAAATTTATTTACATAAACTGAACGTCATAAATGTGCACTCATTCCAAGCGCACTAGGAATGACAACTACAGACTAAAGAAATTGAAAATGATTAATCTACTTAGATTGAGTTTCAAATAGACTATGTGTAATATTATCCGAAAATAATTAGCACAATAATAATGACCCATGATTTTAAAATACAAATCAATAACCGTTTTCACTTTCATAGACAATGATCTCTCTATCAATAACGTAAAAGATGGCATTCAATGCCTTCTTTCTTAGCTGAAGATGAAATGTAAAAGATCGAGTTAAAAGATGCGATAGAAAAAATGATAACAGACACTGGAGCAATCACTGACGAATTTATGGAAAAGAATGAGATTTACCTTATCTACACCGTAGTCATGCGGCTGGAAAGACCCTCGTTTCTTCACCATGAAAGTAGCTCACTGATTTCCGTAAAAACATTGTTCTTTATACACTCCCCCCCCTGGAAATGTTTCACCTCGTTAACTGCTTCTGGTTGCAGTGTCGGAACAGTTGCTGATAATCCTCTCAAAGCTTTGCTTCATATACGTGAGTTTGTATGCGTAAACTTCAACAATAATCGGGGGATTGAAACAATTATCTTTTGAACTGCCCATATCACAATTCTTGGAGGGAACATTTTGAAGCTCATACATTTTAGAATAACCTAAGCTGGCTGCTTACAATTTCTGTATGCTCTTGGTTCTCGATTGCTAATTTTCCAGTCGAATGACTAATGGACCACGTGCGCCGGGAGAAAATTAGGCACGAACCTCACACAGCCGTTGATAGTCTGATGGTTATCGTGACCGTCTTATGTCTCACATCTTTTCCGTTCACAGCATGTGATGCAGGTGCGCACTGCGATGTTCTTGCCCTCATAGTCAATTCCATAAATGAGTTTTTCATTCATTAAAACTGTCACCAACATAATTTGCATTCTTTTTAAGAGAAGTACACTTGATAAACTACTGAATGGTAGCAGCAATTATACGTATATAAGTAGATGTATTGAAAAATTACCATCTTACTAAAAACGCTTCTGGGTTCATTGTCTGTATTTTTGTTTGCTCTGAGTCATATTTTGATGCTCACTGGTAATCAGAAATAGTGAGTGAAGTTACCCTATCTTTCTACGTGAACACTATGTTTCACTTTCGCTGATCTCGAAACATTACCGGCTTTTGTCGGTAAAACATGGTTAGGCGAGTTGCCATGCAAAAACGAAAGTAACCGGAATATGGTTTACTTCACAGATTTGGGTCTGCACCACCAGAATGTTTTATGCCTAATTCTTCAATAATGTTGCCAATAATATCATCCTACTGTGCCGGATGTTTCTTTTTGTGACAGCGAACAGACTGGGGTGAATTTTGCGGAGGGCTGTCTCACTGTCTGAACCGGTATCCAATAACTTCATCTCTTAATTTGTTTGATATGCTTGGTGGAAGAATTAGACGCACCATAGTATTTTATTATCATTGCTCTACCCCCCAATATTCTCCGTGAAATCAAAAGAGGACCATGCCGAGATGACTTTGCAAACGCACATTTGTAGGCCACAACAAAGGTTGATGTTTTATAACTATCAGTTAATTACGATCCACGTAGTTCCCGGGAGTCTAATTATCGAAAATGAAATAGTACAATGGATGAAAACGAAGAGTGTTCGTAGCCATCGAAACAAAAAACATCTACACACGACCTTCAGAAGTATAAGCCTAACTAGACGGCTATTGAACCATCACTGTATGCCCAAAATGAGGGAGAGGAGAGAGAATAAAAGTCGAATAAAATCAGTACTTGACTAACTTGACTTGTCGCAATCATTAAATACGCCTTCATTCATATTAACGTCTTGTTCGTTGATCTCCCACTTCACAGGGCAGGAGGGCTCAATAACACGGTGCTCATTCACTATGATAAAGATATGGAAAGCATTCATTTCAAGCTTGAAGCAAAATACAATGTGACCTCCTAAGTAGATATATATATATATTATATATCTAGTATATGGTATACGAACATGGTATCTGTAGCCAGTCCTAATAGCTTAAAGGTCAACGTGTAGGGCTTACAGTCTTCTGTTCTTCGTTTGATTTTGGTTAGTATTGCAAATAACCGCTCACTTATCGTGAGTCAGCCTTGTTCCCTTCCTTGGAAAGGTACTGTCAAATTCAGCGTCCAAACGGCATACTGAATTTGTGCTGTTTTTTGATGTTTCGCATACCATATCACATATACATACGTACATCATACAAGCGCATAATAATTATCGGTTTTGTACTGAAAACCTTCCGATTTCAAGCGTCAACAAAAGTTTAACAGGAAAGTTGTCCGTTACCAAGACTCATCAAGTAATCAGGTTACTTATAAGCGATAGTAGTCTCTTCATGAGCATCATTACGACCCCATTGGTCGATCTCGACTACTATCACACTCGCATGCACGCAGGTACGCAGGCACATCACTGTGACTTCATCCGTACCACGGACGGCCTACTCTAACCCATCGGACTTCGGTCCTGAGCCATACGTGTTTTTTATTCGGTGTTGCTGAGTGACCCTGTGTGACAGCACCCAATGGCGTGTACTGATTTCGCTTGCCTATAGGCAATTTACTTGTTTGCTAGTTCGACCACTTACGTGCTTATTGAGCACTATGTTCTCCTTAAATTCTGAGCACAACACTTACAGTTCAAGCAACCAATTTACTGGAAATGTATCGAAGTGATAAGGTCGACGGTTACTTTTCACTGCCAGTGAAGCACTAGACAACATGTACGAGGGAACAATGTCGAAGTTTTGATTCGACCAGTCAATAAATGCGGTTCTAACGTCATTGATCAAAGCAATTTGGTGTGGGGGATAGGGACGGCTTATTTATTGATTGAATAGTTATGGGTTCAGTAGTTCTGTCGCTGGCACTGTTTGAGCACGCCTAGTTCAACTCTGAGTTTTTGGCGTATAAGCCATAAACAACAGTCTAGTTATTGCTAATCGTCTAATAAGAACTAATTAATAATTTGACAGTTTTTTGCATTTCTTTCAGTACGGTCATCAAGTTGCCTGAGTCGTCTGTGCTTCCAAAAATATTTTAAACGTTCTATGTCCTGTTGCCAGAGAAGACGTGAAACAGGACTTTTTTTACATAATCAGAGAAACAAAGCTAGTGCTGACATAGCTTACTCCAAATTATGTACGAATTTCACAAACATACGGTGATAGGATTGTAAAAGTTGTATGGAAAATCACTAGAAAATCACTTAAGCTCGTGCCATTTCTAAGTAATGTTCAGTAAATGGTCATGTTAATGATGCTAATTAGAGCTTATTTCAATTGGACGAATTAATTTAAATAAGAAAATCCATTCAAGTAACCATGAACATTTCACCAAAAATTCATTTTCATTTATTTGTTTTTGTACACTTCAGCCGAACATCGGCAAGCAAACTCCATGAATTAGTTTTGACTACATAAACCGAATTTACCATTAGTGATAAGAGATTAGATTCTTATGTGATATGATTTATCATGAAGTGTTAACGTTCAAACCACTGAAAACCATGGATGCACTGTCCAGCTGTTCCATCCCTGTTAAGAATTATCAGCAAAACTCTAATCTTCTGCTATCCGTACTCATATAGTAACCCAGCTGTGTAGGTTGTTTACCGGAATGCTTTTGCTGCACTTAGGCCCCTCCAGAGAAGTGGTCCATCATAGAAGTCACTCGCTGTGGCGGAAATTCTATGCTATCATTCAAAGCCAGTGTCGGAAGGACGCCGTTATGTGACGTATAAGTTCAGTAAACCTTACAGAGCCAACCTGGGTACTCCTGTGATTAAGGTGTTAGATTCACAGTCGTTCATTCAGGATTCGAACCTCAGTGGGGCTTGACGGAGGTGCTCCTCAGATAATTCGTAACAGTGATAAAACGGCTGCGTTAGGTGTAGTATGCAAGGATTAGTGTTCCTCAATGGCGGGGTATGAGCGCTTTTGATCTGCAAAAACTAAAAACTGGAAATGGTCATGAGCAAAATCACTTAGTAAGTGCGTCAACGGGAGCCTTCACTTACCTTGATCAAACCCCAAAATGGCTTTCAGAAGCTGGCCCACTACAAGTGCCATCATGGCTTTCAATAACGCCCACGCTGCGTGATATATCAAATCACGTGAAAAACCGAATTAGAGGTGTCCTCGAAATTGGCTAGATGAGATGATTTTTCTCCGCAAATGATTCCTCTTTCCTGGTTTTTTTTGCAGTGTAATACATGCTTTAGGCTGTGCGGTAAAATGTTATTCAAACTTGATATCAGTCGCGTTGATGGCTGCAATTGTGTACTCTGGTCACTAGGATAAATCAACCTGAAGTTCAGCGTTGTAAACCTATTCTGATGTTGATTTTGGCTTATTTCTAAACCGATACAAGTAAAGTTCACCAAAAGTGATTTTTGTCACTTAGAAGTGGATACCGATTCCACTGGAATCACTGCTTGTTCTCGATTGTCTGCCCAACAGATATAAGCAAAAACCATAGCGAACAGATTTTGGAGAATTCGGCATTGTCTAACAGTTCAACAGCTGTGTATGGTGTCCTCTACTTCGAATGAGTGACCTGGAATTCGAGGTCAGACGAGTGTGGTCCGGTAAACATCCATTTGGTTTTTATTGCGTTAAAGAAAGTTTTACTGAAAACGGGGAATATTCCGTCACTTATTCAAGGTTTAGGGGACGAAATCGCGCAAGCCCATCAAACTTCAGATGCTGTACCACACATGTTTCTCATTCCTTTGTGAATAAGAGCATGATATTTCACGTTTTCGTGCAGACCCTGTTGTCATAACACTGATGTGGTTTGTGAGAACGAAAATACGCAACTTGATTGATTATCTCAGATCTACTGGTGTGACAGTTGACATCCTGTGATCTGTAAGTATGTGATTTAAGAAACTCTCGTGCATAAATGCAAACAAAGGTGGACAAAAGTTAGTTGCTGCAGTCATCGGCCAATCAAAAGCCAGTGCTATTCAAAAGACAAATGTGACTAAGTGTCTTGTTCGGGAAAGTATTTGACGCTCATCTCAGATCTTTTCGAGCATATATTTAATTTTCATAAAAAGTAATGGGACTTGATGGACTCATAAATAAACCAGTCGTACAAAGAGATTCCCGAAGAAATTCGTTTTAGTTATTTTGAAGTTTGCAAAACTCAACAAGTTGGTCAATATGGACTGCAATAAATCACAATCAACCTTGTTGATGACTCATTAGCATAGCTACTCTAAACGTCGTAGAATTCACCGGGGCTCGAAACAATGAGGTTTTCCTGTCTATCAGGTCTGAAGTAATTCCATGAAAACGGTCTTGTTGCTGAACAAAGTTCCAGATCACGTCTCATAAGAGGCTATACATCACAAGGCCAAGGACATATCTAGACATTTGCCATAGGATTTATAATAGTTAAACCTCTGGAAACTTTGATGATCCAATGTTTCCAATTTTTCGCTAATAGGCTTGGTCTAAACAGATTAAAAAGTATTCCTAGGGTTCTTTGGTGGTTAGATTCCCCTGTTTTCCGAGTTGACGTAAGCACGTTCACCCGGGTGCAAGCCTGTTATTGAGAGATGGATTATTAACCTATTTGGATGACAAGACAAAACTAAAAACATCGCGATATCTAGGCGATTTCAAAGAAGCCTGTATAATGGGGCTTTCGATACACTGTCAGATCTTTACAGTTGAGCTACGTCACACAGTATATACCTGGACCTTTTTGGTAAGGGAATTATTTTCTTTTCTGCTCATTCGGTACGTATTTATCAATCATAAAAAAAGTTGTACAAATACAGAATGGCGGAGTTCCCCAAACTCTAAACATAATTGACTTATTGCTTCTCTAGAAAGTTCTCATTTTCTTAAAGTTATTTGCCACTCCCAGTTCACACATGGAACCTGATTGCTTGTTCCAATCCAAGCGCATGAAAGGCATTTGCATTTTCCATGGTTACTTGCCTCAAAAGAGTGTACGACAGCGAAAACTGATTAGATTTATTTGCTCGAAGTATTGGGGTTATTGGTTCTATGCAAGCAGGATTTCGGTGCACAGTATCATCATTTATTACGTCGGTTGATTTTCTGTCACATCAAATGAGATAATTTAGTAAGCTCGCTAAAGAATGTTAAGCTTCTGACAATTCTTTTGATTTTGAATTCAAACTCGTTTAAAATTGACAAAATCACTGAAATACCCTGGGGAAAAAGATTCTTTTTCCATTTGTATTTAAACAGCTTCGTGTGTCGAATAGCTACCGTGCTTGACGCAGTTTGCTCTGTCAACATTCTGTTGAGCTGTACAGGACTTGGTGCTCACTCAACTAAGGGAAAACCTAAAACCAAAATGTGCTTCCCTGTTAGAGAGGGAGAATTTGAGTTACGTGTTTGTTGAAAACTTAAACAATCTTTTCCCGTGACCAGGACGATTTCACTGAATCTTTACACAGTGTTTACTACAGACAACGGTTATTATGACAGTTTCTGTATAATCGAAAGCGTGACAACAAAATTACAAATGTGTCTCCCCATGGTAAACATGATGTCATACACAGTTATTTCTGTTTGCACAGCTTTGGTTTTCATCGTTTAATTGCTATCGCTTCGGTAAATCGAAACCGTTTCGTGTTTTCTGTTCTGTGAACCACCCGAAACTCTATTTTTTTGTCAACTTGGTATGGAGTCATCAGTAAGTGTTGAGCTATTGATGATGACGGAGTCTTATCAGTTCGTCGATCGTTGGTGTTAGGCATCTTAGGGTCAGTTGCGTGTTGAATCTAACTGAGAATGTGTTCCGAAATCCGATTACGTAACTGCCTTTCCGTCCGATGGATGTAGGTGACTCCACACTCACATTCGAACTGGTATATCACGTGTGAAGTGGTGTACAGAAGGAGGCCTTCTTTCGTCGGCGGCATTGATATGCCTTTCGTGCGGTAAATGATTTTCGGTTTGGGTGGCATAAGTTCGTGCAAAAGCTGACCTTAATCATCTTTCCAGTATTGGGGTGACGTCATCAACCCTGGACAGGAGACATATGGTGACCTCAATTCGTGGTACTAACGTAGTATTCCTTTTCATAGGCTTCGTGATGCTGTGTCCCTCGATCAATGCATCTGGACACCCACTGTTTCGCAGTGCCAATCGGATCAGACTGAGATCATCAGCGACTGTGTCATCCATACAAATCCGTTTCATTTGGTTGAAAATGGTGCAAACTAGACCTCACTCACAGGATATGGGCGCATAGCTTGCAAAATGTAAATATTGGCCTGTCCACGTTTTCCTGTGGTTGACTGACCTTGAGATTGATCCATCGGATATCCGTGTTAGTTTGATATCCAAGAAGTTCAATATGCTGTCTGTCTTGGTTTCCATAATGGAATGGACCTTAAGATGCAGTTTTTAGTTTCTCTACGATAACTTCTACTTATTCTTTGTTGTCGGTTATGACCAAAGTGTCGCCGACTTATTTTCTAAAGAACTCAACTTTGACAAACGTTTTGTCACATTTCTTTTCTAAGCATGCCAAGTCAGCCAGCACCGGTCCCAAGGGACTTCCCATCTCGACTCCATCGATTGGTCGGTATGCTCTCCCTTGGAACGAAAAGGAGAAATGTTTGGTGCATAGCAATGACATCAGTTCCAGGATGGGTGTAGGTAGATGCACCAGCAAACGGTTCTGTTAAATATGATCACAGATTAGCCGTATAACTTCTCGGACTGGCACGTACGCAAACAAAGTTTTGGCGTCAAACGAAGCCATAAGCTCTCCATTGATATATAGGTTTTTCAGTAAACCCGACATTTCGAAATTATCCTATTTTAGAAAATTTGACCAATGAGTCATTGACCGGCCCGAGGATAGAAACTAACCCTTTGGCCAGCTGATGTTAAGGGGCTTTTCTCAGGGAGAGCATCGGCTTCAGGGGAACTCCTGATTTGTATAATTTTGGTAAGCCATATATTTTGGGGTTTGTTATGCCTTTGTTATCAGCTTATGAGCTGTACTCTCATTTGTAAGACGACCTCCGCGGAGGAACTGCTTCTCAAATCTTCCCCGTGGTTGCATTTCACTGGGGTTGTCAGTTTTTCTCCTGTCTGAATTTGCTGGTGTCACGTAAAATCGGTTGCACTTTTCTCTCTTAGTCGGATTTATCCAGCAGCGCAACTCGAGAGCCCTTATCGGGGCACAAAATAAGCACATCATTGCGCGATTGAAGGTCTTTCGGAGTTGAGATATTTCTCGGTTAGATTTGATTATGTTGTCTTGACGGAACTATTAGATATTGGCTTTCTGAGTACATGAGTTTAGCTGTGAACCAATTTTCAGTGTCGGTGGAGGATGACCTGAGTGTTCTTGTTCGTTGGTGTAAGCATCTATACTGTGCTTTTGTTTCCAGGGTGTTCAGTTTCTTTATTGGTATTGCGGAAGGAATCCGCTTGATAGATCTTCAGTCCCAGTTTAACTGAGCTTCACAGATGACAAGTTCTTAACACATTTCTCCCGCTGGGCAGGGAATTGAGAATCAATCTGAACGTGTTTTAGCAACTTTTGTGATTGTTTCTTCATCTTTCTTGATTTTCCGAACGACAATGGTTGTGAAATGTTGCTTGTTAATTCGAAACAATATTCATTTAGTCCATTAGGGAAGTAGTTCCGGCAACAGAAGTTTTACCGACTCTATTCGTTTCTCGATATCAGCAATTTGACAATGCGCATTCTGGCGTAAATTTGTTTAAAAGTAATAGTTGACCAATATATCAAAAACACCAATATTTTGCATTGAGGAGACTAATTTCAACCTGATTTTCAAAAGTTATCCAAAGCGGAACGAATACTGCATTTTTTTGCTGCAATACGTGAATTTCCAATACATTTGTGGCAAAACATAAAACATTTTCTTTTTCCTCCTTTTGGGATTATTTTCCCGCCGGCTTCGAGCCTCAGATATGATTCCTTCGATGCCATTTCAGTACACGAAGAACATAGAAGCCCATAAATTCCTTCTTAGTTAATACGTACAGTACGTGGATCAGTATCGTGCCTTGATGTAAACCCAGCTACGGGGTCGGTGAATACGGAAAATATAACTTTCCATAAAACAGACGAAGTGTGTATTTGCTATTCTGTGTGCGTTAGTTTGCTCATGAATCGAGAAATCTGATAATCAGCAAACAGGAAACCGGTGTAGTTTCATTGGGACTAGTTTTTGGAGTTGTCAATGAAAATAAACTCAGGAATCAGTAGTTCGTTTTCGGTGCTGTTATCACTCCGATCGATGATTACCCATGAAAAATTCTCAGAGTGCGTTTTCTTGGTGCCCTCTTGATAAGATAACCGTCGTTATGTTTTTCGGTAATATGGTTTGAGGAATAGTGACCAAAACTGATTTGGTGGCCTCATAAAATGCAAGTTTTCACAACAATGGGATATTTGATATCAGCTAGAAAATGTGGCTGAAGATAAACGTAAGATTGTATTTCCCTTCGCAAATCTGCTAAAAATATTAGTTGATTGATGAAATGTTTTTGATCCATTTTTGATTGTGGTTGTAGTTTTATTGGCGTAGTGGAGTACGCACACTACTCACCGAATAAGTAAGTAGTTGAGTGTTTAAAAATCCATTATGGTAAAGCATGGAATGATAATGGACGAGATAAGTCACACGGACTGCATGCAATAACACGAAAAGTACACTCAAACCTTATTATGCCATGCTTAATCACTTTATTGCCGCCTTCACATAGATTAGACATCTACAATGCAGACAAGCAGTTTTGTTGTCCTTTTTCATTTTGTCAGTTATCTCTCTGACGATAGTCGTTGTTCGTTTCCAGAAACAGATGTAGTAGCTGTGTAAGGTCACTTCCATAAAAGCCCATTTCACTCAATTTATTGTTGTTAGGGGATTATTTCCGTATTGCCCAGTAAATTCACGTTGCAAACTAACAATTTAAAATACACGAAAAGCTTATGCAAATCCGTGTTAGGTGAGGTAAATCGTGCATCAAAAGTGGAATTTTAATCCACTTAAAATATATCTGCACTCAAAATGGGCGACATTCTTGGTATCACGTTATTTGGTTACACCAGATAAATGACAGTGGAATATCCGTTTTTTATTGGTAGTTTGGTCTACCTTGTAGTGTGGTTTTCACTTAGACTGAAGTGGGCTCCGACCAATGGTAAAGCGTTGTCGTAAGTGAGGAAGCCGAGAGAGCGAATTATAGTTCACTGGTTTCCGCGCACAGACTTTCACTTAACTGGAGGACCCGGAAATTCTCTTGTAACGACACGTATGGTGGGTGACGTTGAGTTCATAAACTTTGATCACCGGTTTTCCCAACAAGAGATCTGCAGCTGTAATACAGTCGTATTCCCCTGAATCAGTTTATAATAAAGTTTAAACTGCGAAGTCGGAAAATCTACCATCATCGTCGTTCATCTGCTTGCGGTAAGATGTGCGCGTAATTGATTAATCAATTTGTGCAATAATCACCGACACCATTCAGAGCGTTCGTAAAAGCTGTGAATATTCTCAGTTTCTACAGTTCACTGATTTAATAAACGAAGTCACTTAGCGAGATGACCAAGATTTACAATTGTTTAAAATCTGACGAATGACTTTATTAAAATAAGTTTCATAGGTATCCAAACACCAACACACTGTTTGAAAAATAAAGCGACCCACTCACGATTAACCCGGTAAAACTCACGTAGTAACTCATCCTGACTAAAGTTCATAGAGTAGTATGCAGGGATTAGTGTTTCTCCAAAGGGGGATTGCCTACGATCGATCTGCTAAATACAAGGAGAAGACGATGAGCCCAATGACCAGTAATTGCATCAAAAGGATCCTGCTCTTGCTTTATTCGTACACCAGCGTAGCTTCTAACTGCCTGCTTAC
Source organism: Fasciola hepatica (assembly GCA_948099385.1). Taxonomy (NCBI): domain Eukaryota; kingdom Metazoa; phylum Platyhelminthes; class Trematoda; order Plagiorchiida; family Fasciolidae; genus Fasciola; species Fasciola hepatica. The sequence goes on from CANUEZ040000117.1 coordinate 2,791,353, forward strand.
TGCAATACGTGAGCTGAAATTCCACTACGACCAAGGTCGTGTAATAGTAAAACCACTTTAAAAAATGTAGCATCTAAGCTAACATTGCTCCCAGTGTGTTATTGAGTTGTGCTGATTCGACTAATAGGTTTCGTTCGACTGAGATGTTTGTGCTTCTAAACCATAATCCATAGTAACTAACGTGTAGTGTCTCACGGTTAGGACAAAACAGCACTGATTTAAAAGTACAATGAAATTGCAGATCCTACAAAGGCAGTTCAACTTACACCTTCATTTTATTCATTATTAAGAATGACATTGTGGACAAAAATGACATGAACATATAATTTCGGATATTCAGCTGGAACAAAGATGCAAAGCTGCACGGGTTTTTGTTCTATTCAGATTTGAGGAAGAACATAGAGCAGAACAAATCCATATATTTGGGCTTCAGTAAGCAAGTAAGTGTGCGAATAAGCAAGCAAGTGAATCATCGATAGGCAAGCACAGCAGTACGTGAGATCGGGTGCGGTCAATCAGGGCCATTCAGCAACACCGAATAAAAAACACGTCTGGCTCAGGGCCAAAGTCCGATGGGTAAGAGCAGGCCGTCCGTGGTACGGATGAAGTGACAGTGATGTGCGTACTTACCTGCGTGCATGGAAGTCTGGCAGTAGCCAGCTTCGAACGCCCGGCGTTGTAGTGACGCAGTCAACATTGTGACCAACATTAAGGCCACACTATAATTTCCAACGGTGATTTGAGCTTTAATACTGCCCGGAGGGGGGGGGGTTACTCTGAGTGTATGGGCGACAAGAAGTATCCAAAGAAGGTTCTCGGAAGCCTGATACGCTTCAAGGTTTTAATTCAGTAGACACCTTGAACTGGACAGTATTTACAATCCTCTGATTCGCCAGAAATTCACCAGTGCGAAAAAACAAATACAAGTCAGTGGACCCTAACCATATCAACCCGTGGACCAAAACCCAAAATCTTCCCGCAAACACATCCATGCAACAGATCAGCCGAAGGCTTATTGGGCCGGGCTTATGCAAATGGAAGCAACGTCATGAAGGTCTGGAGGACAAATTACCAGTTTTAGGAGGTATCAAAATACAGTTAAATGTCTAGGTTTCATATTCGGATATATGCTCCACAAGATCAAAAGGATTGAAGTTCGAACCGGTTGTCGATGGATGCGATACTTGTGGATGATGTACTGTCGAGCAAATGCTACTTCACTTGTGATTTTACTCGGATTTTCTATGCAAGGCCGTGTAAAATTGACGACCATGACGAATTTATTTGCAATAAGCTTGCCTTTACTAGTTGGCATGTCACTAATAGCTGGGTAGAAGTATGTTGGTAGCTCTGTGTGATCACACCATGGTAAAATGAACTATTTTTAAAGCTTAATTATCCAATTTCGTTATCAGTCATCATCATATCAAGCTGACAACCCAATGCACTTTTTTCTTCAGGAGTCAAAATTTACCTACTGCTATTACTTCCAGTAGCATAAATCGAAATCCAACCCTCTCGGGAATGGATCCGTTTCTGGCAAACACGGCACACATATCACTGGTGAGTCGAACGTTCGTATAGCACGATAAATCACATTACGTAAAAAACATAGACATCTTGGACATTTCACGCAAACAATAGAAAGGTATGCGGATCCCACCTTGAAGCTAGAGACGATCAGCTTGGATATGGGAACCAGTGGTTCTGAAGTTGTTATTTGAGAAGTCAGCGATGACAAAACTCCTGTGAGTTAGACGTTTTATTTATCCAGTTTGACATTCACCATCATAAAGTGATGTCAGTGTGTAACGTATCGACTAGGAATTACATCCGATCGAGTGTGGAGTAATTTCGTTTATTGCGTAGTACCAGTACTCCACTCACGGTTGTGACGGTGAACTTGCATAAATAATTTTTAGGAAGAGTTATCATTCAGATTGCCCCTGGTTCCAAATGAGACACAAACACTGGCGACACCATTTCCGCTCGCGGTTACAAAAACTCTAAAGTAGATAACGAATCAAAAACGCCGGTCAAGATGAGGTAGACTCTGTGGTTGAACTCACGGTACCGTTTTGACCCAGGCAAGCACACATTGATCAGTCAACCTAAGCATAAACAAACACCGGTGACTATATATTATGACAGGTGTTGTGGTACAAAACATTTACTCGTTTAATGTCTTCAACAGTCCGTCTTCTGTGCTCGGTTGGGTTCTTCAGTGTTTCTTTTATAGGGATCCTGTTTTACGTGTTCTCCTCGTAAAGCATCTCCTCCGATCTGTGCAAAGACAGGTAAAAGTGGATTCGCTAGTCAGCGAGAATGTCTCCTTGGTGTTCGCTGTTTTGTTGCCTCTAATTTGCTAAACTATTCTCTCCTCCTCTGAAGTTTTTCACTATTATTGTTACTTGATGTGGTACTAGTTCGGAAATCAACTTGCACTTCAACACCTTATAGCGTACGAATCGGTCATAAGTTACGACTGAAGCGACTGAAGCAAAAAATTTTATTTTTCTCATGAATAACCTTTATAGGTGCAGATTAGTTTCACTCAGTATGAAACAAGCTCATTCACAAAAAGGTGACTAATAAACTCGGTTGACCGAGAGGTTGATAATCTGAACAAGAGACAGTGAACCGTGTGTGCGTCGGACTACGTTCACCAAGTATTCACAGGTTTTCACAGTGTCCTTGGCTTATGGGTTCTGAACGTCTAAGCACCATCCGACGGGATAGCATCAACGCGCAGGTAAAATTATCCGTTCTCCTTCCTCTATTTGAGGTCTTCAAGACAGATTTGACCGGTAAACTTCATATGACCTTGGTTTCTGGAAACTGATTATTATGATAACCGGGAGTATTTTGCAAGTGTTGATGTGCTTGATAATTATTGAAACCTATCCGTGATTTAGTAAGCCTTTTTGCATCGTTCAAGCAAAACATGCGGTCACAGGAAGAAGTGGCAAATCAACAAGGAAAATATTTAACACAAACAATGACATTTTCTGCATTGTTTTGAAGAAAAGAACGCCCAAAGAGCACCAAATATATCTGGAGAGACGTTTTCTTGGCAAATTCCTCTATACTTTGGAAAAAATGAATGGGCTAAGTAAGGCGCATCACCTTTCGGTAAATCTAAAACCAGAGTATTACTATCACTTGTAGCAGTTGTTTTGCCCAGGGATTACTTAGAGGCTCGTGATATGAAATTCACAAAGAAACTCATTTCCGTCACTGAGGGGTTGTAAAACTTCTTTAAACCCCGGTTTAAATGGGCTGTATACGGAGTGGCGAATTTATCAAATTTTGCCTGCCACTTTTCTCACTGAGTGGAAAGATAACCCAGAATTCTTTTGTATTTAATCCCCACCATTGAGTGCGCACACACAGCATGAAATCCTCGTGTCAGGGTGAACAGTATAACTTAAGGGACGGATTGTTTCCGAAAACCACAATTTTCGTTCAGATTTCCACTATATATGTACCGTTTAATTATACTACCTTCATTGTTACAACGTGAACGTCCAATCAATCATAAACACACACCACGTTCGTAAGCGTTTTAGGGCGAACAGAAAATGAAACCGAGCAATTTTCGGCAATTTGACATGTTATTCAGTGCTATAAGAACCTATTGTAGGGCCCTTTTTGTGGATGCCCCTATTTGTGGATATTGAGGGAGAGAGAAAAGAACCGGCGGTCTGAACAGTTGCTACCCCCGGGGGACTTTTATTTGTTGGTGCTAACCCAGATGTGTTTATATCTCCAATGCAGAAAATGTGTACATCCACTTGTTCCAATTGTGCCCACTTTTTTCTGCTCACCAGTCCCTATCCCGGCAGACGACTTTGATTTAAAGGAGACGAACTGACCAAACGTTCGTGAAACCAGAAAATTGAAACCTAGCAAACAAATAACGTATTCACTTAATACTGATATTCAAAATGATGCTGTATTCAAGTAAATTTTCCTATTCTGTTCCAAAAAGAACCGATGTTGGTGTTCTTCAGCTACTCCTGAGAGGTTGTCGTCGTCAGTTATTCATCTACGGGTATTTATAAATGGGCTATTTAAATAGCTTTGACTTTTTAGTGCCTCGGTCCTATATTCTATCGCACTGAGTGTATATCGTGCAAAATTTCTTTTGACTCATAGATTTTTCAGATAAATGGCTTCGATAACCATCACTTCGTATCATTATTGGGGTAAATAACTTTAACTGTCTTCTACCAAATTTAAAATGTAATATTCATTGTCTTTTGCATTCATAAAAAGGTTGAAGTTACTGTTTGACAAACTGAAACTTTTAGCTGAAAGTTTCCCAGGAAAAGCAGTTACTTTGGTTGTATTAGGTTTATTGAGAATTGTGGGACGGGAACAGTGAGACAGCACGATAGAGCTACGAAGATATGTAGAATGACAGCTTGTGTTAACTCTACAATACTTGTAAAGAAGGGTCACCCACGAAAATGAGCTGATCAGAAAAGAAATATCCCTCAATTTCGTTGCTATAATAATAGAAAATGGTAGTGTATGTGGGTAATAGAATATTAGTTTGGCAGAATTCGATCCTTCTCCCAGCAGTGACGCTCATCTCATTACTGAAAATCATGGAGATACTGGCAACCATCACAGGAGTCGGTCGTTGCGCGGGAAATGAAAGGCTACCATCCCAAGCCAATGATGGAAGGTTTCTATATCACGTAGTGAGATCCAGCAAGCAGTTCTGGTGGTTAGGTGCCCGATTCACAATCGTTCACCCCGAGTTCAAGCTCGATGGGGGACCGGTGGAAGAGCGTTGTTGATGAATCCTAAAAAGGATGAAACGGCTCTACAGTGCTTCCATGGTTTTCAACCATGGATTGGGCTTTGTTAATACATGACGAATCATATTCTGCAAAGCAGTAGTGTATTGTCGAGCTTTACAACAAAAAACAACAAGCAAACAAAAAGTAATTTTTGCTAACATCCTCATTTACAACTTTGTCGCTTGTTTTTCTCTAGGTTACTTGGTTACCCGTGTAGATTAGTTATAGTTTAGATGCGGATGTAATTAAAATAGTCTGTGCTACTTCCTTGAGTGTTTGCACTGCTTCTTCTATTCGATCAATTTGATTATTTGTACTTTTGGAATCAATAAAGCCTTCTTGATGATCGGATATTGGTGAATTTCATTGACTAATGAATATATTGAGGGAAAACGGTTGTTCACTGGCGTCCATCAGAAAGTACAGTTTCCCACTAAATGCCAAATCAAAATGTCCACGAATAAGGAAGATAAACGTGTTCATCCATCCACCTTTCAAAAGTGATAATTTATTGACTAGAATAAGTTGCCAACTCACTAGTGCGGTAGAAATCACTTTCAACGAAGCCAAATTCAAGATAATGCACGAAACTCGTCGTTCTGTCAGCAACACCAGCTTAGATGGACTGGACGTTCATGTCATCTCCAATTGTACTTGCCAGTTTCAATGGTCCTGTGGTATAAGGTACGTGAGAAGGCCATAAAGCCGTCTTCCTACCAGAATATATGAGCATATCCCGGAAAACATAAGTCCTAAAGGCGGAAAATTACCACATAGTGCAGTGAAGTCATTTTTTGAGTTCAGGTCAGCCAATTGACTCGACTAGTGCTTCCAAGATCATTATGAGATCGAGAAATAAAAGTTTGCTGAAGTTCACGGAAACAGTAATCGTTCATAGGACAAAGCTCAAACCGTGTATCCATATGGCATTTGTTACGCAACTCGTGTTGTTATGGTGGTAACCTGTGACCTCACCCTGATTTTCTCCCACCATCCCTTTTTTGGTCCTTATTATGTCGCACTTTTACGACAGATGACTATATCTGTTCGTTTTTACGTGTACAGTTGTCTATTGTTTCAATTTAATGTAAACATTTATAATATGCGCTAACAGCCGATTGACAGCATGCGAAATCGATGGCCAATGTCATTTCCGTCTACGTAGTTCTTTTTACCTTACTGAAATTTCATTATTCTAAAAAACTCCAGATTATATTGACGTTGTTTTCACTTAGATTCTGAGTGGCAACGCTTTTATCGATCAGTAACGGCATTGCAGCAATCAGAAAGCAAAAGAGACTGTAGTTCTTGTACATGGATCCCGTGCCCAAACTGCTGAATTCCTACGGAGCATAAGAACTGCGTAGTGGCTCACTCTTTCAGCTGATCCAGATAGTGAGAAATTCACCTTTATTTTTGAGTCCGAAAGTCCATCAATGCGAGCCAAAAATGAACCGACGCTCTACTGGTGACCAGGATAACGCTATACTAGCTGAACCGTCAAGGTTCAATCAATCTGATGTGACTAATGCAAATAAATAACCAATGATGCGTAAACAACTATTTCATTGGTATACAGTAACTCTCCTGGGTTTATTCAGTGGACTAGCCTTGTCGGTCCCTTCCAAATGGGGCGGACAGCTCTAGGCTGAAGGAAATCGAATGGATATTTCGATAAATTTGGAGATTTTTTGGATGGCTCGAAGAGGTAGAACGATCCGGGTAATGAAAAATCAACATGCGCTGCTTGCACACAAAATGGTGAATAATGAAAATGCACTTTCCAGTACCTCGACTATTCTGGCTTTCCAGATTATCAATACATTCTGGAGGTTTTTCAGCGAATAATGTCAGTGCTAACAATACCAACATCAAACATTGACCCGCCCTTATGGTCATCAAAGGTTCAAAACATTGTATGGTGAGCACCCTATTTTGATTAGCATGCAATGGCTGTTTCCGAACAGGTATACGTGCAGGCGGCATTCGTTGTAGAAAAAATATCAGATGGTATGGGACAAGGACATAGATAATCTTCTAGTTAAGTGTAACTAAAATCGACCAGTTGCAGCAACCATGACTAGTAGGGTACTGTACGTAGCAAACCTTCGCATCAACATATAAGTGAGATCTGCAAATACCGTGACCATTAGGAGGCTGACTGCTCGGTTCGTGTTTGATTTGTGTTACTATGTCTCTTAATCGAATCGAGGTTTTTCTATCATGATTATCCCCACCATGAGCGCCGTTTCTGGCCCGAAATATGCTCCTTCTTCTGATGCCGATCGGCTTCTGAGAGCATGAGTTGGGTCGTGTCACACGAAGCAGACATTAGGATGTACAGCTTTACTGAGATTCCTTCACCTTATAAGCACGGTTATGCGTATGTCGCTGCAGGAATAATTACACTTATATGCATTTTCGATATCGATTAACCTTGAAACGATTTTGTTTAACAGAGTCTATTCTTATGGCACACTCTCCGCCAACGCGAACCTGATTGGAATCCATCTCCGCAACCACGTAATATCTCAAGTACGGTTGCCACGGCAAATTTACCATCTGTATGCTTGTTTACATCTTTGTGCAGGTGTTGTCGGAATTTGCTGAGATAAATGTTTTCTTCGAAATTAATTTTCTTTCCTGAACTTTTCATAGTATGTCTTAACACAAAACTAACACATGAAATTCTATAGAACTTGCCGTCAATCACGTTAATTCTACTGCGATCTGCTGACGATTGAAATTGTGTGACCTTGTTCACCATAGAAAATTATTCTGTGGTTCAGACGTCCGAAATTAAATTAATGCCACGTATGACTTGTTGGTAAAACCATGAATGAAAGAATCATTACTGGTGATTTTTGTCACTAAGGTGTAAATGCTGATCATACGAGAAACGTTTTCGTTATTCGAATTGTCTGCCCAGAAAGAATAAAACAAATCAGACATGTATAGAGAATACTAATTTTGCCTAGCTGTTCAATAGCCAACACACTGTGAGTTGTATCGTCACGGGAGAAAAGTGCTTGGTTTATTTCGACTGTGTGACTCGAATTTCAAGGCCGTGTGAAAGCGGACCGTTAAAAATTCATTCAGTTTTCACTAAGTTGGAGAAATATTCACAGAAAACTGTAAAACAGAATAACTTCATTAGAGAGCAAAGGAGTGGCACTGTGCAAGGTAAAGAACACTTTTTCCTGAGATGGAATTGTTTCCTAGTTTTTTGGGCATGACAGAATGTTTTTTTATTATCCACGTAAAGTTTAGTGCCAAAAGAAGACGTAGTGTGGAAAAAATGAACATATTCGACTTGGATAATAACGTTAGAGGCATCGAGATGAAAATAATACCCGGAGATCGTTGCTTATTTATGCTGGGAGAAGATTTGCTAAGCAATATCCTTTCGGCTTTTACAAACAATGGTGGGGAAATGTTAGGTATTTTTGCCTTCCACTGGTCAAAGGGCAGTGTGATCGGAACAAAAAGCCGGTTAGCCTTGTTACCACGAAAGCTTCCGAGTTGCGTCGGGAATTCTTTTGCCGTCAATGTAATTTGAACGAATTGCTGTGGGAAGAAGGGGTTCATATATACACATATCTGTCGTAAAAAGACCTTTTTGAAGGAACTCGTTTTAGTGAATTAGGGGTTCCTTAACTCACCACCTTAATTGGAATAGACTGCAAAAGGCCGATGGACCATATTCATGAGAGTCAATGGATGTACCTTCAACTAAGTCCAATTCATCAACATCAAAATTTGAATGCTCCCTGCCTATCAAATCAGTTATTCTAGGAAAACCCTCTTAATTGTTAAGGATTAGCCAGTTCATGTCTTACACGAGGTTGTACTTCATATAGGGTTTGACAAAATTATGCAATAAATAGTAATTTTTTTCAGTAGCAAAATCATCGAAAAAAATCGTTGGCTTACTCTTCACTATCTTCCTCTAAAAGCTAAGACTTGAATAGAATTAGGAATTTCTTCCTTGTATGTGTGTGAAAGAAGATATTGTAAGCTTCCCATGTGAGGTAGAACATGTTAAAAGGGTGCGACCTTATATCTTTGTAGACTGGTTATTTTGAGAAATCCCGCTGTCTAGGAAATTTCGACAATATCAACGGAAATCAGTTGCAACAAATCTAATTTTGTGGAGAAAATGAAATCGTTCCGCGGTAAAATTTTGTCAAAAAAGTATTTGGCCTACTCTTATCTGTAGCAAAGACATTCCTGAAATAATAACCGATATTTTCGTTCACATTTGGGGATTTGTTATTTTTTCAGAATATGATTGCCCATTAATCTCGTTTGTTGTCCATTGTGAATGGCAAGATACTGATTTGTTATTGTTCTCAATTTCTGTCACCTCTCCAAAGAATAAGCCCAGTAAAAATGCACTAGTTAGTCCATGGTAATCAAGTATAAGAACTATCAAATCTTGTGCCAGCTGGAGTACTCAAATCAATACAAGTAGTGTTAATCCGCAGTTCTTCTCCCCCAAACCCAATTTTGATTGAACAATTATCCAAGTGATGATCTAAAGAAATTTTAAAGTATCGGCAGCTGAAGTTGTTCCCCAGTAAGTACGGATAAAACAGACTTTCGTAGGGTTGCTTCTATTTTCTTGTCCTTCTGGAAGGAGTTACTCTCCTTATTTGGGTAACAAGACCTGTAAATGATGGAGGTGAATTCGTGACGAAAATATCTGAAGCATATAATTTCTATAGGCGTACTACTTTCAACCATGTACCGATCAATAATACTTCCTCAAAAAACACTTATCTTTCGCTGACTTCACACGTCTGTTACGAACGAGCATGCCTTTTGACAGCTTGATTTGCCTTCAAAAGGGAAATTTAAGCAAATAAAACTCATAAAATATGCCCATCGATTCATGAAAAAACTTGTAACACGAAGAAATGTATTTTCGATATATCACTTCAGGCGTTGACATATATAGTACTGGGTAAAAGAGAGTAAATGTGTAGCTAAAGATAGCAGATAGTGAGCAAATGTGCCACAAATCCGGTTACTCGACAACATGCTTCAAATTGATGAATCTTGTTCGTTGTGTGAACGACAATAAGTGTGAAATGTGTAACCAAATGGCGTGAAAAGACAGGTGTGAAAAACAAAGGTGTGAAAAAAGAGGTATGGGGCTGGGGAGAATTGGTACAAGGGAACCATAAGAAAATCACGTGTTACGGCCACAGCAACAACAACTGTTGCACGAGGTTACGTTGCTTACACAAATCCGGCTTCAATAGTCGAATTGCTATGGCTTCTGACGTCATCAGCAACCGCCTGCGTAATCCTTTAGCGTGAACTCTTGGAATTGTCAGTACTGGTCTAAAAGCTGTCACCGTGTCGATTTGATGTCCGCTATCCACCAGATGTTGTGGGATTGCGCTATTGATAGTCCAAACTGTTCCTTTGCGTAGAGAAGTCAGCACGTGTTCTGATACCTTCTTCGACAGGCTTCTCGTCGTATGTCTAATATACTGTGCAGTACAAGAACACGTAAACTGATATAGAACAAAAGATTGAGACTGATGAGGCAACCTGTCCTTGGATTCTTGAACAATGAAAAGCTTCATATTTGTTAAGATTCGGACATGTGCAGCTGGGAAAGGCTTCCCAAGGGTCTTAGATATGGGTAGCTCTAGTATTTCTAAGGTTTTGTCACCTTTGAATGGGACAGTTAGAAAAACAACTATTTTCTTGGCGACTTGAACTTCCCTTTTTTGTCTCCTCTCTCCCATATGTTGACGAATAAACGGTTCTGGATAGCCGTTTTTTATTAATGTGTCACGCATGTGTTCGAGTTTTTGGGCAATCTTGTCAGGACAGAACACTTATCACAGGACGCTTTATAGATATTCAGAAGAAATGACACTAATGGCTTTGTCAAAATCGACTAGCACTCAAACGTTATATATATATATATATATATATATATATATATATATATATATATCCCATCAAGGATGCGAGAATTTTCTCTGTTCTTATTGGTCTTGACGTGAAATCCATGTTTGTCTACACACGGAACAGTGGGGAAAATATTGAACTAGAGAAAGCTGGATTGAAATCTCCGACGGAGCCTTCGACTTGAGAGTGGGAATTCTGTGTTATCAGTGTTAAGGTAACCCAAGATTTTGTCAATCTATGTTTTCAGTATACGATTTATCATGCAGTGTAAAAGATCAAATCACTGAAAACCATGGAAGTACTTTACATCCGTTCCATTCTCATTGGGAATCATCAGTAATGCTCATCCGCCGAGCCCCAACGGTGACTCAAACCCGAGGTGAATGATTGTGAATCCAACGCTTTTATCACAAGACTATTCGGTCCAGGTGTCCGAAGGGACCTAAACCATGTAGTGTAAAAGTTCAATAAACTTTTGAGAGCTGGCCCGGAAATCTCTGTAGAGAAGGTGCTTTACTCACAATCGTTCACCCCGAATTCGAGTCCCAGACGGGGCTCGCTGGATGTGCGTTGCTGATGATTCCAAACAAGGGTAAAATAATTGCACAATGTTTTCATCGTTTTTAATGGTTTGGACGTTCACACTGCATGACGAATCCCATATTATGTGAAATACAATCTCTGGAAAAAAATTACTGGAAAAAAAATTCTTTGTTCAAAGTGCCGTCTGATGTAACATGTCATTCACCGTTCCGCCGAATGCCAAGAGCTCCGACGATAGATTGAGCAACATCACTAAAAGGTTGGATTAGACAAACTCTGCGACTCAATGCACAAGGCTTTTTCTCTTCTTCTTTCAAAGTTAAATAAGCCTTGGATTTTTTAACAAATATAATGGTCTGTTCTGTACAAAACCTTGCCTTCCGCAGTTGAAAAACGGTAAAACACAAATAACTCAAATGAAATATTGTATTTCTGCATCGTATCGGCATTTCTAACAACTCATTCCTTGGGCTTGGCCAGGAGTAGAATTCTCCGATATATATATATATATATATATATATATATATATATATATATATATATATATATATATATATCCCGATCTTTTCAACTTTACTTAGCCGGGCCAAATATTGCTTCACCTAGTCTTACTGTGTCCTTTCAATGAAATATTCAGTATGAGGTATGCAGCCTTTGTGGTCGTCCAGAAGGTACCTATGTGATAAGAAGATTTGACCTACTGAAGGAGCCAAATATGGAAGAATAATCAAGAAAAGCGCGTCTGACTAACTTCACTTTTCATTAAAAGATTGGCTCCGAAGATGAATTAGAGAAACCGGAACATTTAAGTTGCGCTGAATTGTGATGCCAGTAGTATGTTGTTGCATCTGAATGACAGCAAAAAATTACCCATGAAACACACGACCGGCTTCACGGTTGTTCCACTGATTTGGTTTATCTGCAAGTTTTAAAAGGTTACGGAGGACATGCCTGAGAATAGCCTCATTGATTAACTTCAGTTTAGTAGATGTCATGATCATTAAGCAGAACACTTTTTGTAAAGATTGTTGTCTTGGTGGTTTTGGGAATGGGTAAAAACAGAAACGGGTCTCCTTGGGCGGGAGATGGCACGGAAAATCACGGACTGACTCACAGGGAATGTTATCTTTTGGCCTCCAGTACCTACCTTATATGTAGAGAATACCGAACGAAGACATTAGGATTCAAAGCAGACAAAAATTCCGTAGTGCCTAGTAGTTTTAGGCTCTTCTTTGGTAGAAAACTATTCATCCGTTATATTTTCACGAAGCAGAAAGTAAGTTAAGGTATTGGTTCTCGAGTGAATGAACGCGGTCTTGTGTTACAACATCAACACTAGGATGAACTGTTCCCTCCTTTAGCTGCATTGAAGTTTAATGTCTTTACCCAAAATGTTCATTCTTTTTGGTCCGTAGAAGTTAACCAACGAGTAACACATTTAGGCCGACAAATTTAATTTTCACTACATCCGAATATATTTGGACTGGAATATTTTCGTAAGAGTTGTAGGCACTGTTCTTTCACACACACAGGTATGAGAGCTTCAACTTTCGCTGTTTAACACATTGACATAGACCGTCATTTCTATACTCTGATGTAAGTACTGGGGGCTGCTTGTATATACACGGGGCTTCGGCTAGTGAGGTTTTCTTTTAATTTCTCCGCCTTTGTAGATCATTCATGTAAACCCTCATGGAAGAGGGCTGCATCTAGCGTATCCGACGATCCCTTCTCTCTCTGTGTCCGTGTGGAACCGCCTTCGTGGTCGTTGATCTTGTCCTTCTTTCCACTCTATCGTGGGCACCTTGATTACCGTGGTATCGTTATACACAGAAGTAACTACTACAGGGCAAAATAAGTCATAGGCTGCCTTAAGAGTGTCATATAAAAAATTTAACAAAATGTAGTTTGATGAACAATTGGAGGACGACCACGAAGCAACAGTCCTGGGAGATCTTGTCAGGCAGGGCAATTTGTTTGATGCAAAATTACTTAGATACAACTGAATCTGTCTCAACTACACAATTTTTTTTTAACTAATAGATGACGAAGATATTTTCGTCGAACTAATATGAGACATTTTTCACTGCTGGAAACGGGGGCTTTATCTTAGAGGGACAACGGTCTGGGATGGTTGGTGTTCATCTGCCCGAATCACAGCTACTTCTTTGGGGAAATGGCAGAGATCAGTCAAACCAAAAGAAGTTAGAGATATGAGATAGCGAGACGTAAATTGTCAGTAATCAACGGGAATCTTCGACCGTTATTGGGGGATATCAGAAGTCATATAAGGGTAAAAAAGGTATTTAGTTCTGATTGCAAACCTAGTGAAGTTCTGTACACGTTAATGCTTTTGTGCTCCTATAAAGATATAATCACATACAACACTGAGAAATTACACTTTCACTTCATTCGATGCATAGTTGAAAATCGCATCAGACGTGCTGTAATGTGATGGCTTTATATGTGACAAGTTCGATACTGTGATCCTTTTCATCCCTAGTTTTCTATCTTCCTGTAGCAATCAAAACCATCTAGCCGGACAAGAGCATCTTCCACCTGTCGGTCTAACGAGAATTCCTACACGCTAATCACGCATTCATATGAATGTTTGACTTAAGGCCTCTCAGTAAATCACGTGGTTTTGTGAGAAGCGGTCGAAGGTTGGTACCAATCCCCAAGGTAGCGGTCATTTTTGATGGGGGGCGCAACTAAGAGCAGTTTGCCAACTGTCCCGCTGGCCCTTCGTGTTCCAGAGGATAGTGTGTGAAGCTGGAGAAACACAAGTTCCAGGTGGCACACGTCGAGCTCTATGATTTTCAGGTGGCTAGTAAATTTCCGGTAATACGAACAACGTACACACACGGTTTTTTGATTCTCTGAAAACACACCAATGTGACGACGTATATTGTACGAACTGTACTTCAAAAATGGGGTTTTTGTAGGCAACAAAAGCAGCAGCTGCATAAACTGAAATCAATGCGGTCATTTGGCTGTGTTGGATCTTATTTACCTGAGCAGTGGGTCACTATCCTTTCCATACTGGGCCATAAATTGAGATTTATGTCATGCATTTTGGGGGATTTCTCCGTAAAAAGCAGTGGAAAAGAAACAAGTCAAGGCAGTCCCACTTGGAGCGACCCTGATCCAAGCCCCAGTTTTGTATTATTGACGATCAAAAGTGGTAATCAGTGACGAATTTTCTAAGCTCTGCTTTGTCTATACTGGATGGAAGGCGCGGGTTTTCTTGCCCTACTTAACCAGACGTAAGCAACTTGAATCTCGTTTTTGTACATTACTCCGTTGACCGGGTGGATACAACTGATCCTGAATTCCCTCTTTCACTGACATTGGATGGCGCCATCTGGTAACTGGTGACTTGGATTGGGGAAGATTCAATCTGGCGAGCAGGAAGTGTCTTTACCATTGTGCACAATCAGCAGACTACCGAGATGCTTCGCCAACTGTCCACAACATTGGCCCTCGGAAGCAACCATCTAGTGTTTGAAAAGAGGAACAAAGTTGCAGGATATTGCATGATACCTTCTGGAAAACGTTTTTCTATCTCTCAACTGATGCTTTATATGGAACCAACATTTATATATATATATATATTGATAATAAGTATTGTACATATGTAACTGGTGGCTCTATAATAGGCTTCAGTCCATCTTTCTTTTCACTGATTTAGACCCATAATTCTAAGAGCGAATGTGAAGTAAACTAAATCTAAAGGAGAGAAAAACCTCCTACATAGAGTGCATGTAAATGATCGACGGTGGAGGCTATCCATATCAGAAGACGCTAAGAACTTCCGCGCCATAAATTTCAAGGCTCACCTTAGTCAAATGTCGTAGGACTGATCTCGACAAGTTGTCTTGGATGTCTTACAGTACCATCAGTTCTTAGAGTTCAAGCTTTGTGTAGACTCTTCCAACAAACAGATTAGGAATTCTTTAAGAAAAATATCTCTGTGTGACATCTCGCCATGCCTTGCTCTGTATTAACAACCGGACTTGAGCGGCTAGGTATTCACCGTGCAAACATGGGAACATTTCGGCTTATCGTTTGAAAGTAAGCTTCGGATAAAGTCCAGGGAAATGATTCACGAAACTGGGCGTGTAAGCTTGCTACTCCATGGCTACTTTTCTAATTCCTCTCGGAAATGGAGTACCTCATGTGTGGTCCCCGTTTGATCAAAATCTCCGTATTTCAGTATTTGGAGCATGATGATTTCTTTCTCTGCCGTTGGTTTTAGGACTGGGTTGTGAATGAAAAACCATACACTCATTCAGCTAACTTCCGGTGAGGTAACTAGAAATAGTCAGTCGTCTTACCTAATCGGTCAAAGTAAGGGAGTCAGTAGCGTAAAATCAGTGTATTTTCAGTACAGGTCTGCGCACAGTGTCACGTGCCATGACATCTGAATTTTGCATCGCTTAGAAGCTGAAGTGCATTTTCTGATGACATGGATTTCGGGCAATCTTCCATCACCAGACATACACACCTAAGCATTGGTTTTTCAAATCCTGGTTACGTAATTGTTCATATATCATTATTTGTTGGTCCACCGAGGGTTATCTTTTGACAGCAGTTACAGTTGATCCGTGACTGGTCTCTAAGCCATTTTTATTGTTTATCTACCACGGTTTTACTCACATTCCTGATCTGCTGTCCGAGGTTTTTTTCCCCTTAACGTACAGTTCGACGGTATTTTATGGTCATTGTTATTTCGGTTATGCCTTCAGCAATAACCTTCATTTCTCTTCGACGTCCTCTAGTTTCCTACTTCCCGTGCAGAGTCGGCACTTCTCCGCGACTGCTCTATTCAATGAATTTGGTTTAGACATTTTTCGACGTGTGGAAAACTTTGCAATACTGTACACCTAGACAGGAGAATATCGGAAATTTTCAAACTTGAGAAAATGAACTAACGTGTAGTAACGATCGCATTGCGTGAACTGAAACCAGAAGATATGCCCACCAACTTTGGGATGTATCCATTTTTTAGTGTAAAAATTACCGCACTTTTTGGCGGTAAAAATGTCGAGAAAGCATAGGAAAGCTGCTGTTGAATTGCAAGCGCATTCAATAATCATCATAATCGTGTCGAATGTTGTCAAATAACAGAGTTTGACTGGAAGTATAGACTTAAAAAATCGATAAGCATATAACGCAAACGAAATCCAATGTGTACTGGACTGTATTTGCAAAAGGATGAATTTGGCGTTGTGAAAATCGATATTATATCATCAATCAAATGTTGAATTAAATGAATTTTGCCTTGGATCGAATTCATCACACTGAACGTAACTCAATGTATGGCCATAATTATTTCGTTGCTTACCCTACGCCTATCTTTTCGTTCATTCGTATTCCAGCCAAAAGGCGGGTCGAAAGAAATCACTAATCGTCCTTGAAATTAGGTAACGTTTCACTTCAAATGCCAGTTAGATCATAGCAGTTATGCCTCTGCTAAATCACAGATATAATGTTTGAAAAAGTGTTATGAACCTTTTGTTTTGTATTGATGTTTCTTGTTGGTTTTCTCATTTTGACTTGTTTATTTGGCTTCAATAATTTTATGTGATTATTGTTGTTCACTGTTGGAAATGGGTTGAAATTGACTTTTTCCACGTGGCAGTGCTAAACTGTTTCCGTTTACTGAAAGAACAATTGTTGGCAAAACAGCAATCGTTACTGACTCAACTATGCCATTAGCAGAACCACAACTGGATAGCTATCTGCGAACTAAGTTCTCGAAGCCTTCGATGATAATGAGGCCAGAAAGTTTTACTGAAAATTGAAAAAGCTTCAACCAAGATAAGAGAATTTGCAATACCCCCAAATGTCATTGGTGTTGCTACTTTTGGGGGATGGTTTTCACAAGCTTCTGTTTACAGAACTTCATATTTTGATTTTGAACGCACCAGCACCAATCAACGTGTTGCCGTGAGTGTGCAATTTCGAATTCCCCTGATTTGGGACTAAAACCTCAAACGTTGGAGGTATAGCGAGTGCAGTGAGCAAAAGTGGGTTCGAATTACTTCTAAGTTGAATAATTCCCATTGTTTGGATCACTTTAATGTTCGTCAGAATCTGCCAGATCAAAGTTCCAAGTGTCCGTTTAATTTGGAAACACGTCTTGATTCTCGAGAAGAATGTGAAAACTCTTTTACAGTTTCGAACTTTAAGTACGGATATTTCAACTAATGATGTTGTGACATCGAAGCCGTGAGCAATGCGGATAATTGATTTGAACTAGGAATGGGATTAACGACTTTCGTACGTATATTAGCGAATTCGACGTATCGAAGGGATGTGTGAGCCAAATCCTACTTATGACGAAATAACTCTAGTGGTGCCTTCGGATTTCAATTGGCCCTTCCAAGCAGCAAATTGCTTCAAGCAGTTTAATTTTGATGATATCCCTTCGGAACTCCCTAACACCTGGTGTCTAACCAAGTTATTCTCTTTCTTTTCTTTTGAAAAGATGGATCATTTAAGAGACGAACTCCCCCCATGTTGCATATCTTGGGAAATTGCTGTTGGAAAAACCACTGTTTACCGTGAAACTATCGGATCCCACCTTCCATGGAATATTCTTCTATACGGATATCAATCTCTTCATCTCAAGATATTCCAATTCACGTAACGATATCAAAGAATACTGAAAATGGATCGACTCAGCTGTAAACTTTGTTGCTCAAGCGGAGTTAAAAGGAACCGGGAAATCTACTGCCATATCTATGTCTCCGTCTACGTCATCATACAGCATTGTAGAAGGATTTAACCCATATGAACTCCGAAAAATTCCACTAACAAGTGCGGAAGTGGTGAAATTTGAATTTCAAATTTCACACACCAAACAATGAGCACAGAATCACTTAAACTGATCACCGCATATGTTATAAAAACGGTTTAATTGGTCACATTTTAGTAAAACGTTTACGGAATGTAAGTGAAAATATTTCATTCGAAAGCCTGTTAGCAGGAAGTATTTTTCGTCTGAAGTAAAGTATCCTGTAAAGTGGATTCTCCTGTTTGTCCGAAAGTCCTCAGTAAGGTTCCGTCATCAAGCAACTCAACTTCCGCAGCAGTGCTAGAAACGAATTCGTGACCACGTAACATTGCCTGATTTACTTTTAATGCATGCAAATCGTAGATCCCTGTCAGTTGAACGTTCTGTATGCGTCTGCATGTTTTGATATTGATTCCAAGTGGTTGGGATAACGATCTTAGTTGTTCACCTCTTCATTCACATACCACGGTCCTCGTCCAGTCCTGCACGACCTTCCGCGTTTTTTCAAGTCGGCAATAAAAGCAAACTTCGAGTTTCTTAACTGGGTGAATTTATTTGGCACATGGATCTCTCAGTGCTATTTCCGACCTTTGCTGATTACGATATATGCATAGGGAAAGCTTTCACCTCACAAAGTTACTGCACCTAGTCGGAACAAGTTTGTTCTCTTAGGGACCGAAAATGTTACTCCTCCACATGTACCCACCAAATCGTCCTTAGGGCTGATTTACGAATTTTGGTTCTGTAGGAGTGAATCAGTTTTGCAATGAGGATATCATTGTGCTCGCTTCTAATGCTTGAACTGCCATGCGCCTTCGCGTGGATTTGGTTTGCTTGGAATTATTCAGATACAAATAAAACACACTGAACTCTCGTGAGTTCCCCAATTGCAATCCGTATAATACAGAATAATCACTTTCTGATGGGATCCCGATGTGCTCCTCTTCCGTGGTCGACTCCGCAGATTTCTGTTTCTATATAACTACTGGCTAAAATGATTCTTTCACTGCTGAATAACAGTGAGGTCTGTCAAGAATTCAGTGCTTGAGAAATTGCAATTGCCTATTTCTCTACGCTCATGACAGATATGTCTTCAACAAGTAATCATCAAAGGGCTAGCCTAAACAGAGGATCAAGACGCTGTCTGTTGCGTGAATTGTAACTGAGCCCCGACTGTCACAGATCCGGAAAGCTGTAGTTGCAGATTAGAACATCTCTCCCCAGAAGCAAGTATTCACAGAGAACTGACTAGGCGGTAGGAGAACACCTTTACCGAAATTAGGCATTCATGAATGAATTTACTCGGGACTGTTATCACTTACGCTGAACCCATATGTTACGATTTGTACATAATTGTG
The DNA here is from genome assembly GCA_948099385.1 of Fasciola hepatica. Taxonomy (NCBI): domain Eukaryota; kingdom Metazoa; phylum Platyhelminthes; class Trematoda; order Plagiorchiida; family Fasciolidae; genus Fasciola; species Fasciola hepatica. The sequence continues at coordinate 2,810,798 of CANUEZ040000117.1, forward strand.
TCCACTTCATAAAATACCACGATACTCGAAGTACCGTATTCGCATTCCCATCTCGTGATACTGTATATAGAATAATTTGTGATAGATAGTTACAATATCCCAAAGAGCGTCTCGAGTTGAACATTCGTTACGCACTGAGTTGGCACGGAATCATCGAAAGTGCATTGTACCCCCAGAAAATGTGAGGACTATTTCAAACCTTTTGAAATAGGTTCATTACTAAAAGTGCGTTCAGTGCTGACAAAAAGACGGCAACTTTATTAAAAACTAGCTGCATGTGGCCGCACGCAACTGTGTTAGGTGGAAACCAAAAAAATGGGAAAGCGCGAGTTGCTAATACGTTTAATATCACAGTGCTTGGGTGTATACCATAATTTTTGTTTGCTCCATTGTCTGTGTAGATGTAAAGATAGTCGGACTTACTGGCTCTAGAACAGGCAACATAATTTTTCATGTGAGAAGCAATTTGCGTCTAAATCTGAACCACACAAATCCAAATATTGTCCCTCAGCCTTGTTGACGGTGATTGTAAGCGCCAAAGGAACTGAGAACTGCAACCTTCGCAACGGCAGCGGTATGTCCTTTGGAATCACTGGAAAACGAGGAATAGGGACATCTTCATTATTGAAATGTCCTCCAAAAATTGTTGTTTCCACGACGATTCCCATTATTTACTTTACTACCAGCAGTTCGCCATTGGAAAGCCTTGGCTGGTTGATAATTCACAACCTAGTAATTGCAAGCCAATTTTCAATTGTAGTAAAATCGGCGGCTTCCCTGGCAGATTCAGTGAATTGTAAGATTCTGCTGGGTAATTAACCGCTTTATTTATTTCTAAAAGAATGTCGATGGACTTGATTGTGACTGCCTCGTTTTGAATATTAGTCTGAATAATGTTGTTAAGTTTGTAGACATCTTTATCCTTGACCGCAAGAATAGCCAATCGCGATTCTTATAATTGGTTTGAATATTGGGATATACTTTTTTAACCATTTCTTCTTTTAAGGTCACTAAACTCCAGACTTTAAGAGGCAACGAAATTCCTCCCGAGGTCACATCAACCGGCCTCATTCCGTTCCCAGTTTCTATAGAATAATGTGCGAATATCTCACCTGATTGATCATTTTGCAGCTGGACACGAATATTTTGCTCACTTTTATCGCCTTTGCTTACCGCTACAAAGTAGATTATTTCAGGAAAGCGCTTATTTTGTCTGTTGGTGTTGACAGGGGAATTACAGTTAATCTTCGGCTGAAATCCCCCATAAACATTATTGATGCGTTGACAACTGGCCTGACGTTTTCATGCAAGTTTCTCAATGATCGACCAACAGTCTCGAGCGAATATCTTGAGTCATTAGGCATTCACCCTAAACAATAAGTTTTCATTTCCGTAGTATTTTTCTCATGCCGGATGCTTCGGAAATGTTACACGCGGGAGTTTCAATGAATCGTATGTTCGGTGGAAATTTCAAAGCACAATGATCAGTTCTTCCACTTGGTAGCAATTTGCAGCTATTACGGACGACGCAAGGACCAAGGCTACGTCTTTTTGGGATCAAATTGCTACCGGAGTCAGTTTATTTAGGAATAACCTACCAGTTACTCCTCCACCATTTAGGAAGGTTTCCCCAACCACGTGATTGACCGTTTGCATTATTTAATCGTAAATGCCTTTTTTCTCAAGCTTCAGCTTGCATTTGCGACAAAAAGTCAGCCATGTCGCAGTTTTGTTTCCGAGGCAATTATATATCAAAAGAAGCAGCATCAGATCGATTCGATGGTGGCATTCTCAATTAGTTGACAATTCCGTTCGCGATTTCTATGCACAAATCTGCAATCATTATCAACGCTTCGTTGTAAATATGTGCTGTGAAATTTATATTTATATTTACATCCCCCCCCTTATTCTACGGAAAATATCTTCAGTCATGTACGATTTATATTTCTCCCATAACTTTGTTGGAGATAAACAATAGCAGACCATCAATATGATCGCAAACAATGAACCATTTGTTCGGGATGTGAGGTGTTGCTCTCATCATTATTGCACACCTCTCAGTGTTGGTTGTTCTCCAGTAAAAATGCAAGCTTGACGTGCACCTTGAAAACTGGCGCCACTGACAATTCTCAGTTGCTAGAGAGAAGTTGGACCGGACGCATTTGCCAATAGCATGTGAAGAATGAAACATTTCCCTTGATACGTATTAATCTTGTCCACTGTGCATCCCGCACCGTGTAGAGACGGCCTATCGTAGTATCGATGAATATGCCAGGTGTTCCGTCGGCTCGCTCTCGTCGTTTGCTTCGTTCAAATGACTCTCTACTCGCGAGCCACGTGTACCACTCAGGCGCTTTCGAATACAGCTGTGGCTTTTCGAAAGCATCGTTTTGGCTTAACGTGAAGAAAGTAGTTAACGTTGTAGCTGGTGAACTCAGGGCCATTTCTGCCCATTTACAAGCGTGAAATGAATGCATTTTCCATTTTCTAGATATGCCGCTAAGTGAACAACCGCTGAACGTTGTTCATATACGGGAAATGAGAGAATTCGCAGTACATCTTCACTGCCACTCATGTATCTTACAACCTGATACTGTGAGATTTGATCGATGTGTATCACGGCAATCCTATAGCTTTTTTCTGATAGCAAGCCAAAAACCACCTTGTCACTGCTTTTATTCATGTACTCACGAATGTACTTGCTCGATTTACCGGAGTCACAGTATTCCACGTTTATGTGCGCTTTGTATGTTTTTGACAGCAAAGGCGAATACTGAACAAACGATTGGTTATCTGCTTCGATATCACCGTTTCGCATTTTTATGGTTGACACTTTACCGCCATTCTCCGCTGATCTTTTGTATAGAGGATATCCATCGTTTCCTATAACTGTGTTGGATACTGAGGTTCGAAGGTATTGCTTAGATCGAATTCCGTCCACCCTGCATGGTGAATTTGGATTCAGTACGCAGCAAGGTCCAAGTATTATGTTTTTCGTCACATCTTTAAACACTTTGTTACTGACGTCAGCATCGGGTAGTTCAGCTCATATTACATCGTTTATTTTGTTTGAAGTGATTTTGTTGTGGAGCCGGATTAGTTTGAGAGCACGCGGCAGTCCTCCCTTTTACCTTTCCACTGAGTACATTCAGCAGCGCGCAGATCATAACACTGCAATTTTAACCATGAAATCTATCAGTGATTTTAGTTTCTGTCTGAAAACACGTGCTGTGATGTCATGCCTATCCACCGGAGATGGTCCAGGAAGTATGAGCTGTTGTATTTCCCCCAAAGCTGGATTACACTTTGATGTAGAGAATACGTCCGAAAAACCGTAGTGACGAACACACGCAACTGCATCTTAAATGTACTTACGCATATGAAATAGACTGCTTGTGTATAAAGATGACAGAATAGCTAGCCTTCCAACGTCCGTTGTATTGCCGTCAGTGGCAATTGCATCTCGCAAATTAACTTATTTTTCAGAGCAAAACTCGGTCCCATTCAAGAGGATGAATATCAAACATTTTATTTTGATTTTTGTGTGAGTATCTATGATGTGTTGGTGAAAAAGTTGACTCATTTAAATGCGTGATTGTCTCTATTTTATCAACTTATGAATCGATATGAATAATAGTTCATTGCTCTGTATTTCATACTTGTTTCTTCTCCGCTAACTGGATTTAACACCTTAACATTGAAATGTCATCCATCGGCCCTATCCCACAAAAGGATTGGATATGGCTGGGAGTCGTAGCACCAATGAATTTCGGCAACCTTTGTCACCTGACCTTTCCTCTGATAAAGAACAATTTTTCTAGGTCGAAATTGATCTCCGCCTATAGCTATTCCCACTTCGTCTTTAAGTGGAGCATTAAGTCTTCGTACTGGTTCTCCACCAAGTATTCGTACACCATGGATAACCGTTTTGTGTGTATTAGATGGCACTATGTCAACGAGGGTTTTGAAAAACGCACTAAACTGTTTTCCCCCTGAAGAACCTCATGCAATGAGGAGACGATGAACCATTTTATACCGGCAGAAATTTACAGCTTGCGTCCAATTCTTCAGTGCTATCACCGATGAAATACTTCTGCAGGAATTTACGTTGAACGTCTGGGAACGGAAGCAGGGACCTGGCTTCAGAACAAATTTGTTTTTTTTTGCTTTAAAAGTTGGCATGAACGAAGCTGTTTCGATTTCTGGGCCGAAGGAAGTCGTTTGGAAGCAGGAGTTGTATTTTCTGATGTTAGATAAGGGATGCTTTGATCCAGAGATACATCCGGAAAGCACAGTTTTCTAACCGCTCTGACTGTTCTCTAAGTTGAGGTAGTTTAATTTTTCCTGCAGCGCAAAAGACTCATTTTTGCTCTCCATTGAGTTTCACAGATTTGCAATAAGGACGCACTTCAGTCATAGTGCCCATGAAAATCTGCCGGCTCAAAATACAATCACCATTTTAGTTGAACCGTAATGCTAGGTGGTTGCACCCGCGTGATTGTCTATCACAAAGTTGTGTTTGACGCTGAATAGCAATTTCTTGTTGACGTCTTCCAGCCGCTCTCAATCGGTCCCGTTCGTTTTGTTGAGAGAGAAGCAGATCTGTAGCTGTCAAACGCGATCGCCATGCTCTCAACCGTGCTTCTTCAAGTCTGGTTGCACCTTGCTTTTCTGCTTCCTTGGAACGTATATGGGACGTTCTTTTTCCTTTCCGCTGGTTCGCTGACGCCTATTCTTCTTCAGTTTGATGTGCTAATACTCGTCGGATTGTTTCCACCCAAGTTAGGTCTTCTGTGAAGCGTTATTTGGATGAATTAAAGCGTGTCGATTGTGCAGAAGTAGAAGAAAGAAGGCTTTTCGATTATTCCCAGTGAGTAAATAATGAGAACACTGGTTGGCGAACAAGCTCATTTTCAGTGGTTCATAGTCATTCCATTACGTCACAATATTCTACGACAAGTTTGACTAATAGGTCCAAATCCTTAACTTGTGGTAATGTATTGTGATGTAATGGCATGAGTATGAACCACTGAAAACGAGCTTGTTAGCCAACCTGTGTTCTCATTATGTGCTCACTGGGAATAATCAGACAACAAGAAGAGGCCAAAGACCCGGACTTACTAAAAGAACTTACCAAGTCAATTAAGTTCTGCACGAAACTGGCATTGGCGAGAGCTTGCCTTCACTTTCTTGAAGAAAGTATCAACGAGTCTATATTTCCGAAACAGTACTTTTCTGTGTTAAAAAGAAATCGGATATTCGTATCGAGTGTCACTTAGGCACCAAGCTCTTAATGAGCAAGATACCGTGCGCAAACATATTGTGGATTGAGAACGGACATTTGTGTCATCTTCTCGTGTTCTTGATCAGTTAACGTTGGAAGAAATGCAATCCTTCGAGGAATACGTCCAGTCGATTGTGCAGAAGCAAGTGAATCGGAAACGAGAAATATTATCGAAATTAATAGGAGAATCGAAACCAGTGTGTGAGTTCCCACCGTACCCCTGAAGTTCTGTGCACAATTTACTCAAATTCCACTTAGACAAAACCTTGCTTGAGGTGATATCCTTGGGACCCAAATTCTGCTGCCCAAGCAACCAAAGTAAACAACTAGACCTGGAGGTAGAGTTTGAGAGTCTTTATACTCAGTTGTCCTGCTTACTTCCTTCTCCACAGATGGGACTACATAATTTTGAATCTACCTTAGTGAACACGAGCTATCAATATCACAGGCTATGGCATCAACAAGTGCGCTATCAAAGGCGTAACATATAAAACGTCTGAGAATATTGCAAAGGAATAATGACATAATAATTTTATCGAAACCAGACAAGGGTGCAGGTATAGTACTCCTGAATAACTCAGACTATATCACGAAAAAGGAAACCATTTTTAATGACATGCAAATTCGCGAAAATGGCAACGGAAAAGGACAAAACGCAACAAATAGAGAAGTCCCTGTCTTACGACATCTGAAACAAAATGACATAATCGACTAATCAACTTTCGAACAGATATGACCTACAGGAACCATTATTCCCAGATTGTATGGACTACCAAAAATTCATAAGAATGCAATCCCCCCAAAACCCATCCTAGGCGTGCAGTTCCCCGTACCATGCAGTGACCGAATGGTTGATAACTTTGCTGCAACCGGTTAGGCAGAAAATATAAAAGCAACATCCGAAAGACACACTTGAACCCATAAGTTGCATAAAAGACCTGAATGTGAAAGAGCGACGGATGCTATCGTTAGATGTCTGTTTACTCTTTACGAACGTTATAATCCGTGAAATCATCGACTAGTTATGTACCTATATCGAAAGCAACGTATTAGAGATAAGCATACCCTTAGAAGCTTTGAAACAACTGCTGTTTTTCTGCACACGCACTAGTAAGTTCAAGTTCAACGGTCAGATCTACCATCAAAAGGATGGGGTAGCAATGGGCTCCCCACTCGAGCTACTGTTTGTCAACGTCTTTATGGGAAATTTGGAAAGTGGCCCACTTGAATCAGCTATCCATAGCTGTGGATTGTTCAGACGCTACGTAGATGACATCTTTTGTGTAATCAATTCCTCAGACGGAATACGTCAACCGTTTAGTCCGTTTAATTCATCTCATGAAAACTTGCAGTTCACAATGGAAATGGAATTAAACAGCACAATAAGCTTCTTGGATGTTCGGATGAATCGTCGTGAAGATGGTTCAATCAGTGGTTCAGTACACAGAAAGGCGATGTTGGGTGGACAATACATCCACTTCCACAGTTTTGTGCCTCTTAAGTTGAAAAGGAACCTAATCAGGTGCATCATAGAGCAAGACGAATATGTTCTGAAGACACAGTAGGGAAAGAACTCCGAACGGTGCAAAGGATTTTTACCCAGAATAGCTACCCAGACTCGCTAGTCGATAAGATGATGCAGATGGAGCGGAAAACTCCAAGAGAGTCCATGGTGGAAAGGAAGTCAGTGTACATAACTTTGCCACTCAAAGGCGACGCGTTGGCAGAGATCACTCAGAGAAGGTTGTCAGGCGTCATCAGCAAAACATTTTACGCAGCTAATCCTGGAAGTTGTTCCAATCCAGACCAGTAGTGACTTTACGGTTGAAAGACGAAACACCCGATTCTGCGGCCTCTTTCTGTGTGTACTCATTCACATGTTCCTGTGGGACAGTGTATATCGGCCGCACGACCAGGTATTTCTCTGAAAGTATCTGCGATCACCACCTTGCATGTTTGAACACTGGAGCAATTAAATCGCTCACCAGCGCGGTCGTTTCACACCTAGCTCAGTCCAGTCACAGTAAACACGTCCGAGGCTTTTCGTGCCCTGTAGAAGATCCAGGGTCAACAATGAAGTTAAGCAAAATGTCGCATCCTGGCCACAGCTGAGGCTGTCGGCATCCGCCTACACAACCCCCCCCCCCCTGTGGGTCCAAAAACATTTTTTGTGTGCTCTCAAGCTACCCTGGCCCTCTCTCCACTCTACAACAGGTCACAGACCAAATGAATACTGACATAATACGTGAGAAATAATCCGCATCTGGCCTTGACTGAAGCCTGGATCACTATTGTTTTCTTTCCTTTTAATGTCACCATTATCTCTATCACTCCCTGTTTGTCCAATTAGTCCAATTCCTTAACTTGTCGTAATATATTGTGATGTAATGGCATGAGTATGAATCACTGAAAAAGGAGGTTTTGACACAAATATATAAAAGTACATAAAGTTGAAAAGAGGAAAACAAGCTGAAAAACAAATAAAACAAAAAAGCTATTCAAAAAAACAATACCGACGAAATACTTCAATTCAAACGCAGGTCAGCCGATGTATCTCAACTCTACTGCCAATCGCACTGGAAAGTAGGAGGAAGCAGTCAAATAACTGGAATAAAAACAATAAAAAATGGAGGAAGTAAACTATTCTCACGAAGTGAACACTATGGTAGAAGACACTGCTCAGTTCCCAAGTCACATCACGAATTAATCAAATCCGGAAGAAGAAGCAACTGAGTTCTGCAGCTGAAAACTTTGAAACCATACCGTAAAGTTAGAAATTTGGAAATTACAAACGGATCGCTGATAGTGTGTTGTTTTTACGTCCAACAGATGGCACTTTTTTCAGGAAAAAACATGTTTTACCCGTCACAAATGTGGTGTTTACGTAGTATTAGGTGTATAAAAACGCAAGTGCCTGAGTGCGGCTCTGTTTCAAAATTTCAGGGCAATCAGTGAAGAACTTTCAGAAATTTAAGATTCTAAACGAAGGATTATTCACTTTTCAGTGTGCATATACAGAAGATCATCGGAAATTTTGTATACCCATTGGAGAAAAAGCTTTCTTCCCTAGATTCTCCCATGAGGTTTCTCTTCAGAAAACCTGCAGGTGCTTTGTTTACGTAACTGCAAACTAGCTAATTTGAATAAACTGCAAGAGTCAAATTGATTTCACCATTTTGCGCGGAAAACGCTTTCCAATTGTGCTTTCATTTTTGAGGTCCAGACAATAGCTTCGAAATGCGATTACCGGATGTACCTGGATGATCAACTACGTGATCATATAGTTTCTCGAATAAATGTTTCGTATCCACAACAGAGACTTCTGATTCAGAGAGATCAGATATTTCAAAGTATTTGAAGCATTAACGAGCAACATCAGGATGTCAAGGCCCCAACAGCGTGTTTCCGTTTCGTTTGTTTTAACCAGACACCGTGATAAAAGTGAACAAAACTGACAAAATACCCGAAAAAGTTCTGGACTCAAAGTGGTTAACGCAAAAATGTCCTTTTTCCAGAGGCTTGACCGGCTTTTTTATTTTCCAACTAAAATCATAGGGAAAAACTACATTCTGTGGACTTTTACCTTCCCTGTTTTAACGTGCATACCGGAATACTCTTTCCTTTTGCGTTGTAAGACCGGTCGTAGACAGAGTTTCCACCGGAAAGTTAACAAACCCATACTATTGTTTGTAAGCATAATAATAATACCAAAACTAATAATATTGTGATTGTAATTGTTTGCACAATTACAATAGTTATAATCATGACAGCTGCGTGTTTCTCAGAAAACTCGATAAGCTTTCTCGAAAGCATAGCCAGGGTGCACAAACGTGAGTTTCGTCTTAACCCAGGTAAACACTGGGAAGTGAAAACATCGTCATGAATGTTTGGAGAAACGGATTGATGAAAATTGGCCAGCGATTCATTTCCTGTTGCAAAACACGTCCTAAACCAAGGGAAGTGCACCAAGAATGAGGAAAACAAACAGTATAAATGTCAACAATGATCGGGGGAAAGGATGTGAGTAAACATTTTCACAGAGGAGGAGGAAATTAGACAGCATGAGCGCATAAAATGTGTGTCAATCAAATTTTTTGGGGGTCAGTCTACAAGTGAAAGGGATATAGCTTGTCCTCACAGGATTTAGGTGTCCCCTATCTTTGCAAGACAGTAAAAATGTTCAAAATGTCATTATGGATTTCTTTTCCTTTCCATTTTTCTGACACTCGAATGTAGCTTTGCTGTGTTTCTTCGGTCGCGCACGTTTTAATGAAGTCCAAAAATACGTGGTTTCAACCGGCATCACTTGCGCACATGTTCGGTTTCGTCATGCCCACGTGCACGGCTCTTTTCCACTTCATCGCTGCTTTAGGTTGGCCTCACGCATTTCGCCCGCTTTTATACCGTTTTCGGCATACAATACACCTCCGCATTTGTCTAACGACTCCAGTCTTATCTGCTCATTCAGCTGGGAGGTATACTGATCTTTCGCTTCTAGACTCTGAAAAAGACACGTTCAGGGTTCCCTAGCCGGTCGTCTTGTGCAAGAATTTCAGAGACGTCAAATATGTGAACATAGCTGTGAAATGTGATGCAGGATGTGGATTGGATAAAGTCTTGGGCATAGTGTACTCTAAGGTTGGTCGTTTGATCATCTTTTACCTCATTTCGACTGGATCCATGTAGGCTGCCAGAATCTGTTAGAAAAAAATAGTCAAGTTATCAAATGGCAAATGATTGAAACTCCATTCCGGCTAGCAACGAAGATAACATTCCTTTCTTGGCTTGATTTATTTTGGGCAAAGTTTCTTCTCATATCACTTAAAAGTTATGTATTCCGGACGACAAAAAGCACAATTTTGTTATTTATATAGGCAATACTAAGTCTGAAACTTCAAAGTCCGGTTTAAGATCCCTTTTCACTGTTGCCCATATTCAGTCCACACAAGCCGAGATGATGGGTATTACTGGTCATTCATTAGCTATTCTCATGTACTATTACGGTTCTGATCTCCACTTCTTCCCTACCGATTTTGAATTTCTAATTCACACTTATGGTCCATCTATGTAAGGACTAAAACTCCTTTGCCAGTTAAGTCCCAAAATTTCCTTTTTCACAATTTAGGGAGATGTTTCCCACCTTTCGAACTTTAGTCTCCGATGCTCTGAGGCCGCTGGTGGGACTGGTATATCTCCCATTAAACTAGCAGCTTCTGGGGACCGAACATTTTTCGAAAACAGCACATCACTTACGACTATTCCTTCTTTAGGTCTAACTCTGGATAGGTCCTATCTTTCTAGCTTACTCATTGCATATGATACCTCTATCCAGATATGGGGACAAGTTAGAAGGCTTTAGGTTCCAGCCTCTGTCGCACTTGCCCTTGGGACTTTTGTTTTTGAGTATAACAGCCAGGTGCGACTGTGATGGCTCTATACCAATACTGGGTATTCATGATCGGTAATGGGCAGCTGGTAGTTCGACAGGTCGAGAACACTTTTACTACACGGTATTCTGCGGTACTGTTATCCAATCGGTAGAACAGTTAAGAATAAATTATATCTTCGAAAGCCAGTCCCAGCAACTAACCAGCCATAGTTCCACGAATCAATAAGACAAAAATTCTGATTTGGTAGAATTATCATTTAATTGATAAGGGAATAATCACAGAAATAAAAGTCAACTGCGAAAGTTTCTCACAAAAATATTTGCACGCCCAATCAGACCAAGCAACTAGACTTTCTGAGCGTAGCATCCACAATCTACCCTAGATCAAGTCAAGAACCGAGCTTTTCCTCAAGGAGCTGTAAGGTTGATTAGACCTTACTTCGCGGTTTCTCTAGTAAACGCGTGCTTCGGTCATTAGTACTGTGTGGACCACCTGCACGTTACTCTAATGTGCGGCACTGCACAAATATGGTAATCAGAACAGTATTCTCCACGACCCGTGAGAACGAGAAGGCGATTGGGAGAGATAGTGGTAAGCGTGTATTTGGGAGCGTACGTGAGAGCGTGCGCAATAGCAACGGTCAAATGGCGACCGCGCTTGGCAGTCAGCTTTCAGTTAAACAATGAACGTGGTAAAGTACGAATGAAGATTGCAACCGCTACGGGGGCCTCCTCCTAGAAGTCCGACGGAGTTGGGCTTCGATCGTGATGGTAGGCCGAAATTATTGGTTGTCCAGGAACTCCTCGTAGCTAGCCTGTTATATTGTTGATGACGTCGAATGACTGCTGATGAGTTTAACGGTGCCTGCGCTCTCGAGGTCCGATGTTCACAGGTCCAACTGTGTTTAAGCGCCCACTGGTGTCATACGCATGCGATCCGGAAGATCCCGCCTCAGGTCCATACAAAAGGGCGACCATTAGTCGTCTCCAGTACCACGCTGACGAATGGTCCCGTTATCCAATGAGTGGTTGGCTCCTTGAACGTGCACGGGAGTCAGCTAGGCTACGGATGAAGCCATTGTGACTGTGTAGATCCGTCTGAGAGAGGGCAAGGTAAACTGGATCAAAATAGCGCCTGAGGGCGCCGGCGGATGTTGGACCGTAATGACAACACGCGAACGATGTTCGGTGTTGCTGTAGTCGCTAGGAGACCAAAAGAAGATGAAATCATAACTGCCGATTGTAATTTCTCGGGCCTGTTGGTTGGTAAATCCATGGTGAACTTCCCAAATTATTGCTAACAGTCGGTTGTAAAAATCGTCACGAAATCGGCGAAAGCGGACGGGATTTCGTAGTTGGCGACCACGACGGCTACTTCGAGTTGCGGGTACGGTTGGAGAATCGGATGGACTAACTGCCGAGTCCCCACTAGGCGTAATTGGGGGTGGTTCGAGCAATAACTCGTTCGATGTGGGTGACTGGGCGGCTTGAGTAGGTGTAAATTGGCCGAGCGGCTTGCACTCCATGAAGGCAGGCTTGAGATGGTCGATAGATACGGTGTCGTGTCGTCCGCTGATGTCTATGACAAATGTTTTTGCCCTACGTTTTATCACCCAAAACGGGCCAGTGTATGGCGCTTGCAGTGGTGATCGAACACCATCGATGAGAGGAAATACCTGAGCAGCGGCCTCTCCTGCCTTTGGGACATAACTTGTAGACTGCTGTTCGCGCAGTGGACTGGCCCTGAGCACTCGCATGTGCTACTTAAGGAGCTGAGCTTAGTAACCGTAGTCTAACTTCACGGCTGGTCGGGGAGCTACCAACCCCCCAGGTAGAAGAAGTGAACAGCGTACTAGTGCGGCCGATATTGCGTGTTATGCTTCCTTACCTATACCATGCAGGCTTAAGAGTGCTAATTGTAGTGTTTCACCCCAAAAGGGGTTTCCTTTTTCTCGAAGGGTGGCTTCTAACTTCCGGTTGAAATTTTGAACCATACAGTTAACGTGAGGGTGATAGGCTGACGTCGTAACGTGTTAGCAACCGAGCGTAGCGCGTGGGCCGCCAAAAGCGCCGTCAAAGTGTGGACCGCGATTGGTGGTCACTACAGCCGGGCAACCGAAATCACTAACCCAACCGGTCAGAAAAGCTTTTGCGGCCTCTTTCCATGTGGGACGAGGGATAGGAATGGCCTGCGGCCAGCGAGTAAAACAATTCACATATGTGAGTACGAAGGCTTACCAAAGCGAAGTGGAAGTGGTCCTACGAAGTCGACGTGCACATGATGAAAACGTGTTTCAGGTTCCGGGAACCTGACTAACGCCGCCTTAGTGTGCCTATGGGTCCTAACAAGTTGACAATGCCGACAGGCACGAGCCCATCGACGGACATCTCGTTTGACATTGCGCCAAACAAAACGCTCAGTTATCAGTTTCACCGAGGCCGTCACACCCGGATGAGCCAGATTGTGGAGTGTCAGGAAAGTGGGATAACGGTGGGCAGCAGGAACCACCGGCCTCGGGCGACCTTGCGACACATCGCACACGATAGTTTTCTGGGAAGTTCGGATAAGTACTGTCGTCAAGCTCAAAGAACAGTTCTGTCGAAGTTGTTCGATGTCAGGGTCCATAGTTTGGGCCTGTGCCTTTGCGTCCAAGTTGATGTTAAGCGTCGGCGATAGATTTAATTGTTGTACGCGTGGTAAGGCGTCGGCGACGGGAATAAGTACCCCAGACACGTGTCGTATGTCCACAGTAAACTGTGAGACAAAGTCTAAGTGGCGAATCTCGCGTGGTGAGTATCGATCGGAAGCTGATTTTAGTGCGTAAACTAAAGGTTTGTGGTCTATAAGCACCGTAAACGAACGGCTTCCGAATGCATGTCGAAAATGACGGAGTCCCAAGCAGGTGTCTGGGAACTTTCTACCAAATGTGCTTTGCCTAGTTTCGGTGGGTTGTAGGCGCTTGCAAAAGAATGCTACAGGTTGCCAAGAATCGCTTACAAACTGTTACAGTGCAGTTCTAACAGCTGTGTCCGAGGAATCCGTCACTACCGAAATAGGAGCCAAAGGGTCGAGGTGGGTAAGAAGTGCTTGGATGACGACAGCATCCTTGACCGAGGCAAATGCGACTTGTACCGTGTCGGGAAACGAACTTCCGCTTACCTCCGCGGAACAGGTCGGTGATGGGTTGCATCACTCCCGCACAGTGAGGAATGAATCGGACGTAGAAATTTACCAGGCCGGCAAACTGACGCAATTGGCGGAAAGATTGGGGTTCAGGGTAGTCGCGAATAGCGGAAACTTTATCTGGCAGAGGGCGCATACCCGAGGGTGAAATAGAATGTCCCATGAAAGTTATATCAGACCGGCCTAGTTCGCATTTAGCAATATTGATCGTAACGCCACGCTGGCTAAGGCTTTCGAAAAGTGCTCGTAAGTGTACGGCTTGCTGTTGCTCTGAAGAACTAGCCACCAAAATATCATTCAGGTATACGTGGACATTTTGCAAACCACGAGTTGCTTCGTGCGTGAACCGTTGAAAGGTCTGAGCTGCATTGCTGAGTCCAAATGGCGTTCGCAGAAACTCGAACAGCCCGAAAGGCGTAGTGACGGCAGCTTTGGGGTTATCGGCCTCCGCTACCGGGATCTGGTTGTACGCACAAACTAAATCAATACGGCTGAAGACGGAGCAACCTGATGAAGATGAAGTGAGGTCCTATATATGGGGAATTGGGTGTTGGTCAGGGACGGTGACTTCGTTAAATGCTTTGTATTCGCCACAGGGTCGCCAGTCGCTACTGAAATTAAGGATCATACGAAGGGGGAAGCCAAAGAGCTACCGGAAGGGCGCATTATACCCAGTTTTAGCATATGTTCGAATTCGGCCTGTGCAACACGAAGCTTGTCTGGCGCTAATCGACGCGGCCTACTGAAAACTGGGGGTCTCTTAGTATTGATATAGTGAGTGACGTTGGTGGTCACTGCTGGGAGAGGCCCGACCTGCCGAAACATGGCCGGGTAGGCGGCGATGAATTCGCCATAAGGTTGGTGTGCCGGTGGTTGAATGTAAAAAAAGGGCGTGACGTGATTCACTCGCGAATTATAACCCGTAACAGAGACAGTGGTCTGACGATTTAAAACTCTGCGAAGCAGTGAATAAACTAACAAGTCAAAATGTTGCAGGAAGGCAATGCATAGAATTGGGTATGGGACGTGAGCAATGATGGTAGGAGTGGTCGCGGAATTAGCAGCACGTAGTGTCTGGGCGTGCAGTGTGCTATTGTCGCGTTCCGCTAGGGGAGGACGGTCAATTCAGCACCGGTGTCCACAAGGAATAGATTATTTGGAATGATGTCCTTTATGTTCAAAAGACAACTTTTGGCCTGATTCCCGGCTTCGTGGGTCGCCACCAAGGGCCGGAGGGTTTGATCTCCCTGATGAGCACCGAGCAACTTACACCCTGGTTTGCATCCTTTGCCTCCCCCACCAGATCGACTTTGGTGTTTACAATACACTTCTTTTGAAGGGCCAAAACGTCGTCGCAATGACGGACTAGGGAGACTAAATGAGCATGCTTTGCACCACTCGCCTAACCCACTTCTGCTCACTGTTAGGCGTTGCAGGCTCGCGTCAATTCTAGACAAAGCTAAAGCGAGATCGTTAGATGTTGGCAAGGCAGGCACCGCTGTGACGGAGGACCTGGTTACTTCAGCAATAGCGGGGTTGTGTTGAAACACAACGTCATCAGCTGTCGCTGCAGATTCCTCTAGTGAGCATTTACGTGTGACACGTGGTAAAACTGAGATGTTGTGCGGCAAACGCTGCAGACAAAGTTCCATTAAGAGCGGGCCTTCGCCTACCGTCGGTCCTCTCAAGCGCTGCATCTCACGCAGCAGTTCGGAGGGCTTCCTACTTCCAAGCTCAACGTTTTGAAGTTGTTGCATACGTTGGTCCTGCGTTGGGGTCGTGCGGCCAATGACGGCCTCCTTTAAAGCCTCATAGCTTCGGGAAGAGATTATTACGTCCATTACTTGCATTGTGACCTCCGGCGGGAGGCGGCCTGCTACCCACCTGGAACTACTGGCGACACTGGTAACAAGGCAGTTTTCGAATTCTAACTAGACCAGCGTGAACCAGAGTTCTGGATCAGCAAGAGCAAATGCCGGTATGTGCAGCTTGACCGGCCCAAAGGTCGGGTCTGGTTGGGGCTTCTTGTCAACAGACAGGGATTACTTATTCGAAAAATGATGGGAAGTAAAATTGACAGCTCATGTGGCTTTACAATCCGGAAAGTAAATAACAAACGGCACCTGAAAGGTTTGAAAAAATAATTTAGAAAACCAACCTAATACGTCAGCAAAAGAAGAAATAATGAAGCGCTGATAAACGCAGACGGGACCTTCACCGATTGAAAACAAGGGAACTCAGTGGGCATGGGGATCACGTCGGGCTCGTCAATTTAAAGGTCGCTGAACCTTACTTTTTGGTTCCTTTATCAAACTCGTTCCTAAGTCCTTTGTACCGCATGGACCACCTGCACCTTACTTCAATGCTGGACACTTTACCAATATGTTAACCAGAACGGTATTCTGCAAGACCGGTGAGATCGATAAGGCGATTGGGAAAAGAAGTGGTTAGTGTACGTGGAGGCTGCGCGAGAGCGTGCGCAAGAGCAACGGTCAGATGACAACCTCGCTTGGCAGTCAGCTTTTAGTTAAACAATAAACGCGTCAAAAGCACGAACGAAGATGGCAGTCGCTACACACCACCCACTGTTCTGTGACGTCACTTTCCCAGACTCTGAAATATTTAGTATTCATTGTGGTGTGCACTTTGATGTTATTCGGCGGACAGCCTACGTAGCTGGGAAATGTTAGTGGGCCTATTCATTATAGATAAGAGTAGAGGACTAACAGACGCAGTTGCGCAAATGGGAGCCCAGATAGTGGTCGTATAACGATCCGTCAACTGGTCAGTTCGGGTCGGAGGAACCGTGGCTTTGGCCTTGTAGGTGCTTGTACATTTCTTACTTTCTCCATGAATCTCAACGTCCTTCGGCGCAACCCTCCTTTGTTGTACCGATGTTTTATTGTAAAACACACACGCATCTTGTTAAACATCACCTTCGAGCAGCACAAAAAGGCTGTCAATAAACCGGTACAGACCAAATATCTGGGTGCGGGAAAACGCTATTTTTGGCGCATCTTTCAAACATGCGCGATATCTGATACTCAGTTTGGTGAATTATACAGCCAACGGTAGCTACACTACCACGAATATAAAAAAACTTGAAGCTTTGCTTTGACAATTCTGAAAATCATTTTCAAAATCTAAGAGACTTTTTTACGTATCTCGACCTTAGCGAGAAAGTACCGCGGAACCATCAACCAAAGCCGCGTCTGCAGCTCAAACAGCCATTGCGGTCAATGAAGGTGCTAACCTTGGTCACAACGCTTATATACCGTTGTGGCGCGCATTCAAGCAAAAGTCGCACCATGACATTTTACGTCAATCTCATTTTCTACGGGTACCGATTCGTCTGTTTCAACTGTTCCACATATAACAGTCCCACAACTTCAGTCGGGCTATATTTGAGCCCGTAAGTCTAGACAGTATCCAATAAACCTTTCATTTTAGCACGGCCCAATCTTCTCATTGGGAGTGTCTTGCAGTTATATCGGTAGGAACTAACCGCGAGAAATAAAACACTTCAGAAGCTTCCGCGACGTCGCTTGGCACTTCGCTCAATACCATCTTGTTCTGTTCAACGAATGACTGTCAGACCGAACTGAACTGAAGATATTGGTGGATATCGGCTCTCTGGCGCTCATTTCCTGATCACAAGAACAGAGAACAACTGTTAGTTTATTTCACACCTTTTGTTTCATTTTAATTTCTAAAGTACATAACCTTTCGGCCCTTTATCACAGCACGCTCCTCAGCCCTCCTCCTCAGTCTTGGACATTGTTCACTTTTATTTACTGTACTGTACATACAGAGTAGTACACTACAAAACTGGTGGGCCCAGATTGTTTTTTCCATCCTTTAACACTAGCTATCATTCTGTTGGTCCAAATTCCACACCATTCACTATGTCTGACACCGAGTCTATTGACATCCACGTGGTTGTTCTCAAACTGCCCGTTTTTGCCCCGATCAACCCTCGGGTGTAGTTTCGACAAATCAAAACCGTATTTACCAATCAAGGTATAACCATCGAGCGCATGAAATGCTCTCACGTTGTCCAAGCCCTCCCGTTCGACATGGCTGTAGACGTGGAGGATCTCCTCGACCCAATTCCATCAGAAGCTCCTTACACGAAGCTTAAGGAGGAAGTCATTCAGCGCACCGGAAAATCAGCCGGAAAAGTGCTCCGTGAGCTGTCCACGTCGGTGAACCTCGGGTACCAAACCCAGTCGCAGCTTATGCGTCACGTGCGGTCGCTACTAGCTGGACGCCAAATGGACGACGCCACTTTCCAGGATACATGGGTTGATAAACTACCTCTCCCGATGCAGCAGGTCTTGTAATTGCTGGAGCCAACAACTCCTCTTGACAAAGTTGCGCGACACGCCGAAAGAATAATGTGATGCTACCCGCCTGGTGGACCCTGTGTTCATACGACGTCACCTGCTGAGACCGTTCCGACACACGAATCCCCTATGACACTACCAGCACCTGAGAAGACAAATTCTACACATCTGACAACTTCGTCGGTGTAAATGTAGTAGGTTTGTTCAGAGCTGGGTTAAGTAAATAGCACTCAAAGGAACGTGAACAAACCAAACCAGTCTTTACGGCAGTCTTAGGTATATCCTTATCTGCTGTTAGAATCTGGTGACGACCACGTACCAGATCTATTTCCGAGAACCACACAAGCACCTTCGAGGTTGGCCGTGGTATCCTAAACCTGCTAGGTGCGCTACCTATCTTGAACAGATACTTCATTTACGGCCCTATGATCTCCACCCAGTCACCAAACCAGCGGCTTTCTAGAGCCAACGTGGTGCTGCAAAGCTTTAGGGCTATTCGACACGCGAGTAGTACCCTATTCTGTAAAGTGCACAAAACCAGGCCACTGGATTCAAAGTTTCCGGGTGTGGAACAACGCATCCTAAAAAAAAACTGTGGGGTGTGATGACCTGCTGAGCTGGTTAAGACAGATAGTGCAAACGGTGAGTGAAGCACTTCCAGACGTGCTAGTAGTACGTCAATGAACAAAGGCGAACCGGTCGTTTTAGGTATAACTGCAGTGATAAAGAGAAGGTTGAAATGATGCACGAAATCGTCGCTAAGTATGGCGTTATGAACCACTGCTTAACATCGTGCGAATTTGAGAACTTCGAATTCCTTTTGTCTTCGGTATGACCATTTCCGAAGACCGCATTATCATCATTTTTACTGGCACTGGCTTTTGCGCCAAAGCATTTCGCTTCTTAATCCCTACGTTTCCGTCTTTCACCGTTGCACAAGTTTGTTCTATCTACTTTAAACTATTACGCTTGATGAGGAAATGGGGTGCTTCACCCTTGTGTGTTCTATTACGGCTAGGTTTCGGTTGATAGCTCTGCAGCGGTTACCATCTTCATGCGTACTTTTACCACGTTCATTGTTTAACTGAACGCCGACTGCCAAGCGCGGTCGCCGATTAACCGTTGCTCTTGCGCACGCTCTCACGCACGCTCCCAAATACACGCTAACCACTATCTCTCCCAATTGCCTTCTCGTTCTCACGGGTTGTGGAGAACATTGTTCTGATTACCATATTTGTGCAGTGCCGCACATTAGAGTAACGTGCAGGTGGTCCACGCAGTACAAATGACCGAAGCACGCGTTTACTAGGGAAACCGTGAAGTGAGGTCTAATCAACCTTTCAGTTGGTGAGCCCGACGTGATCCCCAGGTCCACTGATTTCCCTTGTTTTCTACCGTTTAAGGTCCCGTCCGCGTACGTTTTTGTGTTTTATTGTTTCCCTATCTGTTGATTTTTTTTGGTCGGTTTACCAAATAATTTTTTTTGTCCATATGTATTTTTGGTGTCTAGTTCGGAGTGATTTTTTTCGCGAAGACTATAGTGCCCCATTGGTCGTTGGTTTCTTTTCTCGTCTGTATTCTATAAAGTAATCGCCATGTCTGCCGAACCGAAACCCTGCTCAGACCTCACGGTTGTGGCGATGACGCTGAACATCCCGGCATTTGCTCTTGCTGATCCAGAACTCTGGTTCACGCTGGTCTAGTTAGAATTCGAAAACTGCCTTGTTACCAGTGTCGCCAGTAGTTCCAGGTGGGTAGCAGGCCGCCTCCCGCCGGAGGTCACAATGCAAGTAATGGACGTAATAATCTCTTCCCGAAGCTATGAGGCTTTAAAGGAGGCCGTCATTGGCCGCACGACCCCAACGCAGGACCAACGTATGCAACAACTTCAAAACGTTGAGCTTGGAAGTAGGAAGCCCTCCGAACTGCTGCGTGAGATGCAGCGCTTGAGAGGACCGACGGTAGGCGAAGGCCCGCTCTTAATGGAACTTTGTCTGCAGCGTTTGCCGCACAACATCTCAGTTTTACCACGTGTCACACGTAAATGCTCACTAGAGGAATCTGCAGCGACAGCTGATGACGTTGTGTTTCAACACAACCCCGCTATTGCTGAAGTAACCAGGTCCTCCGTCACAGCGGTGCCTGCCTTGCCAACATCTAACGATCTCGCTTTAGCTTTGTCTAGAATTGACGCGAGCCTGCAACGCCTAACAGTGAGCAGAAGTGGGTTAGGCGAGTGGTGCAAAGCATGCTCATTTAGTCTCCCTAGTCCGTCATTGCGACGACGTTTTGGCCCTTCAAAAGAAGTGTATTGTAAACACCAAAGTCGATCTGGTGGGGGAGGCAAAGGATGCAAACCAGGGTGTAAGTTGCTCGGTGCTCATCAGGGAGATCAAACCCTCCGGCCCTTGGTGGCGGCCCACGAAGCCGGGAATCAGGCCAAAAGTTGTCTTTTGAACATAAAGGACATCATTCCAAATAATCTATTCCTTGTGGACACCGGTGCTGAATTGACCGTCCTCCCCTAGCGGAACGCGACAATAGCACACTGCACGCCCAGACACTACGCGCTGCTAATTCCGCGACCACTCCTACCATCATTGCTCACGTCCCATACCCAATTCTATGCATTGCCTTCCTGCAACATTTTGACTTGTTAGTTTATTCACTGCTTCGCAGAGTTTTAAATCGTCAGACCACTGTCTCTGTTACGGGTTATAATTCGCGAGTGAATCACGTCACGCCCTTTTTTACATTCAACCACCGGCACACCAACCTTATGGCGAATTCATCGCCGCCTACCCGGCCATGTTTCGGCAGGTCGGGCCTCTCCCAGCAGTGACCACCAACGTCACTCACTATATCAATACTAAGAGACCCCCAGTTTTCAGTAGGCCGCGTCGATTAGCGCCAGACAAGCTTCGTGTTGCACAGGCCGAATTCGAACATATGCTAAAACTGGGTATAATGCGCCCTTCCGGTAGCTCTTTGGCTTCCCCCTTCGTATGATCCTTAATTTCAGTAGCGACTGGCGACCCTGTGGCGAATACAAAGCATTTAACGAAGTCACCGTCCCTGACCAACACCCAATTCCCCATATATAGGACCTCACTTCATCTTCATCAGGTTGCTCCGTCTTCAGCCGTATTGATTTAGTTTGTGCGTACAACCAGATCCCGGTAGCGGAGGCCGATAACCCCAAAGCTGCCGTCACTACGCCTTTCGGGCTGTTCGAGTTTCTGCGAACGCCATTTGGACTCAGCAATGCAGCTCAGACCTTTCAACGGTTCACGCACGAAGCAACTCGTGGTTTGCAAAATGTCCACGTATACCTGAATGATATTTTGGTGGCTAGTTCTTCAGAGCAACAGCAAGCCGTACACTTACGAGCACTTTTCGAAAGCCTTAGCCAGCGTGGCGTTACGATCAATATTGCTAAATGCGAACTAGGCCGGTCTGATATAACTTTCATGGGACATTCTATTTCACCCTCGGGTATGCGCCCTCTGCCAGATAAAGTTTCCGCTATTCGCGACTACCCTGAACCCCAATCTTTCCGCCAATTGCGTCAGTTTGCCGGCCTGGTAAATTTCTACGTCCGATTCATTCCTCACTGTGCGGGAGTGATGCAACCCATCACCGACCTGTTCCGCGGAGGTAAGCGGAAGTTCGTTTCCCGACACGGTACAAGTCGCATTTGCCTCGGTCAAGGATGCTGTCGTCATCCAAGCACTTCTTACCCACCTCGACCCTTTGGCTCCTATTTCGGTAGTGACGGATTCCTCGGACACAGCTGTTAGAACTGCACTGTAACAGTTTGTAAGCGATTCTTGGCAACCTGTAGCATTCTTTTGCAAGCGCCTACAACCCACCGAAACTAGGCAAAGCACATTTGGTAGAAAGTTCCCAGACACCTGCTTGGGACTCCGTCATTTTCGACATGCATTCGGAAGCCGTTCGTTTACGGTGCTTATAGACCACAAACCTTTAGTTTACGCACTAAAATCAGCTTCCGATCGATACTCACCACGCGAGATTCGCCACTTAGACTTTGTCTCACAGTTTACTGTGGACATACGACACGTGTCTGGGGTACTTATTCCCGTCGCCGACGCCTAACCACGCGTACAACAATTAAATCTATCGCCGACGCTTAACATCAACTTGGACGCAATGGCACAGGCCCAAACTATGGACCCTGACATCGAACAACTTCGACAGAACTGTTCTTTGAGCTTGACGACAGTACTTATCCGAACTTCCCAGAAAACTATCGTGTGCGATGTGTCGCAAGGTCGCCCGAGGCCGGTGGTTCCTGCTGCCCACCGTTATCCCACTTTCCTGACACTCCACAATCTGGCTCATCCGGGTGTGACGGCCTCGGTGAAACTGATAACTGAGCGTTTTGTTTGGCGCAATGTCAAACGAGATGTCCGTCGATGGGCTCGTGCCTGTCGGCATTGTCAACTTGTTAGGACCCATAGGCACACTAAGGCGGCGTTAGTCAGGTTCCCGGAACCTGAAACACGTTTTCATCATGTGCACGTCGACTTCGTAGGACCACTTCCACTTCGCTTTGGTAAGCCTTCGTACTCACATATGTGAATTGTTTTACTCGCTGGCCGCAGGCCATTCCTATCCCTCGTCCCACATGGAAAGAGGCCGCAAAAGCTTTTCTGACCGGTTGGGTTAGTGATTTCGGTTGCCCGGCTGTAGTGACCACCAATCGCGGTCCACACTTTGACGGCGCTTTTGGCGGCCCACGCGCTACGCTCGGTTGCTAACACGTTACGACGTCAGCCTATCACCCTCACGTTAACTGTATGGTTCAAAATTTCAACCGGAAGTTAGAAGCCACCCTTCGAGAAAAAGGAAACCCCTTTTGGGGTGAAACACTACAATTAGCACTCTTAAGCCTGCATGGTATAGGTAAGGAAGCATAACACGCAATATCGGCCGCACTAGTACGCTGTTCACTTCTTCTACCTGGGGGGTTGGTAGCTCCCCGACCAGCCGTGAAGTTAGACTACGGTTACTAAGCTCAGCTCCTTAAGTAGCACATGCGAGTGCTCAGGGCCAGTCCACTGCGCGAACAGCAGTCTACAAGTTATGTCCCAAAGGCAGGAGAGGCCGCTGCTCAGGTATTTCCTCTCATCGATGGTGTTCGATCACCTCTACAACAGCCATACACTGACCGGTTCCATTTGACAAAACGTAGTGCGAAAACATTTGTCATGGACGTCTTCGTGGGACACGACACCGTATTTACCGACCATCTCAAGCCTGCCTTCATGGAGTGCAAGCCGCTCGGCCAATTTACACCTACTAAAGCCGCTCAGTCACCCGCATCGAGCGAGTTATCATTCCAACGACCCACAGTTAGGCCCGATGAGAACCCTGAAGTTAGTCCGCCGGAATCTCCAGCCATACCGGCAACGCGAGGTGGCCCTCCTGTTCGCCAGCTACGAAATTCCGTCATCTTTGCCGATTTCGCGTCGACTTTCACGATCGATTGTTAGCACTAAGTTGGGAAGCTCACCACGGATTTACCCATCAACAGGCCCCAGATATTACAATCGGTAGCTATAACTTCATTTCCGTCTGGTCTCTTGGCGACTTCAACTATGCTAAACACCTTTTTTGTTGTTGTTACGGTCCAACATCCACCGGTGCACTCAGGCTCTCTTTTGTTCCAGTTTGCCATGCCCCCTGTCATACGGATTCAAGCTGTCATCTCTGCTTCATCCGTAGCCTTACTGACTTCCACGCAAGTTCGTTGAGCGAGCCACACACTGGAAAACGGGAAGATTGGTCAGCGTGGCACTGGAAACCACAACCGGACACCCTTATGGATGGACCTGAAGCGGCATCTTCAGGCTCGCAAGCCGGTGGGACATGTCAACACCTTAGCACCTTCGGACCGACGCATGTCGGACCTCGAGTAGTCAGGCGCCATCAAACTCACCAGCAGTCAATGGAGGCCACCAACAACATAACGAGCAGGCTACGATAAGTTCCTGGGCTCATATTACTCCCGGCACACCACCACGATCGGAGCCCATCTCCATCGGATTCTTGGGAGGGGGCTCCTGTAGCGACAGCCATCTTCGTTCGTGCTTTTGACGCGCTTATTGTTTAACTAAACGCTGACTGCCAAGCGAGGTTGCCGTTTGACCGTTGATCCTGCACACGCTCCCGAGCAGCCTCCACGTACACATTAACCACTTCTTCTCCCAATCGCCTTCTCGATCTCACCGGTCTTTCAGAATACCTTTTCAGTTGACATATTTGTACAGCCCCCAGAATTGGATTAAGGTTCGGGTGGTTTACTCAGGATAAAGCTTTTATTAAGGGAGCCGAGTAGTAAAGTTTATCCACCTGAGGATGGACCAGATTGAACAGTTGTTCTTTTCGGACCTTTTGTGGCCACTTATTTGTTCCTCTCAGTCGGGGCGTGAAAGCTCGAAGTGATGTCGGAAGAATGACGTCTACATCCAGTGTATAGATTGGGGAATGCATAAACCGACGATAGTTTTGGATAGCTTATGGCAAACCCGTGCCCCGTCCCTCTTTTAGTGCGGCGCATTTTTGCAAGGAACCGGGCTGGCGGGGTATTGAGCCGGTCGAAAACCTTGCTCAAAACTTATCAGTAATATCTATGATAAATAGAAATATTGTAGTTATCTCAACGCTTGCCATAAACTATCCACGGTAGGAGGTATTTGACTGCTTCTGTTTGAATTGAATAATTTTACGGAAGACAAACTCGACTTCCACTTCAGTTTATTCGCAACACTCGTACTGGGATCCACTGAACGGCAGACTTGATTCTCGCTTATAATACCTTTCTCTCCCACAATTGAGTTCAGTTCACTTTTATGTCTGTAGTTTACTGTTATATAATGCGATACTTATTGCTTCAATCTGTTTTCAGTTTGAGATCCATTTATTTTGCTGCTCGTCACTGGACTTTCAAGTGACGCGTCACACCAAGAAACTTCAAAAAATGTCGACAAATCGAAAAATGGGAGATATTTGTTGCAAAATTTCTTCGAGGAACATTGATGAAAGCATCGAAAAGCCATTTCTATGCTTTGAAGAGAATCAACTCTTAGAATGAGGCGACGTCAGTGACGTGGTTACATTATAAATGAATGGGAAAACGTGTTTCCCTGGGCGGAAAAGAGATATATGCATAGGTCTATCTCGAGCATCACTCATTTGTAGGGTAGCTATTGCGTCGAGGCTCAAACCTCTTGATTATCCCGGCCAGTGATTACTCGATCATTTAACCTTAACGGAAGAAGTAACCACGAGCAAATTTCGGGAACTGTATTCAACGGTAACTTAAAGTAAACTCTCTTTTTAGCATGAACCAAGGAATGCATGGACGCATACGGCACAGTTATTGAGCGTCCAGCATGGTGCACAGATGTGATTGATTGAGTTGGATCGCGGTATGTCGTAAGTCTGATAGATTGATGGTTTTGTGTGAACGATAGGTAGTAGGTCTTCCATCAGCAGTGGGTATGAACGCTGGAGTGCGAAAAACTGACTAGCTCATGGGTACACCCGTCACGATTGCGCTGCTGTGTAGGATTTGCCGGCCGAGTCTTTGGTTGGCATTCTCATAGCACCTTGTCTGTAGGTAGGCGGAAAGCAGACCGCAACCTTGTTGATGATGTTTCCGGGGAAATTTCCGACCCTCTGACCTTCTTGTGCTTATTCCATGAAACGTGTATGCTTGTGGATGATACTAGTACTGTGTTCGACACTGCTCAGTAGAAACAACGTTGGGCATCCTCCTGCAACAGACCCTCGCATCTTACAATGTGTGAAGAGATTGGCAAATGAATCTACGGGAAGGACAGTCCCTCTTTCTGATCCCTGTTTCTGTGAACTTGCCAGAGCAATTTGGTTTCCCGCTTCCTTTTTCCAACCGGATAAAACTATACCAAGGTGATTGTCACACACCTATCGCTTGATAGTAGCACTAGCAACACATCCCCAAACAACAATGCTAAAAAAACTCATCAAAACGAGCAACACTGATTTTCCGATACATTTTCATTGGGCTAATAAACCGAAGTGGAAAAAATTGTGGATCAAAACCAATAACGTCTAGCGGCCATGCTTTCCTGCTAAAATGATGTGTTTACCGTAGGTAATAATATCAGTCGTCTCTTAATTAAATGCCACAAACATCGATAGTGTATTTTACATCTTAACTTTTTTAGTTGTTTCACGAATTCATTGTTCTGGCAAGCCATGCTCCTTTTACCGGTGGCAAGAAATATATTAATTGCACTTCTTTTGAACGCGGGCAGCACAATACCCAAAGCTGTTGGGCGAACTTTGGGCCTAAAAGACTCGCAGCATCTGCCCCAAAAGATTGCACAGAATTTCGTGAAGTTTTACAAGAAAGGTAATAACAAAAGTACCGCAGTATTAAGTAAAATATATTGGCACAACAAAAAGGCGTATCTTGTTCTACAAATCTGAAGTATATCATTCTTGCAATAAATAATCTGATTTTCACAGGAACAATTTTTCATCAGTGGTAGGCTGGTTGTTTCGATCGAAAGGATGGGTGAGGGGCAAATAGAATAATAAACGGGCAGTTGAGAAAAAGTGAGATGTACACTCAATTCTGGAGACTTTTTCGAACGTTGTGCGTAGACCGACGGGCTCCCAATTCAGCCCGCGTTGGGCTTGCTGCTTGGGAAGCTTGCTATCCCGTAAGGCCGGAAAGTTACCCTTTTAGCACAAACTTACGGATTTTTCGTTGCCTCGAGAGTGGAAGAATAACCCGAAATCAAGCTTTTGACCTCCGTTAACTTTGAATGGTTTGATTTGGCAAATTATGGCAGCCGTTAAAAATGCCCGCTCAGGATTACGTACATCAGCGGACTTCGTGAGCAGACTATGATTGCCGTTTAATTCAGTGAAAAATAATGATGTACGATATTCACTTCGGGGTGCACACTATACAGATACAAATATATATATATATATATATATATATATATATATATATCTGTATATATATATATATAATGTATATATACGCACCACACTTGGTCGCAAACACAGTAAGACGTTAGCAGGCCAAACTCAGACCAATCGTATTGTTCAGTTTCCCAACCGGCAGTTACAAGTTGCACTTGGGGCAAAAGTACACCCACTTTGGAGTGAAACGATACTATAAGAGTGGTACTTTTAAGGAAGAGTGGCAGGCAATATCGGCCTTGTTGGCGTACTGCTGTACACTTTGTCTACCTGGATGGTTGGCAGCTTCCAGACCAGCCGTGAACCTAGACTACGGCGACTACGATCAGCCACTTAAGTGGCACGTACGAGTGCTCACTGCCAGTCCGCTAGGCAAAAGCAGCCCGCGTGCAGCTTCTCAGCTGCTTCAGAAACCGCCACCTACGTGCTTCCTCGTGCTGATGGTGTTCGATCACTGCCACAACCACAGTACACCAGCCCCATTTTGTGCAAAAAACGCGGAGTAAAGAAGTTTGTCGGACAGACCACCGGGAAGCATGACAACCTGTCTACTGATGGCCTCAAACTGCGGTCATGGAATTCGAGTGGCCTGACCAGCATATATCATCTAAAGCCGCTCGGTCAAGTGCATCGAGCGATCCGATACTCACGCTACCATAAATTACTCACAGGGAAAATATAGAAGTTAGCCCATCAGAATAACCAACAGCACTGGTAACGCGAAGTGGCAGTCCTGTAAGCCAACTACAAAACCACGTCCTTTTCGTTGACTCCGAGACAATTTTTAGAACCTACTGTTAGCACTGGGTTGTGAAACTTACCATGGAATACACAGTCGGCGGGCCAGATAAATTACAACCAGTTTTCATGATTCTGATTATTCTGATCTTTTAGGGGCTACAGCTACACCAACGGTCGTTTATAAGTTTGCTATCATGATCCAAAATCCGTCGGAGCCCTCAGGCACCACTTCCTCCAGTTTGTTTTGCTATCTCTCAGACGGGTTCACACTGTAACAGTGGCTACTTCCGTACACTAGCTGACCAGCAAGTACGTTCATTTAGCTAATCACACATTAGACGACGGGGTGGCTATTCAATGTGACCCTGAAGAAGGTAACTAGACACTTTTTGGATGGATCTGACGCTGCATGTTTGGGCTGGCGAGCATATGATTCCTGTGGGTGTTGGAAAACATTTGGACGGACTCACATCGGACATCTAGGGTTCAGATGTCATCAAACTCTCACTCGCAGTAGTTCGACGTCACCGACAATATAACGAGCTATATACAAGGAAATCATGCACTATCAACACCCACGGTCTACCGCGAAGATCGAAGCCCTAAGCTGCTCGACCTCTGGGATAAGCCCTCCTGAGCAACAATCATCGTCCCTCATAACTCCGACACTTTTCTTTTCTAACTGAACAATGACTGCCATGCGCTTTTTCCACTGTATCTTTACTCCTGCCCACGCCCTTAAAAGCACGCTGATCACCTTCACACTGGTTTGCTCTCTCGTCCTCACGGGTCATTGGGAATACCCTTCTGGTCAGCGTATTTGTTCAGTGCCTAGCATAGTATTAGCGGGCAGGTGTCCCAAGTAAAGAGAAGAGGGGGAGAACACCTTTACCAAGGGTATGCGAGATAAGATTCAGTCACCTGCACTTCTACTTCTAGGACTTCGTTTGCCATCTATTGAAAGACCGACATTCTCTGCTTCCAGCAACTGAAATGAGCAACAAGAATTCCGGGTCGACCGGTTTTATCGCGAAGAAGAAAAGGTTCCCCGATGTATTTTTTCTTCACCGAACGGTCCTGTCTATCTCTTCAGTCGTCCTGCTGGTACATCCATCAGCAATGCTTCAGAGTGCAGGGACACAGTATCACCTGCTTCTGGCGACGATCAGCGAGCCCTCGTGTCGTAGCTTTGTTTTCATTGTAAACCGCTCCTCCATAATTGAATTCGAGTCAACTCGCATGCCTTGATGTGATTCCCTCTGTGTCTTACCACGCGGTCTGGTACCCCCTTAGGTAGCCAAAAAATGTAGTGTGTTAGAAGATCATAAAGAGTGAACTTTGTCCTTCCGGTCCAGAGGAAACATGGTGTTTGTCCCGACTAGGGAAGTAGAGTGCTCGTACACGCTGTCGGGCATTCCCTCAAACATTGAATACAGTTTTCCGTTTTTGCAAGGAAGGAAATGAGTGGCTTTTTATGGTGAAGTTCATCCTTTCGACCAACTCTTTCACCTCCAGGTTGATGTTTGTTTGTTTATTTTCATCAAAATGCAACAGCTTGCACAATTCGCAGACACCAATTTTTTCACAACCGCGTACTCTGTCCAAAAGCGTCTGGCTAGGAGTCCTTTAGGTGCTGACCAAATTTTCAAAAGGAGTTCTCGCGTCAGTGGCTGCATCCGTGACAGGAATTCCACAGCCTCTGCCCACTTCGTGAAAAAGTCATTTAATCAGTGATACATTTGCTACGTTTTTGGACTTTCTAGTAGCCGTCCCGTAATACCAACTCCGACCAAATGTTTGGGTATACTATCCGTATGGGTGCTCGTGCTGCTCGGCCCCCGTGATCAGGATAATTACAGGTAGCACGGGAATGGCAAAACTGACAGAAATTAACTGCCTCATTTCGTTGATTAGGCCACCAGTACCTGGAACGGACTGCTTAATTTGGTCCTGACCGGAGTGTCCCAGACTTTAAGAATGTGTTTTCACGACAGCTTTTGCTTTCCATTTTAGGTCCGTCAATCATCTGAGATGGTTAGGACCCTGCTTAAAAAAGCGTTAGTCGTCTCATAACTTGGTTTTGTCCCATAGTGCCCAGCAGCGACGAGTTTCATAACGTGGTCAGGCTAGGTCTTCTCCGGTCAATCCTCTGCCTCCCTCATCTATGCGTTGAAACAAGGTAGCCCAACCAGGATCTTCAACATGCCTCCTATCTTCAGTTTTCCAGACTTGAATCGAGGTTGACCTGCGCCACATACTGAAAGCCAAACAAGAGGCAATCGCCATGACTTCCGCTAGCTTTAAGCAACATTATATCCAAATCTTCATGCCGTTTCCCTGGTCGGCATAGGAGGGTGTGGAAGTATTCCAGAAATCGTTCTTACCACTGCAGTACTTCGTCTTCAGGGTTCTCAAAGTTGGCGAGCCACAACAGTGCTCGGTTATGAGTTCGGACAACGAAATAACACTTAAGATGCTGTAAGTAATGTCCAAGGTGTCTCCCTTGGGCTAGCTTTTCTTTCTGCTGAATAGAGTAGTTCTCTTCGAGCCTGCTCGGGTTTCTGCTTTCAAATGACCTCATGTACTCTTTACCTCCTCGATTTCGCCATGATGGCACGGCTTTGAAGCTCTTTTTACGCAGATCTGTGTCCGTCATGGGTCCTCTGCTGTTACCTCCGGTGTCTGCGAATGCTAATACTGGGGCCTGACAAAGTTGTACACGAATGTCTCAAAATGCCTTTGGGTAGGTGACACCCCTTTGAAGCTGTCAACTAGCCTCCAGTTAGGTATTCAGTGGGACGTCGTAATGGAGAAAACGCAGACAAAATGTCGCTAAAATGATGATACCCGTAGGACACTTTGAACTTCGTCGGCCGTCTCCGGGGCCGGCCGGTTCTTGCTCAGCTCCGTTTTACAGGGTCTGTTTGAGTCCCTGTGCTGGACGCGAAGGTCCGTGGAGGCGACACCTGTTGTTGTGTTTTTAAGGCTCCATTTAGGAACACAGACTACGCGTCTTATCGAATACGGGAATCAAGTTGAGAAGAAGTTTATTTACCGTCTCCTCTTTTGCAACTAGACCATCCAAGTGCATCAAGCAGTGCTTTTGGATTAAGTCAATCAAAACCCTGTACCTTATAGGCTGGAAAGTGGCTGGTGCGTTTTTCAGACCCACCCTTAATGTCTAGAACTCGTACGGGCCACTCAGGAGTGCAAAAGCCGTTTTTGACGATCTCGCTTCCCTATCTTTACTTTTCAGTACCCAGAGGCTAGATCCGGCTTACCAAACCCAGTCGATCTTCTCAGAGGCTTCATTAGGTCAGCCGTCTTCGACATTGGAAAGTAGTCATGTTTCAGTGGAAACAGCGGGATGTCGGAAGGAATGACTGGCAAGGAACTGGAGAAAACAGAGTGAATATATGCTCAACACAGACAAGGGAGCGTGAACTGTCAGTGGAAACCAAGAGCTGGAGGGAAGAGCATGGGAATAAAAATGGCCGGAAGTGTGGGAGAGAGGTGAACGTAGTATTAATCAGATCGGATGGTTTAGAATTACTTAATAAAATCATATATCGCTTTCTTTGTGACAGGCGGGACGTGTTTGATCAAATGAGAACAGAAAGGGGGCGAAGTACACCTGGAAGCGCTGAAATAATGGCAGCTGTGGTGAACAGTCCGTTCTGATGGGAGAATGGGGGGGGGGCTTGTCGAAGAAAACGGGTGGCAGTAGATCGATGGAATTGTCTAAATGCTGGTGCATCACATGATGGCAACGAAAAAAGAGAAACGTTAGTAAATGGACTTCCTTCATGGGGCACAAGGATGGCGATGATGGAACTGGCTGGCGAGTTCAGAGCAAATATAGCTCTAAAGTGGATAGAACAGTGTGTACTATCAGCAAAAGAGGAGCCTGGGGGTGAAAAGGTCTGGGGCGTGAAAGTAGAGCAGTCACAATAGCGAACGGTGAAAGAAATAACTGAATATACTAAATATCAGAGGGGTCAGATAGTGGCAGTGCTTGTGGTATGGAATTGCCCATGATGATCAACGTGGATCGTTTGACGACAATCGGAACACGGTGGGCCAGTTGGAAAAGCATGGTTGGAAAAGTAACCTGGGAGGAGCCGAAATATTGACGGCTGGGATGAGCTGTGCACAGCGCGGGAAAGTTCAGGGAAGAGACCGAGGAAAAAGGTGGGAGTAGATCGATTGAATGACTCAGGTGCGAGTGCTTTTGTTGATGACGGCTGAAGCAGAAAAGCATCGTGAAAATGAAGTACAATATGAGAGGGCCCGAAAGTAGACGGCGATGTAAATGACCGGGGAATGCGGGGCAAGCGTAGAGTGAAAGTAAACGGTGAAAGTTGGGCATTTACCGGAAACATTGAATTCTGAGTTGAAACGGGCTGGGACGCAATAGTACGGAAATAGCAAAAGCAAATAATGTGCGAAAAAAGAGTGCCTAGGCTATAGGGTAAGTCAGGTAGGAGTGGATCGTGTGTTTCAGAACTTCATGGGGTAAAAATATTGTAATGATTTTCTTTTATGATAGTTAAAAGTTGAAGAAACAGGGAAAGAAATAGGCATACCAGGCAGCCTGGAAAGCACAGAAAATGTCTGTGGAGAACAGTTTGTGAAAGAGAAGATAAAAGAACTGGTCGAAAAAACGTAAGAAACGACCTATTTGATCGTTCTAGAAAACGTAATGTGGTGAACACAGGTCCATCTTTTTGGTGCTTCTCCCCGAGCGGGTGCTGTACACGGGCAAAGTTTTCTCAGCCAATCCGAAAAGGTACGTTAGAAACCTGACGTCCGTTGAGTCGGAAAAGGTTAAACTTGAAGATCAACCGCTTGACCACAAATGTCGCCTCCCAAGTAAAGGGCCTTCATCTGAATATAGGAGTTCAGATGGAGGACACGCTTAGCCAGCCAGCAGAGCTGAAACCCAGAAGAGACAGGATCAGATCAATTGAAGTCGGCGGCTGTTACTTGCTGCTCCCTCAACACCACAGTGTATAGAAAAAAACACTGACAAGGGAACATCTGGGAGCGATTGGAAACTGTGAGATAACCCACCGGTTTTTATTGTACCCGTTGATAAAACTTCAGGAATCTTCCTCGTGGACAGAAACGATTATCTTGAGAAAGTGGTAGAAAAATCGGGCGACTGAACCACGTTCTCCTAAGGTAAAAAAGACAGGGCTATGGTTGTTTAAGGGCACATTCTATACTTTAATCTACTACTAATTAATTTGAGCAATAGACCCATAGGATCAACAAGCACAATATTCTATAGTCTACCAGTATCACAAAACAGGTACATGCGCGGGAACTTCACTTCGCATGTTGGTTCATCATACCACAATCTAGCACGATGTCTTGCAGAACTCCCGGGACCGATAAGAACGAGACTGTCACCACATAGCCTTCGCAACCCATTCCAGTTCTTCGTCTTGATTAGGCACGTGATTGCCAAATCCCAAGATATGCTCTTCTTCGATGTTCACAAATGTACGTCTAGTCAAAACATGGACTACTTCTGTAAACAATATTCATCAGAAGACACTAACATGGATATACTAGTCGATTTAGGCAGAAAGCTTCCAGAAACTGTGCAATGCCACCACCTCACCCTTATCTCCCAAAGTGACTAACTGTGTCACGTATGAGAGAAACTACTAAACCGCACATTAGACACCATCATACACCAATAAAACCACAAATCTTTCCGAGTGCCTTTCAAGCTGCCCACCCGGTGTCATCAGCTTTTTCAGCTTGCTTCAGTGTACACACAAAACAAACTATAGCCTACTTCGTCAGTGGTTCACCCTCCAAACTTTTGCTGGTACAACTTGTAACTCAGAGTCCCGACCAGTAAATACAGCATGCGCCATCGACCAGGAGAGTGAAGCTTTCTCGTCGAGTTTGCACAAACACACCCTGTTCAACGCATACTGCCGTCATTTGTCATCATGACGTACGGCTGGAACAGCTTTCAGACTGCATACCTTTCCTTTTATTCGCAGTCCCTAATAATCCCTCGTGGCCCATTTCACCAGTTGATCAAGTTCCACAACCAAAGCTTCGGGCTATTCTATCTTGGGTTGATTCTTGGATGCTTTATTCCCTTTCGACTCCTACCCTTCAAAATTGACTATGGTGGGCCTTGGTCTGTCCTACCTCTTACGGTGCTCCTCTTTCCATCTTCACACCAGCCAACTCCCCCTTCTGCGCATCTGTTGAACAGACTTGGAGCCCATATCCCATTTGGCACGCCCGGACTCAAAACCCGACTACTACAGTGGTCCATGATAACAAGCCACTCGCAAGAGGCCCTTAACAAACCATCACTCTGAAGGAGTTTCCTCAATAAGGCGACCAACGGCATGCACCAACATACTTCATCGTCCCACCTCACCAAGGTTTACGTGTTTGCACAATTAGAAAGTGTCAAATTATCGGAACACTTGAAGACACTGTACTAGACAACTTTCGTCGTATTCTTTCTCCTCCTTTTCTATGCAATAATACTGTAAAACGTCATCCCCGCGGCTACTACTCCATACGTGGCCATTACTTTATAATTCTTGCGACTTTTACCTTCCTCCCCCGATCAACGGAACCCGGCCTTATTTCTCCACAGTGAGCTTTCTGATATCCCAGACTTTCCGTTTCCCGTTAAGAGGATATTTATTATAGTTGGATAATCGGCTTCCTTACTTGGCTGACTGTTTTATACAGTCATCGGTAGAAGCAACTTTACGAGTATCGTTTCCTTCACCCCTCTATGTATCGACCCTCCTGCTTCCCACAAAAACTCTGTTTTCAACAGGATTTCAAACCGCCGATTTCTTATTACGACTGGCCCCGGAAATCGAAACCCATTCATACGTACGACATAAACTAGCACAGTTTAACTCCGTTCAAAAGCATTTCAGCTCTCTTACACGGGGTCTAAATTTTGCTACTCCCGCTTTGCCGTTTTGCAAAAGTATTTTGCCTTCTCTATCACATTTCAAAATGTGCTATCGCCTCTACTCTTGCCTCGTGACCATAACCGGGAGATATACTTATATGATTTATTAATTTCTTCCTGACATTCCAGAAAGTCATCTGTTCGTTTTTCTGGTCGATTTGAGTTGAAATGGAGGTGGTCCCCTGGGTCCATCGTATGTATCCACTCAAAGTTACTTTTCAGTACCTCTGCTTCTCAGTCACTTGTCCCCGTGGGCTCCCGCCACCTCCAACTACGCCTTCTACCGAAACTCTCGGGATTGGCTCCGATTGCACGTAGCCATAGCAAACCTTTCGATGGCACTTGGCCTTAATCGCTGGTTCCTTTTCATCCCATGACCGACAGATTTTCTGTGTACATGGTGCCACGGTGCTATCCTTTTCGGACTGCAGCAGCCTTTGGTGGTCGCCACTTTGCTTTGGCTAACGCCGTGCCTCTTTTTTCGTTTTTTCTCTCGCCCTGCTCGGGGCTTCTGCCAGGGTGGACTACCCTGTATTGTAACTGCTCACAGGAGCAAAAGCCCTAGTTAGCCCCACGACGGTGTCCCTGAAAAGCCCCCATACTTCTTCTACAGTATCTTCTCGTGGTCCCATTTCAACCGCGCAGCAGCATTTTCCAGGGCCTGAATATCGGTTTTGTCAACATTTTGCCATATGGTCTCTGAGACAGCCATTGACTCGGTCCTGACTGTTGATTTGAGGATTCCAAGATCACTCCTACATAAGGGGCCGTCACTCTCAGGCTATCCAAAGCGTTTGGGATTTTCATTGCGACCATTTCGAGTAGGCTAGGATTATGCCCAAGTCCCAACCTAGTCGCATCTCGTACATTCTGTATCAGGGTTCGGCCGACGACGAAATCCAATAGACGGGCCACCAGTCCACCTCCGTTAGCCCACAGGGCTTCTCGGCCTATTTCCGAGCAGTTCGGATCCTCAAATACTGTTATCCTTCCGGCCCTCGAGGTTTGTTCCCACAAATGTTGTGCGAGCACGGTGTCCTCATGGTTTTCCGATGGTGGGCTCCTTCATAAGCAGTTAAGCCACAGCTTAGAATAATTTCGCACGAGACCCCCTGGACACTGCCTGCTTGCACTTTTGCTCAATGAAAGCCATTACTCCCCCGCCATCTTGTCCGCTTGCTCTGTTAGGGTGATGAATGAGGAGGCCTCGAGGTCCCATCGGTGTAACTTCTTCCGGATCTTTGACCAGGTTTCCGCTACTGCTACGCAGTCGACGTTAACTCCCTCTGAGCAAGCTGCTCTCATTTGTTTCCAATGATGCTGGAGTTAGTACTTGGCACTACCGTCTTCCCCGATTTACTGGCCTGCCTTAGGTGCAATCGTAAGTCAACCCTGAGTGCCTACCCCGGTTTTCGCACTCACAGGGTAACGAACGGCCGATGAGGTGACTGCAGGTCTAGTACCGTGTGGGAAAGGAGGCACTGGGTCTCAAAACTTTAATGGTGTTTTTGTCGGTGGTGGCTTGGTTGGTTTTACCTTCAGTGCCCTCCGAATTTGGTCGGCACATGTGTTTCAGTTCATTTCAGTGCAGTTTGCACAGAGCAGGTAATATCCACGGCCAACTGCCGGTCCAGAATTTTTTCGACGGTATTTACACCAGTTGTGCACTGACTATTGCACGGCTTGCGGTGTCATTAAAACTACTTTGGTTTAGGGCATCATGTTGGAGCCAGCTAACTCCTCATCGCCTGCCCTAATGCCCACTCCCCGGAAGTTTGTTAGAATATATTTCCCAGGCTTGGGTTTGTGACGTCTAACGGGACCTGCCCTAGGCCCGACAACCGGTCCCCCCATTTAAGCAATCTGGAAACTCTTTCGCCCCCTCCCCTCCGATTATGGAAATAGGTGGTTTTCTGCTTGAAGTACGTGGCCAAGGCCGTTGCAGCAGAACTTTCCATTCTGGAACACCCACATCCCGGTTACTTGTCCAGTCGCGCGTGTTGATCTGACGCATAAACCAATCCAAAAATGCGCGGCGGAACATGGAATTTATCCACCATTATGTGTGGAAATAATGAATTCAACTACTCCGCAGCCTGTAGTGTACGCATTTAAAGCAGAAAGTTAATGGTCTCCGGCACCGAGAGTAGGTAACAAGTAAGCAAGGCGAGGGTCACGACATGATCCGGGGCGCAAGGTAGCAGTTTTCGTTGAAAAACTTTGACCGGCGGTGTAGAGAATATTTATTGAAAATCCCTCCACGCTTCCTACATGTTCTATGAGCCAATTGTGTTCAACAAAACCTTGTCGAGCATTTCTATGCCCAAAGCTTGCACTTACTTTTGTTTAGGCAGGACTTTTGAATTTAGCCTCGAAATGTTTTCATGTGCTGCGCGTGAACTGAGGAACCTTTAGCCTCTAGATTTTACTGGCAAGTTTATTTTGACTCGTAGTTGAGGTTAGTGTTTATTCGCATCTCTTGTGATCTTCAACTAAATGCCGTTAAAACTACTAATCAGTTTTGTTTTCATTTTGGAATTCGTGTGAATTGACTGCGTCTTGCTCGAGCCGCGGTGCACTTCACTTACCCATATTGCTACCAACTGGATGGGATCATTGGAAAAGGTTTAGAGTGGTAGACTTTGTTTGACGTGGAGACCAGTTCACTTCGCTTCCGTGTCCACTGTGCTCAAAGAAAACCGCTCTTTCATTTCTCCACCCCAAGGCGAACATTGCATCTGTGTTGATTGGTAAAGCGAATCTGCTCTCATTCGGCTAAACGCAACGATGTGCTGCTTGCATCCACTTCGGGGTGGTCCACACATGTGGCATTCCCGGGGGGTTCAGGATGAGGACACAGAGCTTCCAGATTCCTTGTGATCTCCAGCGCCTTCTCAGGGTCGGTGATGTTCTCGGGTCGAATTCCTGGCAGATTTTAGGCACAGAGGTGCAATCCCTTGGTTGTTGCCGTGAGGCTGTTTCGGAGTCATTGGTCGCAAGAGCAGAATGGGCCATTCAGCTCAAGCTTAGAAAGGTCCTTGCGGATTCCGGAACAGATTCCCTTGGCCTTTTCGTCCAATCACGGAACTTGTGTTATTGAGCCACCAGCAGCCTCGGAGGGTCTGATAAAGGCCTGAAGCCACCAAGCTTGCTACCGTAAGCGGTTTTGAAGGCCATCCGGGTGTTCTTGATTCGATCGTAAGTTTGATCTTCCAACAGGCTAAACAATCGTTTTTCTTGCTGATCCTTCGAAACATTTTCACGGTTGAGCAGCACTTGCTCTTCCCACTGCGGATAGCTTTCATCCAAACTGAATTTTGCAGGTATTTGAATGAGTGAAGCAAACCGATTAGCCCTTGTAGAATTTTTGTCTACCGACTTCATGGCTTAGTAAATGACTGCAATATAGAATACTGGAAGGTGGTGGTTTTCGATTGTTTGTTTCCAGTTTCCCTTCTCAGGGAGTCAGTCAGTGGGGCTGTATTTTCTTCTCCGATAGACCACATAGGCTCAGTTTTCCGGCCTCGTTCCGTCTTATTTTCAGAGCCCTGTGGTTCGTCGCAGGATCGCCTACGTGTAGTGTGGAAACCTAAGCCCGGTTAGGCAGAAATGTTGTATGTATTGAGCGATGCTTATTGCGGCAATATATTAGGTGTGAACATAGAGGTACTTCCTGGTCAACCGAATCTCCAAGGTGGTTGAAACATTCATTCGCTGTATCCAACCTTTTCTCGAAACAAGTAACGAGAATTACAAACAAGAGACTTGTGTACAATAATTCCACCGATCGCATATCAAGGAGATAGGAAACCACATTCACAGAGTTTCTGCTCCACAATGGGGTAATCTGACCTTGATAAATTTTTCCCTGAGTATTCTTCCGTACCATCTGTATACGTTCCACATTGCGTCTTGTGCGTATATCTCGTTTAGTATCGGAAAAATCTCATTGTGTCTCCGTTGTGTCATATTATCACGCTACCATGGGGATGTCCGCGTGAATAATACTTGGGATTTTCTAGCTCCATGGCATATTTACGGGATGGATTGCTGAGGTAGCGAGTTTGGAAGGGGAAAAGGATGCAAGGGGGCAAGGTAGAAAGGGAGAATAAAAAGAAGCCAAAAACGAATCGGTGACTGAGTAGAAAGGCAAATGGTGGTATATTAAGGAGGAAGGGTTGAGCAGTAAGACATTTCACCGGGCTATGGTGCTACCCACAAAACGATACAGAAACTAATCGAAGCTACATGCTCAGCGTGAATCCAAACGAGTTCGGAGCCTTTGACATTTAGATTACTTTTAGGTTTCAATTTTATACGTTGTACGATGAAAAGGAGTCAATTCTTCACACAGCTTTGCTCAAGTGGTGATTCTGCTTATTTTCACTCGTCTTCTTTTCTTAGCCTCAAGTCTTAGGTCCCACTCATCCTCGGCTCCCAATACAGTAGGGCGATCTATCTGGTACAAGTGACTTTGCAGCTTCTCCCGTAGTAGAACTTAGGAAACCTATGGACAGTGGCCAGCTACTGCAATGATCTACGTACGTGACAATGTAGACTTGACCGCTAAAAGGTTGATGGGCCTTTAAAGGCCCACTGGACCGCTGTGAAGACAAGCTTCCGGCTCAGAGAACGTGATTATTGCAGATCCGGTGTGGTGATTCACCTCATCACGCTCGGATCGAGAACAAGCACGAGCCCATAGATGCCCCTTGCGTTTGACTGGAGGCCGGGCAAATCGCCAGGTGACTAGTTTTACTAAGGGGACCAGGCCAGGGTGCGATAGTTCGTGGAGACCGATTAAAACTTGCCGGGGAAAATTGGCGAGAACCACAAGTCGGAGTTAACCTCATGACTTATCGCAAATAATGGTTACGTTCAAAGTTGTAAGCACCGTCAGAACTAAATGCAGAGAGCCGTTGTGTCTGGGCTGCTTGACCTCAGGATCTGCTTTTTGAGCTGCACCGATTGCTTCTAGATTTTTGCTCATGCGCAGTGAGTCGTAGATATCGTGACTATGAATCCACCTTGGGATCGCTTGCCCCGTAGAACTGTCGAAAGTCCGTATCAAACTGCAAAACAGTCTGAAGGGCGAGCTTCACTCGGCGAGTATCGATCAGAGGATAAATAGAGGGTACACCAGTGGTTCGTGACCCGTAAACACCACGAACGTGTGGCCCTCTCACATGTGCCGGAAATGTTAGGTACACAAATAACTTACCAGTAATTCTCTGTAGAACATGCTTCATCGGAAGTTTGCAGGTTGGAGACGCACAGGGAGGAAAGCCATTGTTAGCCATAAGTTACCGGCAGACTGCTACGATATCTCTTTAAAAGCTGTGTCTGAAGAGCTTGGCCGCAATGCCAAGAGAGATGGACAGTAAAAGCCTGCAATGGGCACTATCTTGGAGATAGATTTTCTGATGGAAGTAAACACTGCCTGTATCTTGTCGTAAATTATGAACTTTCGCTTACCTCCACGTAGAAGCTCTCTGAATGGTTGCATTATTTTGGCTTAGCTAGGGATAAACCGGCGATAAATGTTTACCAAGCCAAGGATCCGGCCCAGTGGCTGGTAAAAGTGAGGTTCAGGATAGTCTCAAATCACCTAACCTCGTCCAGCGGGTGTTGTTTGCCCGAGGTTGAAATGTCTTGGCCTAGAGATATGATGGTGGACCTAACTGGTTCGCCCTTGACGGGGATTTGACTACGTCTTGTTTACTTAGGCTACCAAGAAGGGTGTGAGGGTGTGCCGCATGTTCTTTTCCCAAATAACTTGCGAATAAAACATTGTCTAGGCTGACGCAGACAGTTTTCAGACCGCGAGTCTCGTTGTCTGTAAATCTTTGAGAGGTTAACTCTGCTTTGCCGAGCCCAAACGGCTTCCACAAAAACTCAAAAGATCCATTTAAAACAGAAATGGCGGTCTTGGATATGACCGTCTCGACTCCCGGGACTTTGTGGTAGGCTCTCACTAGGTAGATAAGCCTAAAAACAGATCAACAAGACAGGAAAAACCTTTGGTATGTGTAAGAGGATACCTACCTGGGGTAGTGGCTTAAGTGAGGGCCCTGCAAACTCCACCGGGGGACCAGCCACTACCAGGACTAGGAACCAAGGTACAAGGTGGGGCCAAACCGCTACTGCATGGCAGTTCTGCGCCTAACTCCAGCAAGTGTCCAATTCAAGCCGGTGCAACTCGGGGCCCGTCTGGCGCCAAGCATCCGGGTCTACGAAAAGCTGGGGGCCCCTTAGGGCGACATGAAGGGTTACATTTGCAGTCACGGCGGGAGGTGATCCGGACCGCCTTGGCTTTACCTGGTAGGCTAAAAGGAGTTCTACAAAGCGGTGTTTGACTTGGGGGTAAGAAGTCATTCGATCCGCTGGTGGATTACTGCTTGGAAGGGCACGCGTGAGGTGACAACATGGAGGTAGGGATGTGATGAAAGCCTTATAATGTAAAATTAGCCAGGGCTATTATAGAGACCAAAAGCTACGTAATAGTGGTTGTAGAGAGTAGGACGCACAAAGAGGGTAAGCATACACCGGGTAATAAACTGTTCTATGGGGTGAGGCCTCCATGGCGTGATCATGTGACATAAGCCAGCAGTAAGTCTGCGTGAGACTGACCTGTGGCAAAGAACGGAGATGGGAACCTCATAAAGAAGTGGGGCAGAAGGAACCAGTTTACGGAGCAGAATAACTTCTGTGTGTATAATCAGACAAAATGAGAGATAACTTTTCTGTGGGTAGAGGAGACTGGTACAAAACAGGGGATAAGGACTGCCGAAGGGAAACCTAGATAGCAATAAACGCAATATAGTTTGTTGGCCGTTATATAACGACAGAGGAATGGTAAAAGGTCAGTGTTAGATGTGGAGCCACCGTGAACAAAGAGTCAACGGCAGGTAAACTAGGTAGTGGGGTGCATGGAGGGGTGATAGATGTTATAAAGTGAACATTTTGTGGGCGAAACTTGCATCGGTATCACAGGGATAGGATGCAGTTTCTAGGAATCTACACAAAAAACGTGGTTTTGGTGGTGGACAGAAAAAATGAATCATCCGACGAAGAAAGTATTACTGTTCGGCTGCTCCATGCGGATATGGTTGAAGGCACAGAGGAACGACCCATCTGGGGATAGAGAGCGAATTGCCAAAGTGAAGACAAAGAAGATTGCCGGAGGAAAGTTGGTAAATGACCCGAAAATCAATCACTTCCTGGTAATTACTTGCAGATATTCCGTATGAAGATGGTGGCTTGGGATAGGAAAGTCCGGAATGCGCAGCAGCGGCATTCGCAAAGTCCACTGGCAACCAAAGGTGGTAGTGAAGAGTTTGGGAGATAAGCGCACGCCTATCGATGATTATTTAGATGGGTATCATGTAATAGAAATAGTGAGTTAAAAACGCGGGATGGATTCAACTGAAGTATGCGCCCACTGTGGGGATGCGGTGAACTGCGAAACCAGAATTAGGCGACGGAAGAGCTATGTAGTAGAGGAGTGGACTGATGGGGTTGGCGGACAACCGTCTGTCACATCGCTGGCAGCTGACTGATGGTGGAAGCGTGTTTCGATGTACAAAGGCGTGAAATTATTCACGGAGCAGTGCGAACCTATTACAGAAACGGAAGTCCGCCACTCGACCACCTTCCGGTATGATGCTTCAAGCAGGAGGTCGGAGGAATCAGGAAAATCGGTACCTATTATGGAATGGGGGATATCTGCTACCATATCCACCCAGATTAAGGTGCGATGTAGGCCTAACTTCAGCCTTAGTAAGATGCTGCTGTGAGTAGCAACTAGAGTGCCGTTGGAAGCACAAAGTTGTTGGGTTGATGAAATGGTTGTATCGTCTGTTTATTTTGGTAGGACACTTACCGCTGCACTGGTGTCAATTAGGAACAGTTTATTCAAAATTTAATCTCGAGCATGCAACAGAAGACTGCTACTATTGCTGCCGACCAAGTTAGTCGTCCGAACGCGTTGGTATATTAGTTTCCCAGTTTGGCACCTGTGAAGGTGCAACCAGCTTCGCTGCGCCGGGGCTTCCCCCCAAACCATTTGTGATATCGACAGTACCCTGAGAGATGTGGACTAAGAGGGTGATTAGAAGAAGGGTTCCTGAGGCATCTACTTCATTCGGAATCGTGATAAGGTTTCTGGCCTCTACAGTGGGGACAAATAGGCTCGGAATAACATCTGAAAACCCGCTTGAGAGCGGCCACCAGATTGTCCTAATTGTGTTTCTACGATGGAATCTGCCATATGGACGCTGCCCGGGTTTGTTACGGCAGTAATTTGCGGATGGTACCGTTCCATGATATCATCTGCCAATGTTGCCATTTCCTTAAGGCCAAGATGACTAGAAACCTCGAATAGAGCCTGAATATTTATTGCTAATCGCTGTGCCCGCAAATCCTTAAGGTCTTTCTCCTCTGAAGGTTGCCCTGCTAGCTGTCGTTTCCATTTCAGTAATGAAAAGGATTTCTTAATTCCCAGCCCCGTTACTTGGGCCAGCTGTTTCGTCCTTGACGA
The DNA here is from genome assembly GCA_948099385.1 of Fasciola hepatica. Classification (NCBI taxonomy): domain Eukaryota; kingdom Metazoa; phylum Platyhelminthes; class Trematoda; order Plagiorchiida; family Fasciolidae; genus Fasciola; species Fasciola hepatica. Next base: position 2,854,263 of record CANUEZ040000117.1, read on the forward strand.
TTCAGACCATAAAACAGCAGATTACCGAGTCTTCCGCGACTGTTTACGGGGAAACATGCAACACCATGGCTCGCTTCTGAGCGGCAAGCCTAAAAGGAAAGCAACCGACAGTCCACCAGTAACGAGTGCACTAGCTCGCAATCCTGTTTCTCAAACCGTGCTTCCAAAGTACAAAACCAGAGTGGCAGATCACCAATGAAATCTCGCAAACTACTAGAAAATCTGTTAAAAATGACCGTTTTGGATCAAGCCTTTGGTTGTTGCTAGCCGTTGGTACAATGGTATATCCGGTGTAAAATGGTAAAGGAAGCTGAATCGAGCCACCTCGAGAAGTTGCTTACGATATTCGTTTGCTAATATTTAAAACAAGAATATTGTACCTCTAGTGGAACCCAATCTTTCATGTGACCAAATACGCAAGTATATGAGCGAATAAGCGTGTTTCAAGTTTTCGCGAGGGTTCCCGGCCGGGCGAGCTGGTTGTTCGTGCTCAGTGGCTTGGAATTCCCTTAAGTAAAGTCAGGACCTGCTACCTTTTGATGCTTACAGCCCTTGATCCTCAGTTCGTGGCAAGATGACGACCTTAATTGGCGGCTTGAAAGGGAGAAGCATCTGGAACACTGGGTTGGGATAACACGCTCAGTGGAGGAATGCAAGAGAGTTCCGACAGTATACACAGGAGCAATAAGCAGTGCCACTAAATTCTGTGATCTTTCGGGTGAACAAAATTGGTGATGTATGCAAAGGTGTGTCTCATCATTGGAACTATGAGCGTGATACTCTGTTTTCGTTGACCTGCTCGTCGGGTATTGATGAAAACCTTTTCTGGAGCGAGGAGACCGCATGTGTAGGGGCTGTCTGGAGCGTACCTAGTGTCAGCTTTTCTCTTCTGTTTTCTTCTTGGCAGCCTCTCATCAAGCTAACGGCAGTCAGCCTGTGTTGGTATTCTAGGCTATAGGCGCTGTACCAATCAGTCTTAGGTTGCAAAATGGGTTTAATTCCTTCCCGTTTGGTTGTACCTTAACTGCCTTAAGCTTCCTGGCCCTGTGCTTGGCCATGTGTGTTGTTATCCGTGGTGGCCTCGTCGAAAGTTCTAAAATGTAGGTTTTAGGTGTGCGGAAATAAATTCTTATATTCAAGGTCCACTAAAGAGGGAAAGCTTCAAACGATTTTGCCGAAGGAGTGGGAAAGAAGATAGGTTTGAGTATCACCTGAACCAAATAATCTTCGAGTGGTATAAATATTCGCTTCATTGATGGGCTATGGACAACCCTAACGAGGCTTGTTCTATTCTGTGCTTGAAACCAGGAATGGTAATATAAGAGGTGTCTTTTGAATACGGCTTATTCCAGAATTTTGCGGGCAGATTTCTAAAGAATTTCTGTCTACATTCTGGTCTTGAGCTTTCACTCTGCTGTTCGGGTTCGTGACCCTCCGGGCCGTCCATGGGTGCGCGATGGAAACTTGTAAGTGGATTGGCCGTACCTACATCCTCTCCAAGCTGAAACGTTTCAGTTGGGTCACTCATCAGCTTTTTGATTTTCACAGGAAATAGATTGCCATAGGCTGGTCATTCTTCACACTGCTTGTGCTCGTGGCCAGCCACTATGTCGGTGACAGTCCTTCGCACTCGTTCTGTGCAGTTTATCTACCTCTACAGGTACGGTGACCAAGCCTTCAGGCAGTGTTCCGCTTGGGGCCAAATCATCACTTGGCATTTTGACGAAGTGTCTTGGGATTTGGTGAGTGTCAAATGCCATCGAAGTTGAGAGGGTTTTTTCTGTGTGCTGCCTCAGATGTCTTGAGGTGCTAGCAAGATGGTGTCGAGTTGGTCATGGCGTTGACCTGTAAGTCTTACATCGCCTTTGCCGGTTTTATCTCTAGTGAAGCTCCGGTGGTTTCAACTGAAGATGGGACTGGGGTGACTGTCATTAGTTGGCTGTCGAAGACTTTTAGGTGGAGGTCCCATTTCGGGGTCTGTTTTCGTTAGCCCTTACCTCGAGGTCATCCGCGAATTTGTAACGGAAATTTTCGGTGGCCGGTGAAGTGTTTGATGTAAAAAAGAGGCAGAAGAGGAGTTGGGAGTGATCCCTGTGGAACTCCATCGGCCACTTCTCCCGGGCTTGGTTGTTCGTCGCCATCCTCACTTCTCGTATTCTACCTTAAAGCATGTCAATGATTCGGGAACATATCTGCACAGCTGTGCTGCTATTGGCCTTTGGTTTATGTCATCCAAAGCTTTGCTTAAATCTGAGCAATAAAGTTCGGCTAGTATTCTTCTGTCGGGGTATCGAGTGACATCGTCCAGGAAGCATATTCGGGATTTGAGGCGGCAGCATCCTTTATATAAGACCAAGCTGTGTATCACTAGGTAAGCCCGCTTTCCGTGACGTGCAACAATGCGGTCCCTGAACGGTCTTGCCGTGCATTTACCTAATACTCTAGTTAAGCTGATAGGTCTGTAGTTTCCACGTCGGCTCTGAGGACCGCAGTCGTGCCCGGCTTTAGGTAAGGTTTTTTCCGGTCTACTGGAACCCTGGCTTCGCGAATGGAAGCTGTGGAGGACATTTGGATAGGATATAATATAATATTGGTATATTTCTCGGCCATGGTCGAGAGGCACGCGCTGACGCATGATCATGGTGTAACATGTTACTCGATATGGTGAAATAATTACAAAATTCTGAGTATGAAAGTCGAGAGTATCAGAAATGGAAAAACATAGACAGCAACAGTTTAAATGGATCATTTTGATAATGGTTTGCGCGGCAGTTTTGAACCAGTTTCGAATCCGGGCTAGGCAGTGGTGCGCGGTGGAGATGTCGAAGAAATCGTTAACGCAGTGCTAAGGAGGCATTATGAACAAGAATGATGCAAGCCAAGGAAACCGGAGGCCAACTAAGGTTCTGCAGATGGAGTGAATTTTTAACAAGAAGAAGAGGGGGGAAAATTGATGCATGCGAAGAGGATAGCGATCCATGAAGACCCTGACTGACGGATTTACCGGAGTTTGAGAAACGGAATGAGCTTTGAATCAAGGGGACATGAGGCCAATTTCGTGAAAGTGAACTGGTGCGTGTGGGAGAAACAGCAGTCCATGAAAAGGTAAGTTTAGATTCATGGCCAATAACATGTACTATTCAGAAATAAGAAGGCGCAACTGGAAGGTTCTCGAGAAGTGGAGAGTCAATTTCCAGCCGGCTACGGTTCGGAGGAAGGATAACCTGTGGTAACGGATAATAAAGTGGGAAAATCTCCGCATGGACTTCAGCGTTATTATGCTGTTTCACTGACAAATATATGTGTGTTGATGCATTTGCCTTCAGTGTTATTTAGCGTCATTTCTGGCAATGTACGGCTTTGAATGCGTAAGTTTCGTCTGGCAGGGCACGGTATGTGTCGGTCGATCAGCCGAGTGTGGCTGTATATTATCGGCATGCGCGTGGAATGGAATTCGTGTTCGTTGCGTTAGAAAACGCTGATTGATCTGATAAGCAATTAGGGGTATCTCCTGTTGTGTGGTTTGATTTCAGTCTCAGTTGCTATGGTAGGTTCCACTTGAGTCTCTATCCGTGCGAGTCAAAGCGGCATCCTTGGTTAGCCAATTTGGCGGCTGAGATGGTGAGAGACAACGAACCTGAAATAAAGAGAGATTTCAGTCTGGACGTGGTTCCAGCTGTGGGTTATGATAATATATGAAGACAATAAACAATGGATTGGTTAGGTCTATGTGAGTAGGGCATGGGTAAAATAGACTCGCAGTGGATTTGAGCTATACTGCTGCAGGCCGACGAAGTTTCGTACACCGGCTTGGTAACTGTATGCGTTTAAAAGGATTTGTGATTTGCCCGTGAGCATGGCATCGCTGGGATACTAATAAAATACCTAGGGCTTCCCGGTTATGATTGGTTAGTAATGATAACCCTCGATACCGTTTGCTTACGCAGAACGTGGTTAGGCAACGAGGCGACAGGATAGGTTTGAAGTGACAGACTGAGCGAGTAGGACTGACGTACTGTTTGCGTGGCTCTATGCTGTTACTGTCTCTTTCTGTATAGTGGTTATTCTATACTGAGGAGTCAAAGTAGAAGGAACTATTGGGGTGACAGTAGTGATACATTAGAGGTAATTGGTCACTTGTCTTGGAACATTGACGCGAGTTCATCTATGCTCTTCCTCGATAGTGCAATCGTACTGAGATTAAGCTCCAATGTGAGCAAGGAAATCTGATGCGGATATGATTGCATGGTTACTGTGGTATCTTTTTCGCTGTTATCGTGCTGCAAAGCAGGACTACACCAATGTGAGGACTGGTTTGGGGAACCGTGAGAGGTGGGTCCGAATTTTCGTCAGGGAAGCAAACTCTAACGGTCTACATTTGGTGCTCATGATAGGCGGCACAAGGGCCAGCTTCAGGTAGAGAGGTAGCACGATGACAAGTTATGTCTGCTGGAAGATCCCACCATTGCCGGGTAAATTTCATCCGACTACGCCGGTGAGGCCCTAAAACCGGCCGTGTTACCAGTATTATCTCCGGCATTTATTTTAAAAATCAACTCCACATTGACTTTATTTTTTGCATAGGGGTTTCCTCTTTTCAGTGATTGATATTGAGGAGCTAAAGTTGCACTGAATATTGTGTTCTGGTAGTGGTCACACACGAGGACTTTATTTGAGTCCCACACGCTCATTAGCTTAGCGGCTGAAGCTCCGTCTGATGGATCCTCAGTACACGGACTAAAACGAATCTTCTGGATGCCTAACATGAGCATAGCCGCGAACGAGTTCCACCGTAAGCTCGCCGCTGAAGACAACGCATGATTCATCCCACATGGTTCGTGGCCTACCGGTTATCCCTTTAGTTTCCTCAGCTTACGCAAGTAAGTTTCCCGACTTCAACCTGATAAAGCTTGCCGCCCTAGAGGACTGTTGCCGATTGTGCGGAAAGAATGTGTGGCCGTACTATCCCCTTCCATATCCGAAGTCTTCAGTCACTGCTTGACCCGTACGAAAGTCCCTGACGGGGGAGAGTGGCTTCCACCCATACTAGGCAGGTAAAGTAACAAGCTTCGTCCAGTAGCTTGCGCCTACGTTATCCTGGCGGTGTTTTAAGCGATCATTACCACTGCAAATGCCCCCTAGGCCTAATGTGTCTGACCCCAACCAACCTGCCCTAGGTCGTTTACTTCAACTCCGGATGCACCCTCCTCCCTCGAGCATTCCGTCTTCCGTCACTTGATCAGAAAAGTTTGATGGTTATGGTCTGTTCATCTGACTGCAGTGATACATTCTGCTGAGTGAGTAGATCCAAGTCTCTAAAGAACCTGACAGATAGCAGAACTCAGCCAAGTATTTTGTGGCAGCTGCGCAAATATTTCTGCCTCCGGCAACAGTTTACATACCCTCGTGGTTAAGCCTGCTCCGTGCTTACATCCAAGCAAGATGTCCCACTAGAAATAATCCCCTCCCCAATTATGTCTTCCACGTTTACCTTTATTCCTTTTCAGGAAGATTGGATGAGGAATGCTGCGATGATGTGACCCTTGATGTGCCATGCCGTGGTCCTTACTGTCTCTTATACAGGACAGCATATCTGAGATTGCTTATTCGTATTTCATGTACAAACCTCAAATAAATCGATCAAAATCTTCCTATATGTTGCTTTGTCATTTTAAGGGGATCAGGTATTGTAATCTTGTAGAATCCATTTCCTCATCATTCACGAAAGGTAAGTGCATCTGGGGCAATGCATCGGTAGAATACCCCGATGTCATTTGCAACAGCGGCCCTCCTTGATCTGCGCACTTCTCCGTCTTTCTGAAGATAGGACGGTTTTTCAGAGATATAAGGACTCAAATCCTTTCGTATTCCGCTTTATACTATCCAAAAAGCTGTTTACTCGTGTGATCTACCCCACTGGTTCTATGCTCTCCCTGTAAAATTCTATGGGCCGATTTTTGTGTACCAAACGAAGTTTATCCAGAGGTGACTTTACATGGTCAGCCCCACGCACCAGCAACGGTTGCGGCAAAAAACATTTATACACCCGAAATGCTGGAAATATGGAACTATCTCCCCAGTTATCACCTATTTTCCGTCTCCATCTTCGCCATCTCAGCTTACCGCTCCTTAGGCCCGGCAAAATCTACTTTCCTTAGCACATAATTATCGCGGGGTTAAAAGACGATTTCCGTACTCGTCTCACCATTCATGATCCATTTTCCCGAGGATTCGTGCCAAACCACCCGCTTGTCCCATTCGCAAACTTAACCAATCCCCAAGATAAAACTCGCCCTTTTTTATCACATTCACCGATATATTTGCAAAAATTCACATTTACTTTTGCCATACACTTCCGTCCCACAAAGCCCAAACGGTGTGTTTCACTGAGAAATACTTGTCATCAGAGCATCCTAACACTCGACGATACTGTGACAGTTCGCTCTCTCTGTCAGTACTTCTGTTCGCCCACACGGCTGTAGCATTGCAATATCTTCACCTTGCAATGATTCACGCCTTCCCCATATATTCACATCTGAAAGACATCTGTATCGCAGCGCTTTGATCTGTCGCCATCACATGGTCCGTCTTTTGCAAAGAATACCAACAGATAGTATTTTACCTGTCAACTACTTCACCGCCCAACTTCGCAAAAGTGTTCATCGATTGTTTGGTGCTTTTTAATATCTGGTATTCTATCTTGGTAAATCCTCTCAGACAATTTCGATCCTTGCTTCTCTCTGGTCATCATGTTCAGCCCTCAGATAACGATAAGCAGCCGTAAATACCTACTTGTTATTCGAATACTCACCTTCGCAAACCGTGTATCTGCGGCTATCATGGCCACGCATCACAAACTGATTTGTCGTCCAGTTCCCATTTCCATCTCGATGCATCACATTCCACCTTTCCGAAAGTTAACAATGTGCTCAACGATTACATGTTTACATCCGGCTACTTACTTCACCGTCACCCAGGCAATCTCTCTACAAACGAGTCCTTCACTGGGTATTTAACCGACTCAGCCGGTATTTGGTGGCTGAGTGTTACAAGGGTAATCTTTGAAAGACTTTGCCTGTTTTTTGCCTGCAAATTCATTCCTTTCATCATCTGATTTCCAATCCAAAGCCGTGCTATACTCCGCGGAGCGCTATAGCTGGTTCATGCCTCCCTTGGAAATTTCTTTTTCTTCAGAGTGAACAAAACTTTCGTCAATTCTGTTTGATTCTCTCGTTGCATAGTCCCTCTTTTTGTAATATTTCATTTAGGGTCCACTACCTCCGACCAGCTCCTCTCTGACTTCGGCGGGCTGGCCACCCGATTTCGAGTTCAAGTTTGCCGGGAGCCGCCTTAAAGAGTAAATTGATTACTTTTTGCTTGTAAAATATCTAGTGCCCATACTTGAATCATCCTCTTGGAATTCGGACTCCACGTCTAAATGTACCGTTTGATCTTGCGTCCCAGCATGCCTCCAGGTTATCTGAAATGAACCATGATCATTATCATTACCACCTCAAAACCAGCTGACCCACTTTATAACTAACCACTGACTGAAAAATCGCATCTCTTTAAGCTCAATACCAGCAAATGTTTCTCTATGGCTTCCACACAGTTCTGCTTCAAACACCCATATGCCTGTACAAAAACTTACCATTTCTCCACAGCACTACATCTCGCCTGTTTCCTCGACGACCCTTATGTTACATTTTCAGAACTAGACTCCATAATGATGTTACACCACATATCATCATTTGTGTCGTTTTGCAACTGGAAGTGATCATGCAGCTGCTAGATATCCAACTTTGGGTTTGTGGAACGTCCAGTCGACTTGCGGTATGTGGGTTGATGCCCTCCAGATACTCAAAACCGCCCATCAGCTGACCTCTGCCTTCTCTAGTTTGAGTAGCTGCCGGAAGGGAGACACAACCTCCGTCCAGTTATCAACCAGGTTTACACTTTGAAAGAGTTGGAGTAAGACGTTTGAATTTGCAAACCTGCTCGCAGCTCAGCTGCCATCCCCCGGGTATAGTTCTCCAGCTTTCCCCTGAGGACTGCCTTAGACTGTTTATATCTGTGGAATCTATTCTGCTTTGGCTTCGTTTACAATGCTAGATTTGGCTTGAATTCACATTTCGATAAAAGTCGGGCCTTGATGACAAGTTTTGATTTTTGTTTCTATTTTTCCCATGATTTTTAGCCACGAGAATCTAGGTGGCCCTGCAAAAAACAGTTTTGATGTTAAAAACCCCATTTAGTCGCGGGTTCTCACTAAGCGGGTTTGTTATGATTTTTCGCGCTTTTGGCAGAGGACATTCATCCAAGGATATCAGGAAACCTCCCTTTGGAGTTTGCTCTCTGATTGACAGTTTATCTCTAAGACCCCTGTTAGAGAGCTGCTTTATCTATTCGCCATACGTCTCACAAGTTTCTTTCATTCCGGTTAATTAGGAAACTTTTATTTGGAAGTGGACGGCGCAATGGTCACCTTCACCTAGCGGTGGTTGGGTCCTCGTTCTATCTACTTAGGGTCTGCTAGTGTTAAATTCTGATAAATTGAGGGTTGTGCCTGACGCGTAGAGTACATGGTGGGTTCGTTTATATCTTGTTCTGTGTTTCTGGGCCCTGACTATTTCAAAAGGTCCTCTCCAACTCGGCAGCAGGCCCTCTGTGCTCCAGCTGGTTTGAGTTGTATGCTTTTAAATCACTCATCAGCACCGGGTCCGGGGGAACATGTCTGCCTGGACGTCGAACACTGACCTGATTTCTATTTTCTCTGGCATTGTCCGGACCGCGAAAGACGGACGATCATGCCGTCTCCGTAAAACTCGTTTGTGAAATGCGTAGCCAAATTCGCAACAGATCCCGAAATCAGAAGGGGACTATCCGTGAAATTCTACTATACAAGATTATTAGATGAACAATGACACGAAACAGGTGCCAACCTGAAAGACTCAAAAAACGAGAACCAAATTTCGGCATGCGAGGGAGGAGCACGTGCGTCACGCGGGTCCAGAGCAAGGATATGACAAGTCAGCGCGCCGGGCGCGAACAAATATACGTTGGTTCATAAAACAACATGCAGTGCATAAAACAAGTCAGTAGAGTAAATGAGTGAGCGATGTTGAGGAAAACATGGAAATGCAGTGGTCTTTGGGGGATTTTCCACGACCGGTCATTTCAATCTTCCCTTTTTATTCGTATAATACAAGGAATAGCCTATCTGCATTCACTGCACAAAGGGTCTGTAAAGGAGCTCGGGAAACCCTATTACGTTCAACAACATCCATATATCAAACAACATTAGTTCTTTTGTATGAACTATCATTGTTGATATTTGGACTATTTATTTCACTGCCCGGAATCATTGTCACTCACCGGACACTCCCCGTTGCCTCGAGAGTGAGTCGCTCGGCTTGAATCGTTGTTGTGACTGTATTCGGTAACTTCATCTTCTGCTTCTAACCTCCTGCCGTAATTCAGCTGCAGTTGTCGATTTGTTGTTCAATTTTGAACATGAGAGCCTGGAAGGAACAAGGTTGATGTTATAGTAAAGTTATCTAGTTTGTTGTGTGCAGTAAAGCAGCTTTTTGGAATCGACTTTGCTTCTGAATGTGTCGAATTTCGTTGATACGCATTGCTCGAACGTTTTCCTGGCTAGACTTTACAGGGTCCGAGGGATCCCGCCGTTTGTACTCAGTTCCAAGCAGCTCCGCAACATCTTGCGGTCATATGCTCGGGTGTTTTCGAGCAACTGCCTCCGTCAGCCAAACAAGACACCTAGGCCTTGGAAACCTGCATTCGATGGAAAGCCACTAGTTGCAGCCAACACAGAAGCCTGGCCCATCCCCAACTCAACTGAGGCTAGAATGTTCACCCCGAGTTATTTCATAGTTTAGCAGGAATCTAGTTGAGATCTTGCTCGTAGATTTGTCATGCACTCCGATAATCCTTTATTCCTGCTACCATAATCAGAACACCAAAATTCCCATATTTTGGTTCTTTTTCGGCTGCCATTATACTTGCCAGGACAAACTGCATGCTCCTTGGCGCACTCTGTCGCCCTCCAGCATGTAACTCTACCTATACGCCAGGGCTCCAAATTGTCAGGTTTTGGGGTTATCCCAGTATCAAGGATTGGCAACCTGGCAAGAAACGTTCAACGCTTAGAATCCCTCAGTCCTTTAATTTTCTCTAGTATGCGAAAATTCAACAGGATTACTTTTAAAAGTATTCAGAGAAGATTTGCGAAGCTGCCCATTGGCTGGCCGTGAAAGGTGAACTACAGGTAACGATGTTTATATCTCATTATCAGACCTTTATTGCTTCTTGGCACCAAGAATAATCTGGTATTTATGTATAAACCACTGACTAAGGAATTTTATTCCTACAGCTAGTTTTGCTACACTCCGGATACCGAATACTCGCTCCGTAGTCGACGATATACTACCACACCCTTCGCCGGGACTGTTCTGCGCTCTAAGTTCTCACTCTTTACGTATTCCAGAATTTGGAATAAACTCCCATCACACATCAGATCTCCTCAGTCAAAATTTTGCATTCTTGAATGATACAGATAGATTCCTGTCTGTCCCAGCTATTTTGCGCTTATTCAAAGTTTGCGTAACCTCTAGTCAAGCTGACGAAAAAAAGCCTCGACTTTAAAGCAATGACTCTGATTTTTGAGTTACCTTGCCTCCAAAGACAATGCGATATCTTTCCCTTTTTAGTGTTGACAGTTTTTGAATTATAAATGCTCTATCTGACCGCTTTTACCTAGAATTTGCTATCGACCTGTAAAACGACATGACAGCGTCCACTAACTGTTTTTTCACACCGACTTATCGAATCCTGCCGATTGCACTGTGAAATAGGTCTTTTCGGGTGCATTCACATTTTGAGAATGCCACCGTAGTACTCCTTACGCCCCGTCCATATGCCTTCTCTGCTCTACGATGTATCACCGTCATTTAGTTAAATCACGCCTGCTACCACGAAACCAACCTCAATGGGGCTATGTGAACTGCATCGGGGACTAAAATTGGTCAATGGTATATATGTATGTATGTGTATATTCATACATATCCTACTGCCCTCTAAATAGTAGCAAAGGCATGGTAGGTAACTCAACTCTCCTCGATATCGTTTTACTTAAGTTGCCTCTTTTCAAATCCAGGCCCCTCTACAAATACTTCTATCTGTCTCCCAGCAAATTGAGACTGGAAAATTCACTCTCATTTCTCCGACCTGAAGTGGCTCACTAAATGCGCTCAACATCCAGTTATGACGTAACGCATTCTGCACCCGTAATGTCACATAATCTAGTTTCTTTCATGACCCCATGCAGTTGTTCGTCTCTTCTGGTGAACGACTACTTTAGGTCAAATATTAACCGCCTCACTGTGTCTTTTAGCTCTTACCTATCCGTTTCCTTTGTTGGCCCTGCCTCTCATGGCATCACATTTTCTTGCGGACCTGCCACTTTGATTGGCCCGTACTTCATTTTTGTTCCTTTTACCGTTAACCGCTGGTCTTCGGCCGGGCCATACCCACACTGCTTTTCTCTATCTCACTTCCCTTTCCACTGATCCTCGATGACGGTCAACCACCTGGGGCACTAAACTGATTATCTACCTGGTTGGTTTACCAGCCTAATGGTGCTGTTCGGCCGTCTACCACTCTCCGTTCCCGTTGGCTAAGCTGTCCAACATCTCACAGCCCGACTAGTAGACCCTGGAGCATATGCCTCTATCGCGGTTTCTCAGCCTCTGTACAACCATCAGTGATCACTCACTCCAATCCCAACGGTGAGAGGCGCGGTTGGATCCCCGCTTTGGCCAGCGCACATCGGGCGTGTAGGCTGTTTGCGGTGGTGTGCGAGCGCAAATAGGCTGGTGGATTACACCTCCTGTGTCTACTCCATGAAGTGGTTTCAGGTTGGGTGTCCAGCGCACGATCAGCCCCACCCACAGGCATCGGTTGCTGATTGCACTCTCTAACCATCCCCGCCCTACCGCATCCATCCTCGTCGGTTGCAGACCACATGCTTATACCAAGTTTCCTCCGCCACGGTTTGCTCATCTATCGTTCTTGCCAACCCTCTCATCAACTCTCTTTCTTGTCGTTCTACCTCTGTATACACACCTATGAATTTCGCCCTTGTTCCTACCGTTTCTCACCATGACAATCCCACTCATGATGTCACTCTTGCCTTATCAATTTCACTCCGCCCAAGCCTGAAGTATTTCCTTTTCCATCCGTGTGGCACTTGTCGGCTCCTAATCTCTATTGCCTTCGTACCTCCATATACTCATAAAGCTCTTTGATCACACACCTCACTAGCTGCCATTTTGCTGCATCATTTTGCCCATCTTATACCTCCCACCGTTACGCACCAGGCACATCCGTAACCGTGACCAATCGCCAAATAAGTACTCGCTTTTCCGCCTCTGCAGTTTTTACGAACAATTTTATTATCTTTCCACCGCCACCATATTTTTCATCTCGGAATCAGTAATTCTTCTGTGGATCTTCCTCTTTGGCAGTATCCTGATTAGCAACGTGTGGCTCAATCCATTTGTGCAATCGCCTGCAAGCACGCAACTCTTCTGTTTCATTCTCCCAACAGCGACGGACACATGTTTGTTCCATCACAGGTTTTACTGACTTAGTACCTCTTTTTTCTCTGGGTCTTGATCTTATTTCACCTGATCTGAATGTTCATCCCTTACTTGTTTCTGTTCTGTCAGTACTCTCATCTGTTTCGTATACTTCTTGCCACTGGAACCTTCAGTTTTCCTTTAGGCTACTTTGATTTTCCACGCACCACCTAATGTAAAGTCATCGTTACTTTGTTATTTTCAAGTACAGCTTCAAGCCATGTGATCTGCCCTTACCTGATCTTTCTGATCCTCCACTTTCTCAATTCTCTTTCATGTTATTCACTGTTGCAGTAAGCAACAATTACTGGAAATCCCTCCAAGTGTTCCACGCGCTTTATAAATCTGGCTATATTTACATTACTTTGAAAATGTCATCCTTACTCTACACTTTTGCACGCTTGTTTATATGTGTGAGACACTCGAATTTGGCCTTGAACCGTTTCTGGCCGTCGTGCATCAGCGACGGAGATTCGAACCTTTGGGTTTTATTGTGGAATCTATTAAGCCGCACACTTGAGGTTTGTATATAATTGTGCCCCTTGTGAATTTCATTTTAGTACCGTAGAAGCCACGAATCAATCGTTTCCTGGATTTGAGATTCGTTGAATTGGCTACTCGTTGCTTGATTTGCAAGATTTGGCTTACAGGTGCAAATGCTGCATCATTGCGTTACTCTTCTTCATACGTAAGTCACATTTTTCTACTGATATTTTACACTAATCCGACCACTCTGTTTCTTCGTTTGTTCTGCTTTCTCGGGAAACTTCCACAGCCATCTTCTTGATACATAAAGTGCATCCATTTATTAACGCTGTACTCGTTTTTGATTTTCCCCAAATGTCATACTTGCAATAATCAGATTGTCAGGTTCATTATTGCATGTTTTCTCCCAATTTTTCCTTCATATTCCCTCATTTATCAACTTTTCCCCACAGCCGTCACTTTTGTGCTCCCAAAATCGTTTCCCGCTCTCTTTGAATCACCCGTATTCACCTGTCATAGACAGATTTATCAGGACCTAGTCAAGTTTATTCTGTGCCATTTGGTCTAATCCTACCCGTCTCTTACAAGCACTGCTACCTCCGTGTTCTATCCCTTCATTGCTGTTTGCCCCTGCCTATACATATATATATATTCATGTATGTTTTTATATATCCACCTATTTTCTCTGAATCCTCCAGCTGCTTGCAGGCCAATTGCCTCACCACAATGCCACTGCCCCTCAGATATGCATCCATTTCGTTCATATCTGTGCCTCATATTTACCGTATCTCCATCAGTCCGCACCATTGCTGTCATGTGAGCCACTCTTTACGTCTTGCATTGGCTGATCCCTGTCTTCAAATTGTCACCGTCCATTTGTTGCAATGAGGCATAGCTGAAGGTTACATAACTCTTAGCCATACAACTCAAACTTTCGTTCTCCCTTTCTCCCGTTCTCCTTTCTTTTTTTCTTCATCGTTTCTCGTACCAATAAGTTCTCATGCCGATTTTCAGTCCTCCTCATGTAAAACGCACACGTCCCGATCTCCTCCACATGGCTCGTTCCGTTCCTCTACCTCATCTTGACTTTCAAATTCACCGAGCATATATTTGAATCCATCCCTGGGTTCACTAAAACTCTCTCCATTATTCCTAGGTTTGCATTCATTTATCTCTCTCATCTGTTCTCTAGTTCTACCTACCCCTAGTTTACCTTGCATAACTCCAGGTTTTCTCGACGTTTTCTGTCTATTTTTTGCTCCGAAATAAACGATGATTAATATTATAGTTGTTATTCTCATCAATCAAATCATGCATTCCCAAATTTCGCCGGGAAGGTCCGAGGGTTTCCGATAACACTAGGAACTTCTGATCGATGGGGCAGCCGGAAAACTCCCTCTGATGAAGCTTGCTTTGTTAAATCTGTGTGCTTCAATAGGTTAATTACTTGGTGCCCCGGGTGCCTGCCTCACTGCTCAGTTAGCTTTTGGACCGGCTCAGCTATCCCTCTGAAGGAGAACTTTCTTTAACCCCAGCCGTAACATCCCTCGCGTTTAAAGGCTTTGTCATGTTCACAACCCATGGTCGAGTGGTCTCAATTCTGCCTTGTCACTGTCTTTGGATGATGTAATCCGGCAGCCCAGAGATCGTACGCACAGCGGTTAGCCTCAAGCTTTTTGGTCCAGCCCTAACTCTTGTCAACCTCGTGCCGGCTTCCCCTTCCAGCTGGCCACTGTGAATGACTGCCGTTTCACTGCTGTTGGATAGATCTTTTCATTTAAACCTTTAAAAAGCCGTGGTGCGCACATTCTTACACAGATCTGTAATGGCCAGGTCGTCAGCCGCCACATTGTTGCTCGAGTAATGTAAGTGTTGGTGCCGTTGATACACTTACTGAGCTTCGGCTCATGAAAATGTTTCTTCTCTTGTGCTTTTGCAGATCGAACACGCTCAACTCCCCGGCGGAATATCACTGCCGCTTGCGTGTTGCAGATCACACACGCCCACCTCAAGCGGCGAAGTTCTACGTAAGGCTTCTGGTCACCAGGATAGATCTCGTTGTACCTCCAGTGAAGTCATTTGTTGCAAGACATGCAGCGAATAATTTCGTTCGCTCCTTTCTAGTGCAGACTAATGTCTTCTCCGGAAGCAGAAGGCCCCACAAAACTTTATCCCCCTACTGAGTAAAGGCAACAAAGTTTTGTTCTCAAAATCTAAAGCGTTGAAGAAAAGGAATAAAGTGCAAGATGTAGGGTTACTTAAACTCAGAGCTAATGGCTGAATGATACAAAAGCCGGGTGTGCTTTACATCAAGAACGACAGATGAGTTATGTCCGGCTGGAATTGTGAGTATCGCCACTTTCTGCCAAAAGATAGTATGGGCTCATCCTTTTTTCTACCTTCCTTCACTGTTCCCTTCAAAGTGCTTGAAGACCAGTTGGTTCTTGAATAAATATAACTTGCGTCGCCAGTAGGGAAGTTGTACTTTCAAGCTCCAGTTAGACTTAAGCCACAATATGGCGCAAAACTTTGATTGCCTGGTCTGTCTTGAAGTCCTGAAGCAATACGCAGGTGCCGGTCCTGATTTCAAATAATTTCGGATGCTTTGTTGTCGCAATCTGAATACTGCGGGCGAGATAGACGGTAGTTCACTGGATACTGAGACAAAGTTAGGGTTGGGGATACGAATGCTGACTGCATCTAGCCTCATGCATCGCCGGTGAGCAGGATAAAGAGCCACAGAAAAACAAAAGCGGGTCCAGTTATGTGACGTTTCCCTGAAAGTGTCAACAAAAAACAGTTCGTTCCTTCAAATCTTCCAGAAGTCCTGTGGCAAGCTTCTAAGCCACGCACGTTGTGCAACGGAAGGGCCCTAACCTTTAGGCCAACTCAATTCAGGTCACAGGGCGCAGACGGCTGCTTATCAAGTTTGCGGGGGATTTCGCTTTGTGAAATCCTCAGATCACTCGGTGCCGAACACGTGGGATGGCTGAGGTTTCTTCGATGAGTTGTTTGAGGCAAGAGAAACAAGTTACATCCCACTGTGCTTCAATCCGAGAAGACTTCCCAAATCACTTTCTCCTGCAGGGTTTTGGACGGCTTCATGCCTTTGCCAAGGGCAGTATTTGCGAGGGTAGGCGGGTTTGATGTGACGGAAGACGAGAAGAGGAGCCGGAAATTACCAAAGAAAGGGCGTAGGAAACGTGAGGATCCGAAGATGAGGTACACGGCCCAAAACCGATGAAAAATTCAGGAGTGTGGACGAAAGTGAACCGGGGAGTTTCAACATGCACATTGATGGCAAAAGCCACCGAGGGGAATAAAACAGCCAGCTGGGCCACAGGCCTATTTGATGGTTTGAGTAAACACTAATCCAGTTGCTGTCCATCCGATGCTTGAATTCGACAAAAATTGAAGCTGTTTTCGCTTCAGTCAGAAGCCGGTCTAAGCCACTCAATAAACTGGTCGCAAATAAATTTCCTCTCAAGTGACTAGAGACTGTTTTATTCATCAACTTCAATAGGCTTCTTATTGTCCGATTGGAAGAATGAAATAATGACAGTCAACAAATCAGTTCGTAATCTTGATGGTTTTACTTCCACCGCTTCTACTCTTTCCGTCCTCGGGAGGCAACAAGTACAGTGCCTTCAGTTTAAGTCCATAGTCAAGGTCCCTCAGGCTCCCGAACCGCTGGAAGTGCAGTAGCAGCTCAGCACCCCTTGCAAAGTAAGTCCAACAAGCCGGAACACAAGACTACAGATGTAACCGAATAAGCGTTTTGTTAAACCACAACGCAACCGGAGGTTTTCCAGATTATAGAACTTTTTTCAGCATGTGAAACTCCTTGGAGGCCTTTTGAGTAGCCAAGCGAAATCGGACCCCTGATCAAAGGTCGCCCGATATGGTCGACCCTATGTTCGCGACTGCTTCAACATTAGCCTCGCCAAGACATCAAGTCGGCTAATAGTTCCGCTGTCTACCGGGTGGACACACTTAGTGACAATAAATGGCGAGTCCCACACTGTTGATGGGTTTCACACCGCTTACAGTTTCCGACGCTGAGAATCTTACTCTACCGAGTCTACCAACTTTGCTCCGTCCGCAATTGTCCAGAACAGGTATAAAAGACCAAATTCAAGATGGCTGTGAGTGCGGTGGACAGGATAAGGGGCTGAACCGTGGACCATACAGCAGCGCTCTGCTCTCCCTGGGATATAATATACTCCATCTCGACCTGAAAGGTTCTATCGATGAAACACATAAGGACCCACTCAATAACTTCCGGAGACAGGCCAGAAGCACAAAAATTAGTCAGCAACAAACGACTATATACTGAGTGGAAAGCTTCATGGAGGCGGAGGTGCAAGCGTCTATTCCATCTCTCTGATTTAATTTTTGGCAACCTCATACAAACCGGAAGCATTTTGACAGGCTGGATGACTGTGTTCCCTTGTCATGGGGTTTGTATCTGTCCAGCCAGTCGTATGCAAATAGATGGCTCATAAGTGGGCTATGAGCACTAACGAATGAGAACTCCATACAGAAATGACAGGGAAGAGTTCTGTTTGACTCGGTCGATACAACCTCGTTTATATTCAGAAGCATTTACTCTCTGACCAGGCACAAAGCGATTCCATTGTGTTCACACTCTTTACTGTCGACCGTCAGTTTTACCTGATCTGTTGGATGAAGAAAGCAAAGCTCCAGCTTACTGGAGCGGTCGGAAGGCACTGGAAAAACTAGTTGTCGTGGCCAACCGATGAACGGTCAAGTGGGTGTCAACCTTGACTTGCAAGACTCTCTCTATTACTCCTAGCAACAGCCGAGCTCGAATAGAGGGTCTAGAGCTAAAACAAGTTCCTCCATTCCAGCTCTGTCGATTGAGGCGACCGACGGCTTAAGCAAATACTGCTGTTGAGCATTTTCGTTCATTTCACTCCGGAAATCAAGGTCATAGAAGGTGCCATAAGCTCCATCAGGAGTTGAACAATAGCTGCATGGATAACATCGGACCTCGGTGCCTTGGTCCTTGCCAACCAATTAGCTCTATGAGCCTTCTGAGTCACCGTGAACGTCCTAGGTTCGCGATTCAGCCTCAGTGGAGGTCAGTTAAAGTCCTAAAGCCCAGGTGTCCTTCAAATACACCTGCTGGATTTGCTACCGAAAGGATTGGTCCTTCTGGAGTCTGTCGGCGACTACCCGGCCCTGAAAATCTCTGACAATAATTACGCCCACCCCGGATCAGCTCTGAACTTGAAGTTATTGTTGCGTCACTTTCAGTTGGTTTTGCCCCTTGAAGTCATGCGGATTTCTCCCTCCGAATAACCTGCCCGATTCGGCTGGTCCACCATGCCTGTAATAAAAAATGATGTGCATCTGAGTCCAAAAACGATAAACAGGTTCACTTCAGACTGAGCGAACGATTAGCCGGTGATCTTGGAGACGTGCATTGCCAGGTCACCCGTTACAACCTTTGCTATTCTGTTTTCACCAGTGATCGCACTATTCAAGGTCGTCCATAGGCATTAATGGTAAACGATGGTAATCAATAACTAATTTATGGACAATCATCACGCCAGCTTCAGTGAGAATGAAGCCTTGGGATTCTGTGACCGCTGAGCGGTTCATGGACAACAATATACACTGACATTCGGCAAGATGATTTTTCACCCCTCAAGAAAGCAAAATAGTGAATAAAATCTTGGAATGTTAATTCAATAGGCACCGTTTTATACGAATACAAACCAGGGCGACACCTTAAAAGCAGAGAAAGCACTTTAAGAAAATCCAAGGTTTTTTAACTTTCGTATTCGCCACTCACTATTCTCCAAACTCGAAGGCAGAAAGACGAACTGTAATTAAGTATAGTAATTAGCGACAACTCTCTAAAGGCTAAGTGGGCTCCACCCATCGTTTGTTCATTGTTGGCTTCAACCCAACCACTATCGACGGCAAAGTGCTGGCAACCCTGAAACACCCTTAGCAAGCCCTTTCTAGATTTCCTCCTAACACCTTTTGAGTGCAAAACGTAAAGGAGCCAACCAAGGAGCGCAGACATACTCTCTCCTTACCGGATTTCTTCATCTCTGCTGGATGGCTCCAAAGCAATTAGGCGCTCCACTTTCCATTTATTGGTAAAAGGGATCAGGTTCTCATTAATTTCGAATGTTTTGTGAGTTAATCTCTACTTCTCCCAGAACTCAAACATTTTCGAACAATTGAAGAGACCAGTTCTGACGAAGCCAGCGCCTTCATGAACTCCCACTTGGAATCAGCCAACCTCCACAAATCTTCTGATGAGATGGCAGAAAGTCTCGGAGGTTTGATCTTCTCCGCTGACAGGCTAGTCTTCAATAAAACTTGTCTTCCACAGCCGAATAAAAGGCCTCTCTCTTGACTCCGCAGAGGCATCCTAGAAGAACTTGCAAGTACTTTCGTGTGTGAAGCCACAGGTCCCACAGGTGCGGAAAACTTCGGGATCATCCGCATCAGACGTGAAAACAATACCAAGTCCCATCAAAAGGGTAGTCCAGCAGTGGATAACTGCTCCTGCAAGGATGAACAAAACATTTTTTCTTTCATTGCGTGCTTCGTTTGGGGGGCACTACTCCGACGCCTCCATCTGTCAGAGACAATGCAGGATCCTTAGTCATATATCCATCCAAGTGCATGAACCCTTTAGCCCTATTTTTGTTGAATTTTCAGATCTATCCCCGTATGTCGAACTTCCGTGGACCCAGTACCTTTGGTCTTCGTTCTCATCCATACCACTATTTCTATTTTTGCAGTTATACAAGGTTTCTGTTGGTTCAGCGAACACCAATGGAGGTCTTGACTTGATCGGCCCCTACATTTCTGAGGAAGGGGTGGCCACATTAGTTGCTCTCTATGCACCTCATTTTCAGTGATGTTTATAGTGGAATTTTCTTCAGCAGCCGGAACAATGCAGTTATCGCACTCATCACGGAAAAGTGCAATAGACACCTTGCTCCGGTTTATACACCCACAAGTCGGACTAGCGTCACTGGCTAACTTTCCGGGCATATCCTCAGCAGTGCTGTTCTTTGCCATTTGCATAAAGAAAAGATCTCCTCCCCGTTCTAACATGAGTTTCTTTTGGCCGATCGTGCATCACCATTAGGCCTACTGGCGTGGACGGTCTGACAAAGGTCTACAACGATGGTCATCCCTCGCTGGCTTTATTCATTTATTTCTCCAGGGTCATCGCCAAGATCCTGCATGCCACTCTTCTTTATAAGCAGCACGTTTACGAGCTCACAGGTTCCTTGCTTGATACCTTGCACACTTTTCCTGCCGAACGCACCTTCGTTAATAAAATACGGAAAATATCTGTCTCAAGGTTCGGCAGTAATCAAGGGTGTCCCATAAAGTTCAGCCATATGTCCTTTCTGTTCTTGATCTACATAAATGATCTCCCGACAACCGTTTCAGTGGAAAAGGAAATATATACGGACGGAATGTTCCGCTGGACTTGAAGAGATGAACACTCCCCAAACCGCATTTCATGGAAGGCAAAGCTGATCCGTGGAATGGAACCTTTCAGCTTATGATAACACGTGTGGGCAAGTCATTCATCAAAGCCACTGGTCATGTGTTCCCCTTCAAAGGAGCTGGTTCCAGGTTTCTAGCTAGATTTTTATTCATCTTTCTTCCGTGATCACCGACATGCAAGCAAATCTGCCGCTCAGATCATGACTATGGTTCGGGTTCCTTTATCCCGCCGCTCCATGGACTATTTCTTTGCAATTTTTGGTACAAAATTCTGTCCTGTTCGGAGGTATGGTAGTCTGATAGCGGATTCTAGTCTTGGCAAAGATCGTGCGATCCTGGGAAGGCCTCAGAGAGCTTCCTCCAGCGCTGCTTAAGGATTACTCCGCCTATTTTATCCAGTCATTTTTTCGCTTCCTAATTACCATCTTCTTGATCGATTGACGCATAAAATGCCACCCGGTTTTGAAGCTGCTATTTTTAAACCAGGTCAAAACGATTGCTTCCCCCTGTTCGTTCAGGCTCTTCTCTCCGCTGCCTCGGAAGAAATGTTTTAAAACCCAACCCAGGCACTTGTCTGGGGACTAGCCGTTTCTACCTGCAGAGCAGGTACTCTGTGGAATGCCTCTCCAAATTATACTGCTTTTATGGAGCAAAGCACTCTTCAAGGAAAAGGTAAAAGTCCACCTCAGTCCCTCCAGCATCTCCTTGTCCAGGAGCAAAAACGTTGATAGATGCCTTTTATTGCAATTTCATTCCGCTACTTCCGGAAATGTCACAGCCCTATTCATGCTGGAGCCCTGACCTTAGTGAGAAACTGGCTGATGCCACATATGTCTAGTTTCTGTGAACTTTTCATACCTCCTCTCTTCGCCTTCCTCTGCTTTCTTGCTAGTTCGGAGAATCTAACAGACCGTCAAATTTTCATCAAGAACCAGCACAATAAGGCCTCATGCATCAAGCCCGTTTAGTGACTCCAGATTTATATTGGAAATAAATTTTGCCTTTTAGCGTCTCGTTGAATTCGCTCTGTGCGGTCAGCATTTCTACTGGAGCTTTGTTTATTGCAATATCCTTCACAACGTGGACAGCCGATCCTCCAGTTTGCAAGTGGCCTTGGTGGACACCAAAGTTTGGTGCAATATTCAGAATCCACTGAAGTGCCACTAGGGTGCAGCAAGAAAGTGAAGCGAGACATCAAGCGATCCTTGAGAGCAGAGAAGAGGCATGTCCTGAGGCTAACGATGGTTACTTCTAGTCTGAGGCCACAGCTACAGTCGCAGTAGGGTGCGTCGTCAACGAGAACGGAGTGCAGCCAACAAGAGCTTACGAGGAAGCGCAGGCTCTGAAGAATTTCTTCGAAAATTTGCATAGACAGGACACCGGGAGGCAGCGCGAGATCACCGTAATCCAGCAGACAACCATCATGAAAGAAACTGTCATTAGTAGTAGTGAGGTTGAACTGAAGCTGAGCAGCCTGAATAACAATAAGACTGCGTGTCCGGGTGGTGTCCGTTTTGCCACTCTAAAACCCCTAGCAATCGTACAGGCTGAACTGCTAACACGGCTGTTCAGCGTTTCTCTAGATGCGTGGGAGCTACCGGACTGTGGGATATTGGAGCATTGTTTACCCATTCACAAAGGAGGCAAACGGGAGGCGGCCTTTAACTACAGCCCCGTAGGCTTGCTACCAATAGCCCTCAAAGTTATAGAGGAGGTGTTCAGAGAGCGAGCAACAGAACATCCATGGAATCACCAGTCGACCGGTAATCAGCAACAAGTGTTTGTTAAATGAAGGTCTTGCCCCACTAACCCTCTAGCATTTTTTAGTGGGTTAACTTGCAGATTAGACCAAGGGAAACGAGTGGAGGTATGCCGCTTGGACTCTCAAAACGCCCCCGATTCAGTAAACCACCTTTCTTACTGGGTAAATTGGAGGCACTTGGAGTAGCTCCACAGATTTCAATGTGGATCGAGGGTTATATAAGTAAAGGTGCCCTCTTCGTACTGGCAGAGGACACCAGGTCTACTACGGCCCAGGTTTGCAGTAGTGTACCCATATTTTCCGTGCTGAGGCCACTGTAGTTCCTGGTATATGTGAATGATCTGGTACCGCACAAGACTGCTCGGGGTTCCTATTTGCAGAAGATGAAAAATATTAGGTGAACCAACGTCAAGGCAATTGCAGGCCGACTTAAACATGGCTGGTGCATGGGCTAAAATATGGGAGCTGCCGCTGAATGCAGCCAAATGAAAAAAATTGCAGACAGGCAGGAAAGGCGATGAAGACAGGTACGCGGGGCTGTCCGTCTCAGTCAGGATTGGATCCGCTGCCGTGGTAGGTGACGTAGGTGTGCTTGTGCAAGACAGCTTCAAACCCGCCAAGCAGTTCACGTCAGCAGTGGTCAAGGCAAATGGAACCCTTTTCAACATAAGGAGAACGTGGGTGTTTGGAGAGGCCGAAGTAATTCTTCGTATATACAAGGTGACCGTAGGGCACCACATGAAGACCTTTTTCAAGCATGTGAACCGAGCTCAGTGGAAGACAAATAGGTATCGAAGGACTTTCAAAGGAGAATTACTCGAATGATAAACGAAATGCAAAGAAGGTATACCAGGAAAGATTATGACGCAAGATCTCTTCCCCTTGATCTCTACGGGCCAAAGGAGGATCTGATTGAGCGTCATACGTTACTTAAGATGATCATTACCACCGACGGACAATTACTGACTCGTTGTCACAGTCTTGCACTCAGGGGACACGAGCATTACTGGGGCAAACCAAGAACGAATAAGAGCATCAGGTCTTGTTTCTTTTTCCACCGTGACGTAAACAAGTGGAATAGGTTGCCTCCACATATGGTGACGGCAACCCCGGTTGTTGCCTTTAAGCACAAAATGGATGCATGCTGGAAAGAGGTATACTCAGATTTATACTAACCTTCCTAGGAAGTTTTATCTTTTATTAGTCTTAGCCGTCCATTCTCCCCTCACGACTGTCTATCTTACTTTGTATCTCACCGCTCTATTGTCTCCTTACTGTACCTACCTCCATCGAAACCTTTATATCGCCCTACTCATCACTCCATACTGACATATTTGCATTATTCGAGGACTCGGAGTACGTCCCACATCGGGATAACTTCTAGTTGTGGCGCCAAATATACATTGTCGTTTGGTGCCTGTTCCCGAGGGCCGGCCCATTTCTTTTCCTGCACTTCAGCAGCTACAAATACCGGGCCATATTGAATACCTGGAGGGCTCAGCACGGTAAGACCCCCTGGGCTCACAGTGCAAGAAACTGAACGTTCACTGGATCAAGCCGCAATTTCTATGCCTTACCTGGCCTGATCTGACCTAAATCTCAGTGAATAGTAGAATATCTAGCATAGTTTTTCAATTTGTTCCTCCGGACATTGTGGTCGTCCATTCCCGCCTATTGACTACTTTATAATAATACATTCCAGTGGTTTCCAAGGGGCATGTACACTTTACGCGAAACTCGATTGAGAACTTTTCCTCCAGCTCCCTATTTTGCAAGTGCAAAAACTGTTGTGTTTCTGCGCAGTATCCCGCCTCTACTTGGGCTTCGGAGAGAGCTTATCGATTAACGGAGTCTTTTCCTATGCCCTGGTGGCATTTCCTTGCAGAAAGTCCTCAGATTCACCCTTTGAAACACTGAAACAGACAGCAACAGGCCAAGTGAAACAAAATTGGGCCCATTTAAGAGAACGGATATTTTTGTATACTTTCAATTTTTCCTTGCCCAACCCAGAGTAGTCCTGGTGGTAACAGTGCAAACAGTGATCATATTAAATACCACGTTTCTCTGCAATGCCATTCGCCGATTTTCTGTATTCTGACACATGTGACATTATATCGGTTCTTTTAGAGCCAACAAAAGTGGATACGGGGAACTGAGAAGCAGCCAGTTGAGAAACCACTGCCTACTAAAACTACAGAAGCAAATTCAGAAGAAAGAACCCTTGGGGGCTTCAGTGATAACTTCAGACCGCGGAGATAATTTAGGTACAAGTACCGCGCTGCCCGGTATTTAATTGAAGATAGCGATGGCTACGACTCCCAAATTACTAAAACTAGGAAAAGCAAAATAAAAGAGAAGCGAGCAACATGGATCCCGAGTCACTAAAACCCGAAAGAAAAGGGGCGAGTTTAGATCCACGGCTTTGACCGGCGCACATTTGGCAGGCAGGAAGTATGCGACGATAACCGGGATCCCTTCGGCCAGTGAATCGCATCACAAAGTGTTTTCCACAAATTCGGTGTCTAGCCACGATCAACTCCATCCGCTATAACCGTTTGCAAAACAAACTCATCAACTTTATTGGTTCTGCCACTGTGCCCAAGCCTTCACTGTCATATCCACTCGATCTAGATTTCTCGTCATGTTTTCTTTTGCCTTGTGACACCAAAAGTTTCCTACTCATTTACCCTAAGTTTGAACGCGCAACTAGCTTCAGGCAGTTATTGAGTTATTAGAAGCCACGGGGCAGTTCATTGTTCCTCTATCTGCTCTAAAGGCAGTTGGTTTTCGCTTACCGAATAACACATTTATGACCATTCTGCTTCAGACGGTTGAGCCCTAGCTACTCTAGTTATTATCACGTCCAGTGTCACTCTGAAGGGGAAGCACGACCGACGTTATCTCAGTAAAAGCATTTTTTTACCTGAAGAACTGGTATCGCAGTCCGTTGGCCATGTGTGGATCTTTTGGCACTCTGCCCCTTACCTGGGTGGTTCTGGGGATCAGGATATTACCTGAAACTCGGGAGTACCAAACTGACCAGTCATGGCTTTGTTTACTCTTTACACGTCCGTGCGTATCGGCTACCCACATCACAAAATTCAGTCAACCGTGACGCAATTTTTTCTGTGTGTTCCATTTCATGGCACTGTTTTGGGGTTCATTCGTTTGGGGAGTACCGGAAACCCACTGGGTTCGTAATCGAGGAATGGGTGCGGAACGATCTACCGTTCGTGGCTGAATCACCAATTCTTTGGGTCTTGGAAGGCCCATTCTGTGGTGATTTGCGCTGTTGTGTTGCGATAATCATTCGCTTAGAAAATGTAGAACTGCTGCAAGGGACAAAAGGGCCGCACTGGGTGCAGTTTCGTGAAAGTATACCGGCAGATGGAACGGCGGAAGTTGTTTATGGCAATGTGGCGGCCGCTGACTCCCGGTAGCTGATCGCATTTATGGAGAGCTCAGTGAATTGAGTTTGGTCCTTCGAGAGTGGCCATTTCTTCTTCACCTCCATTTTTGATTGACTGCTCCAATATCCCTCTCTTTGAGAACTGTTGGGAGACGGGATTATTGATTGTCCTGCTGCTTCGTTTCGGTTCCACCCTCAGGGTCAGCTAAGGAGTAGGTACTGCCAAGTGCGATTTGCGAAGTTCAGCTTCACCAACACTCCGTATTCTGACATAACATGATTGTTATAAACTTTTCTTTTTCGGTAGATTAATCTAGTTGAATTTCGGCAGGTCTGGATTTGGAAGTTTCTGAAAGTCCGCTCTCTATTGAGCTTAAGGGCCATTATTACGGCCTGTAGTACAGGTGGACGTACTCCTTATCATGTTAAAAGACACTCTGGTCATATCAGTCAGCACTGCGAGGTTCGGTTACCGTGAAGCCACGAAAGGGATGAGTTGCCTTGTCACCGCCAAGCAAGGGAGCATCTTTTTCTACTACCCAAGCTCACAAGGCCGGGATGTACGGGACTGTCGTTACGCGTGTCCTATGACAAGATTCTTTGATGCGCAGTCTTTACTGGGGCGAGTAACTGTCGGCGGATGGGCAATGGCAGCCGGTCCATGGCATGAAAGAAAGGTATGAAAAACCCAACCGGTGGATGTGGCCATATAGAGCGCGTCATTCTTCACGGGTGGGGTCTGGAGCCCCCTCACAATCTTCGGCTGGATACGCTGAAGAATATGTTTGAGTGTTGTGATCAGCGGGGCTACTGCATCCACAATTTTTCTTCATAGACTGGATTTCGTCTTCTGTAGCTCCATCACTTACTCGTCCATATTCTTTTCACATTCATTTGTTCTTCTTGGGTTTGCCGCTTTTAGGTAGCAACCAAAGCTTTCTTTTCAATGAATGGTTAATGCCGGCCTGAACCAAAATCAACTGAAAAAGAGATGTCTACTAAAAAGTTCGAAACTACACTTGTTGCACCATCAGGTGATTGGCCATCATGGGCAAAGGAGGTAAGAGAGAGCCACAGTTCCACTACAGGAAGTTAAAAGAACTCCTTAGTTTCTGCTACACCAGTGCTTCTTAAATTTGAACAGGCCCAGAGAAGTGCGAAAGGCATTTGACTGCTATGATTTTCTTGGGGGGGGGCTTTGCTGAGCTAACTTCTACCAAAGAGACTTGGTTAGACTACAATACTCTGAACTATGACGGGGGTTTGGATGTTTGACTGTTCTCTGTATAAAAATTCCTCGTCAGTCGTGAGCTTCTGCAAGCAACTATCCACTTCCGAGATCTTCAAGAGACAACAAATCTCCCGATGAGCTTGAAAGCTGTGGACTGTCAAAAGTTTCCGATGATTTGAAGGGGAGAGCTTTATCCCGGGCAGATCATGAATAAACTGCACTGCACTACTTAGTCATGGACTTTGCAAATTCTTTTCGGCGGGGTTTCCACGCTACGCTTTATTTCTACCTGAAGGTACACGGAATTGGTGGCTAACTACTTCCCATTCTCCAGGGCTTTTTGACTGCGAGCTCCTTTGCGGCTTGGGTAGGCCTTCCAATATATCCACCTGTAACGATTAATTTTGACATATCTAAGGATGCAGTCCTTGGCCCAGTTCTCTTCCCGATGTACGTTACTGATTTCGCAGAGAGCACTTCAGTTAGCATCATCGCGTAAGCCTATGACGTGACCTTCTGGGGCATCGACGCCAAAGAAGCATTTTCAGCCTTTGATCCAGATAAGCCCTCGTCTAATGACTAGAGCACACTAGTAAACGAAGTCAAAAGTACGAGCTTACCGTTTAGTGACAGTCCGGATCATCTTTACAGGATCATCACTGCCACTGGAATCCAAAAGTGGGCAACCATGAGATCCCCAGATTATAGCCCTGTGGCAAACTCTTCCAGTTCTCACCAGCAGTCATTCAGTGGATCCAATCTGCTGGTGTTCAACCTGAACAAATTACACCTCTCTGGAGTCTCTGGAGAATTGAAGATCCCATATGGAATTTTCACTGACCCACGGCTAGAGCAAGGGAGCCAGACTTTACAGCTTGCACCATAATTCCGGGGACGTTTTTCGGAGTTCGAGTTTTGCAACGTATCAGTTAAAAGCTCACCAGTAAGCAAGAACACGAAACTGTCGCGCAGCTTATGATGAAGTCAGCTAGGGAACAACGCAAAAACCGGGTGAAAACGGGGCAAGTTAGCTGAACTGACTCGGCATTTGGTGTATATAATTTGGTCCAGGCTCCACACTCACCTTAAGCTAAGGAGTCACAGTTTATACAGTCCTTGTAAATACAAAGAAAAGCAATAAATAGAGAGGGTGATAGTCAGCCGTCGAGACAGGCTGATGTCTAAGGTTAAAATGAACTCTTTCACCTTTCGTTCTGGTCATTATTGTGTCTAGTCCATTCCTGCTCCGTGAAAATACCTTGGCTTTTACCAGGTTGACCTCCGTGACGCGAGCTCATGGTAACTGTAAGTCAGTTCTCGCAAATCGAGCAATGCGCAGACAATTCAAACGAATCACAAAACCAGATCAAGGTTAATTACTAGTTTCTGCGGTACTAAATTGCAATTCACAGAGGGCAAAAATATATACAAACCTCAAGTATGCGGCCAAATAGACTTCACAGTAAGACCCAAAGGTTAAAAGCCACATGGCTCAAGCACGACAGTCAGAAACGGTTCAAGGCCAAATTCAAATGTCACATATGGATAAACAAACGTAATACGTGTGGTATATGTGCGAGCTTTTCAAAGTAATGTCAAGTATAGTGAACTTCACAAGGCACGTAGAACATTTGGAAAGATTTCCAGTGTTTGTTTTTTCCAGTAACTTTGCGGGAGTTATTTAAATACTATCAAAATCGGTCGCGTCTACTGGGGTATGCAACAATAAAGATGAAGTGAAATGCCCAGGATTATTTCGCGTAATTTAACACTCTCGGGTGTTCAAACACTCTCATTGCTTTGTACGTTTTTCGAAATGAGAAAAGCTGGGGCGGTCTGTCTTACCTACCTTACTTAAGTGCTCCTTTGGACGTCACTACATGATGTGCGCTGACTAATTTATTGTTCGCTCTGTAAAAAGTAAAGTCGTCAGAATATGTACCGTGGATTGTAGTAAAGCTTTTGGTGTCCAGCACTCCGTCAGTCCCATTCACCAGCACCTATTACGGATTTCGTACCCTCACTGTCGTAGCCGTTCCAAACACAATAAAAATGTTTGCTGATTTTACGGTTTCATTGTTCCCGTTCTACCACGGTAGGCTCGCCCAACAACGATTTAATTGATATAACCTATTCTTGTTCCCACATCTCGCGTGCACACTCGGCATCTTTTTTCCTATGGCCACCGTCATCATTCTACCACCGTTTGAACACCTATCAGTTTCTTCCGTGCCTTTATTGTATCTCGTCAAGAGCCCAATCCGTACCCATGCCCAGTAGTCGTTAGGACTCGCCTTCTGACATTTGCATCTTTTGCTACCACATTTATTATCCATTCAATTCCACCATATATTTCATGCTGGGCCCCATGAATCCCTCTCGGTCTCTCCATCAGGGAGGGCCTCGACTGGCATCTTCGGTTCATTCCACTTTTAAGATTGTCTGCAGGCACGCAGCTCTCCAGCTCCACCGTCCCATCCCCTCCAAACATAGAGCTTACGTAATAAATGTTCCATCTCATGTTTTCTCATCCCGGAACCTCCTTCTTCCTCGGCCCATATGGTGCTCCGCCTGGGGCAAAATAATCTATTTATTCATCACTTACCTGCTTCATCTCAGCCATTTCCCCCATCTCCTGTTTTATGGCTTGTTCCCCGTGGAAATCGTTTCTTCGCCCTGCTGCTTGCTACGTTTCTCCGCGTTCCATTGGTTTTAACAATTGCCACATCTTGAACTTCAACTGCAGTTCCAAACGATATGTTCCACCGATACTGCTGACATCTATTCTTTAATATACCCATTTCTCTCTTACGTTGTTCACCGTTATAACTGGTGCATTCTTGTACCCCAGTCAGACTCACTTTCCGGTTCCTTCACTCCGCTTTTAGTCTTCACTTCTACTACCACTAAGAAAGCATAATTTCTAAGTGTTTCCAAACCATCTCCATCGCCATTATCCTGTTGGATCATAATGTACTTTCACTTCCTACTGCTCCTCTTATTATCGACCATCATCTCATTATGCACTAACTTCGAGTAAGGTAGTCGAATCATTCCTACCTGCCTCTTCGATCGCTTTCCTTATCATTCGTTCTCCACGAACCGTTCACCACATTCGACGTCACCTCCATGCCCCTAAGCCCGACGTTCCTTCTTGCAGGCTCAGCAGGTTCCAATTATCAAACAGATTCCCACAAGTCATGATTTTCCGCTGACATCTCACACTTCATCGTTCATATTGAGCACTATTTCGCTCCACATGCTCCGGTTTTTGACGGCTATCTACTCAGCGTAATCCATCTGCCTCTCTTGGATTGCTTCCATTCTGATGACATATATACCTCGTGGCCATTGCATACCAACCTCTCCTAAACATTCCTTATGTCTGACTCACTTTCAAGGCACTTTTCGCTCGCTCCATGTTCCACACTGAGTTTCCCAACCCGCTGCTGATCGTTTATTGCAGTGTGGCAATGCGCCATTTCTATCCATTCCTTTTCCATGCACACAAATTTCTTCTTCATCGCCTTTTTTAACTCAGCCATTCCAACCATCTTTTGACTCTCCCATGGACTGATCCCAACTTTCATCTGTCTTCACCCGGACCAGTCCGACTCCACCGCCCTGACTTTTGGATTCGCTGTGCACTAATTCCAGTTCGTCAGTGGATCTGATTAAGCTCCCTCCGCCATTCCCTGGTGTGCGGACTTTTGTCCCACATTAATCTAGGTTGAGTTCATTCATCATACCTTTTTCATACCTTTTTCCTCGTAGTCAAGAAATATTTGTCCATGTAATCGTCCGTAACATTTTGCTTATGTGTCTGGTGTGGTTTAGGCCCCTACGAAATAAACTTTTATTATTACCACTCACTGAGTACCAGGAAGAACGTTGCGAAATACGTTAGGCGACGTGAATAGCTAGCCTCCTGTTGGAGGCCATTATTCTGGTACCTATGCCAGTCACGAATAACTGTCACATTTAGGGTCACAAGGGGTTGAACTCGGTAAACGAATCATTGGGCAAATGCGATCAATGTGATCAACTTTATTTACACTCAATGGGTTGCTTCCCTGATGCATTACGCTAAAATTTGTTAACTTAGGTCGTGTCCAAACCATGAGAGGACAATCATCGACATATCTTTTGGAATACTGATCTGATTCTTCCATGGGTACCTTCAAAGTTGCCCTCTCAGTGATGGAGACGGAACATCGATGCAAATCGTCTGTTTCTCGTTAGTGATATTAGTTACCATGATTCCATCTCGGTCACAGATAGTTTTGAACCTTTAAATCCTATTTCATTTAACATCTTGTTATTCTCATTTTACAGCTACATCAGACCGACAAATTTGTGCGCAGCAACTGAACACACGTTACCTATTCTGGGATTTTCTATTGATTCTAGTAATGGCCAAACTGGGAGCTTTTTTGAATGCGCTTTTTTGTCACAGAATATGAAAATATTTTACTCCAACTGGAGACTGTTCAAGGCATTACCATTTTCATATAAATTCAGTAGCAGAAAAAATTGTTTCCCCCAATGAAGAAAACGACTTTCTGTGCAATGCGATGAATAAATTGCCGGTAAATCCTGTGTTTAATTCGGTGCGGTAGTATCCCCAGAAACCCTCACCCCTTGTCTGACATAAGGTGGTGACAAATTTCAATGCTGCTGGTATCACGTGATATAAAGGGTGACCTGAAAGCCCAACAGATTAGTTCTCATAATGATTCTACGAGGTGATTCGAGTCAAGAAGCTTTTCTTCCTGGCTATGGATTTGTTTATCATATGAGTGTCTTTTATGGGATAAACCGTAGAAGTTTCAGAAAAAATACATTTGGTGAAGTACTCCCCCCCCCCGCGTGAAAAATCATCTTGCCGAATGTCAGTGTATATTGTTGTCCATGAACCGCTCAGCGGTCACAGAATCCCAAGGCTTCATTCGCACTGAAGCTGGCGTGATGATTGTCCATAAATTAGTTATTGATTACCATCGTTTACCATTAATGCCTATGGACGACCTTGAATAGTGCGATCACTGGTGAAAACAGAATAGCAAAGGTTGTAACGGGTGACCTGGCAATGCACGTCTCCAAGATCACCGGCTAATCGTTCGCTCAGTCTGAAGTGAACCTGTTTATCGTTTTTGGACTCAGATGCACATCATTTTTTATTACAGGCATGGTGGACCAGCCGAATCGGGCAGGTTATTCGGAGGGAGAAATCCGCATGACTTCAAGGGGCAAAACCAACTGAAAGTGACGCAACAATAACTTCAAGTTCAGAGCTGATCCGGGGTGGGCGTAATTATTGTCAGAGATTTTCAGGGCCGGGTAGTCGCCGACAGACTCCAGAAGGACCAATCCTTTCGGTAGCAAATCCAGCAGGTGTATTTGAAGGACACCTGGGCTTTAGGACTTTAACTGACCTCCACTGAGGCTGAATCGCGAACCTAGGACGTTCACGGTGACTCAGAAGGCTCATAGAGCTAATTGGTTGGCAAGGACCAAGGCACCGAGGTCCGATGTTATCCATGCAGCTATTGTTCAACTCCTGATGGAGCTTATGGCACCTTCTATGACCTTGATTTCCGGAGTGAAATGAACGAAAATGCTCAACAGCAGTATTTGCTTAAGCCGTCGGTCGCCTCAATCGACAGAGCTGGAATGGAGGAACTTGTTTTAGCTCTAGACCCTCTATTCGAGCTCGGCTGTTGCTAGGAGTAATAGAGAGAGTCTTGCAAGTCAAGGTTGACACCCACTTGACCGTTCATCGGTTGGCCACGACAACTAGTTTTTCCAGTGCCTTCCGACCGCTCCAGTAAGCTGGAGCTTTGCTTTCTTCATCCAACAGATCAGGTAAAACTGACGGTCGACAGTAAAGAGTGTGAACACAATGGAATCGCTTTGTGCCTGGTCAGAGAGTAAATGCTTCTGAATATAAACGAGGTTGTATCGACCGAGTCAAACAGAACTCTTCCCTGTCATTTCTGTATGGAGTTCTCATTCGTTAGTGCTCATAGCCCACTTATGAGCTATCTATTTGCATACGACTGGCTGGACAGATACAAACCCCATGACAAGGGAACACAGTCATCCAGCCTGTCAAAATGCTTCCGGTTTGTATGAGGTTGCCAAAAATTAAATCAGAGAGATGGAATAGACGCTTGCACCTCCGCCTCCATGAAGCTTTCCACTCAGTATATAGTCGTTTGTTGCTGACTAATTTTTGTGCTTCTGGCCTGTCTCCGGAAGTTATTGAGTGGGTCCTTATGTGTTTCATCGATAGAACCTTTCAGGTCGAGATGGAGTATATTATATCCCAGGGAGAGCAGGGCGCTGCTGTATGGTCCACGGTTCAGCCCCTTATCCTGTCCACCGCACTCACAGCCATCTTGAATTTGGTCTTTTATACCTGTTCTGGACAATTGCGGACGAAGCAAAGTTGGTAGACTCGGTAGAGTAAGATTCTCAGCGTCGGAAACTGTAAGCGGTGTGAAACCCATCAACAGTGTGGGACTCGCCATTTATTGTCACTAAGTGTGTCCACCCGGTAGACAGCGGAACTATTAGCCGACTTGATGTCTTGGCGAGGCTAATGTTGAAGCAGTCGCGAACATAGGGTCGACCATATCGGGCGACCTTTGATCAGGAGTCCGATTTCGCTTGGCTACTCAAAAGGCCTCCAAGGAGTTTCACATGCTGAAAAAAGTTCTATAATCTGGAAAACCTCCGGTTGCGTTGTGGTTTAACAAAACGCTTATTCGGTTACATCTGTAGTCTTGTGTTCCGGCTTGTTGGACTTACTTTGCAAGGGGTGCTGAGCTGCTACTGCACTTCCAGCGGTTCGGGAGCCTGAGGGACCTTGACTATGGACTTAAACTGAAGGCACTGTACTTGTTGCCTCCCGAGGACGGAAAGAGTAGAAGCGGTGGAAGTAAAACCATCAAGATTACGAACTGATTTGTTGACTGTCATTATTTCATTCTTCCAATCGGACAATAAGAAGCCTATTGAAGTTGATGAATAAAACAGTCTCTAGTCACTTGAGAGGAAATTTATTTGCGACCAGTTTATTGAGTGGCTTAGACCGGCTTCTGACTGAAGCGAAAACAGCTTCAATTTTTGTCGAATTCAAGCATCGGATGGACAGCAACTGGATTAGTGTTTACTCAAACCATCAAATAGGCCTGTGGCCCAGCTGGCTGTTTTATTCCCCTCGGTGGCTTTTGCCATCAATGTGCATGTTGAAACTCCCCGGTTCACTTTCGTCCACACTCCTGAATTTTTCATCGGTTTTGGGCCGTGTACCTCATCTTCGGATCCTCACGTTTCCTACGCCCTTTCTTTGGTAATTTCCGGCTCCTCTTCTCGTCTTCCGTCACATCAAACCCGCCTACCCTCGCAAATACTGCCCTTGGCAAAGGCATGAAGCCGTCCAAAACCCTGCAGGAGAAAGTGATTTGGGAAGTCTTCTCGGATTGAAGCACAGTGGGATGTAACTTGTTTCTCTTGCCTCAAACAACTCATCGAAGAAACCTCAGCCATCCCACGTGTTCGGCACCGAGTGATCTGAGGATTTCACAAAGCGAAATCCCCCGCAAACTTGATAAGCAGCCGTCTGCGCCCTGTGACCTGAATTGAGTTGGCCTAAAGGTTAGGGCCCTTCCGTTGCACAACGTGCGTGGCTTAGAAGCTTGCCACAGGACTTCTGGAAGATTTGAAGGAACGAACTGTTTTTTGTTGACACTTTCAGGGAAACGTCACATAACTGGACCCGCTTTTGTTTTTCTGTGGCTCTTTATCCTGCTCACCGGCGATGCATGAGGCTAGATGCAGTCAGCATTCGTATCCCCAACCCTAACTTTGTCTCAGTATCCAGTGAACTACCGTCTATCTCGCCCGCAGTATTCAGATTGCGACAACAAAGCATCCGAAATTATTTGAAATCAGGACCGGCACCTGCGTATTGCTTCAGGACTTCAAGACAGACCAGGCAATCAAAGTTTTGCGCCATATTGTGGCTTAAGTCTAACTGGAGCTTGAAAGTACAACTTCCCTACTGGCGACGCAAGTTATATTTATTCAAGAACCAACTGGTCTTCAAGCACTTTGAAGGGAACAGTGAAGGAAGGTAGAAAAAAGGATGAGCCCATACTATCTTTTGGCAGAAAGTGGCGATACTCACAATTCCAGCCGGACATAACTCATCTGTCGTTCTTGATGTAAAGCACACCCGGCTTTTGTATCATTCAGCCATTAGCTCTGAGTTTAAGTAACCCTACATCTTGCACTTTATTCCTTTTCTTCAACGCTTTAGATTTTGAGAACAAAACTTTGTTGCCTTTACTCAGTAGGGGGATAAAGTTTTGTGGGGCCTTCTGCTTCCGGAGAAGACATTAGTCTGCACTAGAAAGGAGCGAACGAAATTATTCGCTGCATGTCTTGCAACAAATGACTTCACTGGAGGTACAACGAGATCTATCCTGGTGACCAGAAGCCTTACGTAGAACTTCGCCGCTTGAGGTGGGCGTGTGTGATCTGCAACACGCAAGCGGCAGTGATATTCCGCCGGGGAGTTGAGCGTGTTCGATCTGCAAAAGCACAAGAGAAGAAACATTTTCATGAGCCGAAGCTCAGTAAGTGTATCAACGGCACCAACACTTACATTACTCGAGCAACAATGTGGCGGCTGACGACCTGGCCATTACAGATCTGTGTAAGAATGTGCGCACCACGGCTTTTTAAAGGTTTAAATGAAAAGATCTATCCAACAGCAGTGAAACGGCAGTCATTCACAGTGGCCAGCTGGAAGGGGAAGCCGGCACGAGGTTGACAAGAGTTAGGGCTGGACCAAAAAGCTTGAGGCTAACCGCTGTGCGTACGATCTCTGGGCTGCCGGATTACATCATCCAAAGACAGTGACAAGGCAGAATTGAGACCACTCGACCATGGGTTGTGAACATGACAAAGCCTTTAAACGCGAGGGATGTTACGGCTGGGGTTAAAGAAAGTTCTCCTTCAGAGGGATAGCTGAGCCGGTCCAAAAGCTAACTGAGCAGTGAGGCAGGCACCCGGGGCACCAAGTAATTAACCTATTGAAGCACACAGATTTAACAAAGCAAGCTTCATCAGAGGGAGTTTTCCGGCTGCCCCATCGATCAGAAGTTCCTAGTGTTATCGGAAACCCTCGGACCTTCCCGGCGAAATTTGGGAATGCATGATTTGATTGATGAGAATAACAACTATAATATTAATCATCGTTTATTTCGGAGCAAAAAATAGACAGAAAACGTCGAGAAAACCTGGAGTTATGCAAGGTAAACTAGGGGTAGGTAGAACTAGAGAACAGATGAGAGAGATAAATGAATGCAAACCTAGGAATAATGGAGAGAGTTTTAGTGAACCCAGGGATGGATTCAAATATATGCTCGGTGAATTTGAAAGTCAAGATGAGGTAGAGGAACGGAACGAGCCATGTGGAGGAGATCGGGACGTGTGCGTTTTACATGAGGAGGACTGAAAATCGGCATGAGAACTTATTGGTACGAGAAACGATGAAGAAAAAAAGAAAGGAGAACGGGAGAAAGGGAGAACGAAAGTTTGAGTTGTATGGCTAAGAGTTATGTAACCTTCAGCTATGCCTCATTGCAACAAATGGACGGTGACAATTTGAAGACAGGGATCAGCCAATGCAAGACATAAAGAGTGGCTCACATGACAGCAATGGTGCGGACTGATGGAGATACGGTAAATATGAGGCACAGATATGAACGAAATGGATGCATATCTGAGGGGCAGTGGCATTGTGGTGAGGCAATTGGCCTGCAAGCAGCTGGAGGATTCAGAGAAAATAGGTGGATATATAAAAACATACATGAATATATATATATGTATAGGCAGGGGCAAACAGCAATGAAGGGATAGAACACGGAGGTAGCAGTGCTTGTAAGGGACGGGTAGGATTAGACCAAATGGCACAGAATAAACTTGACTAGGTCCTGATAAATCTGTCTATGACAGGTGAATACGGGTGATTCAAAGAGAGCGGGAAACGATTTTGGGAGCACAAAAGTGACGGCTGTGGGGAAAAGTTGATAAATGAGGGAATATGAAGGAAAAATTGGGAGAAAACATGCAATAATGAACCTGACAATCTGATTATTGCAAGTATGACATTTGGGGAAAATCAAAAACGAGTACAGCGTTAATAAATGGATGCACTTTATGTATCAAGAAGATGGCTGTGGAAGTTTCCCGAGAAAGCAGAACAAACGAAGAAACAGAGTGGTCGGATTAGTGTAAAATATCAGTAGAAAAATGTGACTTACGTATGAAGAAGAGTAACGCAATGATGCAGCATTTGCACCTGTAAGCCAAATCTTGCAAATCAAGCAACGAGTAGCCAATTCAACGAATCTCAAATCCAGGAAACGATTGATTCGTGGCTTCTACGGTACTAAAATGAAATTCACAAGGGGCACAATTATATACAAACCTCAAGTGTGCGGCTTAATAGATTCCACAATAAAACCCAAAGGTTCGAATCTCCGTCGCTGATGCACGACGGCCAGAAACGGTTCAAGGCCAAATTCGAGTGTCTCACACATATAAACAAGCGTGCAAAAGTGTAGAGTAAGGATGACATTTTCAAAGTAATGTAAATATAGCCAAATTTATAAAGCGCGTGGAACACTTGGAGGGATTTCCAGTAATTGTTGCTTACTGCAACAGTGAATAACATGAAAGAGAATTGAGAAAGTGGAGGATCAGAAAGATCAGGTAAGGGCAGATCACATGGCTTGAAGCTGTACTTGAAAATAACAAAGTAACGATGACTTTACATTAGGTGGTGCGTGGAAAATCAAAGTAGCCTAAAGGAAAACTGAAGGTTCCAGTGGCAAGAAGTATACGAAACAGATGAGAGTACTGACAGAACAGAAACAAGTAAGGGATGAACATTCAGATCAGGTGAAATAAGATCAAGACCCAGAGAAAAAAGAGGTACTAAGTCAGTAAAACCTGTGATGGAACAAACATGTGTCCGTCGCTGTTGGGAGAATGAAACAGAAGAGTTGCGTGCTTGCAGGCGATTGCACAAATGGATTGAGCCACACGTTGCTAATCAGGATACTGCCAAAGAGGAAGATCCACAGAAGAATTACTGATTCCGAGATGAAAAATATGGTGGCGGTGGAAAGATAATAAAATTGTTCGTAAAAACTGCAGAGGCGGAAAAGCGAGTACTTATTTGGCGATTGGTCACGGTTACGGATGTGCCTGGTGCGTAACGGTGGGAGGTATAAGATGGGCAAAATGATGCAGCAAAATGGCAGCTAGTGAGGTGTGTGATCAAAGAGCTTTATGAGTATATGGAGGTACGAAGGCAATAGAGATTAGGAGCCGACAAGTGCCACACGGATGGAAAAGGAAATACTTCGGGCTTGGGCGGAGTGAAATTGATAAGGCAAGAGTGACATCATGAGTGGGATTGTCATGGTGAGAAACG
Source organism: Fasciola hepatica (assembly GCA_948099385.1). Taxonomy (NCBI): domain Eukaryota; kingdom Metazoa; phylum Platyhelminthes; class Trematoda; order Plagiorchiida; family Fasciolidae; genus Fasciola; species Fasciola hepatica. The sequence continues at coordinate 2,892,834 of CANUEZ040000117.1, forward strand.
GTAGGAACAAGGGCGAAATTCATAGGTGTGTATACAGAGGTAGAACGACAAGAAAGAGAGTTGATGAGAGGGTTGGCAAGAACGATAGATGAGCAAACCGTGGCGGAGGAAACTTGGTATAAGCATGTGGTCTGCAACCGACGAGGATGGATGCGGTAGGGCGGGGACGGTTAGAGAGTGCAATCAGCAACCGATGCCTGTGGGTGGGGCTGATCGTGCGCTGGACACCCAACCTGAAACCACTTCATGGAGTAGACACAGGAGGTGTAATCCACCAGCCTATTTGCGCTCGCACACCACCGCAAACAGCCTACACGCCCGATGTGCGCTGGCCAAAGCGGGGATCCAACCGCGCCTCTCACCGTTGAGATTGGAGTGAGTGATCACTGATGGTTGTACAGAGGCTGAGAAACCGCGATAGAGGCATATGCTCCAGGGTCTACATGTCGGGCTGTGAGATGTTGGACAGCTTAGCCAACGGGAACGGAGAGTGGTAGACGGCCGAACAGCACCATTAGGCTGGTAAACCAACCAGGTAGATAATCAGTTTAGTACCCCAGGTGGTTGACCGTCATCGAGGATCAGTGGAAAGGGAAGTGAGATAGAGAAAAGCAGTGTGGGTATGGCCCGGCCGAAGATCACCGGGTGACAGGAGGAAGAACAACAGTGGAACACTGGTCCCAAAGACAAATGAAAGCCATGGAAACTAAGACTAAAATGGATGCGGATAGGTAAGAGCTAGGAGATTCATTGAGGCGGTTAATGTTTGACCTGGAGCAGTTTTTCAGTAGAGGAGAAAAATATGTTCCCCATGAAATTAAAAATGAAACGAAGCTGGGGTTTGGGTGAAGGCGGAATCGGCAACGTCATGACTAGATGTTGAGTTTAGTTATTGAGCCACTCCAAGTGAAATAATTGAGACGGAAGTTTTCAGTCAGAAATCGCAGGGTTGGTGCTGGAAGTATATTTGGTGGGACCTGATGTGAAAAAGGGCAACGTGAGCAAAAGGGCTTCATGGAGCTTTGAGTTAATACCCATTATTTTTCTATACGTTGGGAGACAGAAAAGGTGAAATTCTGGAGGAGAGAGACATGCATGGATCTGTAATCTGATGGGGATTCGCACAAAAATCCAGAATAACGAAACAAGGTACTATGGAATATGGTGGGGTAGATAGCAAACGGACTAAGGCAAAGCTGGGTCTATGGCCCGTAAGACTTACAAAGGAAACGGTGAAGTTTGGATAACTAAGAGCTGTAAGATTTAGTGAAGAGGTTGGCATTTGATCTAGGACGATCAATCCGTGGAAGAGAAAAGTAATTTCATCGTGAAATTATGGAAGAGACTTGGCCAGAGGATAGGGGTTGGGGCAGAATCGGTGACATCATAACTGGATGTTGAGTTCATTTATTGAGCTACACCAAGTGATAGAAATGAGACCAAATTTACGGGTTCAAAATCACAGAGGTAGTGGTGGAAGTATATGTGATGTGACCCGGTGTGGAATAGAGTCAACATAAGCGAGAAAAATATCGAGAAACTTTGGGTTACTTACCATGCTTGTGCTATTAATTACAGGACCATTATATGTATATATACATACATCTATATATGTGAGCATGTACTTAGACACATACATGTATAGCTAGCGTGCCATGGTGCAGTCGCTGATGTAGTTCCCATAATTTCGTTAGGGTTGGTTTCGTGGCTGCGGAGGTGACGTATCTAAATAGAGGTAATAAGTCTTGGAGCGGATGAGGCATAATGACTATCTTTGAGGAGTATCACGGTGGTCTTCCTAAAAATGCGAAGCATATGGAAGGACTTATTTCAAAGTGAAGCTGGCAGGATTCGATAAGTCGGTGTGGGAAAACAGTTATTGGACGCAGATATGTAACTACTTCCGACCAAATCAGAGGCCTCACGAATGGAAAAGTATACGTGATTTCGGACCACCACGGAAAGGTCTTCAGCAATAAACCGGGCACCCCGCCCATTGTTTGGGGGATCGTGCCCACCCCAAGAGTCTATTATAATAAACAGTGTATCTTGTGAACCGTCATGGCGAACGATGTAGTGGATGTATCGGTATCTCACATTGAAGTCAAATAACATAAGCTCACGTGGGTGGCTGATGAGGATCCTTATCAGCCACGCCAATAGCAGGGGACCGTTGATTTTCCAGTTTGCTAACTTCGATACATAGGTATAACCCGAGAGAGCGATCATAATCATCAACCTTAGGTATGCTTTGTATTGCCAGTGTCCCTTAATCCCATGCCGACATATGGTGGAAGATGGCAAGGTAACTGTCTCGTCTACGTAATGTAAGTGTAATCCAAAGCGGTACTGCATAACGCTTGCCCAAGTGGATTGGGGTTGGTTTACATTATTCACATCACTGCAAACAAAATGGAGGATGCCATAACTCCCGTTTTAAATGTTGGAACTTGAACGGATAATAGTTTTCCGCTAGAAATCTGTATATATATATATATATATATATATATATATATATATATATATATATATATATATATATATATATATATATTCAAATATACGAACAGATAACAAACAGAATTTACCCACGTTTAACAGCCTAAATGAGTAATGCCTTTCGGTAGCTAAACACATTACAGCTAATGAACCCTCTTTGTGAGCAAAACCGAGTTAACAAGCAAGCTTTGCAAACGGCGAACAGGGACAGACCCCTATTTTTGCCGCACGCACGAATAGTAACTCATTCCACGTGATTATTGATTGTTAACCGGAAGTTTAGCGGGCCCATCCCGGAGTGGCGCGTATAGAAGGGACTCATGTCCCAAATGCCTAAGCTTACAAGCAAAGAGGGCCGCAGTGGAAATAGTATTGAGAATAGCGTGGCCCTGAATAGGGCCTTGGACTTGTTCACTCTTTACGACGTCGGCTTCAATGGGCCATACCATGTAGGCAACGGTAAATCTCCTCGTTACGAAATGCCGCCCACCGAAAACGTGTCCGTCGTCCCCAGGTTCCGTGCTGGACCCAATGAATTTCCCCGTCTTAGTCCACGTTTGGTTCGTTGCTTTTGCAGACACTACAGACATCCCAAAGAATGGGCGAGTAGCCATTTGGACTTTGTCCTTTATGTTTCGGAGGTAATTTTGAACCTTTTGTATTTCACTGAGTGCAGCTAGTCCCCTGAAATTTATGAATCATCATAGGCTGCTTTCCTGGTTGCCAAAATGGATTCCCTTTTCGAGACTGAAACGCGGACTCACCTTCTCCATATGTGACGGCTCGTGATTGCCCATTATGGCCGTGGATGGAACTGGCAAATGGAACATTATGAAATACTGCTGTCGCCTTTGTCTTTGCAGACGTCTTGGGTCTGTCCGCTTGGGGCTCAACAGCAACCGGCTGGCTGCTATTTGGCGCTTGGCACGGCAGTTTTTCCATCTGACGACGAGCCAGAATCTCGGTTAAGAAGCCTGGCTGCTTCGTATAATACCTAAAACCTTTTTCTCCCAAAACACTTGAAGCTTCAACCTTATCTTTGGCTGAAAATTCTGACTCCCATAACCGATCACTTTTACCAATATATCGGAGACCATGTTTGATGAATCCCAACTGAAGGAAGCTGCACTGGTCTGCTGAAAATGACTTCGGTGACTGATCATCTACTCAAAGCAATTCCCTTAATTGGGCAGTATTCTCCCATGCACACTGCTAACAAATGCCTGCAGCGGGGCGCACTACTGACTGAACGAAAAGTCATGCTTTAAATCTCCGTTGAGTTTCACTTGGTGCTTCACACCCCCGTAATTTCCGGCGCACCATGTGCTACTGATCTGCTCCATTGATTGCACAACTTCTCGACCCAAGTGTTTTGGTATCAAAACGCGTGCGTACCTGGTTATTCTCACAAGCAATGGTTCCAACCATTGCATTCGATCGGGTGCCCCATAAAAAGCCATCTGACCCTCGGCAACCCCATAAAAGCGTTTTTGGTCAAAGACGAAGACTTGGCGACTTTCTCGAAATCGTTCAGGAAGTTTGAACGGATCGACAAGCCATTTTTCAGATGCCTTTGTTTGTTTCTGCTCTGTCTGCAGTAAGAGTGCCCAACACTAGCGCCCCACGGGTTATATATCCAGCCCAAAACTGTTTAAGTGGTATCCACATATTGTTCTGCTATGCAGCTGCCTCACTAGTTCTCCTTTCAATGCCGCTCTGAATCTCTTCAAATGGAGCCTAGATTGAGCTGAAGGTAGATCGTGCTTCCACTGAAAGATGTGCCACTTTTCAGTTAGTTTTATCCCACTAAGAGGACTGCATTTATCATTCATGTCGTATATAACACGAAAGCGACAAAATGGCACACGAAATCCCGGGTAGATGTCCTCGAAATCAATAAAAGTTGCCATTCTCCTGTCAACAACAACCGTTTTGCTATTACTGTTCTCAGGGGAAATTTTCCTCATGGAATAAAGTGCTCTATCATAGATGCCACCAATCTCATTTCGGACAACGGCATAGAACGGATTACCGTCTGACTCCGTCCTACCAGCTTTATTTATGTGCTATAGAATGTATCACTCACCGCTGAGCCGGTGACAGGACAAAACTGTCTGCCAAGAGACAGAGCGAAGAAGACAGTCTTCATCTCACGGCTATCGGAAATTATTTCCGAGTAACCATAGACCTGCAGCAACTTTCCAACCTCTTCTACTTCACGCAGTAAATCCCCCTTGGACAGTCTCCGTTTATAACGGACCTGGAGTCGTCACTATTCAGAAGCCGATTGGGTTTCCTGAAAGTGTACTCCCGTAGGCCAGACAGGTTCCTGAGTGTCCGTTAGTTGCAACACTTGAGCATCCTGCTCATGTGTCAGCCTACGATCTCGTACGTGGAAACCCTCTTTCCCTACTTGTAAACTATGCGAAAGCCTCACCGACTAACGAAATACAGGGTAACAGGAACCCGCAAGCCGAAGCATGACAAATGCCTATTATTCCAAACGAGGATGACTGGAAGGAACTTTCTTAGAAATAAATTATAACACACCTGGAGAATATGTCACGATTCCTTTTGCGGGAATGTAGCCGCACCTTTTGAGAAAAATGAAGCACACCAACTGGCAGAAGGAAGCCCCGTTTCTTGTCCATTGCATACTTCTTGGAGCTGTACACGTAGAAGGACGCACGAGTTCCCATTTTGAAGCTCTCGAAAATCGGCTTGAGTTGCGTCGACGTAAAGGTATGCACTACCGACCGGAAACAGAAACACATCTGAATGGGCCACTGGTAGGCGCTCCATTTGCAACCCGGCCGCACAACACGAAACAGAAGTACAGCCGATTATATTGAGCACAGGAAATACAAGCGGCAAACAAAAAGCTTATGGACCAAGTAACAACCACCTGTGAGATCCTATGCCAACCACTCAGGTTTTTAAGACAGAACAACCAGATTCAAGCTCGATTACCATCTTAGCCGTCATGTCCCATCCAAGCATGGGTGCGTTAACCAGCTCTGCCGGACTAAAGCCGAGCTTCTCCCCTCCGAAGCGGTAAAAGTTGGGCGGAACTTCGGAAGACAAGCATGAGAAAGCGGAAAGTAGGAGGCGTCAGTGAAGGGTGGGACGAAAAAAAAGGAAGCTTCAAAGAACCTACAACCGTTATTGAGAACGTTAAAAAAACGATAAAAAGCTGCCGAGGGCGAAATGAATACCGCTGGAAATTGACCAATTAAGTAAGAGGAGTAGACGGCCATGAAAAAACCAAATGTTTTAATCAGGTAATCAGTAATGAGTGGAGAACAGCGACCGACAAATAAGCTCCATTCCAAAAACGGACACTCCTCGAGAAAGAGACTGTAAGAAGGAAGTGGAATAGAGATGCAGTAAAGTTGGGGCAATGAATATTCTCAATATGTCGATAGATAATGAAAACAAGCGCCGTTGAACATCTTGACAGGATGATAGTGACACAATAATGTCCATAATGTTTAAAAGTTATGTATGAAGGCCCACAAAAAGGGAGTTGGAGGTGGGTCGAGCATTCTTTTCTTTAAAGAACAGTCGCCGGAAGTATATGTACACCAATCTGCTGGGGAAGTAAGGCATTTGTAGTCATAAACCGACAAGACTGATGCTTTGTAAGATTAGAATAATGCAATGAAATATCTCAGAAAAGATGAATGGTTGAAATGATGAGAGCAGGAAACATCCACCAGCTGGATCACTGAAAGCTAGGAGAATTTAGGGATGGTTATCAAGCATTGAACGTCAACGGGGTTTTGTATTACTGCAAGGTACGACGATAGCAAAAAACGGTAAGGAATACTGTAATAAAGCAGTGAAGAAACGTTTTTAGGAATGAGAGAGTAAACAAGGACCGGTGAGCCAAAAAGAGTCCACAGAGGTAAATATTGACCTAGATGGATGAAATGCCCAGAGGTATGAGATAAACAAAGCTTCCAGTATTTTTGGTTTTTAGATGGATCACAGGGCGCCTGCAGAAAGCAGACTCTGCAGGACCAGTTGGCAAATGTTACTATACAAGACAAGAAAAGTGCAGTGAAGAACCCTTGAACGGATCATCAGTCCAACTGGGGGGCAGATAAAAATTCGTCAGTCAAAGTATGTGACAGCTGGAAGAAAACGGGCATGGTTTCCAAAAGGTGATCAATGTTCCCGAGTGTGCTTTTGTGCTAGTTGTAACATGTCTTCCTGTTTTACGACTTACCGCTTTCATCGAACTCCGGTAGATCAGTCATTCACAGCATGCAACTTTTTAGTATAGGTTGCGATTTTAGAGTGGTATATTACCGCTCTCCTTGGTGCTCCCACGAAAATCCGCCCCCAACTAGGAACCTAAACCTGCTTGCATTTGCCGCGCAAACCATCATTAGCTTGGTCCATTCAAATCACTGTTATTTTTGTATGTTCCTGGAATGTCTTACTCATATTCTTAAAATTCATGCATAATTCACCGCTGTGAGTAACGTTGTACTTCGTGACCATGCATTTGCGGTGGCTTTTCGACCCTGGTCGAGAAGTAAACCACCAATTTTATTTTTATATATGAGAATGACTTCAAGTTGGTGTAAGTGGCTGTGATGGCGAGAGGCGATGAAAAATAACTTCAGTTTCATGGCAAACGGTCATATGGGGACGAAGCATTGCTACACTGCCGTGAGTGGTTGGTGACAAGATTTGACCTACATGCGTGGAAATCCTCCCCGGTCGTTGCCACATACTGGTATTGTGGGACTATGCTCCCTGTCTTATTGACTTTCGAACAAGTACAGCACGCATCAACCACTACACTTGAGCATTTGTTTATATCTTTTTCATATGCCGTGGCAGATTTCTGCTTTGAACTCGAACTGCGGTGACAGTCGTATCTGAAAGCGATCCTTGCAGAACCCTGATCTTCGTTGCTAAGCGTTTTGGTCATACAGTTGAGGTTTGTACATAATTTATATGCGTATAATTTGTTAATTCAGTGCCGTAGAATCAGCGAATCAACCTTGTTCAGAATTTGTGATTCGTAAATTGGGCTACGCTCTACTAACGATCGGAATAACCGTCACGGTACTCACTTTGGGGCCCTTGCGAGAAAATCAACCTGAAATTCCAGGGAGAGGACATTTGCTGACGGAAGTTGGACAGGAAGTATCCCCGCAAGTCCCTAGAATATTTTCGGGTGATACTGCTTCTGCAGATATTCTCAGGTCCACTAGTCCTGTCAGATCAGCTTCACGTACTTCAGCCAACGATGAAAAGTTTAAAAGTGATGACAACTATAGGTTCAGGATAGCAGAATTAGATAACCAGCTTGGGCAGGCTGAGGAAGAAGCTGAGTCAGCCAGGAAAGAACAACTTCGCAGACTAGAAAATTCAGTGGTCTTGGAAACCACGGAGCGTGAGGCCATTCAGCCCACCAATTTAATGGATTGATTAAAACCATCTTGTGCCAGAGGAACACAAGCAGTTTAATTACCAAAGGTGGGGTTGTTCCCAATTTATTGGAAAGCTGAAGGGTACTGCAAATTCAATAGCCACTACGAGCACTTTGTAGGGGGGCGAGTATCTGATCTCCGGCAGAGATTCTCTTATGTGCTACATTACTGTCTTGGAACAGCCAGGGAAACGATCGACGGGTGCCCGATGCTGGATGCCTGAGTGGGTTACACCAGAACACTATGAAAGACCTGTTTGGGTAACCCTTTAAGGTTGCTCGGAATTCGAGTGATGGCGTACTATCAAAGGCAAAAAGTTCCAAATGCAAGTCAGGCTCTCTAGTCAGTCTGGTGATGAAATTTCAGAACTGGAGCATAGCTGCCAATCCCCTGGATTATCGATCGGATCTGAACTCACTTCACGCACTGGAGACCGTTGTGTGCGGTTTATCCACAGAACTACAAAGAAGATGGGCCGATGAAGCCAAAGGCTCGGTAGATTTTGGCGCGAAACTACCTTTGAAGACCTGACTCAATTTATAGACCGTCACGCCCGAGTAGCAAGCAGTGGGTTCGACCAAATTGTGCGCAGAACGGGCAAGCCACGTAGGACCGCGACGACACAAAGCTGGACCAGGGAACCAGGTAGGTGGCAAACGTGGGTAAACACACAAGCTCCATCCCGCGAAGATGAAAATTTGCCGGTTTTCAGGATTTGTAGAGCGCTTCATCGCCCAGAGGAGCAACCCCTCTTTCGTAAAGTAGACGTCGGCGAACGATGGACGAAGACTAGCAGACTGAGGGCTTGCACCGAGCAAAGGCGTACCGAATGATAACAGGTTTTATTCAGGATTGATTCCACGGGGAACACCATTACCTACTGCAAAAGTTCAAGAAATTGAATGCCAAGGAAGTCTCGTAACCAAGTATGGTCTGCTCAGCGCCTTGCTATATTATTGAGCCCATCCGCCTGGGAGTAATAGAAGTCTGAGAACAGAAATTATATGGAGTGATGAGAGCGTCGGCTTCCGTGGACAGTGGCTTGGATACCACTCTGGTGAGGAGGCAATTTGCAGAGAGATATAGGATCAGACAGGACCAATCATCATTAGCTGTGAGCACCTACAACTCGTTTCCTTGGTCAACAACGTTACAACAGAAAGTCCGGGAGCATTCACCACAAAAGGTCTACCGATGAGAGCACCTCAGTGAGCACCATTGATTCTGAGTCAGTGGCCGCATCTAGACTGAGTTACAACTGAGGAGTGGCGGAGGAAAGAAATAGATCTGTCGATCATTTGTGATGTACCGGAGACACACTCGGTTCGTTGAGTAGGAAACCACAACGCACTGTGTGCAGTACACTCAATGTTCGGTTAGACTTTATGTGGTAGCACTGACAAAAGGTATGGCAAATTGATCAAATCAACTGCACTTCAGTGGAAATGGCAAATATTGAGCAGGCATTCCAACAGCTGTACAACGCCGAATTTGCCAACGTGGCCAGGGATAGAGATACCCCATCGCGAGTAGATAGGCCGGCTCTAAAAATGGTAGCCGAGAAAGCCAATTACGTAATAGATCGCTTCGAGGTTTTTGTGCCTTGGAGAGCCAACATGGATCCAGTGCCGAACAGCCAAGAAGTGGCTCCGAAAAGATCACATTTCCTCAAAAACAGGCTAAAGTGAGAACCGCAATTACTGATAGAGTATAAAAGGGCCACGGAACATAAAGTAAACTTCAGTATCTTGGAAAAAGCAGACACAGCGTTATTCAGCGTTAATTTGTGGTTGTATCGACCCCATCACCCGATGGCGAATCCAAAGAACCGGGGAAGGTCGGGGCGGTCTTTGATTGTGCCGCGAAATGTCAGGGTGTGTCACTCAATGACCATATACCGCAGGGCCCTGACTGGACGACATCAATAGTCGGGGTCTTATGCCGTCTCTGTGGACATACCTGAAATGTCCTTCCGTCTTCTCTGTTGGCCTGAAAACGACGTAGAGACCATACCGGACGGGCATACGCTGACATCTCATCCGTTTGGAACGGTACCATCCCCTATCTGCGATGAATTGGCCCTCCGGGAAAACTGTAGTGTTACCGATGCAACACACGAATACATAGACTACTAAACTTGTTTATTAGGACAAGTGGCGAATTTGGTGGCGCCTCTTGTTCCGCCTGTGTACACCACCTGCAAGCCGTTGGGATCCCCCAATATACGCGTTGTTCCGCCCCAGCTTTTTGAGTTCTGCTCTTTTGCTCGCTGCTGAGTATATTCGCTGACGTGTCATGAATCAAGGACCAGGTGTAGGACACCCTTAAGCAGCGTGTAGCCAAATTTGCAACGGATCCCGAAATCAAAAAGCGATTATCCGTGAAATTTTAAAATACTAGATAACTGAATTACCAATGAAGCGAAAACAGATACAAACCCCAAATATGCATTCAAAAGGACTCAAAAAACTAGAACCGAATTGCGGCTTGCGAGGGAGGAGTACGTGAGTAACGCGGGTCCAGCACAAGTGCATGACAAAGCAGCGGGCTGGGCGCGAACAAAGAAACATTGGTATGTAAAAAAACATGTGGTGCATAAAACAAGTCAATAGTGTTAATAAGTGTGTTGTTAAGGAAAACATGGAACTGCAGCGATTTTGGGGGAAATTTTTACGACCGGTCGTTAAACCGCACACCAATTTCCTCCCGAACCTCCGCAGAGTCAAAGGTTTGGTATGAGGGTATTGATTCTTCCTGCCTACCTAGACCCCGTTGTCCGTGCGCTTACCTAATGACATGTCATCAACGTTCTACTCATGATGGCACCGAATCCGGCAGCCACACCGACGCGAAGTTACTCCATGTCGTTCATGAGAACGGCTGATCGATGGCGGGCGTGAAGGGGAAATATAGATGCTCTCCTCGAGAGCGCCATCGTGCACTGGCTGTGTGCATATGTGAGTGTGCGTGTGGGTGTATGATAGAATCGCAGCTACTACTACATATGCCATAGGCCTCTCGCAATGTCAAAGAAATACGGTGAGCACTGCAACGCGTTTGATGGAGGCCATGAAGTATAAACGTGTATTATGTAAGTGTGATTAGGTCGTGCTGTATGACGGCTCAATAAGTCAGTGTGTCGTAAACGCCCCACATATAGAGGTTCATTTAATCACTTCGAAGACGAATGGGGAATAGTCTACTGGGTTTCCGTGTTATCGGCTTCTCCACCTTCGCTGTCGAGGAGGCTAATGCTGCTTACTTCGCGAACTAGCGTTCCGTTGGCGGTCTTAAGCTTCAAAGTTCCTGCCACTTCGTCAGAGCTCTCGATGGTTTCCATAACGGCACCCAAAAGCTAGGTTCTGAAGCGCGCATGTTTGTCTGCAATCGTCACTACATCCCCAGCCTTGGATGGTCTTGTTTTGATCAGCCACTTCTGTCGAGCTTGCAGAGCCGGTAGGTACTCCCGAATCCATCGCCTCCAAAAAACCTTGGCAGGATAGTTGGCCCTCCTCCATCCGTAGAGGTAGCTCCCACGGAGGTTTGCCGGCCCTTGGAAACCCTCGTTTGATCTTCACATCAATACGTTTTTCGGGGTAAGCGCCAGATGAGTCAGGTCGCCGTTGATTACTGGAACCAGTGGGCCTTTGTTAAGAATTCTCTCGACCTGGATCATGGAGGTGCCCAAAGTCTCGTCGTCGGGCGGCTGTTGCTCAGTGATCGACAGCAATATTTGCCTGGTGGACCGGATCAGGCGTTCACGTATGCCGCCGCGATGACTGGCCTGTGGGGGATTGAAGTGCCATCGCATACCATAGGCCGTGGTTCGATTCTGCGGTTAGTCCCTGTTCATTTTTTGTGCCAACGCTGCAGTTCCCTGTGAGCGCTCACGAAATTCGACCCATTGTTGGAGTATATATCTGCCGGTATGCCTTTTTGGTTGATAAAGCCCTGCAAGGCCCGTGGGAAAGAGTCGCTTATCATCAAATGTGCAAACTTTAATTGTACTGCATGGGACTTCATGCACGGCGTGATACAGCCGTACCGTTTTTTCCAACCTCGTCCCACACCTGATCTACAGGGGCCAGTAGTAGTCCAACCCGGTGTCGCTGAGCGGACACCAGTCCGGAGTCACTCTGCATTCTTGTAGCGGGGCCATGTGTTGCTTGCCCGCTGCGGCATTGCGTCTTCTACAACGTTCACAATGTCGGATTACTCGTTTTACAGTCGCTCTTCTTCTCAGCAACCAAAGGCTCTTTCGGATGGTGCTTGTCACGTAACCTTCCCCGGCATGCCCATCCCCCACGTGGACGTGTTGAATCATTAGCTCTATCACAGGCTGTCGAGCCGGCAGCATTTTGGTGTACTTCAAGTCAAAGCTCAGGTGGGAGTTGGTCAGCCTGCCTTCTACCCGTAAAAGTCCTGTAATGAGTCTGGGGTTCAAATGCTTTGAGTAGACTCTCGGAAATGATATTCCTTTGTCGATTGGCCCCGCTTCTTCCGCCCTCCCTAGTTCCCTAGTAAAAGCCTCCGGTTGTATCATCTTGAATGTATCGTGTTCTGTGGCTTGTAGTTCATCGGGACCCACTCGTATCCAGCCGGAGGGGCGAATCCCTTTCGTGGCTAGCAAATTTCTCTTGAACCTGGCCAACCAAAATGACGAACGAAGTGTCTTCATCCAGGAAGAATGCCTGACCAATGGTGACAAACTGAATGACGCTTCGACGAGTGTGGCCGTCACCACCACGCCTTTGATCTCCAGTTTCCATTCCAAAGCGGGTTCTGGTTCGCACACGGGCTGGTTCTGTTCAGGCTTTTGCAGGAATTTCGGTCCTCCCGTCCACGTGTCGATTTGCCGGAAGTTGGTCGCACATTGGGAGCACAGATCGGCTGGGTTATCGATAAGTCTGACATGCTTCCACTGGTTCATGGCTGATACTATTACCACACCCCTCTCGAGGACTGTTCCACGCTCTAAGTTCTGTCTCTTCACGTACTCCAGAATCTGGAATAAACTCCATTTGCACATCAGATCTTCTCAGTCGAAGTAGGTATTTGTGTATTTCATTGATAAATTCCTTTCTGTCCCAACTGTTTTGCACTTATTCAACGTTCACATAACCGCGAGTAAAGCTTACGAGAAAAGCCTCCATTTTTAGGCCACTGCTCTGGTTTTTGGCTTCACCTCATCTCCCTAAAAAACTCCACCGCTTTTGAAATTATGATTGCTTCGTTTGACCGCTTCTCCTAGACTTTGCCATCGAAAAATGTAAAGCGTGTGTGAGTCCACTAACTGTCATTCCATACAAACATATAGGATCCAGCCAACTTACCTTGAAATAAATCCTTCCAGACGCTTTCGCACTTAGAGACCACCGTAATACTCCCCACAGACTGTCAGTATGCCTCATCCGCTCCACGATTTATTACCTTCATTTAGCTGTATTGTTCCTGCGGCCCCGAACCCAACCTCAACAACGCTATAAAAACTGCATCAGTAACCAATCCTTGGTCGGCTCTATATATATATTTGTATATATGATATATATACATGTATATATATACTCATTACTGTCCTGTAATTAATAAAACTAGCATGTTGAGTAACTCAAAGCTCCTCGATATCCATTAGCTTACAATGCCTCTTTTCCGCTCCAGGTCCCACCACACACTTCCCCCACCACCTCTGTGATTTTAAACTGGAAATTTCGGTCTCATTTGTCTCACTTAGCGTGGCTCACTAACTGAACTCAACACCCAGTTATGACGTCACCAATTCTGCCCCCACCTTATCCCCCAGGTACGTTTCTTCCGTAATTTCATGCAGAACTTGGTCTTTCCTTCTGCTGACTGGCTACTCTAGGCGAAACACAAACATTTCCATTGGAGGTTTTAGCCACACTTATGCGTTTCCTTTTTTAGTCTCACTTTTCACTACCTCAATCTGTCTTAGAAACCCGCTGCATCGATGAGCCCATGCTTCAATTTTGTTCTTCTTTCCTTTAACCGCTGATCCTTAGCCGGGCTATACCCAGACTGCGTCTCTCTATCACACTTCCCTTGCTATAGTCTTTTGCGTCCGACCGCTTTCGCATGACCTGTTTGATGATCACACCTACGTGTACAGATATATATATGTATATTATATATATATATATATACATTATATATTGCATATATATTTACATATATATATACTTATATTTATATATTTATAAAATTTATATATATATATATTTACATATACATACATATATGTATATACATTGGGCATGCTCCACTCACTCTTCTTCTCCCTTATTACTAGATCTCGCCATTTTACTACATAGTTTGCACATATATCTTTTAAAAAACGTTTTGTTCCTTAGTAGTGGGTGCTCGCCTTCGCTTCATTCCTCTGTTTCAGGCCAGAACACAGTCTTCCCATCCTGTCTTTCTTGCGCCTTTTTCGTATACTGGAGTCTTGCCACACAGACTACCATTCCTTAGCATATAGGCCTCACTTCTCTGCGCGTATGCTCATGGTAAGTTAAGACCATATTTGACCAGGAATCTGTCTCTGATTTCTCGTGACCCCGCGGAAAACCAGCAAGTTTGCTGTCATATGAAAAGCCACACCTTAACACCCAGTGTCTTCCTCCTTTTCACTGTTCGTTGTCCTCAACCACAGCTGGTGAACCGACCAGACTGCTATCTTCCCATTTTTCTATTCTTCTTCCAGATCATACCCTCGGCTATTATTTCATTCTGGTTCCCAAATGGACACCCTCTCCTCACCCACCACTACCTGATACCTCCCCAAGTCTCTGCTATCACCCAACTACCCTAGAAAGCTACCAGTATCCGTTAAGGGATCCCTTATAGACCGGCCCACTAGCCGAGTGATGAGTAACTGTTCAGATAACAATATTTTCATCTTCTGGTTTCCATTAAAACGATAATCATAGCCCACAGCTGGAACACTCTCCAAACTGCCGCACTCCTGATCTCTTTGAGATCGCATTGGTTACTTGGGTGGCCATCTGCCAACTCGACTGTAATCCCGGATTACCGTAAGGACTGGACGATTTTATCAATGGTTTAAACCTATACTCCCGCCCGTTGACGTTATAAAGGGCACCTTACACGGAGTAACAAACCATCATGAAAGTCCCACCGGGTCGCAGAGGAAATTCCCGACACCAGCCGTCAACTCACATCCGCTCAGAGTATATTCCCAAAAATCCATTCCAACAGTTCAATTATTTCCGCGTTGCAGTACGAAACTCAGCCCTCGCCACCGTACACTTCGTCACACCAGCTCCTTTTTACCTGTTACCCTCAACATTCTTCCTGCCGTCACCTGAAACTAAGGTCTTTTTGAAACAGAATACCTGCCATCTGCGGCCAACCAGAATGTGGCTAATAATTTCTCATCACGTATACAGATAATGTTTTTTCTTTACGCTCTTCCAACTTCTGCCTAGCCGCACCACCAGCGTTTGTCTCCACTCATCCGTTTCTTTGACGGCTCTTCTTTGAAAGTCCGTTACGCTTCCGTACACCATTCATGCTCTTCGAAAGCTCACTGCATTCCTTATGAATTGTTTTGCTTTCACGCGAATTTGCCTATGACAATGAAATCACCCGCACAAAAGTTCGTTTTGTTAACACCTATGACTCACTTGCATTTATTTCACATGCTTTGTCCAAAATTAAATACCCAGTGCTGGATCAGAGTTCTATATTTCGCAGGTATCTCTGACTGTAGATTTAAAGCTCCATGCGTACTCTACTTTTAATCTTGTTCCTTGACACCTCTCCCGCCCGGTCACTCGTTGGTGGCCGTCCAGTTATAGCTTACATCGGCAATCCCACCTTTGTCCAGCTATCCATACCACCACTGCAGGAGCCGAAACCGACTTGCAATTCCCGCTTCAACCATTACACCTTTAGTTCACTCAAACACTACATGATTTTACTGGTGTACTTCGGTTACTGTGTGATTCATAAATTCAGAAATTGTGAATAGCTCGCTGACATGTACTGCTGTATTCTCTGATCTTGCCTTGTGCACGTGTATTGACCGCGGTCAAGAAACTTACAATACGATGCAATGCAAAACAATTCGTCGCGGCTGATCCTGAGCCGGTTGGCAACGAAAGTACTAAAATGGCTCCTGAAGTTGGTATTGTATACAGTACTATCGTCGAGTCCATCCAGGAACTAGTCGACTAAAAGCAGAAGTCGAGGCATCTCTTTATCGCTCGTACCGCCCTGACTGCTAACATGGCTGAGCTGCGTTCAAGGCGCGGGATCGAAACCAACTTCAGTGGGGCAACGCGAACTTTGGTGGAAAAGACCCTTATATTACATTGTCCGTCTCCCGTGCTCCACCTTCCGTACACAACGGCTCCGTAACCGACCTCGAATGCGTCAGAAGAGGAGTGTGGTTCTTTCTTCCGTGTTGCATGACCATTGGGCAAACATCGTGGAATCCGTGTGTCTCCTAGTTTTTTTAAGGTGTTCGGCAATTCTTCCCAGCACAGCCAGTCTTCTCGGTCGAGTGGCAGGTCCCAATCGACTTTCTTGTGACACAGCCGCTGCAGCAGGGTCTTTCCGGGTAACAGCCAGGGAGAGACGAAACCGAGCGGATCCAACAAACTAGAAACAGCAGACAGTATGCCACGACAGGCTACTGGCAGCTCGTGAAACTTTAGCTCGAAAACAAAGTCTTCCGTTTCAGCGTTCCACTGTTTCTCTAGAGTGCTTTCGGTAGGGAGTGGAGAGCCCTCCAAACCTCTGACTCTTTTGGCCCTCTCGCGTTACGGGATGACCTCGGGGACTTCTGAAGCGTTCGACATCCGCCTCTTCAGATGGAAGCCGCTCTCTTCTAGCAATCTTGTCAGGCCCCTGAACTGCTCTACGGCCGAGTCTACGTCATCGAATGACTGAAGGTAGTCGTCCATGTGGAAGTTCCTGCTGACGCTGTCTACCACTGACCAGTGAACCAAATCTCCATGTTTGTTCTCTGATTTCTGAAGGGCAGAGTCCGCATGAAAAGGTGATGATATGGCTTCGGAGGGATGGACGGTCATTCTATGATTTATCACTGCAATAACCCGGTCGTTCTTCTCCTACCACAGGAAACGCAACGCATCTCGTTCTCCTACCGGTATTTTCACCTGGTGAAACACTTTCCTGATTTCGGCGGGAAAAGCCACTCCACCCACTCTGAAACGGTACAAAACTGCGAACATTGGTGTGGTCCAGTCAAGCTCTTGTGGTAGGCGATCGTCTAACGACTTGTCCTGGATCTTGGCTGCACAGTCGAAAACCACCTGCAGTTTTTCGGGTTTCGTGGAGTTGATTACCGGGTGGTAAGTTAGTTACCAGATCCCCCCTCGGCCGTCGGTGTGAGCAGGCACCCTTTCAACGTAGCCGAGAGCTTCGTTTTGCATCAATAATTCTACATATCGCTCCCACAAACCCTGGTCTCGAACGAGGCCTCCTTTTAGTTGGAGTAGTCTTTGCAGAGCTTAGTTTCTGTTATCAACCCAAAGGTCAGCCGGTGTGCGCCATGAAAGGAGAACCTCGAACTGTTTCTTAAGGCCTCTAGTGCCTTACCGGAATGTTTGCGAAATGAAATGATTCTCTTGAGACAACGCTGGTTTTTCGTCTCCAATGTCATGAAACTCCTTTTCACATAGCTGCTGCAATTCCTACTCTTTGCCGCCCGTTTCGGCTGATACTTATTTCACGGATCCACATCCGCCTACTGAACCATATGGTATACATCTCAGAGCTGTGCCTACGGCATAAGAAGCCTGGCGGTTGCCCACTCTCTGGTCAAGCACCCATAATGCTTCTGGCACGTCACAGCCGATGAGGAGGTCCACTTCGTCGTCTTCCCAGTCTACAACGGTGACATCCTGCGGGTGAAACCACCCAGTCAAAAGTGCCTTCACCGACCTTAGTGCTAGCATGGGGAGATCAGCTAATGTAAATGCCTCCGTTGATTGGATTTGCTCGTTAGTGTCTAAGGAGACGAGGTGTAGCATCAACCAGCCGGTAGTCATTACTTGTGTTCCGCCTACCGTGCTCACTGCTAATGACGTCGTACTTTATGCGAGCCCGTTTTCGTCGGCAAACCGCTCCTTCACCAGGGTAGTGTCCGATCTAATATCGACGAAAGCCAACGCTTTGACCACTTCGGTTGTGGTCACCACTCCCAGGGCAACTTTTTCTAAGGGTACTGAGTTACCGGCAGACCATGATGTTGAACAAATCACACCGGGCTTGTTGTTCGTCTCTGGTGTAGTTTCTCTGGCCCGGTGTCACAGTCGATGATGTTTATCCACGCAACCCTCGTGACCACATCTGGTCCTATTTCGACGAGCTGCCGCCTGGTGTTTGGTGTTGAAGGCATAAACAGCACGCTCCTGTCCTCCTCGCCGTTCCCCATCGTTCGTCTATTGTGGCATTGACGAACTGGTGGCTTTCTAGTGGCCCATGTCTAGCATCACAGGACCAGCAACTCGGACGTGCCATAGGTTCGCGTGGAATAGCATGTGCACTGGTTCAAATCTGATATTTCGGGTGTTCCTGAGCAGTGGTTTGAGCCTGACTAATGCTAGATTTGTTTACTCGATTGCTGTCCCGGATAAGTCTGCCAAATCTACTGTCGGCTGTCTTGGTTTGCCTGTCCAAGTGCTCGGCCGAGTCTTCGAAGTTAGCCTCACGGTCGCCTCGGCTTACACTTTCCGTCGTTTCCGCCCACCGATCCTGTAGTTCGGGAGAGAGGTGATGGACTATGCCCCTCAAAGTATGCATTGCATCGAGTTCGGCCCTGTAACTTAAGTGGTCGATGGCTATTGAACAGTTCTGCATTTTGGTCATTAGGTCGGTCATTGCGTGGACGTCGCTTTTGGTTATTTGGCCTTTGCCATCACGCCCTCTTTTAGATTACGGGCTTTCTTAAATGGCTGGCCAAACAGGTCCCTCAAAGTCTTCCTTGCTCTCGGTCTAGCATGATTTACCCATCGATGGCTTCTCTTGCTCGGCCTAGACAGAAATGAGTCAGGTGGAGCAACCTTTGCCTGGGGTCGGTTATCTAGTTCTCAACGGAAGATTCAAACTGCTTGATTGACTTGCAGTAATGTTCAGACTGTCCTTCGAAAACTGTCAGTTCTACTGTTGGCAGATCGATGGCTGGTAGCGTTGATCTTTTTTCATATTCGATGACCGGCGCAGGGTTTCCTATTTTAATTTGCACTGATCTGTCAGACAGGCCACAGCCTTTGGCCTGCTTCTCACGCCCCTTCTCTCTACACTTCCCTTCTGCTTCCTGGGCCTGTTGTCTAGCTGATAACGGTTGTTGTTCTAGGCCCAGTATCCTTAACCTGAATAGATCGACATTCTAGCAATCCATATTAACCTCAATAATACATGAGCTAGCACTGACAGGACCAGGTGACCTAGCATTAACTAGAGAATCAAAAGGACCGAAAACCTCCCCAGTGACTTGCAGCATTATTTTCTGTAAAGATGCCGATGGCCACTATCCTTTTCCTGGCTATTGCGTATTTTCTCGCTCTAATTTGATCAAATGTGTATTGCAAGACACTTCTGATCAATCAGTAGCCAAATTCTTCCAGGGAAAACATGAAAATGCAGTGATTTCAGGGGATTTTTCACGACCGCTGGTTACACCAGGGGCTATGACCTCTATACAGGAGCAGGTCTCGACTTGTCTTAGGAGAACCCTTAACTGATGAGCCAGAATAACAAATTTATTCCATCAAGGACACGCCTAAGTCCGTCAATCACATTTATTTGTCTGTGCATCCAATTTCCCGAAATATAATCGGTAAATCTCGATTTCTGCTACCATATTCCTTTATATTTTCCCTTTTTCGATATTATAAGTGTTTCACGTTTGCTATATTGATCTTCATTTATCGCTGTGCATTTGATATACCATTGCACTTATGGCTAGCAACGACCGTAAACCTGATCCTACACCGCCCGTTTTGACAGTCTCCCTAGCCATTACTGAGTCTTTTGCTAGGGCAGAGTTTGAATCAAAGAATCACAAAGGAGCGTTTACTTTAATTGTGGGCTATCGGTCGCTTCCCTCATGAAGTTGCTACCTAGAT
Source organism: Fasciola hepatica (assembly GCA_948099385.1). NCBI lineage: Eukaryota > Metazoa > Platyhelminthes > Trematoda > Plagiorchiida > Fasciolidae > Fasciola > Fasciola hepatica. The sequence continues at coordinate 2,912,920 of CANUEZ040000117.1, forward strand.
ATGCGACGTAATGTTCAGTAACAGTTCTAACACTGCCGGAAAGACGCGATAATCTCTTGTCTTTGCCGTCCGAATCTCCCAGACCGAAACGGCTGACCCAAGGAACAAAGTTAGATAGGAAGAAGCCCTCTGCATTACTGAGAGAAATGCAGCAGCTGGCGGGGCAGCCTTTAGAGGAAAACGTCCTTAATGAGTTGTGGGTACAGCGGCTACAATCCAATAATCAAGCACTGCTCGAGGTTTCTAGCCACTTTAAGCTCACAGAAGCGGCAAAATTAGCGGACGGTATTATGAAACGGTACCATCTACAAGTTACTGCCGTAACAAACTCAAGCAGCCCCCAGACCACCGTTCCTACCGTAGGAACACACTCCGAGGACACTCTGATAGCTGCTTTCGAGCGGGCTTCCAGACGTTTTTCCTCTCCTGGTTGTTCTCACTGTAGAAACTATAAATCTTATCACAACTCTGACCGACATGAACGTCACAGAGGCTCTCACCTTAAGCGCCCGGTCAATCCATCTCGGCCAACGTACTGCCGATATCACAAACGGTTTTGGGAGAAGGCTCGGAGCTGCGAAGCTAGTTGCACCTTCCCAGGTGCCAAGCGGGGAAACTAATATCCCGACACGTTCTGACGACTAACACAGTCGGCGGCCATAATAGCGGCCGTCTGCATCTTCGAATTTCAGTTTCCGATAGTCTGTTCCTAATTGACACCGGTGCAACAGTTGGTGCCATTCCGAAGGAACCAGGTGACGCAACGATTCCATCAGCCCCAAAATCTCTGTGCTGCCAATGACACTCCTATTGTCATTTGAAGCTGTAAGCCACGCAAGCTCAACTTAGACCTGCGTTGCACCTTCTGCTGGGTGTTAATAGTAGCAGACGTCCCCTATCTCACACTAGGTATCGATTTCATCGACCATTTTGACCTCCTGATCGATGTACTAGGCTGGAGAGTTGTCCACCGGCAGACCTCTATTTCCGTAACCGGTTCGTATTCCCCTGTGAATCACATCATGCCCCTATACATCGATCCTCAGGCCAAACACTCCTGCGCAGACCTCCCTTCAGCTTGCCCGGTAATGTTAAGACGACCTAGACCCCTTCCCGTTGTGACAACCAACGTCACCCACCACACTGTCGCTGAAGGACCCCCAGCATTTAGCCGACCGCTAGACAAGCTCCGGGTAGGATAGGCTTAGTTCGAACACATGCTAGAATTAGGCATAATACGCCCGTCCAGTAGCCCTTGAGCCTCGCCCCTCCACATGGCTTCTAAACCCGATGGGTACTGGCGCCTATGCGGTGACTATAGGGCCCTCAACCAGGCTGCTATCCTAGGCAGGCACCAACATTCCACATATTCAAGTTGTAACTTCTACCCTGTCTGGTTGTTCTATTTTCAGCCGAATCGACCTTGTGAGAGCCTACCACCAGGTCCCGGTAGCTGAGGCTGATATCCCTTAAACCGCTGTCACAACTCCATTCGGACCAGTCGAGTTTTGCGCAATAATTTTGGTCTCAGCAATGCAGCTCAAACCTTTCAAAGGTTTATGCATGGAGCAACACGCGGTTTGAAGAACGTCTACGCGTACTTAGATGATATTTTGGTGGCAATTTCTTCAGAAGAAGAACACAAGGCACACCTGCGACTTTTTTGAGCGCGTCAGCCAACACGGTGAAACTAATAACCCTACCAAATGCGATTCAGGTATGACAACCATCATATTCCTGGGCCACGAAATTTCAGCTTCGAGCATACGGCCCCTGCCTGATAGGGTGGCAATTCGAAACTATCCTAAGCCTTACTGTTCCCGGCAGTTGCGCCAATTATCTGGCTATCAGCCAACAACTGTCTGATGTAGACCTTGAAGCAACGCCTGGACTTTCTTTAAATCCCCAGCCTCCAAACACCCTAAACCCGTCAACAGTGTAGCAGATGCCTGAGACTCGAACCCACCGAGTCCTGCTGGACAGCTTAGGTCTGTGCATTAGAAACAGCTTCCTAAATCGCGTAGCCACCCGAACCTAACGACTTTGCGTCACACTCCTAAAGTGACACACGAATCAGCTTATGGTCTTTCTTGTCCAAGCCATTTAGCCACGAATAAAACCCATCCGCCGGACCACAACATAACACTACAAAGTCATTCTCGTTCTAATCAAACCCGTGAGCCCTCGGAACATACTCCCGCAAAAAACTGCCAAGAAGTAGCGTACCTAAGGACACTACCTCGTCGTTGCAATCTGGCTTACCAACCATGGGCCCACAGTCGGTAACGATTTGTACTCAGCCCCGTGCAGAGTGTCGGTACCAACGGTAACAAACGGCCGCAAATACAGGCTTCCGCAACCAACCCTCCATAGATATAAAGGCCTAAAGTCCAGTTCACTGGGCAAAGACGACTAATCCATAATTAATTAGGGAATACTTTTCCAGATTTAGTCCATCCCCTCCAGCCTGAAGGACTTTATGTTTCCGTGACCGCAATATTTTAAGATTGTACGCACCTAAGCCAACCTTTAGTCACGCGAGCTGAAGTCTACGCTCATGAGGAATGACGCTTCATATCCCTCAGAACATGAAGACGACAAAGAACGAATTGTGCTCCCGGATACGTAACCGCAAGTCCAGTGTACTGTGCTAAGCTTTGATCTAGTATAATAGTCTTCAGGTTGGCTGTACCCGGTAATCTGGCTCACATTTCTGTGACTGAGCACAGGTAGGTTGCCCTGGTCTCGGTAGGGGGCAGGGTGCAGAATATCGAAAGACCTAGGCCACTATCGTCTACCAACATGCAGTGCCAAAGAACGTAGCCACCAGTTCAGCTGGTGGGTGGCATCCGCTAACAGTACCTTACTATATTTATCCGCTAGAGCATTCATGGTCTGCGGAATATGAAACGCTAACCTGACTACGCCTTCCCGCGATATGATCCGTAAATAACCCCTGCCAGTCGTTAGTTTTTGAACTTCCGGAACATCACTCGGGCTATCTACGGCAATTGCCTTGGCCCTCATATAGTAAGTATACCTTACGGTGAACAACCGGTTGAACTTTTGGCGAGCATATTCACATATTCCACTGGATCTACGAAAAGTACTTACCAGTTCCAACATGAGGGACTCTTGTTCGGGGGTCAAACGCCTACTACGATGGTGGAGCTTACCGCTGATTGGATGGAAATCGTGTTTATGCTGCAGACATTGACCGATGATTTTATATTGCATTCCAACGGCATGGATCCTCACAAAGACCGAGCATTGAGTATTCTGATATCTGGAAAGTTAAGATAGAATCACTGCGCGGTGCCCACTTGATGGCTGTCCTACTTCGGCGTTGATTGTGAACGCATCAAAATCTAACCCGGTAGTATGGGAATTGTTCTGGTACTGCACCTGGATACGTACGAAGCCAGTTCTCAGCACTCACATTCCCACAAACGTAAAACGAGGTGCACGTCGGCTGCTGAAATAACCGAAAGTTTTCCTCGAACCTTGAGAACAAATTACAGGTATCCCTTACTCGTCTTGAGAAACTCTCAGAATCATCAACGAGAACACATGCAATGGCCGTGGCAGTCGGAGGGTCCGAGCGGTAACGGCCTTGCACAACCTATATATACTAAGTAGTGGTTAACTTAAACAAAAGTCGCCGCAAAAGCAAGAACATCATTATATTTTTCGTGAAAATGACTTCATCAACTCAAATCATTTTCTCCAATATCCACGAATAACGCCAATTTGGCCATTAGTAAGGTTGGACCACACGTCACTTTCTCGGGTGGAGGGTCTGACTGATCCGGGTGGGGACATCTGAGAGCTGACTGATATAAATGAGAATGGCTAAAAATTGGCATAAAATACCGCGGTAGCGGGAGACAATGGAAAAAAATGTGAGATGCGCTGCAAAGGATTGAATAGCAATGAAGCATTGGTACTCTGTAATAGATGGCCGGCGAACAGGGCACAAAACTCATTGTAAAACAGAGAGCGAGTAACGTGAGACGCAAAGAACGGGTTAGAGGAAAAAATGGTTTATAAGAATTGGACACAGTAGATGTGAGACACAGATGTAGAGGGAATGGACGCATATCATGGTCGTCACCGGGGTAATAGCAAGAAAAATGGCCTATAAGGAACCGCAGGATAAAGAGAGAATGCATATACACATATATGCGCATGTCTATATATATATATAAATACATATATAGGCACATGTAAGATGAAGCGAAGCGGTAACAATGGAGTTCTAGGAAGAAATTATAGGTTATTAAGAGAGACAGGTAAGGTTAGATCAAATGGTCGTAAAATTAAGTTGGAATATCGTGGTGAATTATCTTCATGACCGATGAACTTGCGGATCGGCAGAGAGAGTGGAGAATTCGGAAGCACTGAAAAGAAGACCACCGAGAAGCAGTTCAAAAAAGGGGAGATGAAAGAAAGTACCGAGGAAAACAGGTGAGAGTGGATCTAATGATCTGATTGATGTAGGTGAGACATGTGGCGTTGGTCGATAATGGGGGAGGAATTATTAAATGGGTTTACATTATTCATCGGGAAGATGGTGGCGATGGAGATGGCTAAGCAGCGCAGAGCGATTGTGCATACAAAGTGGAGAAAGTTACTTGGGCGGTTAAACTGTCCGTGGTGCAAGATGAAGCAGTCGTGACGGCAAACAGTGTGGGAGAGAAACGAGCAAAAGGGGTACCAGAGGAGTAAGGTAATGGCAGATCAAACGGACTGAAACTGTGAGTGAGAACAATGGCGAAACAATGATTTTACATTAGATGGCAAGTAAAAAGGCAGAACGGTCTGAAAGGAACGCAGAAAATGCCTGTGACAGTCAATAAACGAAACGGGAGATTGGAGCACGGGCCGAAAGAGACAGGTGTTTCATAACAAGTAGGATCATTTTATTGCAGTTGGAACACGAAAAAGGCTGAGAAGAAGAAGCGCCGGGACAGGTAAGCCGGTGGATAAACATAACACATGAACAATGGGCGCGTCGAAGTTGGGGACATGGACTTTGTGAGCAGCTTGCCTGAAGGTCATTGCAAAATTGGATGCAACTAGACGATACTAATCGGAGCACTGCCAAATGGAAGGATCCTTAGAGGAATCGCGGAGTCAGGCAAGGAAAATAGAGTGATGGTAGTTGGAGCTTCACTTGAGGAGCTTACTGGGTTAAAGGAAAAAGACTTGTTATGGGGCATGCTGTAAGAGAAGACTAAGTTTTGTTTCGGACGGCGGAGCCAGAGTAGGTCAAGATTCAGATTTTGACATCGTTCTCTGTAGCTTAAATACGCGGGCCAACCAAGTAGTTGTTTTCTACCATGAACTTCGACAGAGTTGCCGTTGAAAGTATACAAAGGCGTTCCACCAAACAACTTGGTCGGTCCACGTATTTAAACCATAGAGAACGATGTCAAGAGCCGAATCTTGATCTACTCTGGTTCCACCGCTTGAGACTAAACTTAGTATTCTCGTACAACCTGCTCCATAACAGGTCGTTTTCCTTTAACCCAGTAAACTCCTCCTGTGAAGCTCCTTACTCATCCCGGCACAGGTCTTTCACTGACCCTTCTATTGTAGCTTAATCGGCCATACGGTCACGTGTCTTCCTTCTTGTCCACTCCAAATTCGGGAACAAGTTGCTCATCACCCGTTGAGCTTCACAACCGAAGTCCCAATTCCCTTCGGCACTCAGCCCATATCTCAGCGTCACCCTTGCACTCCAGTTATCTAATATGAGCATGGTGGAAGATATAGCATAGTGGAGAAGCTTCGGCTTCCAAGACCAAGTCCTCTGTCTACCCTGCTCCCTTCACTTGAGGACACAATCAATGATAGACAGTTTCATCTGTCTGACTGAGTTCTCAAAGCTTGACTAGCTGTGGCCATTCCAGTAATGAATAAACGGAAATAAAATGCCATTATTTTCATCCACTTTGCTTCCACCTTCTCCCGTAGCCTCTGTCACTCTTATACCTCGTCCTTTACTGGTTCTTGTATGCCTCCATTAACCGTTAATCCACAGTAGGGGCACACCCTGACTGCTGCTTCTTATCTGCTCTCCTTTTCCAGTTCTCTCTTTTTGAGTATTTTACCCTCAGCGTTGGTATACGCTCCTGGATAACGCACCTGTTTGGTCAATTGGTAACCGATAGCTTCGTCCTCTGAAACCCCTTGTAACCTGGCCATCTGATAGCGGATCTTATATCTCACACTTTCATAGTTGAGCTACGCCCCACATGCCTAATCATCAGCGAACATTGGCGCCAATTCAAATGGTGTGGGGCGCGGTCAGATCCACTGTTTTGGCCAGCGCACATCGGGTGTGCAGACCGTCTGCAACGATATACGAGCGCAATTATGCTGGTGGATCACACATCGCGTGTTCATTTTGAAGTGTTTATCAGGCTGGGTGTCCAGTGCGCCGCCAGTTCTACATACTAGCATCCGTTGCTTTCAGCTGCAGGTGGCATGCTTCAACCATGCTTGTTCGCCACTGCACGCCCACTCCTGTCATCACTCTTATCACTTCGGTTTTTTCTTTCTTCCATGGCATGCACACCTACCCATTCTGTCCTTGCTTCTATCGACTCTCACTGTGTCACGTCTCATTGCACGTCATTATCGTCCTACCCAGTTTACTCTGTCGACGACCGCCACCCACGTCGGCCTTGCCGGCTTGTAGTATCTAGTCATTTGTTATCACCCCATGTCCATAAATCTAATTGATCGCATTCTTATGCCTCAACGCCTACCGTTCTGTCAAACCCTTCTTCGTTTTTCTTTCTCCTGACTTACATCATTACACACCAGTCCCACACGAACCTCTGACCAATTGGTCAGAGTAAACTGGGTAGGACGATAATGACGTGCAATGAGACGTGACACAGTGAGAGTCGATAGAAGCAAGGACAGAATGGGTAGGTGTGCATGCCATGGAAGAAAGAAAAAACCGAAGTGATAAGAGTGATGACAGGAGTGGGCGTGCAGTGGCGAACAAGCATGGTTGAAGCATGCCACCTGCAGCTGAAAGCAACGGATGCTAGTATGTAGAACTGGCGGCGCACTGGACACCCAGCCTGATAAACACTTCAAAATGAACACGCGATGTGTGATCCACCAGCATAATTGCGCTCGTATATCGTTGCAGACGGTCTGCACACCCGATGTGCGCTGGCCAAAACAGTGGATCTGACCGCGCCCCACACCATTTGAATTGGCGCCAATGTTCGCTGATGATTAGGCATGTGGGGCGTAGCTCAACTATGAAAGTGTGAGATATAAGATCCGCTATCAGATGGCCAGGTTACAAGGGGTTTCAGAGGACGAAGCTATCGGTTACCAATTGACCAAACAGGTGCGTTATCCAGGAGCGTATACCAACGCTGAGGGTAAAATACTCAAAAAGAGAGAACTGGAAAAGGAGAGCAGATAAGAAGCAGCAGTCAGGGTGTGCCCCTACTGTGGATTAACGGTTAATGGAGGCATACAAGAACCAGTAAAGGACGAGGTATAAGAGTGACAGAGGCTACGGGAGAAGGTGGAAGCAAAGTGGATGAAAATAATGGCATTTTATTTCCGTTTATTCATTACTGGAATGGCCACAGCTAGTCAAGCTTTGAGAACTCAGTCAGACAGATGAAACTGTCTATCATTGATTGTGTCCTCAAGTGAAGGGAGCAGGGTAGACAGAGGACTTGGTCTTGGAAGCCGAAGCTTCTCCACTATGCTATATCTTCCACCATGCTCATATTAGATAACTGGAGTGCAAGGGTGACGCTGAGATATGGGCTGAGTGCCGAAGGGAATTGGGACTTCGGTTGTGAAGCTCAACGGGTGATGAGCAACTTGTTCCCGAATTTGGAGTGGACAAGAAGGAAGACACGTGACCGTATGGCCGATTAAGCTACAATAGAAGGGTCAGTGAAAGACCTGTGCCGGGATGAGTAAGGAGCTTCACAGGAGGAGTTTACTGGGTTAAAGGAAAACGACCTGTTATGGAGCAGGTTGTACGAGAATACTAAGTTTAGTCTCAAGCGGTGGAACCAGAGTAGATCAAGATTCGGCTCTTGACATCGTTCTCTATGGTTTAAATACGTGGACCGACCAAGTTGTTTGGTGGAACGCCTTTGTATACTTTCAACGGCAACTCTGTCGAAGTTCATGGTAGAAAACAACTACTTGGTTGGCCCGCGTATTTAAGCTACAGAGAACGATGTCAAAATCTGAATCTTGACCTACTCTGGCTCCGCCGTCCGAAACAAAACTTAGTCTTCTCTTACAGCATGCCCCATAACAAGTCTTTTTCCTTTAACCCAGTAAGCTCCTCAAGTGAAGCTCCAACTACCATCACTCTATTTTCCTTGCCTGACTCCGCGATTCCTCTAAGGATCCTTCCATTTGGCAGTGCTCCGATTAGTATCGTCTAGTTGCATCCAATTTTGCAATGACCTTCAGGCAAGCTGCTCACAAAGTCCATGTCCCCAACTTCGACGCGCCCATTGTTCATGTGTTATGTTTATCCACCGGCTTACCTGTCCCGGCGCTTCTTCTTCTCAGCCTTTTTCGTGTTCCAACTGCAATAAAATGATCCTACTTGTTATGAAACACCTGTCTCTTTCGGCCCGTGCTCCAATCTCCCGTTTCGTTTATTGACTGTCACAGGCATTTTCTGCGTTCCTTTCAGACCGTTCTGCCTTTTTACTTGCCATCTAATGTAAAATCATTGTTTCGCCATTGTTCTCACTCACAGTTTCAGTCCGTTTGATCTGCCATTACCTTACTCCTCTGGTACCCCTTTTGCTCGTTTCTCTCCCACACTGTTTGCCGTCACGACTGCTTCATCTTGCACCACGGACAGTTTAACCGCCCAAGTAACTTTCTCCACTTTGTATGCACAATCGCTCTGCGCTGCTTAGCCATCTCCATCGCCACCATCTTCCCGATGAATAATGTAAACCCATTTAATAATTCCTCCCCCATTATCGACCAACGCCACATGTCTCACCTACATCAATCAGATCATTAGATCCACTCTCACCTGTTTTCCTCGGTACTTTCTTTCATCTCCCCTTTTTTGAACTGCTTCTCGGTGGTCTTCTTTTCAGTGCTTCCGAATTCTCCACTCTCTCTGCCGATCCGCAAGTTCATCGGTCATGAAGATAATTCACCACGATATTCCAACTTAATTTTACGACCATTTGATCTAACCTTACCTGTCTCTCTTAATAACCTATAATTTCTTCCTAGAACTCCATTGTTACCGCTTCGCTTCATCTTACATGTGCCTATATATGTATTTATATATATATATATAGACATGCGCATATATGTGTATATGCATTCTCTCTTTATCCTGCGGTTCCTTATAGGCCATTTTTCTTGCTATTACCCCGGTGACGACCATGATATGCGTCCATTCCCTCTACATCTGTGTCTCACATCTACTGTGTCCAATTCTTATAAACCATTTTTTCCTCTAACCCGTTCTTTGCGTCTCACGTTACTCGCTCTCTGTTTTACAATGAGTTTTGTGCCCTGTTCGCCGGCCATCTATTACAGAGTACCAATGCTTCATTGCTATTCAATCCTTTGCAGCGCATCTCACATTTTTTTCCATTGTCTCCCGCTACCGCGGTATTTTATGCCAATTTTTAGCCATTCTCATTTATATCAGTCAGCTCTCAGATGTCCCCACCCGGATCAGTCAGACCCTCCACCCGAGAAAGTGACGTGTGGTCCAACCTTACTAATGGCCAAATTGGCGTTATTCGTGGATATTGGAGAAAATGATTTGAGTTGATGAAGTCATTTTCACGAAAAATATAATGATGTTCTTGCTTTTGCGGCGACTTTTGTTTAAGTTAACCACTACTTAGTATATATAGGTTGTGCAAGGCCGTTACCGCTCGGACCCTCCGACTGCCACGGCCATTGCATGTGTTCTCGTTGATGATTCTGAGAGTTTCTCAAGACGAGTAAGGGATACCTGTAATTTGTTCTCAAGGTTCGAGGAAAACTTTCGGTTATTTCAGCAGCCGACGTGCACCTCGTTTTACGTTTGTGGGAATGTGAGTGCTGAGAACTGGCTTCGTACGTATCCAGGTGCAGTACCAGAACAATTCCCATACTACCGGGTTAGATTTTGATGCGTTCACAATCAACGCCGAAGTAGGACAGCCATCAAGTGGGCACCGCGCAGTGATTCTATCTTAACTTTCCAGATATCAGAATACTCAATGCTCGGTCTTTGTGAGGATCCATGCCGTTGGAATGCAATATAAAATCATCGGTCAATGTCTGCAGCATAAACACGATTTCCATCCAATCAGCGGTAAGCTCCACCATCGTAGTAGGCGTTTGACCCCCGAACAAGAGTCCCTCATGTTGGAACTGGTAAGTACTTTTCGTAGATCCAGTGGAATATGTGAATATGCTCGCCAAAAGTTCAACCGGTTGTTCACCGTAAGGTATACTTACTATATGAGGGCCAAGGCAATTGCCGTAGATAGCCCGAGTGATGTTCCGGAAGTTCAAAAACTAACGACTGGCAGGGGTTATTTACGGATCATATCGCGGGAAGGCGTAGTCAGGTTAGCGTTTCATATTCCGCAGACCATGAATGCTCTAGCGGATAAATATAGTAAGGTACTGTTAGCGGATGCCACCCACCAGCTGAACTGGTGGCTACGTTCTTTGGCACTGCATGTTGGTAGACGATAGTGGCCTAGGTCTTTCGATATTCTGCACCCTGCCCCCTACCGAGACCAGGGCAACCTACCTGTGCTCAGCCACAGAAATGTGAGCCAGATTACCGGGTGCAGCCAACCTGAAGACTATTATACTAGATCAAAGCTTAGCACAGTACACTGGACTTGCGGTTACGTATCCGGGAGCACAATTCGTTCTTTGTCGTCTTCATGTTCTGAGGGATATGAAGCGTCATTCCTCATGAGCGTAGACTTCAGCTCGCGTGACTAAAGGTTGGCTTAGGTGCGTACAATCTTAAAATATTGCGGTCACGGAAACATAAAGTCCTTCAGGCTGGAGGGGATGGACTAAATCTAGAAACTTAATCCGTACCCTGTTACATATATGCTTGTTTCATTCACCTGCATATAATCATGTGTACATATTTTTTCATACGTATAATTAATTACATATGTATGTGTTTTTCTTTTGCATATATATATATATATATACAATCAGAGATTTATACACATATGTTACCAATTGAACATACGTACAAGAGTACAGGTACTACTACAAACGTTTATACCTAATAATTAGGCTTGGTGTTTTCCTGAGTGAGGTACATATACCATACCCATCTACACCGTGATTTAGGTATACAAAGAGAATCAAAGCTTCTCCCTTCATATGATATATGTAGCTGCATGTCTTCCTATTTTGCTGTACATTTTTCAGCACTGCGTATCCATTACAGTGGACTGTATCGTTTTACAAATTGCTGTACTTTTCCACAAACGGCAACTCACTTATCACGAACCCAATCAAATGGACAACGAATTCTCCAATAACGCGCCGGTCAATAACAGAACGCCACCCTCCTCCTGGTCCTGACTTTTAAACTCACTGGGCGTCGATCTGAATCCTCCCTTGGGTTCACTTGAACCAGCTGCATTTTATTTGGTGTACATACATGTGCCATACATTCACCCCACTTTACTCCCCTTTCTGAACCTATTTTCTCGTATTTCTGTCATGCAAGTTTCCACATTTTCAAGAATTTGTCTAACTATGCCATCAAGTAGAAAGTTGATCATGCACCTGGCATGCCTCAGGGGTCTCCGAAAAAATATTGTTATTACTATTATTACTTAGACGATATCTTGGTGGCAAGTTCTTCAGAAAAAGAACGCATGGCACACCTGCGCGCTCTTTTTGAGCGCCTTAGCCAACACGACGTAACAATTACCTTGACCATGATCATGCGCTAGCGCGTGCGTCTCGACCATGGCCGAGAAATATACCATTATCATCATCATCTAGAAGTAAGTAGGAAAACCATCCCATTCCTAGGTCGCGAAATTTCAGCTTCGGGCATACGGCCCCGGCCTTATAGGGTGGCCGTGATTCGCGACTATACTAAGCCTCACTCTTGCCGACAGTTGCGTCAATTTTCTTGCTTGGTTAACTTTTATCTCCGGATTATCCCACACTGCGCCGAAATACTCCAACCGTTAGCGGACCTTTTATGTGGAGTTAGGCGAAAATTCATTTTTCCTTTCGCAGCAAGGGCAGTCTTTACTTTGACAAAAGAGGCTATCGCCATTATAGCACTCCTTTCACATCCCGAACCTTCTGCTTCCCTGGCATTAGAAACAGATGCTTCGGACACGGCTGTTGGAGCAGTGTTGCAGCTTTTCGTCAACAATTCATGGCAACCAACAGCGTTCTTCTCCAAGCATCTCCAGACTACGGAATCCCGATATAGTACGTTCAGCAGAGAGCTACTGACGATTTATTTGGGTATCCGACACTTCCGGCACACACTCGAGGGCCAAACGATCACAGGTTTTTCAGTTCTTTAACCATTAGTGAAAGCTGTCCAGTCAACTTAATAATAATAACAATAATAATAATAATAATAATAATAATAATAATGGTTTATTTCGGATAACCCCGAGGCATGCTGTAACGCAAGATCAACAGGTACGATTGGACGTAGAGTCCGAATTCCAAGAGGATGATTCAGGTATATGCACCCGATATTGTACAAGAGAAAGTATTTCAGTTACTCTCTAGAGGGGCGCCCGGCAAATTTGAACTCAAGGTCGGGTGGCCATCCCGGCCAAGTCAGGGTGGAGCTGGTCGGAGGTAGTAGACTCTTCCTGAGATAGTACAAAAAGAGGGGCTATGCAACGAGGGAATCAAACAGAAATGACGAAAGTTTTGTTCACCTTGAGGAAAAAGAAGTTTTCAAGTGAGACATGAACCAGCTATGGCGCTCCGCGGAGTATGGCTTCGGCTTTGGAATGAAATCAGACGATAAAAGGAATGAATTTGCAGGTAAAGTACGATCAAAATGTTTCAAAAATTTTCCTTGTAACGTTCTGCGACCAAATATCGGCTGAGTCCATTAAATAGTTGCGCACACTGTTCACTTTCATAAAGGCGGAATGTGACGCCCCAAAACGGAAATGGGAACTAGGCGACAAATCAATTTGTGATGCGTAGCCATGATAGTCGCAGATACACGGTTTGCACAGATGAGTATTTAAATGAGAGGTAAGTATTTACGTTCGATTATCGTTGTCTGAGGGCTGAACATGAAGACCAGAGAGATGCAAGAATCAAAATTGTCTGAGAAGATTTGCCGAGAGAGAATACCGGATATGAAAAAGCTTCAAACAACCGATGAATACAGTTGCGAAGTTGGACGGTGAGGTAGTTGACAGGCGAAATACTATCTGATGGTATTCTTTGTAAGAGATGGATCCTGTGATGGCAAAAGATCAAAAAGCTGCGATACAGATGTCAGTATATCGGAAGGGCATGAATCTTTGCAAAGTGAGGATATTGTGATGCTACAGCCATATGGGCGAACAGAAGGACTGATAGAAAGAGCGAACTATCACAATATAGACGACTGATGGGATGCTCTGGAGACAAATATTCCTCAGTGAAATATACTGTTTGGACTTTGTGGGACGGAAGAGAATGGCAACGTTAAATGTGAATTTTTGCAAATATATCGATAACTGTGATAAAATAACAGCGAGTTTCATCTCGGGGATTGGTTAAGTTTGCGAATGGGACAAGCGGGTGGTTTGGCACGCTTCCTCAGGAAAAGAATCATGAACGGTAAGCCGAGTATGGAAACGGTCTTTAAACCCCGCGTTAATTATGTTCTAGGGAAGTTAGGATTTTTTCGGGGGTAAGAAGCGGTAATTTAAGGTGGCGAAGATGGAGACAAGAACGATGAAAACTAGGCGATAACGGAGGGAGATTGTTCCATATTTGCAACATTTCGGGTGAATAAATTTTGTTGTTTTTTGCCGCAACCGGTGCTGGTGGGTGGGGCTGAACGTGCGCCGGACACCCAACCAAAAATCTTTTTTGGTGACAGGAATTGCGATCCGCCATCCTAGCTGCGCCCGCACATCGTTGCAGACGTCCTGCACGCCCGATGTGCGCCGGCCAAAGAGGTGGATCTGACCGCGCCCCGCCCCGACGGGCTCTGCTGGAATGATATTGGCGTTGTCACATAGAGATCGAATAGTCCAGAAGCTTGAGACCAGGTTGCGAGGAGTCCTGTAGAGCAGGGTCTATGTGGTGGTGACGAAATGACGAGCAGGTATCGAATTTTCAGCGGTAAATGTGGGCCGGGTGTTATGCCAAGCTATCGAAGGGAAGGCATCATCAGTGGTTGTCTGGAAAGGTAAAAATAGAAAAACGCAGTCTGGGGTGCTCCCAGCTGAGGATCAACGGTCAGTGGTAAAGAGAAACCTCTAGTATCTACAAATTGAAACTACTTAGTGGAAGGTTCGACTTTTCAAAACACAAGGTTGTACACGAAGGAGTAATAAAACCTGACTGATATGTTCAGCGACTTGTGTGGTACGTGGGTCTCGTGGCCCCCGACTCAGTAACCCAAACCAACTTCGTACGCTTGCTCCTCCGAAGTGTATGGATCATTGTTTGATACGAGTATCAGGACGTCAAGCCATTTGTTTAGGTCCTCTTTAAATCTCGGCAAGTGGCTTATTGCACGGACATTCGGTGGAAGTTTATTCCACATTTGTGAATATTTAACAATAAAGAAATTGGACCGTAGGCTGGTTCTCGAGGACGACACAGTGACTAAATGACTGCTGTGTCGTAACGAATACCTTATGCCTAATGGGTCTCGTACCACAGAGGAGGCTTTGCAGGAGCGATATTTTAATAATGAGTGGAAAAAGGACAAGTTGTTCTTTATCCGTCGGAGCCAAAGAGGTTCGATGTGTAGCAGGTTACAGCGCTGTTTGTAGTTGAGACTAGACGAATAGCCAACTAATTGTTTAGTAAAGGTGCGCTGAACATTTTCGATGGCAATCCTGTTAGCCTGGCGCATGTTGGTGCCAACTATTAAACTTAACTCTAGCAATGGTCTAACGTGTGTTGTATAGACGCTAAGCTTACTTTCACGCAAACGGAATGTTTTGTGGACAAGTCCTATTAACCTGCGGGACCTAGCAATTTGCATGTTTGTTTGTTCCGAGAAGTTGAACGAACAGGAGTAGTATATGCCTAGGTCACGTACTGATGATTTGTTGGTGGTCAGATGACCACCTAAACTAAACGTTTCTGGAGGGACATGAGACTTATACGTAAGATTGCAGCTTTTGTCCGCCGAGGACTTCATTACCCAATCGGTAAACCACGAATTGAGCATCCGTAGGTGCTCCGATATTTTTGCTATAGTATTACCCAATGAACTATGGTCAAAGGTGTAAAACAACTTCACATTATCAGCAAATAAAAACGGATTTCCGTGGCGAACCACGGTAAATATGTCATTTATGTACATGAGAAACAACAATGGGCCCAGTACACTACCTTGGATCACACCGCTGGTTACAGGGCTGGGTGTGGAAATTGTGCCATCAACTTTAACTACTTGACTGCGCGAGGATAAGTAAAATTCTAGCCAAGCATACAGTGGGTCAACAATGCCGAATGTCTTAGCCTTTGACAACAAACGAATATGAGACACCCGGTCGAGTGCCTTAGACATGTCTAAAAAGACTGAGATCACTGCCCTACCATCATTGGCAGCTATCGTAATAAGGTTCAGAAAGTCAGTCATACATGTTGCACAGGATCGATGTTTCAGGAACCCGTGCTGACCTTCACTTATAAGGTGGTTTTTGAGGAAGTGGTCCGTTAGTTTAACTTGTATTAATCTTTCCATAATCCTCGATACTACTGGGGTATGATTCACACGCCGGGTCCTCCCGTGTTCCCTTTTTATGAATTGGGATAATAACCGACGTTTTCCACTGTACGGGATGCCAACTAAAGCGCATAGACAGATTAAATAAATTCGATAAAAAGAATTGGGATATCTGGGCCACCCAATTTGAAGATGGCCGATGGTAACGAGCCCGATCTAGGCTGGAAAGACATTTTGATATTTGAAATTAAAGGCTCGATTTCGGTAGGCAGGAATACTATAGAAGAAAGTGGCTCATATGATGGTACTGCTGGATTACATAAAAATGGTGCTGCGTCACTAATTAAGGAAGAAGCAAAAAACGTGTTCAGCGCTTCTGCTATGTCCAGCGGTTTATCGAGGCACGTGTTATTGAAAGAGATAGAAGAGATAGATTAAGTTGTTTTGGGGTTCCTCGATTTCAACAGTTTTGCAAGAATCTCATCTTTCTTGGAATCACGTAAGGCCCTGAGTTCTTTTTGTATCGTTTCACTCTCACAGTACAGTTTTATCGTTTCGGCCAAACGATTCAACTGTTTAAACAGCGGAAAGTCCCTTGTTTCAAGATAAACGCTTTGGAGTATACTTAACTTTAAGTTGAGACGAGACAATTTATTGTCCTTAGGGCGGACTGACGACCATTGTGATGGGGTTATTCGGTTGAGGCATCATTCAAAGATAGAGTAAAGTTGATCTGCCACCAGCTGGGGATCCGCGCTTTA
The DNA here is from genome assembly GCA_948099385.1 of Fasciola hepatica. NCBI lineage: Eukaryota > Metazoa > Platyhelminthes > Trematoda > Plagiorchiida > Fasciolidae > Fasciola > Fasciola hepatica. Next base: position 2,929,603 of record CANUEZ040000117.1, read on the forward strand.
AAAGAAGGTGTCCCAATTTTGGCTGCGAATCAGAGAAGGCAGTCTATTCTAGTTAGCCTTATGATATGGTTTATGCGGGGGTGTCGGCTGTTTATATTTTATGGGCACTGTGAAGCAGCAGTGGACAGTTGCGTGATCACTCCCGGGTAGGTTATTCTAAACTTTTGTTATAACCTGGGTTAATCCTAGTGACAAGATTAAGTCAAGAGTGTGGTCGCGTCTGGTTGGGGGCGTGACGTGCTGCTTCCATCCTCCTAGGTGAATTGTATTAAAAAACTGCAACAAATGGCGTGTTGCTATGAGTGATGTCCAGCATATTTCTGGTGCATTAAAGTCACCAGCTATCAACTTTGGGCCTACCTTAAGATCACTAATTAAGTTGAGTGCCTCTATAATTTGCAGGAAGCTATCAGGACTAGATCTAGGTGGACGGTATACGCAACCTAGTGTCAGTTCTTGACGTTCGACTTCAACGTTCAGCCATACAGAGTCGACGATGCCGTCTAGGATAGGATTCTAAAAGCTTGCCGCCCTGAGATTTTTCTTTTCATACACTAGACATCCTCCACCACGTTGATGGGTTCTGCCTTTGCTGAAAGATTTGTAGCCGAGTACCTCAATGTCTTCTACTAGATAGGAGTCCGATAACCAGGATTCCGTCACTAAAATAAAGTTATAGTCGTTTGTCAGTGCAGCTGATCGTATGTATTGGATTTTGTTCCAAGTAGAGCGTGCACTGACCAATAGAAATTTGAACGTTCCAGTGCTTCTGACGTCGTCATTGATATTAGTACTTACCGTTCGTTGACCGCTGCATTTAACCTGAAAAGAATCACCAGCGCAGGATGCAAGCCCGCTCAAGTTGTCATTCGCATAGGGAGGACTTGGGTCTGCATGTAGAACATTAATTGACAGGGTGCTGGGTATTACACTACTATGCTGCTGGTTAGAACGGTTCATGTGAAGCATGTCTAGGTTGTTGGGCCATGTTGTGCCCACGGTACGTATGGAAAAAATAGGCACTTGGGCTAGATATGAGGTAACTGCTGGTAGATAGGAGGATATGCGATGCGCTTGGATAGTTTAACGAAGGGGGAGGTAGGAAAGATGGAAATGGTGGGAGATTAGGCTGATGGAAAGGTTCCATTAGTCCGGAGTTAGGTTTGAACGCAGTTCGCTCGTCGTACCATCTATTTTTATTACGGGTATGGTCCCATTGTTGTTGTATCATCATCTTGGAAGTGCTATTTTGTTTCGTATGGTGAGAGATGCGAGGGTATCCCGAATAAGGGAAGTCGGTCGGTGCCGAATTTGGTTTAGAGAACGGACGATCATTGTCATTGTTCATGCATCCCCGTACGGTATGCCTGCACGGAGACTCAGCCTTGGGAACTAACCTCTTGTTGACCCTTTCTTCTGGACGGTTATTTATTGTCAGCGACACACGTGGCAAACGAGTGGCACGCATGAGCTTTTCGTCAGTTTTTAAACGGGGGCCTATGGGGACAGATATTAGTGCTGCAGATTTTATTTCATTGGGAACTTGAAGTCCCGTCGAACGGTCGACCAGAGCTGGAGGCGTAATGTGAGGACCTTCCTGGGATGAGCCCGTAGTTGTTGTCGATATGTGTTGTCTTTTTGGCTGGGGTAGCTGTGGGGATGTGGAGGAAGATTCGTCCAGATCAACCAACCCTGTGGGTCTTCTAGGGGTAGAAGAGTGAGGGATTTTGTTGATCCTTGGTACAGTGCTTGGAGAAGAGGGTGACTTCTGGATCTTTATGCCCACGTGATTAGAATTTATAGCGGCAAATCTTATCACTTCTCTTTGTAGTGGAGTTCTATCAGCTTGTATCTTGATTGATTTAAGCTGCGAAGCAGTTGCGACTATACGCTGTTAAGTGATGAATTCTCTAGCGATTTTTTCATCGGGACATTGGAACATAAGGGGACAAGAGTGCCTCTGTGACCTTTTTCTTAGTCTTCTGCAGTGACATGGAAAGTAGGCCATGCCCGCGGCTTAAAAGATAGCAGATTTAACCACTGTGATGTCTAGCCGATCAGGGATGTTAAAGACAACTGCATTTTTTGCATTCTGCAGCCGTCTCAGGATTTCCGATGCCACTGAGTCAAGAAACTGACTAGCTTCTATTAGGTTCTGGGGACCAGGGAATGCCGAGGGCTCATGAAGTTAGGTTAATGGTGTTAGTTTTGATAATATATTTTCAACCGATGCAATCTGGGTAGACATACTTGCCAAGTTAATTTAAATGGCACTGGCCTTCTACTGGCTTCTCCAAATATTTCTATCATATTGTGGGTAGCTTTGTGTTCAGGTCGTTTGGGTTTCTGATTTGCTGTAGAGCGAGAAGTTATTGGTTGAGATCGTTTGCTCGTTGACCTTGCCATTTCATTTTAGAGAATATTGGTGGTAGGCGATATGATCTACGATGATGCCTAACGGATAGACAACCCAAGGGTGGGTAAGAATAGATACCGCTGTTTTATTTCTGTAGCTAACTGTGGGTCGCTCACACGAATTATGAGGGACTGGTAGTTTAGATAAGGTGTGGATTTCTTAAATATGGCAATGGCGAAACGTTTAATATAGGTTACGGGTTAAATATTCCTAGAATAGCTAATATGAAAAATTAGCGAAATCTACAAAAACCCTGCCGTGGTGTAGCGCCACGCAAGATTCGCCACTCAGACTATGTTTCGCAGTTTATTACGGACATTCGACTCGCCTCTGGGGCACACAATTCCGTAGCAGACGCACCCTCACGCGTCCACAATATCGACGACCCACTACTCATGGGCAAAAACCTAGAAGCAATCGCAGCAGCCCCAACGACAGATCCTGAGGTAGAGCAACTTAGAAACAGCAGCTCACTGCACCTAGTGCCAGTGGCTCTTCGAACTTCGGACGTAGCTATCACTTGCGATATGTCACAGAGTCGACCCCGACCACTAGTTCCTGCCAGTTTTTGCCGACAAGTTTTATCAGCTTCCACAACTTATCGTACCCTGGTGTAACCGCCTCAGTGAAACTAGTCACCGAACGATTTGCCTGACCTTACGTCAAACGTGACGTACGCCTTTGGGCCCGCGCTTGTCTTCAACGCCAGCGCGTTAAAATGCATCCTCATATCAATTCTACGTCAGGCACATTCTGCGAGCTGGACGGACGCTTCCATCATGTGCATGTTGATCTCGTGGGGCCCCCTCCACCATCCAGCGGCTGTCTACATCCTCACTTGCGTAGATAGTTTCATTCGCTGGCCACAGGCCACACCTATCCCTCTTCCAACCTCAAGGAAGCTGCAAAGGTCTTTCTAACTAGTTGGGTGAGTCAGTTCGTTTGCCCTTCCGTTGTGACCACTGGCCGCGGTTCTCATTTTGACGGCGCCTTCCACGAGCTACTGAACGCATTCGGTTGCACAGAAGACAACACTACGGCCCATCATTCTCAGCCTAATGCCATGGTGAAACGATTCCATTGCCAGCAGAAAGCTGCCCTTCGTGCTCGTGATAACCCATTATGGAGTGAAGTTTTGCCGATCGTTCTCTTAGGACTGCGTAACACCGTTGAAGCCGACATGGGTGTTACGGCGGCTGAACTGCTTTGCGGTTGCACATTACGACTTCGAGATGAGTTGGTTTCTCCATTACCGTCTGTGAGTTTTAACTACGGGGATTACGCAAACTGTTGTCACACCAAATGCGGGTGATAAAGCCCACCCCGTCAGGCAAGCAAACTCTCAGTGCCCACACACCTACCACTCTAGCGACCGCCAGCCATATGTTTATTCGAGTTGATGCAGTGCAATCACCACTACAAGTGGCTTACTCCGGCCCGTTCAGCGTCGTCCAGCGAAAAGAAAAGAAACACGTGGTGGACGTCGAGGGCAGGAAAGAGACCATCAGCATGGACCGCCTTAAACCATCCGTCATCAAGGTAGAACCCACCCCGAACAACCACCCCAATGTCCCAACCTGCTCGCAGCCTTCGGTTAGTCGCCCCGAGTTGGCCCCTGTTACTTCCGTTAAAGACTCCTCATCACTTGGTAAAAACCAAACCCACGGAAGACAGCCGCAACTCTCGACAGAAGCAATCGACGAGGCCGTGAGCTGCGACAGCCAACGAGGTTTTGCAAATATGTAGCAGTTGTACACACTCACGTTTACTCTCCGTATTCTACTTGTACATAGTTTTATTGTGCATAGATGCACGACCACGTGGTTATCACAACAAGGGTAGCGGCAGCCTGTATTGCGCCGGTATGTCTTTCTCAGTCGAATATTCGGTCGAGCTGTGAGGCGCAGCTTCCTTGTGTTTCTTGCCTTTCAGCTCGTCCCGGCCGACAGAACCATATGGAATTCCGGGATCTCGAATGACTCAAAAACAGCGCTCGTCGGATTGATACTGGACTCAGTTGAAGCCAGATGTTGGCTCGTTTACGAAGGCAATAACAACTACAGGCAAACGGAACTTTGGGATATGTCGACAACGACAAACCCTGCAACACAATCACCACTGCCAAGTCACAAGCAGGATTTACCCCGGTCGGATGAAATGTGGAGGAGGACGCAACTTTGAGATCGACCCACAGCGACCTGTGTGAGTCATGGAGAACGGCTTGTGCTGGCTTCGCTGTTGTGTTTGGCCGCGGCGGTAAGCATAGAAAACATCTCTCGCCACCGAAGCCAGCGTACCCATCACGGGCCGAAGCCCAACACCGTCGGACTTCTAGGGCGAGACGCCTGCAGCTGTACCGATGAGACACAAGATTAAAAAGACCAAAATATTTTCTTATTTGAGCAAGTGTCGAATTTGGTGGCACCACTTGCTAAGCATGTGTGCACTGTCTGCATGCCGTTGCGCTCCTCCACTACGCACGTTGTCCCGCTCCAACCTTTTGAGTTCTGCTTTGCTCGCTTTCGAGCATATTCGGTATCGTTTCGAAAACCGAGGTCCAGGGGCTATAGACTCTGTACGGGAGCAGGTCTCGGCTTAACTTAGGAGAATCCTAAAATACTCGAGCTTTTCAGCAGCACCGGCAATCTGTTAGGAAGAGCTATGGACCATTTCTACGTGGATGATTTTTTATGTTCCTTTGACGACCCATATATTGCTTTCTATATATGAAGAAGCTGACCACTACTCCAAAGGCAGAAGGGTTCAGCCTCACGAAATGGACCTCTGACAGCCCTGAAACACTCAAAGTTATCCCGAAGTCGAAGAAAACTGAGTGCACAGGAGAACATTTGGGATCGGATTAACAAATGGAGCGCATGCTTGGGGTTCGATGGAAGCCCAAAAGCGGCGAATTCATATTCCCTCCGGACCTATCCAACAGATCAGCCACAAGGAGAGGAATCCTACCATCAGTCTCAAGCCTCTATGATCCTTTATTGATAATAATGGTATACCTCTCGACCGGGATCAAGAAACATGCACAAGGCATGATCGCGGAGTACAGCTTATCACAGCAGCATTAAATATTCACAAATTTCAAAGGTAGGGTTTTCACACCTCAGTAACAGTGCTATAGGACTAGACGGTGCTTGAATTCACCAAAGTGGCGACCGTTTCTGTGGGGTGTGCGAGGCTGTTCAGTTTTGGAAAACAGTTGTAATGGCATTAGCTCTCTTGTGGCTAACACGTGAATTTACCATCATTATTTCCATTGTTCGAACCATACGTCGTCTTTGTTTCATTACCTTTCAGGCCTATATGCCAACCAGTCCGGCCCGCAAGAACCTCCCAAAGAGGCTGAACTTCGATAAATCTTTTCCTACTTTTCGTGTTACGCTTGTCCCTGAGACTCCCAGCGCCCAGGAAGTCAATAAACGTTTTGCCTAATATGCACGTTCTCCTGGTGTCCGTGCTATTCCTGGGTGTGAGCAGCCAGAGAACGGTGTGTTGGACGTCGGCCTGGTGTTTGTTTACCAAATAATGACACCAAGTATATCTCGAATTCATTTTAGTCCGATCGCCATCTCGCCAATCCACCCAGATTCTCTCTGCCTGTTACAAATTCGGCGACTAGAATGGAATCCCATTACCAGTGAAAGTGAAGTCAGAAAATTCGATGTAAGAACCGCCACTAATTCAAACGCGACTGCCGTCTGTGGTAACTACTTTCAGGACTGTACACCTGAGAGAGCCGCCGCCACTCTTTGATATCCATTCGGAACTTCCTTTACGGAAATCCGAAATGACCCGATTTTTGTCACCAGTACCTGACGGAGAAAGGAGTGGACTGACTTACGGACGACGTTCAAAAATTTGTCCTCCAGGAGGGGATTAACCAGACGACACACACCTTGGCCGTTTGAAAAACTTTGGAAGAGCTGTTTCCAGTTGTTCCAGGTGTTTCAGTAGCGCAACAAGTTTCAGACGCACAGGCAACCATTCAGTGACAGCCTCACCGACTATGAGAATCACCTGCGTTCCTTGGTTGTGACTAAGTTTCCAAATCAACCCCCAGATGCTCGAAGTCCACTGGCTGTAAATCAGTTCTCCCAAAATCGAGCAACTCGTAGCCAATTCAAACGAATCCCAAAAACGGAACAAGATTGATTCGTATGGTATTAAATTGACATTCACAAAGGGTACAAATATATACGAACCTCATGTAGGCGGCCAAATAGACTTCACAGTAAAACCCAAAGGTTCAAAGTCCCGTGACTCAAGCACGACAGTCAGAAACGGTTCAGGGCCAAATTCAAATGTCTCACACGGATAAACAAACATGAAAAAGTGTGGTAAATGTGCGGGTTTTTTAAAGTAATGTCAAGTGTAATACGCTCAGTCAGATCGCCACTCCCATTTTTATTGGTGTAAGTGTTGACGCATGTTGATGCACTTACTGAGCTCCGGCTCACCAAGTCTTCTTTCTGTCTTTGCAGATCGTACACGTGCAACCCCCAAGGAAGACACTGCATCCTGCATACTACACAAGTATAGTCAAATTCACAAAGCACGTGGAACATTTGGAAGGATTTTCAGTATTTTTCCTTTACGCCGCCGGCCAAAATCCTGCCGCAAAATTGGTTGTCCAAGGTTCAGGATGGGTTCATGATTCCCCATTCTACCTACCTATAACTTATTGTCAGTGTTTGTGCTTACTAACTTCTAGTGTTAGCTGCGCGTAAAACAGGTTTCCGCCGTGGTTATGATTCGCACAATGCATAGGGAATCAATTCCATATTCGGCTGCATAACTTGAGACAGGCATATTCATCGGGAGACCGACGCACCCAGCTAGGCATAAAATGAAATCGAAGGCCTTGCTGAGTAAACATTTCGCTGCAGGAGCTCAGTCTACGTACCTCAAGCGGTAAACTATTGCAGCAATTAGTAAGACCAATTTTGTTTACAGGCATAAGAGTAGAGTTTGAACGTAGGTACAACGCCTTATGAGATATCGCGTAAAATTGAAAGGTCACTAACTGTAGTGAACCTCAGATACTTAAACCACCGGCGGTAATCATTGTACCTCATTTTCCTTCTACCTTTCAGAAGTGAACACACAGAACAAACCAAGAGACGTTGACGAATGTCAATACCAAACCCTCCATGATCATGAATGACTATCCACATTGTCAAAATGAACCCTGGACGCTTTCTCGCTTCTTCCTTTTGCCCTTAAAGACCTCGCACTGTACATTTTGCTCTCTGTCTTGTGAAACGGATTAACTCGCCAATATACGTTATATGTTGACTGTGCTTCTATTGTGTGGTCCTTGCTGTGCAGATTCATCGGTACTGTGTGTGTGTGTGTGTGGTGCCGCCTGGTGACAAGCGGATAACTATTTTGCTGAGTGACTCACCGACATTACTATCCATTTCAGACGGCTAACGCCCTGGAATGTCGTGTCACTTGGATCCTTATTCTGTCGGACTTGCTGGTTACGTGAGTGTCATTTTTGTGTTCCTTACCCGTCAAGATATACATCGCGTAAATTGATAGGTCACGAACCAGCGGAATTACACAAAATTAAAGCACCGAATTTTCCGAAATAGAAATGAAAAACGGTTTCTGATTATGAATAAGATTCGAAAAGAAGTGTACGATGGACAGTGTCGAAACATATGAACACGGAAATTGATCGAATACTGGCATCTATCAGAGTATTTCAAAGTTTTTCTGTGTAAAAAATGTGTGACAAACAATACTGTATAAGACATAAATAAATGTTATTCTTCAAAGACAGGAATAGTTTCACAATGTGCTCAAAGCTAGTGAGCCTCACTTGGACTGTTCAAGGGAAATCTCGGTGAATTTCTCCTCATTTGCGGGCACGCTGGATAGAAACTGGAACGAAGTACATGTTTCAACTTTTCAGGAAGAATGGGTTCAGTTGTTTAGTTGTAGAGCATGAAATGGAATAAAATGCTGAGTAACTCGAAGCGAGGCGATCTGCAAACTACTTTGTCCTTTGTATGTGGTTTTGAGCTCGAATCATCAACATTTTCATTGCTGTTTCCTGCTACGAATGGATTAACGCCCTGATGTTTCGAACGTGCTCTTTTTTTCGTCCGTTTCTTGTAACGTAACACAACATAAGAATCTGTCCAATATGCAAGGCTCATTTCAATGGTGGTACAGTTCCCTTTTAATATTATTGGTGCCTTATAACCTAATACCAGTGCAGTCATTTTGAGTTCGTTTAGGGAGACTGACTTCAGGTCAGCAATTTTTGTTTTGGTAAGGGGTACTTTGTTTCGTCGCCGGCCATGCAGATCCGTTCAGGTACCGTAGGCTGCCAGTAGGTCGGCAAATTTCAAGCTGCTTTGCGTGACCTGCTGGTGTTCAACCTCCAGCAGGGCTTCTCGAGAATGTCCGTTTTTGAGATATTTCAAACACCTCCGGGAAACCTCTCCATTTCTTGATAGGTGGCTTGACGGTGGTCTGTTGGGTATAGCAACTTCGTGTTGCCCATCGTGGCGTTCTTTCTTTAATTCAACACTGAATACGTCGATTGATCTTCCTTCGGGTGAACTTTGCATTCCTGAGATGGACCTTTGGATTCAGTATCCTAAATTTGATTGTGTTCTCAATAGGCACTTTTCCCAGCAACAGTTAAACAATTTATTGATGCCAATTGTTGAAGTTCGTTCATCAGGGGTCCGAAAAGTGTCTAGCCAAGTATAGTTCGCGTAGTGAATGGTCCTTTTAAACTGCTTATGCTATGTTCAAGCATCCAATGAGCCTCTGGTACATTGCATCCAACTAGTATGTCGACGTGGGGGCTAGACACTTCTTCGAACGCTATATCTCTGAGAAGAGACCATTTCTTGTCAATCGATTTAATATAGTCGACTGGTCCCATTAGCAGGCAGTCTATTGCATAGGCTTCCGGAACTTCTACGGTCCCCTCATCAGATAAAGACGTTTACTGCAGGGTCAGCCTCTTAGAACTGTAAAAACATGACCCCTGCAACCGTGCTGATAGTGAGCGAGGTAGGCTCGCCGACTAGTTCACAGCTTTCTACAAGCTCGCGAGTAATCACCTTGGTATCCGACCCCGTGTCCAAAAATGCATTGACCCTCTTCAATCCTTCAGGTGTCACGAAGCCAACGAGTACCATGCCTAATCTCGCCGGTTTGAAATCGTCATATCCCGTTGAACAGGCAATTCCGGGTTCATTTGGCTGAATAGGCCTATTGTTGAGAGGGCTATGCAGTAACAAGTGGTGATTGCCCAAGCATCCTTTCTGGTTACATTTCACTCTTAAGCTGTATGCAGAGGCTCGATGAGAGTTGTTCAAACACAAAACGTGCGCCAATCCCTTTTACTGCGCACCACTGATCGGGTTCACTCATCCCATGAAAGGTCGGACAATCTGGCAACCAATGCAGGAAGTTGTATGGCTTGCACTCAGCTGACCTCCCGGGTTCTCGACTTATCATGTGCACGTTAGCCAAAGACTGGATTCGTTCACAGTTCTTCCCCACAATTTGAGCTGACGATGGTTTCGTTTGTACCAGCCTGTAACTTTCGCGTACGATTTGTCGAAATCGGTTGTTGGCTATACTGGATTGAAGACCTATGAACTCGGCCAAGTTGTTGAACGTAGATTCCCGCTCAAACACTTTTATCTTTTCAGCTCCCCCTGCTCATCGGCTCTGTAAATCAATAGAGAAACGTCGGACAATGCATTCCTGTGTGTGCAAAGCATTCAGATCAGACCGGTATACTAAATGCTCCAGTGCTGTACTACAATTCCATATTTTTATCACCAAATTTGACAGTACTTCAGCCTAGCCCTCAGTCCTTTTTGCCTACAATAAAACACCATCATTCCGGCTTCTAGCTTACTTGAGTGGTTGTCCAAAGAAATCTTTCAGATTTCTGCGTGCCCGGATGTACCCCACTGATGGATCAAGCATCGCGCAGCTTTTAGTAGCACTTTCGGCCCTCCCACGACATAACGCAATAAGTAGAAAAATCTTGCTCAGGATCTACAACTTTGCACTAATCAAAATTTACAATTTGCTTCCTGAATCTACAGTATTGTTTGAGGTTCTCGTCAAAGTGGGGTAGCCCCACTCTCGGCAGGTCGAATGGAAAAATCTCGGTAGTTTCGGGCGGTCTCAAGGGATTTTGTGCGTCGATCAAAGTGCCGTTTCGATACTGATATCTTGATTTACTTGAATATTTTGCTAGCTAGCTGGGACTAGTTAATTGTTTTAGAGGCTCCGCTTGCTTCCTAGCAAACCACAGCTTGTTTTCTTATTCCATCACTCTTATCCTTTAACTACTAATATCAACAAACTCATCGCGATTAGAAATATACTACCTGGTACTGACAAAACTAGAAGAGGTAGCATTTTTCAGAGAATCAACAAGACCCAAACCATCCCAAGAGACTTGCATAGTTAAGTCCTGTTGTCTCAGAAGGTCCTTGCTTCCTCGTCTGGGCATTTCGAATGAGTTTTCTTGTTCAGGTTCCACTTGAGTGCAGTAAATCAATTCTCCCAAATCGAGCAACGCGTAGCCAATTCAAACGAATCCCAAAAACAGAACAAGATTAATTTGTAGTTTCTATGGTACTAAACTGCAAGTCTTAAAGGGCAAACCTCATGTATGCGGCCAAATAGACTTCACAATAAAACCCGGTGCCGTCCAATCACTCAAAAGGTGCTGGTGTAAAGCGTCACTCAGCTGTTATGACATGAATGGGGAAAAGACAAATGTCACGGTATTATGCCATTTACATAGGAATTGATAACTCTCTTTTATTGTAAAATGTTGACCGGTTTTACTTCTTCCCTCTGTTTTTGTTTAGTCCTGCTATTTAATTTGTTTTGGTGAGTTTTGATCGGCCATTCGGTCATATATAGATGTTTGCGGGCCGCAGTTCCTTTAGTCGGTTGCCGCGTGCTCTGCGGTGCGCTGGGTGGTCGGTCGTGGCGTATGCGGAAAAGAAGCCGTCGAGGGCCTAGGCCGAGGATGTTTATTGGATCCAGTGTGCGACTTGTTGACAAAAGATATGTTTCCATTGCGCAGCTAATTGATGGGGCTCATTTGGTGATTATTTAGTGAATAAAGTCGAAGAGATCGCTAATACTTCACCGGTGTTTTAAGCGACTGAGCGAAATTGGAGTTATTGGCATATTATGGATTTTTCTCAATGAATATCTTTACATAAGGACGATGAGTACAGTATTTTACTCATTTTCAAGGCATGAAGAGCTGTTTATAACTATTTATGTATATTTAATCTATCATGTATTCCCTTTCTTAATGAACGAGAAGAATATTTTCTACATGCTTCCCCCAGTTTCTTAAACTACAAGCCAAAGAAATACAGAAATTTGTAAGCCCTACCTCCGCAGCATCAAAAAAGGGAACGGCCATTGGAAAAAAAGGAAAAATCATAAACCTAAACCAATCTTCCTTTACCAAAACACTCAGTAGTTCAGTTTCACCTTACTAATTTATTTGGTAAATCGACCGCCCATGGCGTGTACGGCAACCACCTTAGAAAAGGCCGGTGCTCAAATACGTTTGGGACCAATTGGACGGTACCGTAAAACCCAAAGGTTCAAAGCCCCGTGGCTGAAGCACGACAGTCAGAAACGGTTCAGGGCCAAATTCAAATGTCTCACATGGATAAACAAACACGAAAAAGTGTGGTATATGTGCGAGCTTTTCAAAGTAATGTCAAGTATAGTCAAATTCACAAAGCACGTGGAACATTTGGAAGGATTTTCAGTATTTGTTCCTTATACTTGCCCTCGAACGGTTCATTGCGGGAGTCCGAAGTGATAAAGCCCGATCCCAGCTGCAGCAGGAGCCACCCAAATCATTGTCACAAGCTGTTCTGGTAGCGGCTGAGTTCAGTCCCCAGCCGGAGAATAAGGAACGGTACGATCGTCACTTCAGTAAGAGACATACGGCAAGACTAAAGAAGACCAGTGGAGCTCCAGTTCAAAAATGGACCCATGAAGGTGAGTCAAGGCAGCTGAATGAGCTTATCCCTGTGAAGTTTCCAAAACAACTCGTGCATAACCACCTCTAATCAAGGTCGTGATAAGGGGTCATCCATACTAGCTAATAAATGACACCGGAGATAAATGTAGCTTAATCCACCGAAGAATCCGCAGTCAGAAAAGGGAAAGAGATGCGGCACCGCGTGCTCCCGTCAAACCCTGTGGATCTTGTCAGATAACTCTCCAAATGGAAAGGAAAACTGATACACACCCAGTTGTTTTGTCTCCCGGCATACCATGGGACTCAATCCTTGGACATGACTTCCTGCATACAAATAAGCTTTGCCCTGACTTGGGTCTTGGCATGTTGATCTTGGAAGATAAGAGTGTCCAGTTTGGCAGCGTAGAGGAGGACGATCACACAATAATCCCCAAGTCGCACCAGGCAACCCAGCAGGCGCGACAAGAACAGTCACTGTTGCAAACGGGGTTAGCCGTCCCACATCGGAAATACTTGATGGCAAACACCCAAAGGTGCAAAGGCCGGATTCGGAAGATAAAGCCGGTGGACTTACCTAGACAAGTAGCGCTGTTGATCAACCGGGTGGATAGTTCTCTGGAAGCCATAGATCGCGCACGGCTGGAACAGATTATAACAACGCACAAGAAAGCAATCGTCTGGGACGGTGTTACCTCGAAGTGAACTGGAGTCATGCATATCCGCATCGACACACAGGGAGCTACTCCAATGAGGCAGCATCCGAGACGGGTTCCCTTCAGTACCGGAAAAAGTGGCCAAAATCATCCAAGGAATATTGAGTGAAGGAGTCATCAAGCCCCCACAGTCTCCTTGGACCCCACCCATAGTGTTGGTAAGGGAGAAGTCCGGATCGCTTCGGCTCTGTGTCGACTAACGCAAGTTGAACCAAGTGACCACGAAAGATGGCTTTCCCCTTCCTCGGATTGACGATACTTTGGCGGCACTCGGAAAAGCAAGATATTTCAGTATACTGGATTTGGCATCCGGATACAGGCAGGTGGAGGTGCACCCCGATGAAGGGAAGAAAACCGCCTTCTGTATCCCGTCTGGCGAGTACGAAATTCAAACGATGCCCTTCGGGCTGGTCAATGCTTCTGCGACTTTCCATCGCTTAATGAGTTTGGCTTTTTGCGACCTGGTGCAGGCAAAATGTCTGGTTTATTTGGACGATGTTATCGTACACGGAAGCTTACTGGCTGAACATCCCACTAAGCTGGAAGGTACCGGGTTGAAGCTGAAGCCTAGGAGAGGCGAATTGCTAAAGCTGGAGGTTAGGTACTTCGGCTACATTATCAGCCATGATGGGATTAAGAGTGATCCAGAAAAGATTCAGATCAATAAAACCTGGCCGGATCCGACGAGTGCAGCAGAGGTCGGGCGATTCGTTGGAGTGACTTCATATTACCGTCTTATTGCGAAGGACTATGCCCGAGTCTCGTTCTCGCTGCATCGACCTATGTAGAGGGAGAGGAAATTTCGGTGGACCCCAAGTGTCAGACAGCATTGGAAAAGCCACGAGGATATTTAACCGAGGCTCTAATCCTCGCATTCCCAGACCTCGCCGAAACCGCAGGTTCCTTTATCCTGGATACGGATGCCAGTGAGACTGGGATCGGTGCACTTCTTTCTCAACTGGGCCGCGATAATGAGGAAAATGTGATCGCCTGCTCCAGTCTTTGCATTGACAAACCGTAGAGGAATTATCGCACAGCCGAGAAAGAGATGCTTGCACAGGCAACCTACGTACGTCACTTCAAACACCATTTGCTAGGAAAACGATTAACAGTTAGAATAGACCATCAGTCTCTGAAATGGTTGCGCACTTTTGAAGAACCTGAAGGACAAGAAGCCCGTTGGCAAGAACGGCCACAACAGTTCAATTCCGAGTGCCAACACCGGCCTGGTCGGAAGCACACGAGTGCCCACGACCTGCCCCGACTTGCCAGGTGGTCACGGTGTTGTTGGAAACACAAAGAAAGGACTGGAAAGACATTCGTCGAAATGATTCAGAAACGAAAGTAATCTATGAGAAGTTGAAAAGTGGTCAGACTAAACCCACCAAGGAGGAGGTGGCCGGCTGTAGCTCGCAAAGCCTTTGTCTCTGGTCTGGTTGGCCATGGGTATCGATTCAGAAGGAGATGTGCTATCACTATGGAGAGAATTATGGCCTGAGAATGATCCTGCCCCAATCGAAGGTGCAGTAGGTGTCAGGAAAAATGCTCTCCGAGTCGGCCATGCGGGGCAGCAAAAAATAGACCGTACCGTGTCGCAACGATTTTGGTGGCCCCAGCAGCTTCGGGGCGTAATGAACTTTTGTAACCGCTGCGTAGAATGTATTCAGAATAAACCACCACGGAGGCGACATCGTGCTCAGTTACAAGCAGTGACAGCAGGTTATCCTAACCAAATTGTAGGGATGGATGTCGTCGGACCATTACTTGAAACCGCCAGAAGGAATCAATACATTCTTGTGATGGTTGATTACTCCACAAAGTGGTGTGAGGCTGTAGCACTGCCCGCAGTCGATGCACTCACGATTGCCGATGATATCTTCGAACAGTGGATATCTTGCTGCGGTGCAGCAGTTACATTCAGATCTGGGCACACGTTTTGAGAACTCTGTGGTCTTCGAGCTGTTTCCACTCTGTGGGATAAGTAAAACACGCACATCGCCGTATCATCCGGAAAGTGACAACCAGACTGAACGGACAAATCTGTAAGGTTGATTAGACCTTACTTCGCGGTTTCCTTAGTAAACGCGTGCTTCGGTCCTTCGTACTGCGTGGACCACCTGCACGTTACTCTAATGTGCGGCACTGCACAAATATGTAAACCAGAACAGTATTCTCCACGACCCGTGAGAACGGGAAGGCGATTGGGAGAGATAGTGGTTAGCGTGTATTTGGGAGCGTGCGTGAGAGCGTGCGCAGGAGCACCGGTCAAATGGCAACCGCGCTTGGCAGTTAGCGTTCAGTTAAACAATGAACGTGGTAAAAGTACGAATGAAGATTGCAACCGCTACAGGGGCCTCCTCCTAGAAGTCTGACGGAGTTGGGCTTCGATCGTGATGGTAAGCCGAAATTATTGGTTGTCCAGGAACTCCTCATAGCTTGTCCGTTATATTGTTGCTGACGTCGAACAACTGCTGATGAGTTTACCGGTGCCTGCACTCTCGAGGTCCGATGTGCGTAGGTCCAACTGTGTTTTGGCACCCACGGGTCTCATACAAATGCAAGCCGGAAAATGCCTCGTCAGGTCCATCCAAAAAGGCGTCCAGTTGCCGTCTCCAGTGCCAGGCTGACCAATCGTCCTGTTGTCCAGTAAGCGGTTGGCTCCTTGAACGTTCACGGGAGTCAGCCAGGCTACGGATGAAGCCGATGTGACTGTGTAGATCCATCTGAGAGAGGGCAAGGTAAACTGGAACAAAATAGCGCCTGAGGGCGCCGGCGGATGTTGTACCGTAATAACAACACACAAACGATATTCGGTGTTGTTGGAGTCGCTAGGAGACCAGAAGAAAATGAAATCATAATTACCGATTGTAATTTCACGGGTCTGTTGTTTGGTAAATCCATGGCGAACTTCTCGACTTATTGCTAACAGTCGGTTGTAAAAATCGTCACGAAATCGGCGAAGCGGACGGGATTTCGTAGTTGGCGACCGCGACGGCTACTTCGCGTTGCGGGTACGTTTGGAGAATCTGATGGACTAGCTACCGAGTCCTCACTAGGCGTAATTGGGGGTGGTTCGAGTGGTAACTCGCTCGATGCAGGTGACTGAGCGACTTGAGCGGGTGTAAATTGGCCGAGTGGCTTGCACTCAATGACGGCAGGCTTGAGACGGTCGATAGATACGGTGTCGTGTCGTCCGCTGACATCTATGACAAACGTTTTTGCCCTACGTTTTATCACCCGGAACGGGCCCGTGTATGGCGCTTGTAGTGGTGATCAAACGCCATCGACGCGAAGGAATACATGAGTAGCGGTTCCTAACGCGGTTGGACATAACTTGTAGACTGTTGTTCACGCGGCGGACTGGCCTTGAGCACTCGCATGTGCTGCGTAAGGCGCTGAGCATAGTCATCGCAGTCGAAAGTCACGGTTGGTGAGGGGGCTACCAACTCCCCAGGCAGATGAAGTGTACAGCCATATACTAGTACGGTCGGTGTTGTGTGTAACTCCTCCTCAACGGTACTATGCAGAATTAAGAGTGCTACTGGCAGTGTTTCACTCCAAAGGGGGTTACCGTTTGCTCAAAGGGCGGCTTTTAATTGCCGGTGGAAACGCCCAACCATACCATTGGCGTGAGGGTGGTAAGCTGTCTTTTTAACGTGTTGGCAACCGAGCGTAGCGAGTAGGCTGCCGAAAGCGCCGTCAAAGTGTGGACCGCGGTCGGTGGTCACTATTGCCGGACAACCGAAATGACTAACCCAACCGGTCAGAAAAGCTTTCGCGGCCTCTTTCCATGTGGGACGAGGGATAGGGATGGCCTGCGGCCTGCGGCCAGCGAGTAAAACGATCCACGCATGTGAGTATGTAAACGTACCGAAGTGAAGGTGGGAGTGGTCCTACGAGGTCGACGTGCACATGATGAAAACGTGTTTCAGGTTCTGGGAACCTGGCTAACGCTGCCCTAGTGTGCCTATGGGTCTTAACACTTTGATACTGCAGACAAGCACGAGCCCATTGACGGACATCTCGTTTGACATTGTGCCAAACAAGACGCTCAGGTATCAGTTTCACCGAGGCAGTCACACCCGTATGAGCCAGATTATGGAGTGCCAGGAACGTAGGATATCGGTGGGCAGCAGGAACTACTGGCCTAGGGCGACCTTGCGACACATCGCACACGATGGTATTCTGGGAAGCTGGGATAGGCACTGTGGTTAAACTCAAAGAACCGTTTTGCCGAAGTTGTTCGATGTCAGGGTCCATAGTTTGAGTCTGTGCCATTGCGTCCAAGTTGATGTTAGGCGTTTGTGACAGACTTAGTTGATATACGCGCGATAAGGCGTCCGCGACGGGATTAAGTACCCCAGAGACGTGTCGTATGTCCACAGTAAACTGTGAGATAAAATCTAAGTGGCGAATCTCGCGTGGTGAGTATCGATCGGAAGCTGACTTCAGTGCGTAAACCAAAGGCTTGTGGTCTGTAAACACCGTGAACGAATGGCCTTTGAGTGCATGTCGAAAATGGCGGATTCCCGAGTAGATGGCTAATAACTCTCTACCGAACGTGCTGTACCTTGATTCCGCGGAATGTAGGCGCTTGGAGAAGAATTCTAAAGGTTGCCAAGAGTCATCTACGAACTGTTGCAGTACTGCTCCAACCGCTGTGTCCGAGGAATCCGTCACTACCGAAATAGGAGCCAAAGGGTCGGGGTGTGTATGGAGTGCTTTGTTGGCGACAGAATCTTTGACCAAGGCGAATGCGGCGTGTGCTGTGTCGGGAAACACGAACTTCCGCTTACCTCCGCGCAACAGGTCGGTGAGGGTTTGCATCATTTCCGCACAGTGAGGAATAAATCGGCGGTAGAAACTCACCAGGCCGGCAAACTGACGCAACTGGCGAACAGATTGGGGTTCAGGGTAGTCGCGAATAGTGGAAACTTTATCTGACAGAGGGCGAATACCCGAGGATGAAATAGAATGCCCTATGAGAGTGATATCAGACCGGCTAATTCGCATTTCGCGATATTGATCGTAACGTTGTGCTGGCTAGGGCGTTCGAAAAGTGCTCGTAAGTGTGTAGCGTGCTCTTGCTCTGAAGAACTCGCCACCAAAATATCATCCAGGTATACGTGGACATTTTCCAAACCACGAGTTGCCTCGTGCGTGAACCGTTGAAAGGTCTGGGTTGCATTGATGAGTCCAAACGGCATTCGCAGAAACTCGAACAGCCCGAAAAGTGTAGTGACGGCAGTTTTCGGGATATCGGCCTCTGCTACCGGGATCTGGTTGTACGCCCAAACCGAATCGATACGGCTGAGTACGGAGCAACCTGTTAAAGACGAAGTAAGATCCTGTATATGGGGAATCGGGTATCGGTCCGGGACGGTGACTTTGTTAAGCGCTCTGTAATCACCACAGGGTCGCCAGTCGCCACTAGACTTAGGAACCGTATGAAGGGGGGAAGCCCAAGGGCTACTAGAAGGGCGTATTATACCCAGTTCTAGCATATGTTCGAACTCGGCCTGTGCAACACGAAGCTTGTCTGGCGCTAACCGACGCGGCCTACTGAACACTGGGGGTCCCTTGGTATCGATATGGTGAGTGACACTGGTCGTCACTGCTGGCAGAGGCCCGGCCTGCCGAAGCATGTTCGGGTAGGCGGCGATGAGTTCGCCACAAGGTTGGTGTGCCGGTGGTTGAATATAAAAGGGCGTGACGTGATTCACTCGCGAATTATGACCCGCAACAGCAAGAGTGGTCTGACGATCCACCACTCTGCGGCGCCGTGCATCAACTAACAAGTCAAAGTGCTGCAGGAAGTCAATGCCCAGAATTGGGTACGGGACGTCGGCGATGATGAATACCCAACGAAAATTACGCTTTAAACCCAAGTTTAAGGTGAGCGACCGCTTGCCAAAAGTTGGGATGGCCGTGCCATTGGCAGCGCGTAGTGTTTGGGCCTGCGGTGTGCTACTGTCGTCTTTCGCTCGAGGGAGGACGCTCACTTCGGCACCGGTATCTACAAAGAAATAGGTTATTTGAAATGATGTCCCTTACGTTCAAAAGACGACTACTGGTGTGATACCCGGCTTCGTGGGTTGCCACCACGGGCCGGGGGTTTAGTTTCCCTGATGAGCACCGGGAAACGTACACCCTGGTTTGCATCGTTTGGCTCCCTCGCCGAAGCGACTGTGTTATTCAAAATACCCTTCTTTTGAAGAACCGACGAAACGTCGTCGCAATGACGGACTATGGAGCCTAGGTGAGCGTGCGCGGTGCCGCTCCTGTGACCCACTTCTAACTGCTAGGCGTTGCAGGCTCGCGTCAATTCTAGACAAAACTGACGCGAGTTCGTTAGATGTTGGCAAGGCAGGCACCGTTGCGACGGAGGGCCTGGTTACTACAGCTACAGCGGAGTTGTATCGTGACATAATGTCATCAGCTATCGCTGCAGTTTCCTCTAGCGAGCATTTGAGCGTGGCACTTAATAAAACTGGAATGTTATGCGGCAAACGCTGCAGCCAAAGTTCCCTCAAGAGCCGGTCCTCGCCTATCGTCGGTCCTCTCAAGCGCTGCATCTCACGCAGCAGTTTGGAGGGCTTCCTACTTCCAAGCTCAACGTTATGAAGTTGTTGCATACGTTGTTCTTGCGTTGAGGTCGTGCGGGCAATGACAGCCTCCTTTAAAGCCTCATAGCTTCGGGAAGAGATTATTACGTCCCATACTTGCATTGTGACCTCTGGCGGGAGGCCGCCTGCTACCCACCTGAAACGGCTGGCGTCGCTGGTTATACGGGAGTTTTCGAATTCTAATTTGACCAGCGTGAACTAGAATTTTGGATCAGCAAGAGCAAACGCCGGTATATGCAGCGTGATCGCCCCAACGGTGGGGTCTGAGCAGGGTTTCCGTTCAGTGGACATAGCGATTGCTTTATAGAACACAGACGGGAAAAGAAACCAACGATCAATGGGGCACTATAATCTTCGCGGGAAAAGAACAAAAATCACGACGAACTAGACACCAAAAAGATGTATGGACAAAAAAATTATTTGGTAAACCGAACAAAAAATCAACAGATGGGGAAACGATAAAACAAAAAAGCGAACGCAGACGGGGCCTCCAACGGTAGAAAACAAGGAAACTCACGTGACCTGAGGATCACGTCGGGCTCACCAATTGTAAGGTTGCTTAGACCTTACTTCGCGGTTTCCTTAGTAAACGCGTGCTTCGGTCCTTCGTACTGCGTGGATCACCTGCAGGTTACTCTAATGTGCGGCACTGTACAAATATGTTAACCAGAACAGTATTCTCCACGACCCGTGAGAACGAGAAGGCGATTGGGAGAGATAGTGGTTAGCGTGTATTTGGGAGCGTGCGTGAGAGCGTGCGCAAGAGCACCGGTCAAATGGCAACCGCGCTTGGCAGTTAGCGTTCAGTTAAACAATGAACGTGGTAAAAGTATGAACGAAGATGGCAACCGCTACAAATCGACCGGTAAAGGGACTGTTGAAAGCCTTTAGGATTTATCTCAGTTAAGTCAGGACGTGCTCCCGTATAGAGTCTATAGCCCGTGGTCCTCGGTATGTGACACGATAGCGAATATACTCGGCAGCGCGCAAAGCAGAACTGAAAACGCTGGAGCGGGACAACGTGTGTATTGGAGGAGCGCAACGGCATGCAGACGACGTACACAGGCGACGCAAGTGGCGCCACCAAAAACGGTCATTGTTCAAATAAACAAATTTGCTAGTCTTCGTCATCGAGTGCTTTATTGGTAGCACTACAAGCCTTCGTTGGTGACTTTTCTACTCGGGGTTGGGACAAGGCCGTCTCTCGCTGTCTGTTAGCTTACCGAGCAACAGTACGTTATTCAACCGGACACTCTCCTTCTGCCACGGTATTGGAACTCGAGATGCGGCTGCCATCAGATCCAGCGATTCCCGTGAGTGCCCCGGATCCGCTCACCTCGACAGAATTTGCGCGAAATCTGAAACAGGAGTTGGACGCGCCCATTTACTGGCGCGTGAGCGATTGAAAAGCGCCCTTCAACACCAGGAGGAATATTGTGACTGTGGGTTGCAGGGGAGCCGCTACAACCCGGTGAACAAGTGTTCCAACATAATCCGACCCCACCCTCAGGAAGTCCAGCGAAGCTGCACCGGGAGTGATCTGGACCCTTTACTGTACTGGAAGTGTTCAGCGATGCCACACTTCATATAGTGCATTACATTTTATTCTTATATCCGCAGAAATCGCGACCACAGACAACTGGATCCACGGTTCAACGAGAATGTACTTTGACGGGTTACTGCAAATTTGTACGAAATACACATTTACCGAACGAAAATAAAATTCTCGTGTTACGAATTTGGCTTTCAATTTTGAGTTGGAAATTCGCCAGAAATTGGTGTATGTGGGATGCGTACGCAAACGGCCAAAT
Organism: Fasciola hepatica; assembly: GCA_948099385.1. Lineage (NCBI taxonomy): Eukaryota > Metazoa > Platyhelminthes > Trematoda > Plagiorchiida > Fasciolidae > Fasciola > Fasciola hepatica. The sequence continues at coordinate 2,951,199 of CANUEZ040000117.1, forward strand.
TAGAAATAAACACTGGTAGTGGTCCGTGAAACGGCAGCTGAATCTGAATTCGTTTGACGTATTACAAAGGTTGAGGCTAGCCCCAGGTTTGCCTCATGGGACAAACAAGGGGCAACGGTAGCGCTGCCCCAAGTTTTTCGACAGTTAGTTTGGGACAGCCCCACGTTTGCCCCATGGGGCAAACTTGGGTTACCGGATTATTGTTCCAGTAGGTCTTTTAACTGGACTTCTTATCTACTAATGGTTGTTTAGTGCAGAAAAGTTAATTTTCGTCTTACAAATGATGTTATATGTATTTTTCACTAGAATTCACTTAATAAAAATGTATTTTTGCCTCAGAAAATTCGATGCTCTAGATGAGTTTCATGTAGGAAGTGCATGTTGCATCGGTAGGAGGTTAAAAACGTTGACGTGGACTGCGCAGTCAAATATCAATTTTAGTCGTTGATTTATTTGCACGTAGTTTCAGTCTCAGTATGGCACACTTGCGAAGTATTCCTTGAAACTGCAGAATAATAGGCCTAATATTTAGTTTCCATCGGACCTTTTATCTACAAATGGTATTTTTGCGCACACAAATTTGTAGACCCCGCAAGTTCGTATGATGTGTAAAATGACTGTTGTTAATATTACCATTTACCGAACGGACTTAGAATAGCTTTTGGTGGAATTGAAATCTTCCCTTTCCACTGTGGGCGCAATCAAAGTCTGTTGAACGTCCATCAGTTTTCATTGTAGCACGTTATTCTGCGACGAAGGTGGTTTGCATCCTTTGAGAGCACTAACGATGTCATTGAAACGCGCAATGAAAATGATGAACATGACGTACGAAGAACTACTTATGTAACAGTATTGTGGCCAAGGTTTAGGTAAGCCGTCATACGTGCGTATCATGATGGTGGTGAATGTGACGTACATGCAACGTAGAACATGCTAAGCAGTGAGGTTGGTTATACTTTACTTCGCGGTTTCCTTAGTAAACGCGTGCATTGGTCCTATGTACTGCGGAGACCACTTGCACGTTACTTCAATGCTCGGCGCTGTACAGATATGTTAACCAGAACAGTTTTTTCCACGACCTGTGAGAACGAGAAGGCGATTGGGAGAGATAGTAGTTAGCGTGTATTTGGGAGCGTGCGCAAGAGCAATGGAAAAACGGCAACCGTGTTTGGCAGAAAGCGTTCAGTTAAACAATAAACGTGGTAAAGGTATAAACGAAGTAACGTGGAATTATTAATGGATTACACCCCCTAACCGGCCGCAGAATGAACGGAAGTTTTGTGTGTGGAAGTGCAGGTACTTGTTCACAGGTCCACAACCATTGGAATATGTATGTGTATATAATCGTCTGTAAAGTATATCAGCATTGATGGCGCCAATGATAATCTTTCCTCAATACCAGGTTCACTCTCAATACCGCCCCAGTTCTGCTTGCTGAGGCTTAACTGCCAAAAGTATCCGGGGCGCGATTGGAAGCGGAGGGTTTATTGTGCCTTATCTGTAAATGGACTTTTGTAGTTAGATTTACGACCGGAACGATATGCGCAACTGACCAACTAATGCAGTTAAGGTGCCGGCTTCTGCACGGAGTGCTGGTTTTTTTGTATGGCACACCTCCACGGTTGGTTTTCTGAAGTTTAAAATGTTGATATATATGTATATATTGTGCACATAAAAGCCACCGATTCCCAAATGAAAACAGAAGGCTGCACAACTATAAACACGTTAATATATGCATATGTACTGGTCCCATGTATATTCCGTTATTCTGTTTCTCTTCTCTGGCGCTCACTCCAGTTTGTAACAAGCTTGCTAGTATTTTAAACGTGAACGTCACTGCTCCATCGGATGCTGTGAGTTTCCCATCCGCACTTATTACGCATGTGAGTTAACTGATATAACGCAGCATTCGGTGGGGTACGAAGACGTCCCACCCGACTCCCAGTTAGGCAACCCTAGTACCTGCCGTATACTGGTAACTGCACCCGTCGAGCATTGATGTCTACACACTTAGGCACGGGTTTCTAGCTAACAGAGCATCTTACAGCCAATTCTACCGGACTAGCAGTACAACCGCAAAGGCTACATGGCAGTCATTGGTACGACGAACAAAGTGGCCTCTACTTTGCAAACGGTGCACTCTACAACCCGTTATGAGATGAAACGTCATTCCGACTACGTCCATCGACTGTCACATTACAAGGCCCCGTTGTTGTGCACGTGAAAGAAGACTTACATACCAACGTTCCCAGTGAAGGATAACGAAAGCACTTGAAGGAAGACAACACCTCCGGGTAATAATTACAAATTAGCGGCCCACGGAGGCCTGTTTTGCATTCTCATTCCCTGGTCGTCCATCATCCCGCCAGAGATGACAGGCACACACTGTTCTTCAAAAGTCACACTGCAAGTGTGCCAAAAGCATACAGGAACGGTACTTGATGAACTCGTTTTCCGACTAACTCATTGGTCCGTGAACCGCACAAGCGGAAGCCCGAGACGGCCGTGGAATCCGTAGCTGGATGCTTCCAAACCAGGTACCATTGACCGAGCCCCGGCTGAATCGCCCACTTTATAACAGAAACCTCGGTAGTAAGACCACACAAGCCGCACCGCATAAGTGGAGTGCAGAGCCTGCGCGTCGGATTATATATGACAGCTGCTCCAATCGATTGTAACGAGCGGGTCGACCAATGACTTGGAAGAAACTAGCCAACATTTGACGAACACAAGCAATTTTTACCTAGTATCCAATAACCTCACAGTCATGAGTGGTACGGAAAACCTCATGCAGTTAAGGCCCTCATGAGCCACAAAGGGTTTAGAGCGAAATCCATCGGTGCGTGACGACGGCTCTACCCGATCCAGTAAGAACAGTCCGTGCTTTCTGCAGTGAAGAACCTGCCAAGCGCAAAGCTGCTGATCAAATCAATATTGAAGTGGTAAAGATGTAGTATTTACATGAATGGGTCGAACAATGGTTCATCGTGAGATCGAGGAAAAATCGGGACGTATAGAAAAAACACGGACGCACCGGCTGATTGCCAGTACGATCCGATGTCGAAAGACCGGAGGGAGATTTCCCCTAACGAATGTCCGGACATGGTGGAGAGTAAAGCCACCGTCAATACATTGATCAGCAATGTCAGCGGCATATTGAGTGGCATTTCGCTGATGTCATTTAGAAAAAAACTTAGGCTGTTGGAAAGTGGAATGGAAACCTCAGGAAGGAGTGAGACTGTGAGGTGAGATAAGTGTATTTTACTTGGACATTTTAGGTGATACCACTGTGATATGGGGAGGATGCGCTTATATCTGGAAAAGGACGTCGGGAAAATGCTTCACACGGAAAGCAATGTGTTTTCAAAGCACCGCGAATGATGGTCGGAGATTAAACTGCGGATTTCAACAAAACGGTCATTGAGGAGACAGTCAGTTGGTACGAGACAATGAAGCAGATGCGTCAAAGCCAAGATGAGGAGATGAAATGTGGGTACGCAAGTCCTATGGCAGTGGTTTGCAGAGGACCAGACCCGAGGCGACAACGGATATTGTTGGATGTAAGGATAAATGCTTCTGTATTTACAACAAAAGAATACAGAGAGGTTTGGACCAACAGCGAGTGGCTGGTATTTTATTTCATAGAGATTATTTCTGCCAGTCACGGCAGATCACGAACTAAGGCCTGAGCATGGGCGGGCCCACCAGACGCGACTGGCTGCTCATAAGGAAAATGATTGGGTAGAAAGCAAAAATGGACTAAGATTGCGTAAGTTGGCGAAATAGGAAAAGTAGGTTGAAAATGCAACGGTAATGGTAGGATTTCGGTCGTGATTTGGGAACCAAAACGACCGATGGAAAGATGTACTGGATGTAAATGTTGGGCCATGAGGTGATCTCGCTTGAAGACGGTAGTCCGCCCTTGCGAACCGGTAAAAATGTTATGATAGTCGTAAGCGACTAGAGTCAACGGCGAGGCTGTTTATATTCTTGGTGTATGAGGTATAGGTGTTTTACGCCTTTACCAATTATGTTTGGAGGGCAAAAACCTGGGGCTATCGCGTACGAAGCTTGCGCTCACGTTTCATTCGGGCTACAAAAACTAACTTAGGCACATGGAAACCTAGGTAGGTCGCAAACAACTTAGGAGTAAGCATCAAGGGTTTGGCTTTAGAGAGATCAAGCTTTTGTAGTATTCTTGAGCGTTATCAGCTGCTGGCGATAATCGGTCCACGTATCAACAGAAAAGATGAAGAACACAGTGGAATTTACATAGATACTTTTTGGGAAGAACGTATAGACAACTGAGTTTGGCATCAACGAGCTGCTCGGAGATAGAACTAGGAACCCGAAGGGGTTTAAACTGAGGGAGATGAGGTCGGGTTATATGTGGATAGCTCATTCGGCACGCTTGCCACCCCGCACAGGGTCAGGCAGAAGTACTGCGAGATTAGATTGCACGCTCTTTTTCTTCGGAGCTCCCCATACGCAGGGTCTGGGAATTCATCCGTTATTGAAGTGGTATGGAGCATGAATCCGGTACCTGAGCAGCGCGAAATAATTTTGGTGCTTTTTTAATTCAGAGGAGCTAGAGAGCATGCATTCCCCGTGGAGAGTACTGTCCATGTCTCCTCCGCCCGCTATTCTTTACGCGTGACCCATGAAGTCTGCCACTGCTGGGGAAGGCTCTTTTCCCCATATTATGGGACAGCCACAGACTTGTTGTCATTTTCCCTCGGTAATGTCGCGGCTTCGAGCTACGGAAGAGAGAAAAATGGGAAACAGGCACACGGAAGGCTCTCAACACCCGGGGGATGCATACTTGACTGCTCATTTCTGACAAGGCCCGAGTCCGATGACTTCCAGCTTAAATGTGAGCCGGCTGTTGTTAGCGCAAATTGCGGCGATACATCGGGACGATCCACAGATGACTTGCGGTTTTGTTGACTAAGTATCAGATGTTGTAGAGGTCAATCATGGAAGGATGCTAGGGTCATGTTATAGGGGGGAGATTGAGCCATGAGTTCCCAATGATTCGATTCAGGGTGACCACCGAACGGAGGTTGAGGAGTGTGATAGGTGGTGCGTCTCGAGTTAGAGACAGGCGGAAACTGATTCAAAATTAGCACTGGGGATGTTTAAAGATTATTCTCCGTGCAACTAGTGGTATTTCCTATGTTCAAATACCATTTCAGAGGCACTGACCTCAGTCATGAAAGTAGCTGAGTTTGGGCATTGTAATTTGGTAGGTTAACGCTAAGGTAGTGGCAACGACGGTGAATGGTAAGGCACATCCTAGAGATTATCAAGGGTAGAGTTGGTGGCCAAACTTTCAAACGAACTCAGGCACAGCACTGCAATACATAAACAACGCTGACTCTCGCTCTAATACCTTCGTGGCCAATAGACTCACTGTGATTTGTGGCCACGAACACTACCTGACCGACTAATTTTCTGCACACAAACTCATCAGCCTCAAACAGCACGGATTTCTCAGATCACGTTCGTGTTCAATTGTCAGTTCGACTTTCTGAACTTGGTAACAACAGTCGCTGACAAAGACAGAGCATTCGTCATCATCTATCTTGGTATGACAACAGCCTTCGACAGGGTTCCGCATCTGAAGTTGCTGAACAAGATTGGAGGTCACGGGATTTAAAACTTCCTACTCAGTTGGTTCAAGTCTTAACTACAAGACCGTCACCAAGTTACCTGCACCAACGGCCAGATGTCAGGCCCTCACCCGGTAAACAGCGGGGTTATCCAAGGAAGTGTTCTGGGGCAACTGCTGTTTGTACTATATATAAATGACGTTTGCAGTGTCGTCACTTATGGCGAAATTTTCTTATTTACCGGTGACATGGAGATAGTCTACGAATTCAAACGAGGAAACCCACCTGTAGCATTAAATAACATCACGGTTGGTATACCGTCCTTATCGTCCTAGTGTGATCGCTGGGAAATGGAATTTTTCAGTGAGCAAAAGCAGTTGCCTTACGCTTAACTGCAAATATTCCTCATGATACGCTAAAGATTGGCGGTGTCACACTCCCATATTTGCCAACAATACGAGACCTCGGAATACAATACTCTGATTTTCTTAGTTTCTCTAAGCACACTTCCCACATAACTGCAGGGGAAAAAACGTCGCTTGGCTTGTTGCAGATAAATTTCCTTTTCACGAACAGTAAGCAAGAGATATGCAAAACTCATATTCGCCCAACCCCAGAGCATTGCACACTGTTGCTCTCAAATACGCACAAACGTGCATTGCCAACATTGAAAATGTACAGCGTAGATTTACAAAAAACTATTTGGGCCTCCCACGGACCTTAACTACAGACAACGGTGTACTCTCCTGCGGCCTAGGAGAATAAAACTCAACCTTGCGATTTTGTTTAATTTGCTCCACGAACAAGGTGTATCCTCCAGCCCAGTAAAGTTCAGTATAAACACCACAAATGAGCTGCGCAATAGGAAACACCGTATAACGATCCCTGATTCTCGGAAGTCCCTAAGGCAAAACTTCTTCCTCTCTAAGTTTTCAACTTTGTAGCGTAAACTCCTAGCCGGTACCTGTTCCACAGATTCCCAAACCATATCAAATCTAGACTACACGTAGCGCTCGACATTCAAAAACTGAAGACCCTTCTTAATCCGTATATAACTACTGAAAGAGCTTACGGGAAGGTGTTGGATACTAACCTGAACCCTCGATAATCTCTAGGATGTGCCTTACCATTCACCGTCGTTGCCACTACCTTAGCGTTAACCTACCAAATTACAATGCCCAAACTCAGCTACTTTCATGACTGAGGTCAGTGCCTCTGAAATGGTATTTGAACATAGGAAATACCACTAGTTGCACGGAGAATAACCTTTAAACATCCCCAGTGCTAATTTTGATTCAGTTTCCGCCTGTCTCTAACTCGAGACGCACCACCTATCACACTCCTCAACCTCCGTTCGGTGGTCACCCTGAATCGAATCATTGGGAACTCATGGCTCAATCTCCCCCCTATAACATGACCCTAGCATCCTTCCATGATTGACCTCTACAACATCTGATACTTAGTCAACAAAACCACAAGTCATCTGTGGATCGTCCCGATGTATCGCCACAATTTGCGCTAACAACAGCCGGCTCACATTTAAGCTGGAAGTCATCGGACTCGGGCCTTGTCAGAAATGAGCAGTCAAATATGCATCCCCCGGGTGTTGAGAGCTTTCCGTGTGCCTGTTTCCCATTTTTCTCTCTTCCGTTGCTCGAAGCCGCGACACCACCGGTGGGAAAATGACAACAAGTCTGTGGCCGTCCCATAATAAGGGGAAAACAGCCATTGAGAACAAAACAGCGTCTTGAACAAGCTCGTTTTCAGTTATTCGTACTCATACCAATACATAACAATAAATTTGACTCAAACCAACAAAGAGGATGATCATCCAAATCTGACTTTGCACGTGTGTGTGCGTGTGTATGCATGTGCAATTGATCACAACGAAGAATGTTCGAGTGGTTGCACACGTGTTCGGGAACAAGAAGTGGGCCATGGAAGTTTAAGTGCTTGCACAAATTGTTTCTGAGCGCACAGGGGAGGATTGTAGAGTCGGATGCTCACGGCTTCGGCTGCGGCTAAGATGCGACACTTGACAGATCTTGATTGCTTGCCCCGGACCTTGTAAATTGTGCGAAAAGCGTTTATCACCTCTACCAAATGGTTTGACTCAACAAGGTGTGAACACACAGCACTCGTAATTGTCTTAATTGCCCCAGTGTTCAACCAAGCCGGGTGGTGTTCACGAACACGTTCGGATAAGCGCCTGCTCGTGCAGCCAACGTACCTGGTTCCACAGGAACAGGTGAATGAATACACACAAAAATATGCTGCAGAATCTGGCACTTTATCCTTCAGTCGAAAACACACGATCGGTTTAGACTCGAACATAATTTATAATTGTGCAGCGTAGAATGTTCTACTGACTGCTCCTGTTAGTCTTCGTTGAATAACTTCAGTTTCCGTATCTCCTTTGAATGGTAAACGGACAAATACGGGCTTTTTTTCGACTACTGTCTGTTTTGGCCCATCTTCATTTCGTTGCATCGACTTGTCAATGAACCGTTCAGGATAGCCGTTTTCTAGAAAAACGCTCCTCAGAAAACGAAGTTCCTTTTCTATTGTGTCTTCTGTGCAGATTTTCTTTGCTCTATTAGCCAGGCAACGCACTCGATTTCTCTTCACTTTGAGTGGTACGAAACTGTGAAAATAAATGTATTGATCGTTTCAAGTTGCTTTACTGTGCACTGACAACTGAACGGAACCATCAATTCGACGGCTTACGCAAACATCTAAGTAAGGTAGACTGTTTTTCTTTCCTTGTTCCAAAGTGAATTGAACATTTGGATGAGCTGTATTAAATCTATTAAGTGGTGGATTTGGATCCACTTTGGTATCTACTACACATACGGTATCGTCCACGTACCGTTTGTATAAGGTGCACCCTTCAATTGTTGACACGAGTTGGTTATTTTCAAGTTTTGCTATGAAAATATCTGCAAATAAGGGTCCCAAAGGTGACCCCATTGCGACCCCTTCCTTCTGACGATATATTTCACCGTTAAACTGAAACTGGATATTATGAGTGCAGACAATTAGTAATTGTTTCAGTTCATCCAACGAGATGCCCGGATCGATACTGTTCTCGTGCATGTACTCACATAGATAGTTGATTGTTTCATCGATCGGGACATTGGTGAACAGTGAGGTAACGTCTAGCGAGATCATTTGCTTGCCTTCCAAGTCTAGATTTCCCACAGTCTCCACAAAATGAAATGTGTCTCGTAGGCTGTGTCTGGAAACCATGATTCTTACTGGTTCTAACAATGTAGCCAACCATTTCGCTACTGCGTGATACGGCGAGTTGCACATATCCAAAATTGGTCTCAAGGGGACACCTTCTTTGTGTACCTTCGGTAGGCCGTACAACCTAGGAATCGTCGTCCCAGTTGGTCGTATCCTTTCGAAGGTTACCGCATCGATCATGCCTTTCTGTTTCAATGATTTTACTCTCGCAGCAATTGACTTTTCTATCGGAATCGTCCTGTTCTTTTCAGTTGGGGTCTTTGTAAACTTGGAGACATCATTCAATATCGTCTTCATCTTCCCTATATAATCCGATTTATTAAGGATTACAATACCCGCTCCTTTATCTGGTCTTAACAACACTGCTTCTCTGTTAGCCTGCAATTCTTTAAGACGGTTTAGGCGCTCTAATGTTACTAATCCTTTCGTCGATGGTCTATTTTTACGATATTGATAACACGCGTTCACAAGTGTGGATTTGAGCTTCTCTAACTCCTGTGAGGAGGACGGAACGAGACCGGATAGTTGATCAAATAGGCTCTCAAATTCAACCTCCATATCCAATTGTTTGGTTTTACTGGTTGGACAGAAACATTTTGGTCCTGGCGACAACACCTCAAGTAATGTCTTATCCAGACTTACAGACGACAAGTTATGGACCAATCTTTTCGGATCTGGAGGGAACTCACCAGTCGGTTTCTCGGGTTGACGCGTTTCCGTAGTTTGGCACACACTTGCTCGACTTGCCTGTCAACTATCGACTGAACATGAGCAACGAACTTATTCCTTTCTTCTGGGGTCAGCTCGTCCAGCACTTGACACGACTTCACAAAGTGACGCTCCATTTCTGGCACGCGACTTGATATGGTATCTCTCTCGTTAAGCGCTTGGCGACGCAAAGACACAGTGGTGATGTTATTCCGATTTCTCCTCAGAATAGTTTGATATTGTTTGGGATATTCTGAATTAGATATGCACTCATCGATAAACTGAACACGAGCCTTTGCCAGGGCCAGCTTCGTACGAAACTTAACGTATCCGTTTAGTTCGCGAAGTACGGCTGGGTGTTTGGCCGGATTCACATGTACGAAGAATCCCACAGAACACATTGAGAACATAACAGCGTGGCGAACAAGCTCGTGTTCAGTTATTCGTACTCATACCAATACATAACATTAAATATGACTCAAACCAACAAAGAGGATGATCATCCAAATCTGACTTTGCACGTGTGTGTGCGTGTGTATGCATGTGAAATTGATCACAACGAAGAATGTTTGAGTGGTTGCACACGTGTTTGGGAACAAAATGTTTCTGTCCAACCAGTAAAACCAAACAATTGGATATGGAGGTTGAATTTGAGAGCCTATTTGATCAACTATCCGGTCTCGTTCCGTCCTCCTCACAGGAGTTAGAGAAGCTCAAATCCACACTTGTGAACGCGTGTTATCAATATCGTAAAAATAGACCATCGACAAAAGGATTAGTAACATTAGAGCGCCTAAACCGTCTTAAAGAATTGCAGGCTAACAGAGAAGCAGTGTTGTCAAGACCAGATAAAGGAGCGGGTATTGTAATCCTTAATAAATCGGATTATATAGGGAAGATGAAGACGATATTGAATGATGTCTCCAAGTTTACAAAGACCCCAACTGAAAAGAACAGGACGATTCCGATAGAAAAGTCAATTGCTGCGAGAGTAAAATCATTGAAACAGAAAGGCATGATCGATGCGGTAACCTTCGAAAGGATACGACCAACTGGGACGACGATTCCTAGGTTGTACGGCCTACCGAAGGTACACAAAGAAGGTGTCCCCTTGAGACCAATTTTGGATATGTGCAACTCGCCGTATCACGCAGTAGCGAAATGGTTGGCTACATTGTTAGAACCAGTAAGAATCATGGTTTCCAGACACAGCCTACGAGACACATTTCATTTTGTGGAGACTGTGGGAAATCTAGACTTGGAAGGCAAGCAAATGATCTCGCTAGACGTTACCTCACTGTTCACCAATGTCCCGATCGATGAAACAATCAACTATCTATGTGAGTACATGCACGAGAACAGTATCGATCCGGGCATCTCGTTGGATGAACTGAAACAATTACTAATTGTCTGCACTCATAATATCCAGTTTCAGTTTAACGGTGAAATATATCGTCAGAAGGAAGGGGTCGCAATGGGGTCACCTTTGGGACCCTTATTTGCAGATATTTTCATAGCAAAACTTGAAAATAACCAACTCATGTCAACAATTGAAGGGTGCACCTTATACAAACGGTACGTGGACGATACCGTATGTGTAGTAGATACCAAAGTGGATCCAAATCCACCACTTAATAGATTTAATACAGCTCATCCAAATGTTCAATTCACTTTGGAACAAGGAAAGAAAAACAGTCTACCTTACTTAGATGTTTGCGTAAGCCGTCGAATTGATGGTTCCGTTCAGTTGTCAGTGCACAGTAAAGCAACTTGAAACGATCAATACATTTATTTTCACAGTTTCGTACCACTCAAAGTGAAGAGAAATCGAGTGCGTTGCCTGGCTAATAGAGCAAAGAAAATCTGCACAGAAGACACAATAGAAAAGGAACTTCGTTTTCTGAGGAGCGTTTTTCTAGAAAACGGCTATCCTGAACGGTTCATTGACAAGTCGATGCAACGAAATGAAGATGGGCCAAAACAGACAGTAGTCGAAAAAAAAGCCCGTATTTGTCCGTTTACCATTCAAAGGAGATACGGAAACTGAAGTTATTCAACGAAGACTAACAGGAGCAGTCAGTAGAACATTCTACGCTGCACAATTATAAATTATGTTCGAGTCTAAACCGATCGTGTGTTTTCGACTGAAGGATAAAGTGCCAGATTCTGCAGCATATTTTTGTGTGTATTCATTCACCTGTTCCTGTGGAACCAGGTACGTTGGCTGCACGAGCAGGCGCTTATCCGAACGTGTTCGTGAACACCACCCGGCTTGGTTGAACACTGGGGCAATTAAGACAATTACGAGTGCTGTGTGTTCACACCTTGTTGAGTCAAACCATTTGGTAGAGGTGATAAACGCTTTTCGCACAATTTACAAGGTCCGGGGCAAGCAATCAAGATCTGTCAAGTGTCGCATCTTAGCCGCAGCCGAAGCCGTGAGCATCCGACTCTACAATCCTCCCCTGTGCGCTCAGAAACAATTTGTGCAAGCACTTAAACTTCCATGGCCCACTTCTTGTTCCCGAACACGTGTGCAACCACTCGAACATTCTTCGTTGTGATCAATTGCACATGCATACACACGCACACACACGTGCAAAGTCAGATTTGGATGATCATCCTCTTTGTTGGTTTGAGTCAAATTTATTGTTATGTATTGGTATGAGTACGAATAACTGAAAACGAGCTTGTTCAAGACGCTGTTTTGTTCTCAATGGCTGTTTTCCCCTTATTATGGGACGGCCACAGACTTGTTGTCATTTTCCCACCGGTGGTGTCGCGGCTTCGAGCAACGGAAGAGAGAAAAATGGGAAACAGGCACACGGAAAGCTCTCAACACCCGGGGGATGCATATTTGACTGCTCATTTCTGACAAGGCCCGAGTCCGATGACTTCCAGCTTAAATGTGAGCCGGCTGTTGTTAGCGCAAATTGTGGCGATACATCGGGACGATCCACAGATGACTTGTGGTTTTGTTGACTAAGTATCAGATGTTGTAGAGGTCAATCATGGAAGGATGCTAGGGTCATGTTATAGGGGGGAGATTGAGCCATGAGTTCCCAATGATTCGATTCAGGGTGACCACCGAACGGAGGTTGAGGAGTGTGATAGGTGGTGCGTCTCGAGTTAGAGACAGGCGGAAACTGAATCAAAATTAGCACTGGGGATGTTTAAAGATTATTCTCCGTGCAACTAGTGGTATTTCCTATGTTCAAATACCATTTCAGAGGCACTGACCTCAGTCATGAAAGTAGCTGAGTTTGGGCATTGTAATTTGGTAGGTTAACGCTAAGGTAGTGGCAACGACGGTGAATGGTAAGGCACATCCTAGAGATTATCGAGGGTTCAGGTTAGTATCCAACACCTTCCCGTAAGCTCTTTCAGTAGTTATATACGGATTAAGAAGGGTCTTCAGTTTTTGAATGTCGAGCGCTACGTGTAGTCTAGATTTGATATGGTTTGGGAATCTGTGGAACAGGTACCGGCTAGGAGTTTACGCTACAAAGTTGAAAACTTAGAGAGGAAGAAGTTTTGCCTTAGGGACTTCCGAGAATCAGGGATCGTTATACGGTGTTTCCTATTGCGCAGCTCATTTGTGGTGTTTATACTGAACTTTACTGGGCTGGAGGATACACCTTGTTCGTGGAGCAAATTAAACAAAATCGCAAGGTTGAGTTTTATTCTCCTAGGCCGCAGGAGAGTACACCGTTGTCTGTAGTTAAGGTCCGTGGGAGGCCCAAATAGTTTTTTGTAAATCTACGCTGTACATTTTCAATGTTGACAATGCACGTTTGTGCGTATTTGAGAGCAACAGTGTGCAATGCTCTGGGGTTGGGCGAATATGAGTTTTGCATATCTCTTGCTTACTGTTCGTGAAAAGGAAATTTATCTGCAACAAGCCAAGCGACGTTTTTTCCCCTGCAGTTATGTGGGAAGTGTGCTTAGAGAAACTAAGAAAATCAGAGTATTGTATTCCGAGGTCTCGTATTGTTGGCAAATATGGGAGTGTGACACCGCCAATCTTTAGCGTATCATGAGGAATATTTGCAGTTAAGCGTAAGGCAACTGCTTTTGCTCACTGAAAAATTCCATTTCCCAGCGATCACACTAGGACGATAAGGACGGTATACCAACCGTGATGTTATTTAATGCTACAGGTGGGTTTCCTCGTTTGAATTCGTAGACTATCTCCATGTCACCGGTAAATAAGAAAATTTCGCCATAAGTGACGACACTGCAAACGTCATTTATATATAGTACAAACAGCAGTTGCCCCAGAACACTTCCTTGGATAACCCCGCTGTTTACCGGGTGAGGGCCTGACATCTGGCCGTTGGTGCAGGTAACTTGGTGACGGTCTTGTAGTTAAGACTTGAACCAACTGAGTAGGAAGTTTTAAATCCCGTGACCTCCAATCTTGTTCAGCAACTTCAGATGCGGAACCCTGTCGAAGGCTGTTGTCATACCAAGATAGATGATGACGAATGCTCTGTCTTTGTCAGCGACTGTTGTTACCAAGTTCAGAAAGTCGAACTGACAATTGAACACGAGCGTGATCTGAGAAATCCGTGCTGTTTGAGGCTGATGAGTTTGTGTGCAGAAAATTAGTCGGTCAGGTAGTGTTCGTGGCCACAAATCACAGTGAGTCTATTGGCCACGAAGGTATTAGAGCGAGAGTCAGCGTTGTTTATGTATTGCAGTGCTGTGCCTGAGTTCGTTTGAAAGTTTGGCCACCAACTCTACCCTTGATAATCTCTAGGATGTGCCTTACCATTCACCGTCGTTGCCACTACCTTAGCGTTAACCTACCAAATTACAATGCCCAAACTCAGCTACTTTCATGACTGAGGTCAGTGCCTCTGAAATGGTATTTGAACATAGGAAATACCACTAGTTGCACGGAGAATAATCTTTAAACATCCCCAGTGCTAATTTTGATTCAGTTTCCGCCTGTCTCTAACTCGAGACGCACCACCTATCACACTCCTCAACCTCCGTTCGGTGGTCACCCTGAATCGAATCATTGGGAACTCATGGCTCAATCTCCCCCCTATAACATGACCCTAGCATCCTTCCATGATTGACCTCTACAACATCTGATACTTAGTCAACAAAACCACAAGTCATCTGTGGATCGTCCCGATGTATCGCCACAATTTGCGCTAACAACAGCCGGCTCACATTTAAGCTGGAAGTCATCGGACTCGGGCCTTGTCAGAAATGAGCAGTCAAATATGCATCCCCCGGGTGTTGAGAGCTTTCCGTGTGCCTGTTTCCCATTTTTCTCTCTTCCGTAGCTCGAAGCCGCGACACCACCGGTGGGAAAATGACAACAAGTCTGTGGCTGTCCCATAATATGGGGAAAAGAGCCTTCCCTAGCAGTGGCAGACTTCATGGGTCACGCGTAAAGAATAGCGGGCGGAGGAGAAATGGGCAGTACTCTCCACGGGGAATGCATGCTCTCTAGCTCCTCTGAATTAAAAAAGCACCAAAATTATTTCGCGCTGCACAGGTACCGGATTCATGCTCCATACCACTTCAATAACGGATGAATTCCCAGACCCTGCGTATGGGGAGCTCCGAAGAAAAAGAGCGTGCAATCTAATCTCGCAGTACTTCTGCCTGACCCTGTGCGGGGTGGCAAGCGTGCCGAATGAGCTATCCACATATAACCCGACCTCATCTCCCTCAGTTTAAACCCCTTCGGGTTCCTAGTTCTATCTCCGAGCAGCTCGTTGATGCCAAACTCAGTTGTCTATACGTTCTTCCCAAAAATTATCTATGTAAATTCCACTGTATTCTTCATCTTTCCTGTTGATACGTGGACCGATTACCGCCAGCAGCTGATATTGCTCAAGAATACTACAAAAGCTTGATCTCTCTAAAGCCAAGCCCTTGATGCTTACTCCTAAGTTGTTTGCGACCTACCTAGGTTTCCATGTGCCTAAGTTAGTTTTTGTAGCCCGAATGAAACGTGAGCGCAAGCTTCGTACGCGATAGCCCCAGGTTTTTGCCCTCCAAACATAATTGGTAAAGGCGTAAAACACCTATACCTCATACACCAAGAATATAAACCTCCTCGCCGTTGACTCTAGTCGCTCACGACTGGAGCGAAACCAAATGATCATCTGCCGCCCACACATAAAAGAAGGCAGGTGATCCGATAGCCACCATATCCAACACAGTCTTCTCATGACTCTATATGATTTCATATCCAAACCTAGCAGTCGTCCTTACTAACACCACGCCTATTACACTACGTGCACATGTATATAATCTGCCGTCGCCCTCATAACATTTCTCTGAAATCAGAAACCTCGGCAAAGGGTACAAACCAAAATTGCCCTATAACATGATGCTCACCATCAAGCACATGCTCGTAGTCAACTGTCGAACTATGACTGAATTGTCACCATGATCTAGGGGAAACTCATCTATTTCTCCATAGTCCTGATATCAAACCAAAAAATAGTTCTCCCACCTCCCGTTGAAACAAATCCTGTAACGTACAAAGTCTTCCGCCTCACCGTGACTTTATCAGCTTGCAACCGTTTCCATACCAACTAAACTATGGTTTATCCCAGTCAACACACTACCTCCTAGCGCCTGCTATCAACATTTGACTTCAAAGTCCTGTCCACGGCATATAGCATGTGCCACGGACTGCTAAAATGAAGTCTTGCCATTGCCGTAATAATCCATGAAGTACACAGCCCGTTCTGTGGGCTGAACTCGGAACGGGTTCATTATTCAGCAATTTCGATGGTAGAAGATTGTATAGATCGTCATAGTTTTTTTCTACTGAACTCAAAACAAATATTTTGTTATTTGGCCGTCAGAGCGGGCACCATTTTTGACGGCTTCTTCAATTTTCGTTATGGAATGGGACGTCAGCGTAGCCTAGGACTAGATGTAAACTAAAATCGTTAGGTTGGGATTCGTCTGGCACAATGTAGCGGACAAAGGTAACGTACCTGACAAACTTATAAGCCAACCCATCCGAAGCCCGTTCGAAGCCCGGCCGGGTTTGCCACTTGGGAATGAACCTAGTTCATCACATATTGCATTTATTTGCTGTCAAAACCCACAGCTGAAACCACTTCCGGATTGACGATCTCCCCACGAATTCTAGGCCTTGATTAATCCCCTAGAATTGTAGTCGTTGGTTTTCTGCTGATACATCAATCCTAACGCCGAGCTGCAAAATGCTCCAGACTTCCACCTCTCCGGTCTCCTTCCAGACCGTGCCAATTGCTTGGGTAGCCATTGGTCCACTAGGCGTTGCTCTCGGATGACCGCACGGACTGAATTTATGAGATTGATCGGAGTGGACTATTTTACACGCTCAACGGTCATCAGTCAAACTTAAACTCACACTAGCCGGTGCTATGTAAAGCCTCTTACATCGCACGCCACTGCGATTACGATAGTTACCCGGGTTAAAAACTATCATAACAGATTCACCGGACCGCAAAGGCGGACTACCGTCTTCAAGCGAGATCACCTCATGGCCCAACATTTACATCCAGTACATCTTTCCATCGATCGTTTTGGTTCCCAAATCACGACCGAAATCCTACCATCACCGTTGCATTTTCAACCTACTTTTCCTATTTCGCCAACTTACGCAATCTTAGTCCATTTTTGCTTTCTACCCAATCATTTTCCTTATGAGCAGCCAGTCGCGTCTGGTGGGCCCGCCCATGCTCAGGCCTTAGTTCGTGATCTGCCGTGACTGGCAGAAATAATCTCTATGAAATAAAATACCAGCCACTCGCTGTTGGTCCAAACCTCTCTGTATTCTTTTGTTGTAAATACAGAAGCATTTATCCTTACATCCAACAATATCCGTTGTCGCCTCGGGTCTGGTCCTCTGCAAACCACTGCCATAGGACTTGCGTACCCACATTTCATCTCCTCATCTTGGCTTTGACGCATCTGCTTCATTGTCTCGTTCCAGCTGACAGTCTTTTCAATGGCCGTTTTTTCGAAATCCGAAACGTTCGTCATGGGATAAAAACAATTCAACCACTAGGCACAGGCCTTCCGGGAACTTTGGACGTGGGATTACCTACCGACCCTGCAGCTTTGGCAATGTTGGATCTCCAAAGGCACATCGTTTAGACCCGGCGATGTTGCCATCCTCGCTGAAAGCCACCTACATAAAAATGAGTGGCATATTGGAGTGATCTAGGACTGCCGTACAGAAATCGATGGCCTTGTAAGCACAGTGGTGGTGAAACAAACATTTCGAGGTAACCTCAAAACATGTTTGCTTGAAAGTGACAGTGGCGACGGCGACGTCGACTCGACAGACTAAGCTCAAAACAAGTCTACTGATGACAACTGAATATGAATTTATTTATTTACCCATGGGTCCCAACCCTTCACACAATCTTTGAAGTGCACTTACGTCTAATTTGATACGGGGTTTACTGTTTTCAGTGGAGTTAGTTTATCGAAACTCCAATGTAGCACACGACACCACATTGTTTGTGGAGTAGTTAGAAACTTTGGAACAAGCACTTTTTGACCGTTTGTAGAATCATATCTATCTCTAGGACCGCCAGTGCGTATTATTATCCAACCGGTGTTCAATTGGATATACGTTTTGAGCCAAACATTTTTTCACGGTGATTACATCACAAGTTGAACCCCTTGATGTTTCAAGTACCTTGTTGCCATCTTGATTCTTCATGGAGAATTCTCAGTCTTTATAATACCATGTACTTTATTGTCATTCGGGGAGCCTTTTGTGCTTCACGTTCCCTAATCTGTCTATGCATCCCGATCAAACCGAAGCCCTTTTTTCGTGTATCGATGATGACATATCATCTTCAGATGAAACTCGAAGACATGCATGTATGGATCATAAACTCAAGAAAACCTGCAATAGTGTCTGCGGTTGGCCAACACTAGGTGAAGCCCATGGCGACCGACGTATGCACTGACTTTGGGGTCTGGGTAAGTTAGAGCGAACCAGTTCCCTTATCCACTCCTTGGATGTTGACCGTTTCATGGGAGGATTTGGTGGGCGGTGTAAAGTACATGTGCGGAACTCCTCCCAAGTTGTCACATACTGGTATCGTTGGGACTATGTTCCTTATCTTATTGACTTTCGAACAAGTACAGCACGCATCAACCACTACACATGAGCATTTGTTTATATCTTTCACATATGCCGTGACAGATTTTTGCTTTGAACTCGGACTGCCGTGATGGTCGTATCTGAAAGCGACCCCTGCTGAACCTCAATTTTCGTTGCTAGGCGTTTTGGCCATACAGTTGGGGTTTGTACATAATTTATATGCGTGTAATTTGTTAATTCAGTGCCGTAGAATCAGCAAATCAATCTTGTTCTGAATTTGGGATTCGTTAATTGAGCTACGCGCTACTCACGACCAGAATAACCGCTACACGAGGTACAAAACTCATAGTATAACAAGGAGCGAGCAATGCAAGCCGAATTGTAGGTATGTAGGTGCTGTGGGTTTGTTCTCGTGGCAGGATGAGCTTCAACCCCCGCAATTGGTGTGACAGCCGTTTTGCTTTATCCCCGTGAGTAAAACTAACGGTTGGTATTGGAAAAACTAACTCACCTGGAAGTCGCGAAATGCGACAAAAAACGAGTTTAGCCAAAGTAACGCCCTAAAGCTGTTACGCAGTCCCAAAAAGAAATAGGTAAAACTTCGCTTTATGAAGGGTTATCACGAGCACGAAGGCAGCTATCATTTGGCAGTAAAGTCGCTTCACCATGCCGTTGGCCTGAGGATGATAGGCTGAAGTTTTCTTTTGTCTGCAACAGAAAGCGTTCAGTAACTGGTGGAAGGCACCGTAAAAATAAGGACAGCTGGGGGTGGTCTTGATAGAGAGGCAAACGAACTGACTTACCCGTCCAGTCAGAAATGCTTTTATAGCTTCCTCTGAGGTAGGACGGGAAATACGTGTGGCCTGTGGCCAGCGAGTGAAATGATCCACACGTGTGAGGATGTAGACGCGGCCCTTCGATGGCGGGAGGGGCCTTACGAGATCCACGTGCGCGTGGTGAAAACGAGCGTCCGGATCAGAGGATGTGCTTGACGTATATCTAGTCTGACGATGTACATCGCGCTGGCATTGGAGACAAGCGCGGGCTCAAAATCTTGGACTGCGTTTGAGACAATACCGAACTAATCGTTCGGTGACTAGTTTCACTGAGGCGGTTACACCAGGATACGATAAGTTGTGGAAACTGATAAACATTTGTCGGCGAAAACTGGCAGGAACTAGTGGTCGGGGTCGACTCTGTGACACATCGCGAATGATAGTTACGTCCGAGGTTGGAAGATTCATCAGAACTAGACGCAGACAACTGCTGTTTCTGAGCTGCTCAACCTCAGGATCTGTTGCTTGGGCTGCAGTGACTGCCTCTAGATCTATGTCCATTGGCGGTGGATCGTCAATATTGTGGACGCTTGAGAGTCCTTCTGCACAGGATTGTGTGCCCCAGAGACGTGTCAAATGTCCGTGGCAAACTGCGAAACATAGTATGGATGGCAAATCGTGCGTGATGAATATCAGGCAGAAGCTTATGAAAGGTTTGTGCTTCCTTGCAGAGCCAAAATGACATGTGCAATGGTTCGAAGTGCCTGAATGGAGTTATGACAGCAGTTTTAGGTACGTCAACATCAAATGCCGGGATTGGTTGCAGGCTCCAGCCAGGTCCATGCGGCTTACAACAGAACGACCAGACAGGGTAGAAGTTAGATCTTGAATGTGTGGAATGGGGTACCTGTCCGGGATAGTAGCCCTGTTGGGAGTCCCATAATTGTCACGGGGACGTCAGTCGCCATCTGGATCATAAGCCATGTGAAGCGGAGGCCGAAGGGCTATTAAAGAGGCGTATTATGTCTAATTCTGTCGTGTGTTTGAACTAAGCATGTGCTACTCAGAGCTTATCCGTTGAAAAACGACGTGGTCGGCTAAATGCTGGGGTCCCTTAGTGACAATATGACGGATGACGCTAGTGGTCACCGCGAGGAGGGGTCCGGATTGATTTAGCATTGCCGGGTAAATTAAGAAGAATTCTGCGTAGCGTTGTTTGGCTTGAGCCTTGGTGTATAGTGGTGTGGTGTGATAAGCGGAGGAATACGAACTGGTTACAGAAAAAGAAAGCTGACAATCGACATTTTTCCAGCATTGTGCTTCAAACAGGTCAAAGGGATCATGGAAATCGATACCTATTATGGAATGAGGGATATCTGCTACCATATCCACCTAGATGGAGGTGCGACGCAGGCCTAACTTCAGCCTAAGTGAATTATGGCCGTAAGCAGCAACCGGAGTGCCTTTGAAAGCACAAAGTTGTTGGGTTGATGGAATGGTTGTAGCATCTGTTTCTTTTGGTAGGACGCTCACCGCTGCACCGGTATAAATTAAGAACAGTTTATTAGAAATATAATCTCGAACGTGCAACAGACGACTGTTACTGTTGCTGCCGACCAGCTTGGTCGTCCGAACGCGTTGGTATATTAGTCTCCCAGTTTAGCACCTGGGAAGGTGCAACCAGCTTTGCAGCTTCGGCCGTTTTTGGGATTCTCTTCAGTTAGGTCAAAACCTGCCCCCGTATAGATTATATAACCGCTGGTCCTCGGTTTGTGACACGATAGCAAATATACTCGGCAGCGAGCAAAGAAGAACTCAGAACGCTGAAGCAGAACAACGTGTGTATTGGAGGAGCGCAACGGCGTGCAGACGACGTACAAAGGCGGAGCAAATGGTGCCGCCAGAATCAGTCACTGTTCGAATAAACAAATTTGTTAGTCTTTGTCGTCGAGTGCTGTATCGGTAGCACTACACTATCAGTCGCTCTCCATCTCTAATCGCTGTCCTTACTGTTCGGCCTATACCTGTCCCTCTTCTCCGCAGTCTGCTTCATGACCTCTCTAATAAGTTTGCACATATCTGTTTCGCTTTCACCTTTGGTCATTCTTGATTTTCCTCTCACTCCTAATTCGAGCCAAGACTCAGGATAATCCGATACCAGATCCATACAAACTTTCTTCAAAGTCCGGTATCGGACTATCCTAAGTCCTGGCGTGAATTTGGAATAAGAAAAAGCGCGAGAAATCGAATGCACTTGGCCTTAGTGGGCGATTTTCGTCCGCTGAAAGCGACATCTCGAAGGCTTTCACTTCAGGCAGCTTCCCAACAGTCGGCTCAGTATTTTCTCTAGGTGATTTAAGTGTCCGGCAGCAGGTTCCGCGTGTACAATCACATCTGTGAAATAAATCAAACATTGGCTCGGAATTAAATCCCGCAAAACCTCCTGCATTGGTCGTCAAAAGGTGGCTGGAGCTCTAAACAGACCAAACTGCATGGTCTAAAACTCGCCGGTGCCACGAACAATGTTTTTGCTCTATCTAGTTCCTCTACTTCGACCTGTCAATACCCTGAGGCCACGTCCGGTGACGTATAATAAGTTCCCCCAGGGAGAGCGTCAAACTGATCATTGATTCTTGGCCGTGGAGCGCATCTCTTTTCCTGACCGAGTTAAATTTGCTGCAATCCACGCATTACCTTTAGATACCATTTCTCTTCCTTACTGGCACAACAGGTGAAGACCGTGGTGACTGCGATGGTTGGATAATGTTGTTTTGCAACGTATTTGCCATTATCTTGTACAGCTCCTACTGCAGTGGTGAAGGGATTCGACGTAAAGGGACTACAACGGGCCGAGCGTCACCAATACCTACCCGGTGCTTCGAGCGACGTTTGCCACCCAGATCTTAGCAGCCCAAGCAAAAGCATCAGTGTTTTATCTGTAGCACTGCCCCCTCTCCAAACCTTTTGTGGCCTCGGCAGTACCCTGAGAGAGATGGACAAAGAGGGTGTTTAGTAGAAGGGTTGCTGAGGCATCCACTTCAGTCAGAATAGTAATAAGGTTTCTGGCCTGCACACTGAGAACAACGAGGTGTGGAATAACATCTGAAAGCCCGCTTGAGAGCGGCCATCAGGTTGTCCTAAGAGTGTTTTCCTACCGTGGAAGCCGTCATCCGAATGCTGCCTGAGTTTGTTTTGGCAGTAATTTGTGGATGGTACCGTTCCATAATATCATCCGCTAGTTTAGCCACTTCTTTGAGGCTAAGATGACTAGAAACCTCGAGTAGAGCCTGAAAACTGGTTGCTCACCGCTGTACCCACGAAACCCTAAGGTCTTTCCCCTCTGAAGGTTGCCCTGATAGCAGATGCATTTATCTCAGTAATGGATAGGGTTTCTTACTACCTAGCTCCGTTTTCTGTGCTAGCCTTTTCAATCTTGACGATTCTGACAGCGGGGGAGATGCAATTACCGGTTCCTTCGAGACCGTGTTACAATCGCTACTGCGAATTACTTTGCGTATCTGGGTAGCAACGTCAAGAGCAAGACCACCAACTGCCAAGGAATAACCAGCACGCTCGCTTGTGATTCTTTGTGTCTCAAATGCCGCCTCTAGCATCTAGAACCAGAACTGAGGCTCCTCAGTAAAACACTCAGGGACGGTCAGAGAAACTGCCAAAACTGACCGTTCCGAGTCGGGCCAAAAGTCGTTGCTTGCCACAGGTGCAGTGGTATATCAAACGCAAAATGACGTATGGAGGTCAACTGAGCAACCGTGAACGACACTTGTAATACAGATGTACGAAAGATAATAAACAAGTATCGTAGCCGTAATTGGGGTTTGCCTTTTATATAGAAGAAACAATATTTCACAGAATAAATGTAATTCAAGTACTGACAGGGGGCTGTGAGGGAACGAATTTGCTATTCGGGGTCACCATTTTGGGATTCTTTTGTGTTAAGTCAGGACCTGCCCCCCTATGAAGTCTCTAGTCAGTGGTCCTCGGTTCGTGACACAGTAACGAATATACTCGGCAGCGAGCAGAGGGGCGGAGCTCAAAACGCTGGAGCAGGATAACTTATGTATTGGAGGAATGCAACTGAGCACCGGCCTTGTATGCAGGCGGTGCAAGGGGCGCCACCAAATTCGGTAAACGTTCGGACGAACAAATTTGTTAGCCTTTGTTATGGTGCGTCATACCGATAGCACTGTCCTTGCTCCGTCTAAAAAGACTTTCTCAGTAAGCAAATGACTGGTTGTACACAATTTTCAAGAAGAGCACGCACGACAGCAAGAGGAACATCAGTTATAAAAATTAAATTATACCTCGGAGAAAGCCACCGGAGTGTGACACCACACTTATTTTTAGTTATTTGCATGCGATGAGCATTTCAGGAGTTTCTGTTTAAATAAGGAGTTAATGGACAAAATATTGAGCAGCCAACTGGCCCAGTGAGAAAAATTTAGAACAAAACGAGCTTTGTACCTATGACGAACAAGTATAGAAGATAATTCGTGAATGCTTTTTTCGGCAGAAGGTTTGTCAACAGTGAGGTCAAACGTGCAGGATCCGAATAGAAACCTCTAAGAATAATAGCGAAGCCAAAGCGCAGAATGCTACGGATACTGGGGATACACCTGTTCGGTTTAATGGAAACACTGAATTTAATAAATGACCAACAGCAGAGAAGTCGATCATGTAGGGCTCTGCTTAGATGGCGAATAACAACGCTCTGGTGTGACTCAACACCTTTGTTACCTCTCTATCTATAGTTAAGACACTTTTGAAGAGCGGCATGCTCGACAATCTGATCAGACGGCAATTTTCCGACTAAACAAGCCGGAATGAATATACATGGATTTCAACACGCTAGATTCCTTTTCCCGGGGTGTCTCAAGACTCTCTGATCTGGGTTTAAGTTTTGAGAATGTGCTAGATGGTGTAAGCCGACAGAGCATGACTTTGACTTCTACAGCTGTGCAAGTAAGTCGAGTTAAGCACTTGCTTAAATCAATGGGTAGTCACTGCAAATACGTGATTTTGGTAGCACGCACGATTTGCGGACTCGATTCCCGTCCAGCGAATGGAGACCCAGAAAGATAGCAATTGACGGGGTTTTAGGAATTATATTGGTTGCCCTGTATAACTGACAGGAGAAGGGATACTAAATGCGCTAATGACGAGAGCTGATGAGCTGGAGCGCGCCTTGCCATTTGTTACGTAGTGTGATGTAAGTTTCGATGAGCAAGCCCTTTCCGGTACCAGGTGGACTTAAACAACTCAGATTTCAAGCTACCAGCCGAGTGAAGGAACTGATGCTGGCCCGAATCCCTGACCTAATGAAAAGCTTGGTCAAAGTTTGCTAAGCCAGTTGCGTACCTCAACGGATGACTGGTGAGGATCACCCAAATGTCCCAGAGGATTTCTAAGATAGACTTATGTGTCCGACCGAAGGAGATTATAATACCGCACTGGTTTAATCGGGTCTAGATGAGTGAAAGTACCTTGAAGTACTTTTGTCCCGACTATGAGCCACTTTATGTGACTGAGAAGAAAGATTCGAAAAGGAAGATTGCCTCCAGCTAGAGGAGGGTCTGGCACCAGGGTTGGCCGCTTTTGGGGGGCAGTCATCAATCCCAAGTAATCCTAAGTGGAAATACCTATTTACAAACAAGGTGCGCCTAAGAGCTAAGCTAGCAATTGCATTTTGATGTGGTTTGTGTTTGCAAAGCCGTTACAAGATGCCTTTTTATCAATCCATAAAGGAGAAGACCTGGTAAACGGTTACACGGGGGTAATCATTTCGCTTTCACATATTTACCGTAGTGCTTGACCGACAGGGATCATTCTGCACTGAACAAATGGATTGCCAGATATTTTTGAACTCAGTTATGAAATGGGCTTTTCACAGAAAAATTCCGGAATATTTTTAAATAAGCTGATGTGTATCATATGGGTAGTATAGAGACGTTAAAAAAGTGACATCGGTGTGCGATTTACGGAGGACTTGTAGCAATGGCCAACTTCGTTCAACCTTTACCACGTTTATTGTTTAACTGAACGCTGACTGCCAACCGCGGTTGACATTTGACCGGTGCTCTTGCGCACGCTCTCACGCACGCTCCCAAATACGCGCTTACCACTATCTCTCCCAATCAGCTTCTCCTTCTCACGGGTCGTATAGAAAACTGTTCTGGTTAATATATCTGTACAGCCCCGAGCATTGGAGTAACGTGCAGGTGGTCCACGCAGTACAAAGGACCAAAGCACGCGTTTACTAAGGAAACTGCGAAGTAAAATCTAATGAACCTTGAAGACTAATAAAATAAGAACTTGTAATCCTGAGCCAAAAATCAAAAACCCTCAGCCAATGGAAAGAGAATTATGTAACTGAGTTTCAACCATGCAAGAACTGACAAGTAGGGATGTGAGCCCAGTAATACCCCAAATAGTCACTCTATCAGGATTATTCTGTGCATCGTGATAAGTAAGGTCCAGAGCTTGTTGTGAAATCGTGGATTGTACACTCCGAGCATCAAAAATGAAAATGGGTTCCGTTTACATTGGGATAAAAGCGTCTGGAAAACGTGTAACACATTCCCTGGCCAAACCAGTGAACCAGTGCCAAAAAGCTGGCTTCCATTTGAGAAAGGGCAAATGGTGAGGGACTCGTCAGTCTAAAAGCTGGATCACGTGTAAAGACACCTTAAATGTGTCTGACTTCATCACAGGTAAGACATGTAGATCATCAGTGTGACGTGTGAAACCAAAATGTTCATAACCAAATTCGAGCTTGTGAGTTGGATTTAAGATGATTCAGTCTGTGAAATACAGTCTGATTGCCGCGATGACCAACTGCGAATGTGGTTTTGGTGCGTCAATCGACTTGGTGCTTATTGGAATTAAACAAAAAGGACTACAATGCAGAAGCTCCAGCTTTAACATCCTGATACTGTTCACAAATACGGTGAGAAGTCTGTTCAGTTGCAAGTAGTACCTTCTGTAGTAAACCTGGCAGGTCAATCCGAGCAATCGAGCGATTTCGCGGTCAATCTTCCAGTCGAGGATAGTGGTTGCAGTTCACTCTCAGTCTGCACCTGAGGCATGAGTCCACGTACTGACTGGTCTTCAGTTCTAGCAATGCGATTGAATCTGGCTTTTACAGCAGCAACGAAGTTGAATGGCTTGAAGTATTGTTAGAAAATGTTTTCCTGCTTGCCATAGGGCAGGCTAATAAGAGCTGCAAGAACGGCCAAATTCTGCACGAGACCTTATGCGCTCATCCCAGTGAGATGGTTGAAAAATGCCGTTTTTCTCGGACCATGCAGATGGTCCTGGGTTATGCACCAATCGTAAAATGGTTCCGTGCAGTTTTCAAACTTTGCGGACGTAGAATTTTCCTGAAGGCTTTCAGCCGCAATAGATCCTGCGTGAATTCCTACGTGGGACGTCAAATGCAAATTTGAATGGATTGAATAGGCCCAGAACTATTTAGAGTTAGGAACCCTATAAGTGCGCAGAACGCGGTGTATTATTTTCCATGCGCCCAATCACCTGCAGTACAGGTATGTATTATAACACGGAGAGTGCAATGAAGCTAAGTAGAGAGAGTCGTTTTTGGGTATTTAATTACCGTTACACCGCTTTCTATGTCATCATTCTCCATTACGTCGCTTCGCAACTTGACGAGCCGGGGGAACGCTTAACTTGGGTCTGTCAGCTAGTTTAGTTGCTGAACTGCTAAAATTATTAACGGACGATCGAAGTGGGCCAGGTATAACCGGACTATAGGGAATACGATGAAAGCTAGCGGAACTATACACTGACATGCTGCAAGGTGGTGGTGGACTTAATAGCAGTCCGTGTTGATGTGGTACCAGGTGAGCTTGTTGCTGTTTTCGTGCTGATGGAAAATCCTTCAGGCTCTGAATCACACCGGTATCCAAATATCAGCTAAAATCTAACAGGCCACGGCGCCCTCATCTTTCTTCTGTTTCAATCCAACAAGCATCTCGCAAACCAGCAGCTACAGAAAATGAGTGGGGCGTGGTCAGAAATGGGTGGAATACTCGACAATCCGTTGTGCCGTCGCCATGTCCTCGAACCAAGTGGGGAAAATAACTCGCTGCAACGTTCACAACTGATGGTTGCATCAGCAGTGTAGCAGGCTTACAGTCAAGGTTTTCCGACTCTAACTGGACAATCTTGGACTGATCTGAACGTGCAGAGAATGCGTCAGATCAAGAAGAGTTTTTTGAAAATGCCCTCAACACTATCAGAAAATTACTGGCATCTGTAACGAAAAGACTATCCGCACAAAATCTCGCTCAGCTGTAGTTAACCTAAACACTGGGTGTATTCCAGGCTATAATTAGAGGTATGTAAAAGACAAAATATTTTATGATTCTCTTAAGTTAAGTCAAAACCTGCCCCCGTATAGATTATATAACCCCTGGTACTCCGTTTGTGACAGGATAGCAAATATACTCGGCAGCGAGCAATGAAGAACTTAGAACGCTGAAGCAGAACAACGTGTGTATTGGAGGAGCGCAACGGCGTGCAGACGACGTACAAAGGCGGAGCAAATGGTGCCACCAGAATCAGTCACTGTTCGAATAAACAAATTTGTTAGTCTTTGTCGTCGAGTGCTGTATCGGTAGCACTACAGGGGACTCCCCCTAGAAGGCCGACGCACTTGAGCTTCGACTCGTGATGGGTACGCTGGCTTCGGTGGCGAGAGATGTTTTCTATGCTTATTGCCGCGGCCAAACACAACAGCGAAGCCAGCACAAGCCGTTCTCCATGACTCACACAGGTAGCTTGGGTCGATCTCAAAGTTGCGTCCTCCTCCACATTCCATCCGACCGGGGTAAATCCTGCTTGTGACTTGGCAGTGGTGATTGTGTTGCAGGGTTTGTCGTTGTCGGCATATCCCAAAGTTCCGTTTGCCTGTAGTTTTTATTGCCTTCGTAAACGAGCCAACATCTGGCTTCAACTGAGTCCAGTATCAACCCGACGAGCGCTGTTTTTGAGTCATTCGAGATCCCGGAATTCCATATGGTTCTGTCGGCCGGGACGAGCTGAAAGGCAAGAAACACAAGGAAGCTGCGGCTCACAGCGTGACTTCGACTGAGAAAGACATACCGGCGCAATACAGGCTGCCGCTACCCTTGTTGTGATAACCACGTGGTCGTGCATCTATGCATAATAAAACTATGTACAAGTAGAATACGGAGAGTAAACGTGAGTGTGTACAACTGCTACATGTTTGCGAAACCTCGTTGGCTGTCGCAGCTCACGGCCTCGTCGATTACTTCTGTCGACAGGTGCGGCTGTCTTCCGTGGGTTTGGTTTTTACCAAGTGATGAGGAGTCTTTAACGGAAGTAACAGGGGCCGACTCGGGGCCACTAACCGAAGGCTGCGAGCAGGTTGGGACATTGGGGTGGTTGTTCGGGGTGGGTTCTACCTTGATGACGGATGGTTTAAGGCGGTCCATGCTGATGGTCTCTTTCCTGCCCTCGACGTCCACCACGTGTTTCTTTTCTTTTCGCTGGACGACGCTGAACGGGCCGGAGTAAGCCACTTGTAGTGGTGATTGCACTGCATCTACTCGAATAAACATATGGCTGGCGGTCGCTAGAGTGGTAGGTGTGTGGGCACTGAGAGTTTGCTTGCCTGACGGGGTGGGCTTTATCACCCGCATTTGGTGTGACAACTGTTTTGCGTAATCCCCGTAATTAAAACTCACAGACGGTAATGGAGAAACCAACTCATCTCGAAGTCGTAATGTGCAACCGCAAAGCAGTTCAGCCGCCGTAACACCCATGTCGGCTTCAACGGTGTTACGCAGTCCTAAGAGAACGATCGGCAAAACTTCACTCCATAATGGGTTATCACGAGCACGAAGGGCAGCTTTCTGCTGGCAATGGAATCGTTCCACCATGGCATTAGGCTGAGAATGATGGGCCGTAGTGTTGTCTTCTGTGCAACCGAATGCGTTCAGTAGCTCGTGGAAGGCGCCGTCAAAATGAGAACCGCGGCCAGTGGTCACAACGGAAGGGCAAACGAACTGACTCACCCAACTAGTTAGAAAGACCTTTGCAGCTTCCTTGAGGTTGGAAGAGGGATAGGTGTGGCCTGTGGCCAGCGAATGAAACTATCTACGCAAGTGAGGATGTAGACAGCCGCTGGATGGTGGAGGGGGCCCCACGAGATCCACATGCACATGATGGAAGCGTCCGTCCAGCTCGCAGAATGTGCCTGACGTAGAATTGATATGAGGATGCATTTTAACGCGCTGGCGTTGAAGACAAGCGCGGGCCCAAAGGCGTACGTCACGTTTGACGTAAGGTCAGGCAAATCGTTCGGTGACTAGTTTCACTGAGGCGGTTACACCAGGGTACGATAAGTTGTGGAAGCTGATAAAACTTGTCGGCAAAAGCTGGCAGGAACTGGTGGTCGGTGTCGACTCTGTGACATATCGCAAGTGATAGCTACGTCCGAAGTTCGAAAAGCCACTGGCACTAGGTGCAGTGAGCTGCTGTTTCTAAGTTGCTCTACCTCAGGACCTGTCGTTGGGGCTGCTGCGATTGCTTCTAGGTTTTTGCCCATGAGTAGTGGGTCGTCGATATTGTGGACGCGTGAGGGTGCGTCTGCTACGGAATTGTGTGCCCCAGAGGCGAGTCGAATGTCCGTAATAAACTGCGAAACATCGTCTGAGTGGCGAATCTCGCGTGGCGAATATCGGTCAGAAGCTGGCTGGACAGCGCACACTAGTGGTTTATGATCTGTAAACAATGTGATCGGTTGGCCCTCGAGTGTGTGCCGGAAGTGTCGGATACCGAAATAGATTGCCAGCAGTTCTCTGCTGAACGTACTATATCGGGGTTCCGTAGTCTGGAGACGCTTGGAGAAGAAAGCTATTGGATGCCATGAATTGTTGACGAATTCCTGCAAACCTGCTCCTGCAGCTGAGTCCGAGCATCTGTTTCTAATGTCAGGGAAGCAGAAGGATCGGAATGTGAATGGAGTGCTATGATGGCGATAGCTTCCTTGGTCAAAGTAAACGCTGCCTGCGACATATCGAGAGAAATGAAATTCCGCTTTCCTCTACG
The DNA here is from genome assembly GCA_948099385.1 of Fasciola hepatica. Classification (NCBI taxonomy): domain Eukaryota; kingdom Metazoa; phylum Platyhelminthes; class Trematoda; order Plagiorchiida; family Fasciolidae; genus Fasciola; species Fasciola hepatica. Next base: position 2,981,747 of record CANUEZ040000117.1, read on the forward strand.
TAAAAGGTCCGTTAGAGGCTACATTATTTCGGCGCAGTGTAGGATAAAGCGGCGATAAAAGTTAATCAAGCAGGAAAATTGACGCAATTGTCTGGAGGAGTGATGTTCAGGATGGTGGTGAATTGCCGCCACCCGGTCAGGTAGAAACTGCATGCCCAAGGCTGAGATTTCGTGACCTAGGAACGTGATAATTGTCCTACCTAATTCGCACTTGGTAGAGATGATATTTACACCGTGTTGGCTAGGGCGCTCAAAAAGAGCGCGCAGGTGTGCCATGTGTTTTTCTTTTGAAGGGATTGCCACCAAAATATCATCTAAGTATACGTAGACATTCTTCAAACCGCGTGTTGCTTCATGCATAAACATTTGAAAGGTTTGAGCTGCATTGCTGAGCCCAAAAGTCATGCGCGAAACTCGACTGGTTTGAATGGAGTTGTGACAGCCGTTTTAGGGATGTCAGCCTCAGCTACCGGGACCTGGTGGTAGTCTCTAACGAGGTCAATTCGGCTGAAAATAGAACAACCAGACAAGATAGAAGTTAGAACCTGAATATGTGGAATGGTGGTACCTGTCTAGGATAGCAGCCTGGTTGGGGGCCCTATAGTCACCGCATAGGCGCCAGTACCCATTAGGTTAAGAAGCAATGTGGAGGGGCGAGGCCCAAGGGCTACTGGACGGGCGTATTATGTCTAATTCTATCATGTGTTTGTACTCATCCTGTGCTAAGCGGAACTTGTCTATCGTCAAGCATCGTGGTCGGCTAAATGCTGGGGGTTCTTCACTGACGATATGGTGGGCAACGTTAGTGGTCAACGCGGGAAGGGGGCCATATTCTTTTAGCATTGCCGGGCAGGCTGAAAATAGGTCTGCGTACGAGTGTTCGGCCTGCGGTTCGATGTATAGGGGCATGATGTGATTCACCGGGGAATACGAACCGGTTACGTCAAGAGAGATCTGCCGGTGGACAACTCTCCAGTCTAGTGCATCGATCAGTAGGTCGAAAAGGTCAAGGAAATCGATATGATATGATATGATGGTATATTTCTCGATCGTGGTCGAGACACACGCGCCAGCGCATGATCATGGTGTACAACGTTACTCAGAACAATGAACTATACAGTTATTTTAAGAAGGCGAGTATAAAACGTGAGAAGCAAAACGATATAGCTACAGATAGTTTGAATCGACCGAGGTGATAATGGTTTGCGCGGCAAATACGGTTTAGTTTCGAATTCGAGTCGGTTGGTCGTGGTCCGTGGAAATACAAAATATGTCGTGGAAATATATCGCATAGGATGTATTATAAACCAGAGTGGTGCAAGCTGTGGATAACGGAGGCCCATTGGGGTTCTGTGCACGGAATAAGTTATGAACATGGAGAGATGAAAGAAACGGGAGTATACTCGTGAACTTTGTTGAGTATGAGGAGAACGGCTCTGTATGAAGACAATGGTGGATAATCCCGGTTATAAGAAACGGAGTGCGTCATGAAAATGGGAGACATGAGCAAACTTTGTGGGAGTGGCCTAGGAAACGATGATTGTGGAGGAAACAGCAATCCATATAAAAGGTGAGTTTAGGATCAAGGCCAATAACCCGTATCATTCAGAAAAAAGGGAGCGCAACCTGAAGGCCTTGAATTGGTGAGGAGTCAATTTTAGGCGTGATGCCAATCGGAAGTAAAATGGAATTTCGCAAGTGGAAACTGAGTGAAAAAATTCCGCGCAGGCTCGCGCCTTATTGTTCTGTTACGCTGACAAAAAATATATTGTCTTGTGGATTCTCAGTTATATCGGTGTCATAACTGGGAACCACGGATGGGAGATAAGTGGACTCGCGTTCGGATGGCGTATCGAATTTTAATGAATAAAGGATTCCAGTCTTGCTTATTCTGGCTCTGTTATTGGATTGTTTCACGTGATATCAAGGTGACGTGTAGCATCCCGTGGGTATGGTTCATCAGGCGGGGTAAGGGACGTGTCAATCAATCAGTAGGAATCGGCCTGTGAACAGTTATTTGTGAAGACTCCAGCAGTGACATCAGTAGTGGAGGTGTTGCGCCAGAAGACGCCTATCAATCTACTGGTAAGCAGTTGGGAGTGGTCAGGTCGTGTGGCTCGATTGCAATCCCGTTCCGTATAAAAGGTGCCATTTAGGCTTCTGTCGGTACAGGTCAAAGTGTGGGCATTGGTCACCGAAAGTGGAGCCCGGAAGTGGGCGACGTCAAATCTGAAATAAATGATGTTAGCAGTCTGGACGTGGTTCCAGCTGTTAGTTATTATTATAAATAGCGACAGTTAGTGATGAGCTGGTTGGCTTTATGTGAGCCCTGAGTGGCACATTATATAATCCGAGCTGGGTTTTAGTTCGAGAGCTAAAGTAACGTCGGGTTGCAGGGGGTTGATAAGTACTACTACAGGCTAGCAAGATAGGTTGAAGCGGGTGGGCTGCTGCGTCTGCATTTCAAAGGGTAAATGGCTTGCACGCAATTAGAGGTTGTAAAGAGCATTAAGTAAGACTTCGGGAAGAACCACTAGGGCATCGGTGGTAACGTGCAGAGAAACGTGGACGTGAGTTCATCTGTGCTCCTTCTCGGTAGTGCCAACCTACTGAGATAAAACTTAAAAGTGAGAGGGAAAATCTCATGACGTGGTGGATGCATGAATACCATATTTGTTATAAGGTTGAGGAGGGATAGTCAGTGGGGAATGGAAAACATAGACGGTTCTCCGTGTTCATTTTTTGTAGACCTAAGTGAGGCAGGTGTTGGTCACCTGTCGCCCCTGTAGTGCTACCAATATGCTACCGTATGTTGTTCATGTCAGTGGGCTTAGAGTCCAGGCTGCAGTAGTGATTGTAGTTGGCAGGGGACTGTGGTTACAGTTAGGTATGGTTGTAAACCTAAACGTGGCTTGGACGCTAGGACATCGGGAAGGCCGCTTTCTAAGAGAGATGACGGAAGGTGGAGGGGCATAGTTGGAATAGGTGACCGGTTTTCACTGTGCTCTGATCTTTCTCTTTCTTATTTATTTATTATTATTATTGTTTTCCTTTTCCGGGCTTCACCGCTGTTGTAGTTATTCGTCAGGTATGTCGGTACGCTGTCCAGGTCAACGAGTTGAAATTCAGGGCTATGGTAGCGATTGTATTTGACGTCGACATGCATGCTAGGTGTGCTTATGGGGGGTATGGGGTGGCTGAAACTTAGAGCGGGGGATGGGTAGGCGTGAGTGGAAAGTCCAGTGCGTTTTCACGCCAGTCAGTCTCGTGCGTGGAAACCAAAAGCTTGTCGAGCGGACAAGGGCGATGTGGGGTTTCCCCTTTCACAGGATCAGATCTGAGCTGATGGGAGACATACCCCGCGTTGCCCTTTCGCTATTATCGGTATAGTTTCTATTAGGCTATCTAGGATAATCCCTAAAACTATAGCTCTAAGGTCTGTTGTCCGACCCAGAAAAAATCAAGCAATTTTTTCTGAACACTATTCTCTGGGACTACCCGGTGGTAAAAGATTCACACAAAAGTAATCTTTGAACTTATCTCAGTGTAGGAGCTAAACGGAATATCAGTCTCAGTCAAACCACACTAGCAGATTCCAAGATACCACTCAGGGAACCACCCTCGTAAAAAGACTTGCGTAATACATCCAGAAACTTTCAAACAACACCATCCGCAGAAACTGCCTGCAATTTTTAGCTGAACAACTGATACATAATTAGTTCCGCCGATATTGACCTCCCGTGGCTAACACTTCCTTCCCCCCTAAGGCCTACATATATTGGCCATACTCTACACAACCCCCTGCTTCCGTATAACTTTCTTACCCTCGCACACTGCCACATTTTATCCGATTGGCCATCCACATCCTCACCACCATAGATACGCCTACATCTCCTCCCAGCCGACCCAAAATCACTGTCAGCAACCGCCGTCGCAAGGCCGCTAAACTGCAAAACTCACCGGATAATTGCTCAGTCTCTCTAGTAGATATACTTGGACATGCTAATAGACAAACTACGGAAATGAGCAAAAATCTGAGTAGTCTTTCCTCTCGCATTGACTCCGCTGATCAGATCATCGGTCAACTGATGCCTATAGCATTCTTGCTTGATCCAGCCGCACACCATACTCCAACCAATCTACTTCTGGCCACGAAGTTTGTGGACACAATTGCCTCGGAAATCTTTAGACGGATAAAAAAGGCAAACAATGCGATTGTGTTTAATATCCCAGACCGAATACCTCTCTCATCCGCTAAAGATATGATCTTAAGAGCTTGCAACCTTGACTCACAACCATGCCACTGTGTTAGACTCCGCAAAACTTCCCTGCGCACCACCTGCCCACTGTTGTTCCAGTTTGCAAATGAAGTTGTCGCCAAGATTTTTATCAGCCGGCAATCGCTAGTCGTAGCCAAAACCGACCTCAAGTGCGCCAAGATGTTTCCTGACAAGACCCCACTGCAAAGAGAAGTGCACAAGAGTCACGCCCAGAATAGTAACCCCGGTGTTAGTGCGACCAACAGTTCACCCCGAAACTCCGGTGCACCTATCACTAGCCATCACCCGATGTTGCCATCCATTGCAGAACACAATTCAACCGTAGATTTAGACAGTACGCCAATTTCCTCACCCAAAGAGCCACCTGGCAAACGCTCCAACATTCAGAACAGCCCAAGCAAATCTATAGACTGGAACAAGCGCCCTAGCACCCACAAAACTGATGAGGGTTCCCCCAACTCATCCACCCGCGAGCTCATGTTCTCCACAAGCCTAAATGACCCCATCCCTTCCACTAGCACCAATTCGGGTTATTCAACCACACCTAAAAACCACTGCATTATCAACCCACCTCCTTCCACACCCATGCAACCTGTTACCTCTAGCATTGTCGATAACTCAACCAGGTCCCTAAGCCCACCCGCTGCTCTCACTCATTCGCCACCAGAATGTACCTGGTTACCCCCCCCCCCGGCCACCACCGCTGATTAGCCCGTCAGTGCAGATCGACCCTCAGAAGTTAACACTTCGTCGCCAAAAAAAACAAGGCCCATCAACATAATGCACATGCAAACTATAAGGAAATGGCTCAGTCGAGTGAAACTTTACCAACTTCCTATACGCCTGTTGATCCTACCTTTCCATCCCGGCTAACTGCCTTATCATTCCCACCCTACCTTTACCTACCTTATCCCCCCCAACCACTGCTCCATTACATTACTATCCGCCACACCAACTATTCTATAACTCTACCGCTACCCAGTCACTCCCTGGGAGCCATCTCCGTGCCCCACCTAGCTACACACTCCCACAAGACCCATCTACGTCTCTTGGCCCAGTACTGCCATCCGTCCGTGGCCGCTTTTTTCCTGCCGGCCCCCTCCGAGAATATTCCCCGCATTCAAACTACTCTCCCAAACAGCACCTCCCCATCCCTCTTTCCTTACACTGTCCTTCTCCAGGCTTCAATTCATCAAACCCGTGGAACAACTGAGGTCCTCCCCCCCATCCTTGCCCTATATAGGCGACCACACCGTACCCTACAAACTACTACCATGTAACCCATCGGTCAATCCCCCAAGCCCAGTTACTACTCCCCCTGGTGACACCCTCCTGGCTGACAAACCGGCTGCCGGAAGCATATTCGGCCCCAATAATCTTCCGCTACCCTCACGCGGAGCTTTAGCGCCTTGTAATCTCAAAGTTACAGGCAGAGTTTCCCTCCTACTGTTGGATTCCCGTTCGCTGTTGAACAAAATTAACCACTTGAGGAAACATGTACTTGCTTCTAGCTTTGACATCGTTCTGGTTACAGAAACATGGTTAGCCGACCACACCCCAATTGACGTTGTCTCGTTGGTAGGCTATAACTCATTTCGAGTAAGCAGAGTGAACCGCCAAGGCGGTGGTTGTCTCGCATAAATTAAACATAGATTAACTGCCACCCGCCTCCACCACCCAGCGCTTGATTGTATTCCCGACTCTCTTTGGCTTTCCGTCCTTATTCCTGGAAACGTGTTGCATATTGGGTGCGTCTACCGCGCACCTACCTCTAGCTACTCTGATTTCCAGAATATCATTAGGGCTTTCGAGTACATTTCTACTCTATCCTTAGGTCCGAAGATCATAGAAGGAGACTTTAACAATCCGGGTATTTGTTGGAATGCGATGACTGCCCCCTCCCATTTATCCAATTTCCTTCTGGACACCCACGCTGCAGGATAGACACAGCATGTCTCCACACCAACAAGGCATAACAATATCCTCGATCTGGTGTTCACTCATGGCCTCCGTGATGTGAACGTCTCCGTCACACTAAACCTCCCGGGTTGTGACCACAAAATGGTCATATGTCACTTCAATGTTACACATGAATCATGCCTACCTGAAGTTGTCGAAATCAAAAACCAAAACACCTACAGACTGACTAACTGGGCCCAGTTGGCTACCTCCATCCGGGGCGTTGACTGGTCCGACTTCTTCCTCACATCGGATCCGCAAAAAGCAGCCGATGTGTTCTATGTCAAGTTGCTTTCCTCCATAAATTGCCTTACCTCAACCGTTAGACATATTGGAGCCAAGATTACCAAAATTGACAGACTTCGACAAAACATTTGTAAGCTCCAGAACTCTTTCCTCAGGAATCGAGACTTCTCTTTGGTACACAGAATAAGCCGATTCTGCCGTGATCACTATGCAGCAACTGAGAATAAACTCAAAAAGCAAGAATGGACTGCCCTACAGCAGCCTCACAGTGTGAAGCTTCTCTCAAGACTGCTAAAATCTCGCAACTCGCGCAGCAATAGAAACAATATCCCATTCCTTATTCAAAATGGGACCCACCTTGTCTCGCCAGAAGATATGGCTGAAGCTTTCAACTGCTATTTCACCTCAGCTCTTATAACGGGCACAAACCCTCCACAATTCTGCGATCCGATGCTCACACAGGACGAGATATCAACCATAACTTTTACCATGGCCAACATCAAGCAATTCCTGGCCAACACGAAACCCTCCCACCACCCAGGGCCTGACGACCTTCCACCTGTCCTACTGCGATCTGGAGGACCTGACCTAGTGCTCCTATTGCTGAACCTCTTTACACTATCTATGTCGTCCGGAGTCTACCCAGCTCAATGGAAAGCATCCTGTATAATTCCAAAACACAAAAATGGGCCTTTGCATGATCCGGGGAACTATCGCCCAATAAACCACACTTCGATTGTTTCCAGGCTCATGGAGAGGATAGTAAAGGACCAGCTTGCAAATTTCCTGACTTCTCGGAACCTCATCAACCCAGCTCAGCATGGGTTTCTAAAGTCCCGTTCGTGCCTCACGTGTTAGATGGACTTCCTCAATTTAATCACTTTTAAAGCTGATAGCAGCAAGTCAATTATCGTCATCTTTCTCGACATGACTAAAGCGTTCGACCGTGTATCTCACGCCCGCTTTCTGCCAAAAATTAAATCCTACTGACCCCTTTCTGTCCTAACGCGTAACGTGGCATTTATTCGCTTCAGGCAGCCAGTTCGGTTATTCGTCAAGACCGAGTGAGTTGGTGTGATCAATCGGCTGTTTCCCAAATCCAACTGGCAGTGACCTCTGGTCAACAAGTCCACCCCGAGAAGGACGTAACACGGACTTCGGTTGACGACTATTACCGAGTGTTGCAAGCTATACCCCGTTATATCTGACTTCACCATTGTAACCTTTTTTGTGATGATTTTGGCGCCGTTGGCTGTGATTAGGCAATAAAAACACGCCTGTCGATGATAATCTCCAATTTTTTCCTAAGGCTGACGTTCTCATCAATGACCGCGAGGAGCCCTTATCTATCAGTCCTAGCAACGCCATACCTTTTAAGCAAAACTCAACTAATAAGCGCTGGTTTTTGTCGTTTCACGAATGGCCGGTATATAGGTGACGTCGGCTGTTGACAACTCAACTTCTTGTATGACCACGGGATTGAAAGGTCGACACCACGACCGACTGGTGAACGGACGCCGATATCCATAATGCCCGTTACCTCTTGTCCACGTTTCCCACCTGCGACTGAACCCACTACTATCCCGCAGAAAAAAGCCTTGCTGCACACTGTTCTATTTGGCAACGTCATTAAGCTCTTGTTATTCAGCCACCCTTAGGGCACATTCTAAGTTACCTGTGGGATTCAACAGTAATTTCTTCTGAACATTTGGGGTTCTCGCACCCTCAGCGGTTGTTCCAGTATCCGATCGCCATGCCACTCACTCGAGATGTTCGGCCAGGCTCTTTCAGCCCGAGTCGATAACTCACGGGCGAAGGTGCAAATATCTCCGTCATCCTACTGGTGGCTTGCACTGAACAGTTGTCTATACCCCATCGGCACCAACGAAGAGTCTATAAACCTTCCTAACTCTGTGAAATTACACTCCGAAAATGTTCGTCCGGCAATCCCAGCCTCGGAATAGTTCACAAGTGCATCGTCATCAAGCAGTGATAAAAGGATATTTCTTCGGCGTTCCGGGAAAATGTTACCCAAGTAATCCTTTGTCTGCCTGCCCCATCTGGTGAAATATCTACCTGGGGCTTCGGTCACACTCCGTGATTACTTCCCAAAGACATCTGTCAGCGTTTCCATCACTCAGAGACACGGCTGGTTCTCCGGGCTAGCCTCTTCTTTAGGTTCATCTTTGTGCTTTTGAATCTTAGGCATCTTTGATCCTCCGGATCCTGGCAGGGTGGCCAATTGTAATAAGCCGGCAAAAGAGAGAGAGGATCCAATAATGCGGTATTATTACACGTAGCAGTACCATAAAAAATAAGAGTGAAACATGTATTAGCAATACACTACGTGGGCGTTCACCTTTTACTGCTTTTGTCTCTTGATATTATAATATCAGAAGACAAGACAAGACAAGACTAGATATACCTTGTGCAGGTCCGAATTCAATGGGCCGATTTGATCAACGGCAACACAAAGGAAAGGCAGCTTGAATGTGTTTGTCATAGTTGACTGTTTTGCTCAACTTCAACATACCTCCACTCTGCAATTGTGAGAGATGGCTATCGATCGAAACAACTTGACTGCGATGGGAAAAAGGAGAACCAGTTGAGAATAGGGGACTTAAGTCCAAAGGCTTCATGCGTGGTCAACCCATATTGCACACAGCTCGTTCCATGGGCTGAGCTGGGAACGGGTTCAATATTCAGCAATTTTGATGGTGGAAAACTGTATAGGTCGTCATATTTTTTCTACGGCACTCAAAACAAATCTTTTGTTATTTGGCCGTCAGTGCGGGCACCATTTTTGACGGCTCTTTCAATTTTTGTTATGAAATGGAACCTAATTGTGGAGTAAGACTAAATGTAGACTTGAATCGTTAGGTTGGGATTCGCTTGGCTTAATGTGGCGGACGAAGGTAGCATACCTGACAAACATATTAGGTTATCCATCCGGAGCCCAGCCCTAGCCCAGCCAAAGTCCGGCCGGGTTACATCCGGCTTACGGCTGGGCTACTTGGTCGAGGCCCCGGGCGGGCACCCATTGTGAACCCGGCCCTAGCCCAGCACAAGCCCGTTCGAAGCTTGGCCCGGTTTGCAATTTGGGAATGGCCGCGAGTGAGAGAACCATGTTGGTTTCTATGCATCTGGTTATCAGACAGTAAAACTAAAGGAAGCGGTTTTCAGCCAAGTGCTCACCTAGCCTGGAGGACAGGGTGTGCGGTTAGTCTGTCGGTAATTTGAGGGATCAAAGAGAGGACTCGTTCCGTGGCTGGGGATAATGGTGGATGTTTTCCACTGTGATATGAAAACTGCAAATTTCAGGGATAAGGTAGAGATATTTAAAAATAAATTTGCAACATCAGGCCTGTCAACTCAAAGAAACGCTGGGAGGTTTTATCTAAGCTGTGACGGAACGAGGGTTTTACCTTGCAGAATACATCAGACACTTCACTGAGCGTAACTTTCGTATCGGAAAAAGTGTATTCGGTAAAGCGAGCTGGTGGGGTGTGAACGGCTCCAGAGTCAGTAGCCATAGGAGAAGGGAAAACTTAGTTGAAAGTATCAGCAGTCGCAGTAGGATTATGGACCTGTGTGACATTTGGTAACTCCAGGCATGAAATACTTGGACTAGATTATGTGTTTCTGCTCTTGATTATACGTAAAATTCGGTGCATCTTATCCGGCCGGCGAAGAGTAGAAGCCTCCCGTTTTATGAAAAATGTTTTAGTGGTGACTCGAATACCATTAGAGATCCTACGAGGGAGGATGAAGACAGAAAGGTAACGCTGGTTTTTGTTACATGCTAGGACGTTTTTGTATTTTGGTTGCAAAGATGTGACGGCCTCAAATAGGCCGCTTGAGGTTGGGTAAGTAGGGATCTGACTTAGACCATGAAGAAGTACAGAACATATTAGATTTATTGTGAGCTGGAGTTCATGAGTCGAGAATTAACCGCCGCACTCTAAGGAGTCATTAGATTCGGTGGGTTGCTGCCATTTTTAACGAGGGAACAGAGATACGGGCAGACCGAGTGTGTTATTGTAAATTAGGGCACTAAAATTACGTACAACCACTCTATGATCCCCTCCGGGCAAGCGGTTGAGTAAGTTAGTTTCTACTTTCGACAAGCTTTAAGTAAAAACCAACTCTAGTATGTCATTTTCCCCGGTCGAAATGAGGACATGTTGAGTCCAGAATCCTACTCGAAAGCAGGAGAGGTAATTAAATAAATGGTCCGGGGAGGTTAGCTGTTCTCATTTGACATCGGATTTATTAAAGCCATCAGCGATCAGCATAGCTCCGAGGGGTATTTCGGATACGTGGTTAAAAGCATTATTGCTGGCTATGAAGTCAGAAGCGGCTGTACTAGGAGATCCGTGAACACAACTGATGTAGAGAAAAGCTTGAGCAAGTTGAATGCCAACCCATAAGAGGTCCTCTGCTGTATCCAGGATAGAGTGGTCGTAAGAGATTGCGGTAACGGTGCACTTAATGTAGATTAGGCATTCACCACCTCAGCGACACCTGCTTTCATAAAACCCTTAAGATCCAATCACAGAGATCTGTCCATGTGCAGTGGAATGGGTTGGCCAAGTCTCAGTGATGTGGAAAATACCAGGGCCATAAGGGAGTAGGATACCTTGTGGTGAGTCAGCTTTGTTAATAAGTGACCGGCAATTCATGAGGAGAGAAAGTTTGGCGGGTTTGTTCTTAGTCAGAGAGGGACGAAAATGCGATATATAGACTGGAGCTTCCAGGGTGGCAAAATCCGTGTTCCTACCAAGTGGAAGCCTCATATTTGTCAGCAGAAAAATTCATCTTCCTAGTAGGACATTATCTGCCGAGAGCAAATATATCCTCAGATGTGCTTCAAGTAGCCCGTGAGTGGGAATCAGCCTTTAAAACGAAGACCATATCGATGTCATCAGCTAAAAGAAGTTTGGCGCTCTACAGCACCCGGCGGCTAGTGGTCCAATCGGTGGAGGGTCGATGGAAGGAGACTGGTAGGTTGCTAGGGTAGCTGGGTTATAATACAGATACAGAGAAATGTTAAGCCTAGGCTTATCCGGAGTGCGAAATAATTTATTTAGTAGATGGTGGTTGAGGAGAGTGGGTGCACTTGAGAACCAGGAAGTAAGCAATAGAAGGTGGGATCAGGGAAAGGAATCAGGGAAAGGGAAAACAGCAGCCCGGTCGTTGCTCCAGTTGTGGGCGAGGACGGCAAACATAATTAAAAGCGAAGAAAATACTAGGAGTTCAGGTGAGACCATTTCATGTGAATGCAATTGAGCTGGCATTCCGTGCCGTCAAGAGGAATCAGAAGTACACTGCTCCCGGGTGGAATGGGGTCTTAACGTACCATGAGCATGGTCGCTGATCAGTGATTTTTGGTTATTGACGAATAGCAGTCTGCGTGGTCGGACTCAAGTATACGAGGAAAGTCCAAGAGGAGCACGATGAGACCGCTGAGTGCCAGCCTTAGAGAGGAAAATTGGGTGAAGGTGAGCATGTACCGTTAAAGAACAAAACAGTTTCTTGGGGTAGCTAGATTCAGTAAACATTTAGTTTGAGTAATTGAGTCAGCAACGTGGCAGACAAATCACCTCTGACTTTGGACATCATTATTAGTGCGTGGGCTCGAGGGGAACACAGGAGAATTGAAGTTCTAGATTGTATATTATAAAAGTGCTATGAGTACATGCCTCATTCCCACAACCAATACAGGCCAGGCCTAGCCAGTATCTGTGAACCGTAGGTGTATCAACACCGGGGTGTTGTCACAACAGAGGCCGCACGGTGTAACTATTCAGACCGTGTATCGACTACTGCAATGAACACCAGCAAGTTGGTCAGGGATTTTGCAGGGAACCCAAAAGGGTTAAAGCTGAGTAGAGCAGGGTCGGCAATCATATGTGGAAAGCTTGGGCGGCGTGAAATCACCCCGCACTGGTTCAGACAAAAGGAACTGCGGGTTAACTCGGAAGCGTGGGGTTTCAAATATGCAGGGTCGGGTCTGGGCTGTTCTAAGAAATCTCTCTCCATTAAAGCGGGCAGTGTGCATCAGCCCAAGAGCTTCCCAGCCGGGAGTGTTTTTTACCTTTACTTTTTCAACAGAGGGGTGGGAAAGCACATTTGCACCATAGGGTGATCTTCCCATTTCTCCATGGCCCGCCTCTCCTTATACGTGGCCTATTGGGTCGGAGACTGATGGGGATGGCTGTTTCTCTTTATTGCAAGATTGCCACAGACTAGATGCCATGATCTTTGGTGGTGTTAGTGCCACAAGCTGTGAAAGAAAAAGACAGAGGGCGGAACAAACACTCAAATAATGGCAATATTCCTGAGGATATAATTTGACCGCTTGGGTCTTCCAAAAACAGGGTTGGGCGGTTTCCAGTGTACATATGCGAGCAACCTGGTTACTGCGCCGCTGATTTTTTATGCGGGTTGGCTTCACGACTTTGCGACTTCACGAGCCGTCGAAGTTTGTTGGTTTGCATTACATCTGCGAGTGTCTGTTTGTTCTAGAATTCGTCAGTGGTGACATGGTTGGGGTGAAGGTGTTTAAAGACTGGTTGATAATAGAATATAGCTGATCTGTTACCACCTGAGGATCGGGCGAAGGAAACGATGTCTTCCGATGTTGAGATCTGATCTTGTTTTGAACGCTGCTCCGGTGAGCTAAGTGATATGGTCTGGCAGACGGTACGGAGGGAATAGCGAATTTTTTTACAAACAACACGCACGAGACTGCCCTGTGGTCACATTTGGGTAAGCTATCTCCTACAAGGGCGGTTATTAAGCCCCACGGATAACAGAAGACCTAGAGTGATATTCCCTCCAGTATGTGAATGAACGTGTTGAGTACAACCACCAAGGTGTGTACACGTAACGAAATCCTGCTAACATCGTGGACCAGAGTGTGGTGGCCAACACACTCCTGGAGCGTTGAAATCACCTGCGATCAACTCACAATGGACGTGGTAGGCGGAGGCAAAGTGGAAGGCGTCAATAATAGGTACATTGTAGTCCCCGGTTGATTCAGATGATCGATGAATCCATCCAAGCAAGAGTTCTTGTGACTGCAGTTTAGCTGTTGCCCAGAAGGAGTCGTCAACCGCGTCAAGGTTTGTGAGTTGCATCAAGGAAACAGGAAAGTTTTCTCTGCAGCATATTGGGCAACCCTCTCCTCGACGATGTATTTTAGAGTTGCTTAAAACCTCGTAACCAGAAACGGTGAAGTCTAATTTGGGAGTGTTTGCATTAAGCTACATTTCCGTGATGAGGACGATGTCATAGTTAGAGACAAGTACCCAGGCACGCAGAAGGTGAATGTTTGCTGGTAGTGAGCTAATATTGATGACTAAAACATACATACGTGTTGCGCCTCCTTGTACCGCCGCAAAAGGCAGTTGTGTGAGCGTCGAGGCTGGAGGAGATAGAGGTAGTTGCGTTGCTAGTCCTGGTACATATGAGGTGGATGAGACGGTCCTGGGTAGATTACTGTGTGTGTAAGTCGAGGACCAATAGAGGGACCTTTGGTCAGTATCAGAATGACCTGTAAAAATTGAGGGAGTGCTGGTAGGACAGGTAGCACGACTGGATTCGGTGATTTCCGAGTTCGATTGGGAGCGCGTGGATTGGCCGGCCGCCGCAGGATCAACCAAGAAGGCAAGAGAAGCTTCGTTAAGGATGAGTGGGGGAGTCTGAAGCGAAGAACCAGTGTGAAGTGGATGAAAGTTAGAAATATCGTCTGCTATTATAGAGGCGGGGCTAGGTTTTTGGATAAAATACGAGTTGGTGGAGTGGTGTTTATACCACCACTGGGGAACGGTTGGGGACGAATATACTGGGATGGGGCTATGGTGTAGGTCTATGTTTCGCCCAGGGCACGAAAGAAAAGGATCGATAGTTGGCGTCGGTACTGGGTAGCCTTGGGATGTACCCCTGGCTGTTTGGGTAAAGTAGGAGCCCGATTCGAACGGGTGGTTGATGGCATACTGCCACCGTCAGATTGGAGTAGGTAAATTGCTGTGGGGCGAGGAAGGGCTGCAGTGGGATGAGAAGCGTAAAGGTAGGTTTGATAACTGAATTCGACCTGGTCAAACAATAAGCAAGTACAAAGAACACTATGCATGGAGTAATGGAAAATGAGAAGGTTCGAATGGTGGCGCCAAAGATGATGGTGGTACGCATAAGGGTGAAGTTACAATATGGTGAAGCATCAGAAGACAGGATGAGGGTGACGTACGAGTAGTTGGTCGCACCCCGTTATAGTTGGTTACATGGACCTTCAGATGTTTACTTAGGTGCACAGGTGGAATACTGACGGGAGGGCCAAGTTTCGGTGAGTATGCCGATGACGGAAATGGTTATTGGGTAGAAACGCGTTTTGGCGCTTACACGAGCGGCCCCAGGCCGGTTTATCTGGTAAACTTGAGGTGTAGTAATGTCGATTCTGAGATGATCTAGGCCACGGTAAGCAACAGGGATGGAGGAAGAAGCTGTGCTCAATTTCTTTGGGGAAGATGTTGTCGGTGATTGGTTGGTACGGAGTGGCGAGTTGGGAGCAGTTGCCCCCTCAGCTTGTTTGGAAGACAAGCCAATGGCTGAGTGGTAGCTGTCTGTGAGAGGCGATTTTATAGCCCGGCTATCGGTATGTGATATAGGTGATGGTGGAGATTGGGTTGCTATGTGGAGCCGTTTAGATGGGCACTGAGGAGTTGGCGAAGAGCAGGATATGTCGGGTTCTACATCCACCGGTGGTGCGCTGATCGATGTGTCAGCTATGGAAAGTTCTTAAGGGAAGGGGGAGGTAGGCGGTCACGGATCGGGAGGTTGTGACCATACGGGATTGCCAATTACCGATCTGAGGATGTCCCTCTGCAACGAGGTTTTGTCGGCGACAATTTTTACGCTTTTGAGTGGAGTGGCTTTGGCGATGACCTCTCTCTTTCTGATGAACTCCGTTGCAATGTTTCCCTCACGCAACTGAAACGGAAACAGACACATTTACCGCTGTGACTTTTCTTAGTCGTATGCAGCGGCAATCGTGGTGAGATGTACCGCAGGCAGGAAGCAACGATTGTTTAATCGAGGGAAGCGGAAGACGATCCGGAATATTTAAGACTACAGCATTTTTGAATCTTTTGGTTCTTTGATGGACTTCAGAGGCAATTGAGTCCAGAAAGCGACCGGCCTTTAGTAAACTTGGGGTTTTTGGGTGTTTTGGAGGCTCGACCGTAAATGCCTGCGGCGACAGTGCGGTCACAGCATTATCCATGGTAAATAACTGTCCTTCCAATAATTCCAGATTTCGTTCTAGTGCCCTTAACCTGAAACCAGCATCACTGTGCATATCAACTAGTGGTACCGTGCAGGGTACTAAAGCTGTGGGGAGTCGGGAGCGTTTTGTGCTAGCGGGTTGAAGAAGGTCCGTCACTCGGAGGTGCGGGTGGACGGAAGTCGCTTCAGACATGCTTCGGCAAAGTATTATTATAGAAATGGAGTGAAGCTTGTTGATAATGGGAAACACTCAGCTGTCCTGGACTGGCATTTGAGAAGCCATTTTAACAACGTTTTGTGGATTGGCTGGTTGCCTAAGAGTTTATTGTTCGGATAAATCCCCGAATAATTTGGGGTTGAGGGGATAGCCTTAGGAGCTTTTATTTCTAACATCACCATAGATAGCTTCACCACAGTCGGTTAACGATGACCTCCTCGAAAATACATTCCGCAGTCTCCAGAAGTCAGAAACGTGATCAACGAATATTTTCTCTCTCCATCAGTCCAAATGCACGACTTCACAGTGCCCGTCGATCGCTTCATCCAGATGCCGTATTGCTCCTTGACCCATTTTTACCCGTACTTCTCAGCCATATTGGTCATTCAGCTCAGCAGCTGTCATCACTTCAAGGCACCCATCAAAATTGTCATCAAAGTTGAACACTTACAATCCACCTACTATAACATCGCATTGGCGTGCTATTCGTTCATGCTATCACGCTCAAGGGCTTCCCATGTAGGTTTATTGCCCGATTACCTCTTTCAAGCCGGTGTATCATTATCCACTCGCTATACAGCATTAAAGACTAAATGCTTACCCATCCTCAATCGGCCATATTTCAGCACCCTGACAATCTCTCCCTCTCACAAGATATGCTATTCTTTTATTACTAGTTTATTTCGGATAACCCCGAAGCATGCTGTTATGCAAGATCAAACAGTATGGTTGAAGGCTGAATGAAAATTACGGAAGGGTTGTACAATTATGTGAACGTGATTGAATATAAGAGAAAGCATTCAAACCAATTGCTGCGGTATCGCGCGGTGAAGTTAAACTCAAGATCAAGTGGTCAATCCGGTTGGAAAAGGGTGTAGTTTTTCTGCCAAAGTGTGGAGTGGGCGGGGAATGGTAAAGAATCAAGCAAATCCTACGGAAGGAAGACTGTCCTGTCGGAGAACCAAACTAGACTGACGGATACATGGATATCGTGAAAAAGAAACATTCCTGAAGGAGACGTGTTCAAGCAACGGAGCCTTGCAATGTATGAGAGGGGTTACAATGTAAAATTAGACGATAAAAATGGTGGCATAACACATAAGGAACAAGAAAATTGGTCAAGGATTACGATTTTGAAGTTCAGTGACCGTATATCGGTTCAGCCAGTTGTAAAACAAAACGGACAACACACTGGATAGCGGAAGAAGTGTTCGGATCAAACAGATGGACTTTGAGCGGATTGTTTTGCTTTAAGAGAAAAAGGAACGTAATGCATCAGCATGAAACTGGTAACTGGCAAAAAATCGACTTGTGGTGCGTAGCTACAATAGTGTAAGGAACTTGGCTTGCAAGAGAGATGACCAATTAAATGACAGGTAAGTATTTACATACCGATATTTCTCGGCAAAGACCTCACGTAGTGAAAAGTGTGTATCAAGCACCGGAAGTGTCTGAGACAATCTATCGGAAAGGAGCATGGGAAAGGAAGTAAACAGAACAACCGATGAATAGGTTTGCAAAGTTCGGCAGCCGAGTGTGGGCGCAGTGTATGATAAACCAAATGGACTTCACATCTGGACCGTGGTTGCCAAAGTGATGATGGAAGAAGTGACCGGATAAAACGGATAGACTTTGAGCGCATTGGTTTGCTTTCAGAAGAAAGGAATGTAATGCATCAGCATGAAACTAGGAACTAGCAGAAAATCGACGGGTGGTGCTCAACTACAATGATAGGATGGACACAACTGGCAAAAACGATGAAGTGACGGGTAGGAGAATATCAGTTTACTTTTGATAAAGAAGTTGGAACTCTTTGTGACGACAGAACAGAATTGTACGGCACAAGTGCTTGTCAGATTTGCAAATAAGGGACACGATACCTTGCAAGATGAGGACATTGCAATGCAACAGCCCTAACTGGCAAACAGCGGAGCCGACAGAGAAAGCAAACAAACACAGTAATTGATTATTGGGAATCTCTAGAGATTTATTTCGCAGTGTCGTATACTGTCTGGAGATTGTGGTACGGAAGTTGATGACGGCAACAAATGCTTCAGTTCTCGAGTATATCGGTGAAAACAGCAAAAAAAGGTGGGCTTTATCTTATAGAGTGGTTAGGTTTGCAAATAAGACTGGTGACTAGTTGAGCATGAAGCCGCGGGAAGTGGACCGGGAATAATGAGCCAGAAGTATTGATGAGCTTTTAAGTATGCGATAATCATGCACCAGAGAAAGCAAATTTTGTCGAACGAAAAAAACGGTAGGTTTTGAAGGCGAATTTGAAAGCGAGCACGATGGAGAGTCCATGTTAGCTGGGGGAGACAGCAGCATATTTGTAGCCTTTGAAGTGTATGCATGGTGTTCTTTTTTTCAATCCACAACCGGTGTTCATGCGTGGGGCTGACCGTGCTCTAGACACCCAACCTGAAAATCACTTTTGGAGGCAGGAGGTGCGACCCACCAACCTAGTGGCGCCCGCACACTGTTGCAGACGTCCTACACGCCCGATGTGCACCGGCCAAAGTGGGTATCTGTCCGCACCCGGCATCGGCGGGATTTGCGCAGGTAATGTTGGTCGAGATCATACAGATGTAGAGATGGAAAAGTCTAGGAGATTGTGGGGACCCTGGAGAACAGGGTCAATGAGTGAGCGACGAAATGATGGGCGGGTATCAGATCTTCAGCCGGAAGTGTGGACCAGATATTTTGCCAGTGTTATCTACCGATCATTCCAAGACATCAGAGAGAAGATGCGCGCCAGTTGGTGTCTGAAAAGATAAGAGTAGAAGAAGACAATCTGGGATGCCTCAGCTGAGGATCAACGGTCATTGGTTAAAAAAGAAATCTAGTAATGTAGACATGGATTACTTTGGGAAGAATGAGGACTATGAGCCATTAGGAGTGAATGAGAATACAAAAATAGTGACCACAACTAGAAATAAGAATGATGATTTGGAGGTAAGTGGTGTTCGCTGGAATTGGGTTGCGTTGGGACGCTAAGGCAAAATAAAGGAGGGGAATGGGGCTAGTTTGGACCGAGTAAAACCAATTAAGTATGATAGAGATAGATAAGAGACGTGAGAACGCGTGAACTGGGGAGAAACTAACATAAACAGTGTCAATCATTGTAAGGGGTACTAATATGCTGGCGACGGAGGAGGCATATTGGGTAGTTGGTGTCGACGTTGCAAAGGATGTTATCCGGGTCATGTTCTCTTTCTCTATTCAAAAACCTAGGTTACCCTCGTAAGCTTGTTCCAACATGGTGCACGTATGGGTCAGTTGTAGTACTTTGGCTACATCTAAATATTTTGCCAGGACAATTTTGAAACGGTCTAGTGTCTGGCAAGCCAGAATTTCTTCAGGCAGTCTGTTCCAAGTGCGGGAATAGAAGATGATGAAGAACCTTCCTCTTAGTTTTGTCCTAGATTATGGGACTTTAGTAGTATGACTCCATTTACGAAGAGAGTAGGGTGCGTCTTGAGAGAAACATAGATCAGTGATGGACGTACGCGCTCTAGAACGTAGAGGGTTAAATAGAAGATAAAGACTGAGTTTCAAAAGTCGTAGCCATAGGGGTTCTAGCCTTGGTGGCTCACATCTCTGTTTGTGATTCAAGGGAATGATGAGCCAAGTAAGTGCTTGGTGAAGGATCGGTAAATTATTTCGATCGCAAGGCTGCCAGATTTGCGCATGTGTGCATACCAGGGGGCGGTACCCGAGCTGCGGTCTGGCGTGGGATTTAAAGATCAGAAGCTGGCGGTCGCGCTTTCTAAAAGTTCTGCGGATGAGGGCTTCGTTCTCTTAGTCTTAGCCACCTGGTAGGTGGCTTGTTCTTGAAAAGTGAACATGCAGGAACACAGTAGACCGGGATCTCTTACCAGCGGAGTAGTAGGAAAATACGAGCCGTTTACGGCGAGGGATTCATGCGGAATTCGACTTTTATATGTTATAATGGCACTCTTAGCACGGATAAACTCATTTTCCAAGTGTTGCACCATATTTCAAGAGCGTTCAGGCCATCAGCTATTTCGGTGAGGGTATAGGTCAAGGTATGGTATTCAAAGAAATATACAATCTTGATATCATCGGCAAATAGAAACACGGCGCCATGGGGTATTATTTTGAATACTTCGTTATTAGGGAGATGAAATCAAAGTGGGCCTAAGAGACTGCCCTGTATAACACCACTTGTGACTGGCTGGGGTGATGAGAGGTAACCCTCAATGTTTACTGCTTGCGATCTCATGCTAAGATAGGATGACAACAAAGAAAAGGATGGGTCTATTATGCCGTAAAATTTAACCCTGGTTAGCAGCTGAGCATGAGGCAAGCGATGAAATGGTTTCGTCATGTCAAGGAAGATAACTATAAATCCCTCTTCAGAGTCAGCCGAAGTTGTGATTAGATTGAGGAAATCAAGTTGGCAGGTCAGACACAACCTAGACTTTAAGAAGCCGTGTTGGTTTTACTTATTAACCCAAGGGTGAGGATAAAATTGGCAATCTCATCTTTAACTGCTCGTTCCATTATCCCAGATATAATGGGAGTGTGGTTTGTGGAGCGGTAATTAGCAGGATCATGTAGAGCACCCTTTTCATGGAGGGGAGTGAAGACGGAAGTTTTCCACTGAGATGGGAAAATGCTTTGTGACATGGAGAGGTTAAATAAGTTCAGCAAAAGCATCACAATGTCCGGGCCACCAAGACAAAACAGAGGTGAAGGGATACCATCGGGTCCAAGGGGGCCAGAGGCCGGGCGGCATTTAACAGCTTTCTGACTTCGTTGGCTGAGAATGCTACGGTTGACAAGGTGTCGGCTGTCAGGGGGGTGAGATCCTCGGTTGAACTACTGTGGTCTGTTATGAAGGTAGAAGCGAAGAAATTATTGAATGCCTCGGCGATTAACTGAGGCGAGCTAATATAAGTGTTCCCTGATAGGAGCAAATACGGTATTTTGGTTGTACAGCGGGGGTTTCGAGTTTCACTAAGGCCAGAGAGGTGGGCTATTTTATTTGGCTAGTTGAGAGCCCACAGTTCTTGCTTCTTACGCTTGTTCACATTTTGGTTTGGTAGCTGGCGTGAGGGGTGGCTTAAGCAGAGGAAAATAGAGAGGTCGTTGGTCCTTTTGTAGGCATGCTGCAACTTCTTGAACTCACGATGCATCTTTTGCTGTCGATAGGTCTTTCTCAAAATGAATTCGGCTATCTCGGGAGATATGATGTTAAGGGAGCAGAATAAGTTAGAGTACATCACATCCAATGCCAGCTGAGGATAATATGTTAGAAAAAATTTATCACAGGTGTGATTACACAGGATGGTGGGTAGAGTGTCCCAATTTGCATTTCTGAAAGCTTTTCGATTTTGAGGACTTTCCTGGTGATGCGGAAAATTCACACGTTATGACCTTATGATCACAACCAGGAAAGTGGCTAGGGATATTTGCCTTTTTATTTCGCAGGCCTGAAGTAAGGACAGGGTCAAGAATATTGTTCCCTTTGGTGGGTGATTTTAGGTGTTGTGTCCATCCGCCTGCACGGATACATGAGACAAAATAGCATAACTTCAGAGGGGAATTCAGAGTTGTCCAAAAGATGCCAGGGAGGTTTAAGTCCCTAGCTAAGATTTAAGCAGTATGCGGAATTTCAGCTACTTGGCAGAACGCATTGGTGATTGCATTCACGTTGCCCATGTTGTAGCCCGGCGGACGGTAAACACAACCAATGATGAGCTACCCCTGCTGCAGTGGTATAGTAATCCAAACAGAGTCTTGGACCTTATCAAGGATAGAAAGTTAGAGTAAGTTTGTTCCAAGACAGCTTTTACTATAAGCAAGACGTCCACCACCACGTCTCTCAGATCTGTTTGTAGCAAATATATTATGACCGGGTATGGAAGTGTGTTGGAGGAAAGTTTTATCAGTAAGCCAGTTTTCAGTTACCAGGATTACATCCGGGTGAGACTGCAGTGCAAAGGAGCTGACCGATAAAAGTTTACTCACAAAGGAGCGAGCATTGAAAAGTGTAATTGTGAAACTATCACTATCATGGTCATGGCGTACATTGAATTTATGACCCCTTAAGTCGGCTGCCAGGTTTGGAGAAATTGTAGCCACTGGCCGACTGTGGGACGATGTGGGGAGAGATATGGCATGGGAGGAAGCGGGACGTTCAGAGGAAACGGAAAAACCGGCAAATTTGGATGGGGTGTCATTAGGTCTGAAAGCTCGCGACTATTTGTAATTGGGGAGCAGGATGCATGTGGTTGGGTAGGCCGTAGGTAATCAACTGGAACTGCATTTGGATAAGGTACTGGCATAACGATCTGAACAGTCTTGCCGAGACTTCTTTTTTGTTGTTGGAAGAAGTGCTTTGTGGTTCACTCTACCTGGAGGCAAAAGACTGATTGGGTTCGGAGAGCCAGGTCCGGGTCACCGAGTTGAGATGACTGATTTTGCCGATTAAGGTACTCTATTTATTTTCGAATTCCGTACGGGTACTGGTGCAAATACATCTAGTCTCACACCTTTCTGAGGTATGCAAGGAGTGGCTTGTTCTGACGTCGACAGTTGAGGAATTACTGATTTTACTTCAGGTATTGGGCTGTTTTCCCGATCCGGTTTTGATTTTTGGATTCCTGCGAGGGTCGGCTTTCGTTTTCTTGAACTATATTCTGTGGGAGTAGTTTGTAGGTTCGACCAGACACTTATTGAGCTAGTTGAAGGAATCAGGTCAATCGGTTTTTTGTATAGTAATTTGTTACCAGTCTTGGAGTCAGGGGTACTTTTATCTGTTTCGTGGACTTCAGGAAGCACATTAAGTTGGAGCGTTTCATTGAGACTGCCCTGCAAGTTTTGACGTTTGCAACGCGGCTCCGACTGAGCGGAGACTCATGAGCTATCTAGGTTGGCAGCTACGTCGCGACTAGCCACAGAAGAGGTCTTCGCATGATGGCTGACGCTTGGTAAATCGACCAACTGAGGGGAACTACTGGCTGAATGTTTGCCAGCGTTATGGTTCTTCGCGCGGCTTTTGTAAACCTTCTTTTGTAGAAGGGATTTATCGGGAAGTATTTTTGCCTGCTTGAAGCCTGTATTGGCAACAACAAAAGGCTGTCAGCTAATAAATTTCTTGGCAGCAACTTCAGTATTAAACTAAAACAATGTTGGGCATGTATTTTGTGGTGAAGTTTTGCGGAGTCTGACAGAGTAGCAAGGTGGCCAGTCCAGGTTGCAAGCCCTTAAGATTAAGTTCCTAGCAGTTGAGAGAGATAACTTATCTGGAATGTTGAATGCTATTGCATTGTTGGCTTTCTCGATGCACCTAGATGTTTCAGATGCAGCAGTATCGATGAACTTAGTGGCTGAGATAAGTTTGCCTGAGTGTGGTGTAGAAATGGGTCAAGCAGGAACGCTAATGGATCTAACAGACCGATGGTTTGGTCAAAAGCCTAAAACCGAGAGGAAAAACTATTCATGTTTTTGCCTATTTTGGCGGTCGCTTTGGTAGCATCTCCAAGCATATGCAAGAGGGATAATGAACAATATTTGAGCATGCTTTGGAGGTGAGGGATCTCACAATGGCGAGCGCTAGCTGTGATTTTGGGCCGGTGGATAGCAATGGAACGGATAGCTAAGCCGTTGGAGTGGTTGGTGGTTAATTCGATGCAATATCGCGAGGAGTAAATTAGTGACAGCTGAATGATAATGGGCGAGTTAACGGACTGTGGCAAATTGCGGGGCATCAAAAATCTGGGAGAAGGTGACCAATTAAGTTTGAGAGGCCGGATAAAAGGGACTACCTAGGGAGGGTTTTGTACAATTGTTTAAGTTAGTTGGAAATCACGAATCTCTGAAAAGTTTCATAGTACTGATTCGCGATAATAACTGACACCCACGGGTTGGTGTGAAGCAATTATTGCTACCATCGGGTCAGTAAGTCAGTTAGAATAGCAATAAATACTAGTAACAGCTAAACTATTGATCTTAACGCTAAAAGGCAAATAAACTGAGACTACCTGGTTTTGCGCCACGATGACCTTTTGTCTGTTCCGCTAAATTTGCTTTGAATCATTTCACCTGATTTGATACGCATACAATTCCTTAAACAACCAGCATCAATGCTCTATCACAATCTCCGAAGCCTGATTTACTTCACGCTGTAACTGCTAGGACACTCCCGTCTTCTCAAATACTTGCCACGTGGCTTCAGTCATACGTCATTATGACATAGTACACCTGTTGCAACTTTTATTACCTGATGATTACTGACTGTTCATCCATTTAATCATCGTTTCGAGCGAGATATGCATCTTTGTAATCGATTCAGCTATGAGCAATTCACGTTGATTTATTTTCCTCTTTCACATTTTTGTCTCCAGACAAACACAACATACGCAGAAAGTTTGCTTCCCACCACCTGTTGCCCTCCTGCCTTCATTTCAACATTCCTTTGGTTGTCCCTCCATCCGTCGGGATTTGTCGCCGGTTTGCTATGCAACGGACTCCACTAGAAGCTAATTTGCAATTGCTACTGCCATTTCCGCCTGCCATTTTTATTTTATTCCAAATCCTAATTTCCGATCCCTTTTTTCGAATCAAACCCAAGGGTTTCGTAGCTTCCTTTACCTTTATCGTGTGCTCTGCTAATCAGAACGGTCACACGAGCAATTATCTACTTCCATCACACTGCCGCCTCCGCAGTCACAATTCACATAGATTCATAGCGGTTATTTTATCTTCTTGCGGTTACTTCGTGACATGCAATAGTGCAACTGATTTGCCTAATGCCTATCAGCCCTCTCCTAGCCATTTCTTCCGTCACCGCTCTTGAAATCACCCCCCCCCCCGCTCTTCATCAGGTTTTTTGTACACCCTCCTTGTGATTGGCTCCGTCAGCATTTTGCCAACTACTTTTAATTTCATATGGCCGAACAATTCATTACAATTTATCTCTGAAGATCCATATCTACCAGTCTTCGAATTTTCTAACCATATACGTTTTATAAACTGCAGCTTGCAAATGACTTTTCGGAACCCCTTTGGTAAATTCTGCCCTTTAGAAAAGCTTAGCGAAAGCCCTTCGATTGCTCCTGGATTACTGGTTCTTGTGAGCATCTCAGGTATTATTTACGTAGACACTCCCCCATGTCAGGGAACTTCAACGGCCATGGTCCGAGCGATAGAGTATAAGCCTACGGGCCTAAATGTATCCAAACTGAAGTTGTGGTACCATATTATGTGAAACTGTTGAAAAAGATGAATTGATGACCGTAGAAAACTGCCTTGAAGTGAAATTTTAGGGTGCGACTTTTGTTTGAGTGCATGCCACAAAACGTATGTAAGCATTGTGGTCCAGGTTGTCACCGTCGTTGACGGCGGCTGTCATCGGCGCTGCGTGTGCAGTTGTGGTTGGTGGTCCTGGAACACTTTCTCGCTAGGTTCATCGAACGTACAAGGGTTCCGCCGATTTTGAAAATAATTTTGGGATTTTTTAAGGGAAACTTTGAATTCTTCCTGTATTTATGGTGGTGCAAGCACCGTTGGATGTCTAATTCACAAAAATAGATATCGGTTATCGCGCATAATTGGAAGATGCGCCAAAAGTGGCTTTGTGCAGCGCCCGTATAATTGGTTCATACCCGATCTAACTGACCATTATTCTTGGCCTTCAAACTTACCGGGCACTACCCCCTTTTTGATTCATTTTAACGACCTCCTTCATTCTTTTGTATACCTACGTTCTACTATTTTTAAAACTCTCCTCCGACGTCACGTGACTTATCTGATCACGAATCGAAGCATATTTTGTGTTCATCTTAAATATACCGTTATTATTGTCGCCATTAATATTGTACAAATGCATCCCACCTCCAGGGCCTCGAACCATTTGTGGTTAATTCACTGCTAGCAGGCAAACTGTTAGAGACCTTGGAATAATCCTTTCATGCGCATTTATTTTCTCCGAATATTCGGCTCTCCAATTTAATGTGGGCAGGAAGAGCTTAGGCCCAATACTGTGCCCCCACAAACCTCGTTACCGCATTCCCTCCCTCTATAAGCCTTGTGTCGGGCCCCCACTAGAATATTGCCCGTTACTTTGTCTAGTGTGTGCGAACCAGACTGTCCTGGTATGGAATCCGTCCAACGGAGTTTTAACAAGCAGTTAAGTGGATGGAACTCAACCCCCAGTTATAAAGAACGATGCTCACTTCTCAAAATGGATCCATTTTGGCTTCGCCTTAGGAAACTGAAACTTATTACCCTGGGCAACATCTTCCACATCCAATCATATACTCTTTATCCATTCCACTTCCCGCCAATTTCCAGCCATCCACCTTGTTATAAGCTTCTTGCCCTTCCCACTCCGATTACTAATACCAGACTGCTTTCATTCTCCTTCATCACAATGCACTTTGACTTATGGAATAAACTGCCGTTAGATATACCCCTTTCAATTTCCAACCACTGGTATGGATAGGCTCCCCTTGCTTAGCCAAAAACTTACCTCTGTTCAGAGTGAACGTACACGATGACCAAGCCTGCAAAAGTGGTGTAGACTTTTGAACCGTTTTATTACCTGCAGTCTATGACAGCCGAGATTGACTAGATGTTCCCAGTGCACGTCTGCCTTCTACGATCAAAAAATAGTCCCAAGGATACACTGTCTATCAACATCCCAACTTATATCGATTTCTGTTTTTCCTCAGATACGAGCATCCCAGAATGCGTTTTTCTACTTTTTCTTCAGTTCCATTTCACGGTTCGCGCGTACCCTCTTCTCAATAATTTCAAAAAATAGGAGGCCATATTGGCCACAAATCTGGCTTGCTTTTGTCAATCGACCATTTGCATGTTAACCGCTTATTGCTCCCCTGGTTACTTTCCGGGGCTTCCTGATTCCTGGTCTCCTGATCGTGAACTGCAGGATATTCACGAAATTTAGCCTTTTCACGAAAACTCACAAAAATCCCAGCAGCACTGGAGGTCATCTGAGTCTCCGTTTCGGCGGGCGCCCATCGGGCTTGTAAGTCATCTACAATGATGTGATGGCACCACTAGGATGGATGATCACACCTCCTGTTACCAGAAGTGGTTCCCAGATGAGGAGCACGGCTAGCCTCACCCACTAGCTCCAATTGGGGATTGAAAACACTATCCCTGCATCTTACTGCAGCCTCCTGATGTCCCCCTCCCCAACTTTTCTTGAAAGGATATACCATGCACCCGGTCACATTCCAGATCAATATATGCATATAGCTTTGCTCGGCTTAGGTGAACACGC
This sequence comes from Fasciola hepatica, assembly GCA_948099385.1. Taxonomy (NCBI): domain Eukaryota; kingdom Metazoa; phylum Platyhelminthes; class Trematoda; order Plagiorchiida; family Fasciolidae; genus Fasciola; species Fasciola hepatica. The sequence goes on from CANUEZ040000117.1 coordinate 3,009,015, forward strand.
TTCTAACTGCCATAAAAGATAATAATCTACGTCGGATTGCCTTCTGTCTACCTTAATTAATCCCACTATTACCTTCACTTTACTTCATCAGGTTACTTGGTTCCCTACTCCGAAACATGAAACAGTCCCACTGTTCAAATATCTTTAACATAAACACCACAATTTTTGATGAACTCTTGATGAGATCATTCATTCATTGGGCAAATTGTGTCACCAATATAGTTATATCAACAAAATCAGGAGTTAAATATAATTCCTCTCACTTGCCGGCAATATCGCAGGGCAAGAAGAGGTCCCACTTCCGGAGCTTCCCTTGAATGTTACCGGCTCTATTCTATTGTATTATGTCGATCTTTATTCATCTGCTGTCATTCAGTCATTTGCATTTTCTGACAGTCGCACTGGTAATGCCTTATCCACAATCCACAGCATCGAACTTTCATTTGTTTCGTGAGAACCCCATGTCGGACTCCCCTAAGAATATCTAACTATGCATCACCTGTGGGTCCTGACTGCTTATCATGTGAACAACACCTATATGGCTGTCGATTCGCTACCTTTTCCCGCCCACTTTTACTTTGCTACGAACTTTTGATGCACCTGGTATTCCCCAAAAGACCAGAAAAGACCCAAAATCTAGTCACATTTAACTCATCTATCGCTATCCGTTGCTGTTTTACCCAATTTTGTTGATCGGACACCTGCGCTACAATACTTTGAAGCTTTCTCCACATCTTTAGTCGGGAGTCAACTATACGCAATCCAGGTTATTGTTACCTGGCTGTATCCACAGTGTCTCAGAATAATCTTTCCTTACCATGACCAGAGGCACAATCATCTGCGCTCTTTGAAAGTTTCAGCAAGGCATTAATTCTAGTTGATTCCGTCAGAGATCTAACATGCATACCACTGCTACTTCCATTTTGTGGTGTATCCGAGTTCGTCATTTTCCAGCTCCCGAGTCAGCTCAGACGGACCAATATTTAAACATCATTTCACTCACCTATTACCCATCGCTACTTTTGCCACCTATTTTCGAAGGCTGGGCCCCTACTCAGAACACCACGTAGAAGGCAATTTCTCTATCCCATGCCGGAAGTGAACTGTGTATGCCAGGTTATTGACTGTCTCATGGTTTTCTTAGCCTCTCGTGCCGGATTCTCATCAGCGTATTCCATTTGGTGAACATTAGCATGTCTTGACTGCTCCACATACGCATTCCCCCGTATATTCGCACATTAACTCCTCTGTCCACCTTTTTACGGAATTGTGTTCGCTAACTAACCCAAACAAAACCTTTTGTGCAAATGGCACTTCATTCACCTGTCATCTTTTCTCGTTCCGCCTTAGACTCGGTATACCGTAAGCTGTTGACGCCTAAAACTGTAGGGCATGGGGATTCCGAAAGGACCACCCAAGTGGATTAGAGTGTCATTCTGGTAGAATGTTCCAGTTTCGGGTTTAATATGCCAAAGCCCAGCTGGGACAGGGTGTACAGCGGTGCATTACACGGATGGCGCCCGGGCCCCTGACTGTCATGATCGAAATAAATGACTGAGGGAAACCGTGAGGAGTCCAGACTTCCTGTTTGCGGACGATCTTACGATGGTGAAAAACCATCTTGGAAATGAGACAACACCCGGTCAGAAATCAAGAATGAACCGAAACATGAGAGCCTTTCAAAAGAGAACAAAACACAGACAAAGGCGCCAGGGGTAAAGGCAGGAGAGATGTAGCCATTTAAGATGGGTTACTCAGTGTAAACTAGTTCAGGATGCCCCGTTCCACGCTTTTGCATCTATGTTACAAACGGCATTTTTCATTCGTATGAAATATTTTCGTCGGAATTCCGATTGGTTGTTTTATTGCTCTAAATATTTGCCTCAAACCGGACTCCCACCGTTGCCTCGAGCGTGAGTCGCTCAGGTTGAACTTCGTTGTGACTGTGTTCGGTAATCTCATCTTCTTTTCCCAACCTTTTGCTGTAATTCAGCTGCAGTTGTTGATTCGTTGTTTGATGTGGGGCGTAAGGGCCCAGAAGGAGCGCTGTTGAGGTTTGATTATTGTAAAATTAATTAATTTGTTGCATGCAATGCCGTAGCTTTTTGGAATCGACTTTGTTTTGAACTGTGTCGAAATTCTTTGTTACGCATCGCTCGGACTTTCCGGTGGCTGGGCTTTACCTTCAGGGTGATTGAGCGATCTGAGGCTACTTACGTTCTAGGTTTACAAATGTATGAAACCTTCAAGCCTACACAGCAAAGCCGTGAAGGGCAACCAAAGGTAATGCGTCGGCTTCTCAGCTCTGTCGGGCTGTCAGGTCACTGGATTTCAGGGTAAACTTGCCTCGTATTAACATGCGCGTAAGCCTCCACTTGGGCTGGTCACCAAAACTAGTGACGGCCAGACGGCATTTGTATACCGTTTACGGATATTTTGCTAGTATGATCACTTGGCTGTAGGATAAGGCAGAATGTCTTAGATCATTGCATCGACTCTTGCTAAGCTGGCGTCGCCCAAGAAGGCTCATGAATGAGAGGTCCAAACGTTTTCGACTAAAACATACAGTTGCTGGTCTGGGCCTAGTCGACTCAGCTGTTTACAGTCCGATTCAAAATGCCACAAATTTCACTCGTTCTGAATAACGAGTAGCAGCCTCAAAGCTACTTGTAGCCTAAGTTGAAGCACGACCCGAATCCAAACAGAACTGCTCCGCAAATTCTGCTGTACCATTCACCATACCCTTGACAGTGAGCCAAAATCTTGCCAATAAGTAGTCAAAACCTCCAAGTATATCTTCACAAATAACATTTACCCAGAAAAAAATAGACGGAAGGTACTTGTCCCGTGGTCCAAGTGAGCACAATCAAATTTGCAAGCACAATGTTACCTAGTAGACCATATTCTGAGCTTGGCGGCGAAAATCAATGTGAATGAACTGAATGTATGTGATTAGTCTCCTTAAGCAGGAAAGCGAAATCAAACTGCAATAAAACAAACAGTCTCGACTCGGTGCGACCTAGTGCCATGCCAAATGTCCACAAAGTTACTTCAGTAAGAAAGCGCGGATATAAAAGGAAAAAATTGAACATATCAGCCTTAAAGTGAATGCCAACCTCACAATATTGTCAGCAAAAATAAGGCTAGAGGAAGTAGTTCGAAATCCGTGAGGAAGTGTATAAAGTTAAAAGTCGAGAAATCCACGAACACTCGGAATGCCACACCGGCCGGAAAAATGTCTCCGAGCTACAAGTGACATAAAACAACAGTCCGCCGAGGCTCCTCTTTTATTTTACACTCCCGAGAGGTCGAAGTCTACGGTACTCATAGTATTACCACAGCCATTTTCTCTCAGGTATTAGTGGACTTACTGCACCTGCACACACCTTAGCCTAGGAGCCTGGAAGCTAGTCGGTCCCCTCAAGAGGAAGCGGCTTACAAACGTTTGTGCTCGCAGTCTACTTTCCTATTTGCATCTCGACGAATTGGGCCAGCAGATTGGCAGCCAACTGGCTATCCTCTATCACTCACGGAGGCCACTGTTCTTCACTGGTTTTATCAAGAACTACAAGCGCCAATTCACCATTAATGAAGTTTTCTTGCTTGCCCATTCACCTTTGCCGGGTCTACAATTTGAAGGAACCTTCTTTGGCCCGAAGCCGCCAGAAAGCTCCGGATCAAAGGTTCACTTCCTTCCGCTGGCGTGGGCAACCGTCTGTTACACTATCAGCTACTGGTGTTGCATCTTTGCCACTGTGAGAGGCCAACTGTTTGCAGTGAGGGCTGGACCATCACTCACGTCTGACGTCACAGGCACGAGCGGCTGATTTTTAGCGACTCTTTCGGCCCCTGCGAAGCGAGACCTTGGGGTTTCCCGACTAACTCCGCTTTCTACCCAGAATCAATAGCAACCTTCGAAGAGATTTTGTCGTACGTACAAGTACTACAACTCCATGGTTGAATGCGGAAGTTCGTGTCATTGGACCCCTCTTGCCAGCAGCTGGTTGCTAATCTTGCTCTATTCCCAAAGGGGTTGTCTAGTTATCCGACTCCGAGAAAAACCGGGGGAAACTAGATCAGTTTTGGAAAACACAGGTTGGCGAACAAGCTCGTTTTCAGTGATTCCTAATCATGCCAATACAACACAATATATAGGACTAGATGCATAAGGGATACAGTCAACAAAAATCGTGTCAGGGATCATGGCTCTCACTCAATCTACCCTGGCCCACTCACCACCCAACGTCAGGTCCAGGAACGTCCGAAAGCTTACATGTTGAGAACGTGTTGGTCCATTCACACCTGGTTCCCGGATAATCCTGTACCACACTTGGTGTGAGCGATGATCCCTGACACGATTTTTGTTGACTGTATCCCTTATGCATCTAGTCCTATATATTGTGTTGTACTGGCATGATTAGGAATCACTGAAAACGAGCTTGTTCGCCAACCTGTGTTTTCCAAATGTGCTCTTGGGGACATTTCGGACAATTCAAACAGGCTGAAGACCCCGTGGTATTAGGGGAACTTAATAAGTATATTAAGTTCTCTACCAAACTGGCCATGGCGAGAACTCACGTTCAGTTTCTTGATGACTGTATCAATCAATCAGTTTTTCCCAAAGAATACGAAACGATGATGAGACGGAATCCGATTCATATATCTTGCGTATCGCTTCGGCGTCAAGCTCTCAATGAGCGTGATAATGTGTCTAGCCATCTCGCGAACTTAGAACGGACATGTGTGTCATCCTCCCGCGTACTTGATCAGTTAACACTAACTGAAAGAAAGAAATTCACTGAATATGTCCAATCAATCGTGCACAAACAGGTGGATCAGAAACGAAAAACACTGATAAAACGTACTGAAAGATCAAAACCTGTTGGTGAGTTTCCATCAAATCCTGAAAGATTTGTACACAACCTATCAGACATTGAACTGGACAAATTTCTGCTAGAAGTATTATCCTTGGGACCTAAGTTTTTCTGCCCAACGAACAAGATCACACAGCTGGATACTGAAGTGGAATTCGAGAATCTCTATGCCCAATTGAGTGATCCACTTCCATCATCACAAACCGAACTAGAGAATGTCAAATCTACCTTAGTGAATACAAGCTACCAGTACAATGGGGCCAAACCAACAGTGAGAGGCTTGCTGACAATAGATCATATTAAAAGCTAAGAGAGTCACAAAATAATAAAGAAGTGATTATAACAATACCCAACAAGGGGGCGGGTATAGTGCTTCTTAAACAGTTGGACTACGTTGAAAAGATGGAGGCCATACTTAACGATGGTTCCAAATTCCTGAAGACGGAAACCGAAAAAGACAGAACTAGGCAAATAGGGAACTCCCTGGCTAACAGGTTACGGCATCTCAATCAAAAAGGCGCTATTGACTGCGTCCCATTTGAAAGAATTCGACCCACAGGAACTATTATCCCAAGACTGTATGGATTGCCAAAAATTCATAAGACAGGAGTCCCACTAAGGCCCATTTTAGACATGTGCAACTACCGTATCATGCTGTAGCCAAGTGGTTGACACATCTCTTGGAGCCAGCTAGAGGAGCAATGACAAAACGCAATCTAAAGGATACTTTTGAACTAGTAAAATGTGTGAATGATCTCAATGTGGAAGGACAATATATGATCTCATTGGACGTCACGTCGCTATTCACTAACGTCCCAATCAAGGAAACCATTGACTATCTTTGTGGCTTCGTACAAGCTAATGAGATTGAAACAGGTGTGCCATTGGACGACCTGCGACAGTTACTCTTTGTATGTCCCCAGAATATTCAATTTAATTTTAACGAGCAGATTTACCGCCCAAAAGACGGTGTAGCAACGGGGTCTCCACTCGGGCCACTATTTGCTGATATCTTTATGGCAAAATTGGAAAACGGCCCATTACAATCATCGATCCGCGGACTTCGGTTGTACAAGCGATATGTGGATGACATTCTATGCATAACAGACCAATTTCTCCACAGAGAACAATTACTAAACAGCTTCAACTCAGCACATCCGAACTTGCGATTCACACTAGAATCAGAATCAGACAACTCACTAGCCTTCCTAGATGTATTTTTGACCCGTCGAGAAGATGGCTCAATACGGCGGTCAGTGCACAGATAGTCAACATGGAATGGACAGTATATCCACTTCCGTAGTTTTGTACCGCTTAAACCGAAAATAAATCTAATTATGTGCCTATCAAACAGAGCGAAAAAGATCTGCACCGAAGATACCATAAAAGAAGAGCTTGTTACGGTGCGCAGTATTTTTTTCAGAACGGATACCCGGAACGTCTAATCGAGCGGATAATGCAGTTGGATAAAGAAATTCCAAGGAAAATGGTAGTTGAAAAGAAATCAGTATACATCTCTCTGCCATTTAAAGGCGATACTCTGGCAGATGTAATTCACCGAAGATTGGCGAGCGTCGTCAACAAAACATTCTACGCTGCTAAACTGCGTGTTTTGTTCACCTCTAAGCCAGCCGTGTGTTTGCGGATAAAAGACAATGTGCCTGTTTCTGCAGCCTCATTTTGTGTGTATTCTTTCGCATGTTCCTGTGGAACAACGTATATCAGCCGCACGACCAAACGCTTGTCTGAACGCATCCGTGAGCATCATCCAGCGTGGTTGAGGACTGGAACAATTAGGTCAATCACCAGCGCAGTCGTTTCACACCTAGCTGAAACTAATCACCTGGTGAACGTGGATCAGGCATTCCGCCCCCTGTATATGGTCCGAGGTCGGCTTTCAAGATCGGTGAGAAGTCGCATCTTGGCCACAGCGGCAGCGGTCGGGATTCACCTCCACAACACCCCTTTTTGTGTTCAGAAGAAATTTGTGCATGCACTCAATCTACCCTGGCCCACTCACCACCCAACGTCAGGTCCAGGAACGTCCGAAAGCTTACATGTTGAGAACGTGTTGGTCCATTCACACCTGGTTCCCGGATAATCCTGTACCACACTAGGTGTGAGCGATGATCCCTGACACGATTTTTGTTGACTGTATCCCTTATGCATCTAGTCCTATATATTGTGTTGTATTGGCATGATTAGGAATCACTGAAAACGAGCTTGTTCGCCAACCTGTGTTTTCCAAATGTGCTCTTGGGGATATTTCGGACAATGGATCCATTTTCACCAAATATTTCTTTGGTTGTCCCTCGTTCGCCTACAAAATGCATAATTGTCGTCACGAACGAGTCAGTGTTCAGCCTCAAGGCAACTTCAGTTTTTGCCTCCTGGTGTACAGACAAGAAAAAAGAGATGGTATTTCTTCTTTGACCCCATGCCTTTGCAGACAAAGATGGGGCCAAAGTGCCCCATACGTGAGACAGAAAAGCACAACCTCCATTACCCCACAGGGTACCTCGGCCATTACCTGCTGACCATAGGCCCCAGTTTTCCTCCGACAGGTCACATGCTCTCTATCCACTGCTGTTTGGGCGCTGATTCCCTTCATTATCTAGTCAACGTTTGTGAACGGCCGACAGGAAATGCGAGGAGCCTCAGTATTTTTCTTGAAAATACCGGTGGCCTGCTATTAAGCTTTACGTAATAATGGGTAAGTAGAACTTTTGGATGTTCAAGCTCTGTGGGATATTTGGTACAGATCAGTTACCTATCTACACGAAACAGACCACTGAGCACCACGAAGCGAATTTCTCTCAAAGGACTCGTTGGATTACCAGCAAAAGCCCGAGTCGGGTCACCAAACTTCCCCCTCTGGGCTGCTCCTAATTTCGATAAGTTAGCCCCACTTTTCCCGCCCAAAGTGAGCCTTTCCAGATTAACTACGCCCCCGTTCCCGAGATAAAGCATGAGTGTAACGTAGGACATGGGGATGGTTGTCCACGCAAATGCCCATGAGTGTCTCCATCGGTCCAAGTGACTGCCTAAAACAGTCTCAATGTGCTTAAAAAGGTATCCAAATTAGCGGTAGATGGGGATTTTCTTCTCTGCAATCCTTGTGGTCGAAGGAAAATTAAGAAATTAGCTTTGGTGCAATCGCAAAGAAGGGTAGGTCCCTCAAACGGATTCTCGTTTTCATCGATATACCTTATCAAGCCAAATAAGTGGCATTTTCTACTGATCTAATGTCACCGCTGTGATGCCGCTGATAATTTGTGTATGGTCGCTAATCCGTTCTCCATACAGAAGCCGAAGCTACTGGAAATGTTTTCTGTGCAGTATTTCGTTGTCATCGAATCAGTCGAAGGCCGGGTTTGTTAAGGCAGCCCAGGTAAGGCTTTTAACTACTTGCCCCGTTTTGACTTTCAGCACCACGACAGAAAACTAGAACAAAATTATGGTAGCAGGCCTTACAGGACCCACGCCGGACTTTTGAGAAGTAATAAGCTTTATTTCTTTTTGTCCGCTGGGATTCTCCGAGCGTTAGCAAATACTTTCCAACAAATTCTGAGTGCTTCAGATGATACATATAATCCAACTGATTCGTCCCTGGATCCGTCGTCACTGAGAATACTTTGGGCGATCCTCATCGAAAAATGCCCTTTCTGAGAGGGATCGCGCTTATGGGTAGGAGGGATTGATAGCGGTCCATCCTCAATCCGTCTGACCTTTACGTATCAGCCATGCAGATAGGCGCGATGAGGCAACCAGGCCCGGAGGATCATACCAAGTACTCGGTTTTGCAGCATTCCTCTTTCATTGTTTGTTTTCTCGGGCATCGAGAACCAAAAGGCAAAACCTTTGGAGGCTTTATCTTAGTTGGCTCTTACTAATCGCTAGAAAATAGCAGCCGGTTGAGGCCGAGGAACAAGATCATCCGAAACTTCTTTTTCTGCGGGCAAAACTCCTAACCCGGGCGAATCAGGTGTCCACTTCCTCTGCTTGAATCCAGCATCCAACAGCAATTTCGTTATCCCGAAATAATCCACCTTCTTGCGGTTTGCGAACAGTAAGATACCTTCCTTTTTTATGGCCTTTTAGCCAACAGCTTTCAGAGCAGCGTGCTTCAAGCCCTCTCGGAACTGATTGTTTGCCGTAGCAACGTAAAATTAGCACGGGAGGGTGTCAGTATTGTTCTGAGCGGATTGACGGTCGTTTAATGCTTGCATGCCTTTGTAGAGAAGTCTTTTTTGGCCTACACAGGGACCATGATGCCCCTGTCTCTTTTGGGTGCCTTCGCTTGCAGCAGCATCTACTCTGCATCTGGCACTATTCTGTTTGGTACTTTTGAAAGAGCGGAAATTTTTCAACTACTTTGGCAGTCGTGACGGGACACCGATGTACCGTGGTGCTAGAGTATAACGCTACTCACCTCGTGAGTCATTAGATCAGGCATCGGAAAAAGTCTACGAAAGGCTTGCCCGCTCCACTTCAAGTTTTTTGAAGGATATCTGGCTCATGCATTCATGAGAAATAGAGAGATTATCTCAAAAGCCACAAGGTCTGAAATCATCAGGATACTGCCATATAAAACCTTATTGCAGCAAAAGGCCTAAGGGTGGCTGAATGATCACTTGGAGCCTGCCACACATCCTGAGCCCAAGCCAGTCACTCTATAGGTGAGAGTGAGCTTTCGATGCTTCGATTCCTTCGACCGAGCTGCTCAGTGAGCACTCTTTCAAAGTTGACTTGGACTGGCCCAACCTTATGACCAAACTTCGGCCACCAATAGTGGTACCCTCTTCGACTTTTTCACCAGGCCACCAACAATACGCCGTTGTACCACCATTGCCTGTTTGCTCAACTCGTTGGCCTACAGCACCTCCTGAGCCTCTATCTGCCCTTCTACCGGGAGTTGGTATATTTCCACAAAATTCGACCCAGTATTTCTTCAATTCAAAATATCATCTCATGTCCCAAACCCCCAACCTCTGGGGCGTGTCGGGCTCCATTCCTGGGGAAAGTTTATTAGTGCCTGCTGATCAAACAGCCACACAAACGCATATGAGCTGCTCCTTCCATATTAAACACCCAAGTGAAGCGTCCGCTAAAAAGGTATTCCCTCGGAGAAGAGTCATCCAACTGACGGCATCAACAGATTTAACTCGCCAGAAAGTCATCATCCAATTATTAGATGGTTAAATCTCACTCGTAAGGGATAATCAACAGTTATCACGACCTTGTACATTCTACCGGTATCCCACTTCCAAAACACATTTAAGCGTACCTCTACCTCCCCTCTTCCACCACGAAGACCGCACCGTATAAATTCTCTTTAGATTATTCGCTACAAATGTGACTTTCGCGAGTCACAATGTCAAATAGAGCTATCTTAGCAAATTTGCTTCCGAAATGGTTGCTCCCGCTCAACCGCTGACTTCCCGTGCCGTCAAAGAATAAAGGCGATAATCTCAGCCATGGACAAAAACAGGAGAGAGACAGTCAGAAAAAGAAACAGAATGGAGCATTTACAAAGGTCCAAGCAGCTGGTAACTTATGAGCTAAAGGTACAACAATGATTAGCGGCTCTGTGGACAATCCTCACACGCATCACAGCTCCAATGAAGCTGAAGTTTTTTGTAGTCTTTGCGTTTTCCACTGGCCGGAAGTTCAAAAATGCTAAAAATAGGTTCATCCGGTGTTTCTAAATGAGAATTAAATGGTTTTTGGAACACTGCGACTACCAGCATCAACCTCAGAAACCTGCCAGCGAATTTGATCAACTCTTCTCTGATACATGAATCCGTAATGCATAAGAAAAATTCTTCACCCACGATTGTCCAATTGTTCTAACACAATTCCAGAAGCTTGTCTTGGCTTACTTTTCCGATGGTAAAATACATCAGCGGATTTAATGCCTCTTAAATTCGAGCGAGGCGTTCGGGAACTGGAGCAAAATTGCTTGATTAGAACTTGTAGATCCGTGGGCTACATTTCCGTAATGAAGAAAAACGTATTCCACTCCTGTTTCAGACCTTTCAACGTTTAAGGGACTGATCATCTTTACCGCACTGTTCACTGTGCGAAAGGCAGCGTCTGCCGTTCCCTTTAAAAGTGTATGCCTGAGTGGGTTGTGGATGGTGACATCCCGTTTCTCTTAGTCAGGTATCAACCTTTTCAGCTATGACGTGGCCTCCGTTATGCCTAATTAAAACGTGGGACACTCCTTCAGGACTAAACGTCTCCCTCAAGGTACTTAGTGTGACTTCCGCAATAGCTAACGTTCTAAGCTGCACTTCTGGTCAACGCAAACAGCAATCAGCATTGATTGGGAAACGGACCACAGTAATCCGCAGGCATTTTTCTCCGGAATTCGGAAGGTTCAGTCCACGGAGTTCATTTAAAAAGCAGAGAATATTTTTGTGTGCAGCACGGTCATACCGTTTAGAGAATTTTACAATATAACAACCGATTTCTGGCCACTGGCATGTGAGGCGATCCAGAGTCTTTACTTCTTCGCTTCATAAATGACGGTAAAACCAACCAGATGACGACCATTGCCAAGGTGAGGAAGGAGCCACAAAGCTGCCACCCAGACCCGGAATTCTCCCAGGTGTCACAATTGCCTCCTCAATACTAGAAGAAAACTCGAGAAGTCGGTTCCTGATACTAGCACTCTACCATCGTTTCATTACAGAAAAAAAGCTCCAAAGTATCTAGGCCAGCCACGAGTTAGAGCTTTCCGGCTCACAAAAGGAGACTGCGTAAGTAGAGAACTTCGATCACCTGGAGGGCCCAACTGACAGTATCTGGATTAATAATCCACATGCAGAATTTTTTATAATCATGATGTTGGATGCCAAACTTATATGCAGAAATAGTTGCACGGCACAAAGGGGTGACTCCAGCCGTGGATTTATGCAACCGTTTATATTGTTCTCAGATGGTATGAGGTGCCTCAATCAGGAACAAAGATACAAATTTGTCCAAGCAAGTGTTCATGAAGATGTTTCGTAGATAAGTATGTAGCCAAAGCTTTGAGCTACTTCTGTAAAGAGCCTTTTTGGCAGTGTTGAACCGACGTGAAACACAGGCAACTGAAAACCCAGTGTGCTCTAACAGAGTTCTAAATTCAGTGAAAAAGGTATCATAGATGAGGCCAGAATGTAGTTTGGGATGAAAGAAAGTAAATATGTCTTGGTTTTAAGTTATGACGGATAAACTGGAATGAATTTTTTCGCTTGGCTGACCACGACGGTAACCTGATGACAGAGCTGTAAAAATATATTCCACAGTTGAAGCAAAAAGCGGAAAAAAACGCGAGTAATATGGGAGAGAGACAACCAAGAAATGCGGTTCAGTAATTTTTCAGGAAGCACACGTCAAGCAAAATAACAGGAATAGAATTAAGTTGATAATCGGCCCCAGCCAAGTAGTATCCCAAAAATAAGGTCAACGTTATTGAGCGTGAACCTACAAAAGTCGGTAGGATATTCGAACCCATAAAAACGCTGCAATATCTTTCTGAGCTCATCACTGTGGGCTGATCGTGTGGGTGAATGGATAAAACCATCTTAGTGACATTCGACACCTTCGGTTTCTTCAATGATAGTATTCATGACAGGCTAAAGGTGACTGGAGGACGGCTCGGCCCACAGGGCAGTAGCTTTTATATGCATCAAGCAAACAGAGTAACAGTAACAGTGAGCTCTCGAGAACCTCTATGTGGGGGAATTCATGGGTAGGCATCCTTCAAGTCAATGTGGGAGAAGTGATTGGAGAGCTGAGCAGGACAGTATATTCTTTGGTTCTACATTATTGCATATGCTCTGATGAAGCCTAGTATTCAAAGTGGTTCGATAATAGTCGTGTGCTTTTGGAGTATTCACGTCGGCTTTCAAAGGATTAACAATGGGGGTCGCTTACTTGGATGGTAAATGGGTTCGAGAATCCAAAGTATCGAGAGCTTTCCTCGAAGGGTCTAACACAAAGTCTTCCAAACCCGGAATCCCCGTCTACATCCGAGATTACAAGAGCTACCCTGATGAAACTTTAGGCCTCATAACACCGCAAAATATTTTACTGTGATTTATAGTACTGATTATTAATAATTCAAGCAAAGAAACGTGTTTCTGTAATACTGGTGACATAGAGGAGCCAGTGTCCTTGATGGCCTCCAACTCAAGTACCAAAGGTCCAGTCTCGGTGTCGAGGGTAGAACAGTTCAATAAGTATCCGGCTTTTCGTGAAAGAAGTCGTTCATGAGTCCAAAATAGGAGAAGTGTGTCCAATGTTGGCCTTAGAAACAAAGTCTGTCTGGTGTGGTTCATTGTGGAGGATGACAGGACATAAGACAGAAAAAGGGCATAATTGAGAGAAGGATTTGAGATAAGAACGTCTGCTCAGCATGAGTATTATCTTCAGGAATTTGAATAAAACGACAGAATGTGGCCCGTTTTACCTTTTCTGAAAAGCTTGGCACCAAAAAATTATAGGCGGATCAGGAATCATTCTTTTCACACAAACCACTGCAAACAAGTGAATTCCGCACTTTAAAGGATTTGTTTCGAGCCTCCGGCGTTGGGAGGACAGTGTAAGTGATCAGCAGTTGATGTGCATGGCAGATGGCTGCTGGTTAGACCCAAATGGCACTGTCACAAAAGTGGACCGATTTTCTTGTCTCCTGTGAGATCTAGCTCCGTCTGTGTTCAGTCAAACATGTGAAGTTTATTTTAATTCCCTCATCTGGCTAGTTACTTGTTTGTAGTTGGCTGACGAAACACTTTCGTCTTTGGTAAGCCGGTCGTGAATTAGCTTGAGCGCACTGTAAATTTCTCATCCAGCTGTTTCGCCAAGAGCAGTTTTGTCGGCCAGATGGAACACGTATTTAACGACGATTAGGCTTTGTTCCGGCATTCGGTACGAAAGCATTACCCGGGCTTGGGGATGCTCCGCGATAGTTTTCGACAATTCAAATGTGAACATTTTTCTTCGTTCTTTGTTACAACTCACAGACCTGGCATATAGCTGCCAGAGAAGGCCGTGTTTTGCTTGGAGGTGTCATTTATCAGTGCGCTAAATTTTGCTGCGTGCACCGAGGAGGGAAATGTGTAAACTTGTCGAGGTAAACTAAATTTTTTCATTTACTTCGTACTTGTTGGTATCCCAGTCTCGAATTTTGGTGCGTTCGTGGAAGCTCCTTTTTAGTTCACGCTTCTGCTTCATGAGCGGGTACATGAAGCGCTTCCACAATTTCGAAAAAAGGATGAAGGTTTGTAAGCCTGTACTCTGAGGCTCACACATGACCGAGAGTAATGTTTTCCGGTTGACGGGCAAATTTTACGGTGGAAATACGCGGAAGAACTTTGATCGGCCAGCAAACCGGTATGACTTTCTCAATACAACCATGTTGTTAAGCAGACAGCTCTCGACATGTGAGCTGCAGCTGGTGAGGCGGTTTTGGTATAAACACGTCCACTGTGACATAGTAGTTTAGAAGAACGAGGTTATATATCCGGTTTGGTTCCGTCTACCGGCAGAGATTTGTGGATTGCGATTGGAAATGTATTCAACCGGAGACAATCCATCGGCCCAAAGGTGAAGGATACACCCTCGGGGGTACCACGGCGGTGGACTGAACGGGGTTGGGTCCCAGTATGTTTTACGCCGCCCTCCCGAAAGATAGTGGTTGCAAATATCACAAGGCTCTAACTCTCACGTCTCAGGTACTTCCACAAGTCTGCACTGCAAGGCTCTTGTGGCAGATAAAAGTTAAGCTCAGTATAGTGCAAAAATTCACATTTAATTTTGCCATACACTTCCGTCCCACAAAGTCCAAACGGCATATTTCACTGAGGAGTACTTGTCATCAGAGCATCCCAACAGTCGACGATACTGTGACAGCTCGCTCTCTCTATCAGTACTTCTGTTCACCCACACGGCTGTAGCATTGCAATATCCTCACCTTGCAAAGATTCCCGCCCTCTCCATATATTCACATCTGAAAGACATCTAAATCACAGCGTTTTGATCTTTCGCCATCACACGGTCCATCTTTTGCAAAGAATACCAACAGATAGTATTTTATCTGTCAACTACTTCACCGCCCAACTTCGCAAAAGTATTCATCGATTGTTTTGTGCTTTTTAATATCCGGCGTTCTATCCCGGTAAATCTTCTGAGGCAATTTTGATCCTTGCGACTCTCTGGTCATCATGTCCAGCCCTTAGACAACGATAAGCACTACGTAAATACCTACTTGCTGTTTATACAGTCTCTCTTTCGCAAACCGTGTATCTGCTATTTTCTTATCACATCGATCTATCGCCCGGTTCCCATTTCCATTTTGGTGCATCATATTCCACATTTCTGAAAGTAAAAAATCCGCTCAACGATTACATATTTACGTCCGGCCACTCCTTTCAACATCATCTAGGCAATTTCTCTACAGATGAGTCTTTCTCTGAATATTTACCTGACTCAGCCAATATCCGGTCGCCCAAAGATACAAGTGTAATCTCAGAAGAATTTTTCTTGTTCTTTGTCCACAAATTCACCCCTTTCACCGTCCGATTCTCAATATCAAGCCGTTCCACAACCGCGGACGTCTACGACCGGTTTACATCTCCATTGGAAAATTCTTTTTCCTCAATTGAACCAAGTTTCTGTCAATTCCATTTGATTCTGTCGTTGCGCAGTCCCCCATTTTGTAATGATCTAGTAAGAGTCTACTACTTCCAACCATCTTCATCCTGACTCGGCCGGCTTGGCTCCCGGACCTTGAGTTGAAATTTCCGGGCGCCACCATAAAGAGTGATTTATTACTTTCTCCCATAATACAGAGTTCACAAACAGGAAACACCCTGTTAGAATTCGGATTCCACTTCCAAATGTACCGTTTGATCTTGCTTTGCAGCGTGCCTCGGGGTAATCCGAAACAAACCATTATCATTATAATTATCATTATCAATACACCTGCAAGCGTACCACGGCGGTGGACTGAACGGGGTTGGGTCCCAGTATGTTTTACGCCGCCCTCCCGAAAGATAGTGGTTGCAAATATCACAAGGCTCTGACTCTCACGTCTCAGGTACTTCCACAAGTCTGCACTGCAAGGCTCTTGTGGCAGATAAAGGTTCAGCTCAGTATAGTGCGTATGCAGGAGTCTAATAAAAATGAAGAACAGTTTTACGCAGGTTTCACATGACACGAGACATGGAAGTTGGGTACGCTAGGCTGCACACTGTGTTGCAGTCCGATGGGTTACGCATGGTTTTCACGCGACCTCGACTGCCCCTTGAATGAAATCTGGCAGTGACTGAGGGCAGAAATTCGGAAATACGGGCATGTTTGAACACAACATGGTTGCCGTATAAGAAATTGTGAGTTAGAATTTTAGTAGTAAGGCTTTTCTGTTAGGTAATCACGCCACTAGTAGAGTGAAAACGGAAAACAGACACTCGAAAAATGGTCCGTCCAACGGTTATGCCTAGTAGGATATATTTAGGAGCGTGATTAGGCGAGTTCAGCAGGTACAGGATAGCTGAGGATCAAACGATAAGATTTAGTCCGCTGGAGGCACTGCGGTGGGGGCAACTCTTGCTGGTCCGTTTGACGGGACATGCTGAACAGTTCTAGCATGCCATTTGTGCGCCGAAGTAAGTGTCTCCGCAGCCAACAAGCAGGGTTTTGTTTATTCAAAACAATAGAAGTAGAGCACTCCGTGTAGCCGCAACTAGAAGCACGAAATGTGACTATTCTCCCAGTCACCAGTGGTCTGTTCCTTGTTAACATCTGCTGAAGGTCAGGAAGGAAACTAATTAAACGATGCTTGAAATATCAATGGGTATTTGGTCCCTCAGGGAGACCTGGCAACGGACGGCCCCAAGAGTGGATCTCGCACAAATGCAGAAAGCTGGAATACTGTCTGCCGTGGCCTCTAAGAGTGCCCGGTCATCGTGGGATAAAAATGTTTTGAAGGATAAAAAATGTAGCACCGAATATGTTGGGCGAAAATATTTCGATAAATTCCTCGATCACCTAGGCTTGGCTTCCTACTTTCTGGGTAATGAGCCAGACGTACTGATGCTGGTTAGACTACTTAACAGTTTCTTGACCGTACTACTTCGGTCACGTGTGCATATATTTAAAATCTCCGGGACTGGTTAACAGCAGCCAGGTTCCATTAGAATTCGCTAATTTTCATATTATTTATTGTAGTACTATTTCACTAGCACCATTGCCATATTTAAATAATCCTCCCCTTAGCCAAACTACTACTCCCCCATAGTTCGTGTGAGCGACCCGGAGTTAGCTACAGAAATGAAACGGAAGTAGCTACGGTTACTCGCCCTTTAATGGTCTATTCATCAGCCATCATCTTAGATCGTATGGCCTACCACTAATATTCTGTTAAAAGGAAAAAGATAAGGCAAGGTCAACGAGTAAACGGTCTCAACTAATGTCCTTTCTCTCTACAGTAACTCAGAAACCCAAACGACCTGAATATAAAGATATCAACGATATGATAGAAACATTTGGGGAAGCTAGTAGAAGGGCCAGCGCCATTGAAAGTAACTTGGCAAGCATGTCTACCCAGATCGCTTCGTTTGATAGATTATTATCAAAACACCACTAACCTACATTCTTGAGCCAACGGCACTCCCTGGTCCCGAGAACCTAGCGGTAGCTAGTCAGTTTCTTGACTCAGTGGCATCGGAAATTCTGCGAAAGCTGCAGAATGTAAAAGATGGGGTTTTCTTTGACATCCCTGATCGGCATAGCATCGCATTGGTCAAATCCACCATCTGTCAAGCCGCGGGCATGGCCCAAATTCCATGCCACGGCAGAAGACTAAGAAAAAGGTCACGAAAGCACTATTGTCCACTTCTATTCGAATTTCTCGATGAGAAATCGCTAATGTACTCATCACTAAACAGCGTACGATCAGAAGCGCTTCACAGTTTAAATTATTCAATGTATAAGCTGACGGAACGCCCCTGCAAGGAGAAGTTATAAGGTGTGCCGCCGATAATTCCAATCAAACTGGCGTTAAGATCCGGAAGTAACCCCTCTCTCAAGCACTTTACCAACGATCGACAAAACCTCTCACACTTCTATTTTTAGATGTACAGGATGAGTTGACCCAGACGAACCCCTCCCCACCTCCACACAGCTACCCCAGCCGAAACCACAGTATATATCAACAAAACCTGCAGGCCCATCCTAGGGGGGTCCTTTCATTATGCCTCCAGCTCCGGACGATCGTTCCACGGGACATCAAGTTCTCAAAAAATTGGGACTGCAGCACTAATATCTCTCCTCATAGGGCCCGTTTGGAACCTGTGGAAAAACCAACCGTATGCCAAGCTTGTAGCAGGCAATAAATAACCACCCAGAAGAAAGGGTCAACGAGAGTTCGGTTGTCAAAGCTAAGTCTTCGTGCGGGCGAACGATACGGGGATGTACGAACACTGACAATGTTAGTTCCTTCTCTAGACTAAACTAATCACCAACCGAATTCTCCGTCTCGAATACCTTTGTATCTCCCAGCGTGAGGACCAAAATAGCACTTCCAAGACGATGATACAACAACAATGGGACCCTACCCGTAATAAAAGTAGATAATATGATGGGCGAACCGCATTCATACCTAACTCCCGACTAATACAACCTTCTCACCAACCTAATTTCTCATTCCTTCCATCTTTTCTACCTCCCGCGTTAAACTATCCCAGCGCATCTCATATCCTCCCATCTACCAGCGGGTACCCCATATCTAACCAAAGTGCCACCTTGGCCCCACAACCCAGATACGCTTCATATAAACTGTTCTAATCAGCCGTATAGTAGTGTAATACCTGGTACCCTTTCACTTAACTTTCCTTATGCCGACCCAAGTCCTCTCTTTGCGCTTGACATCTTGAGAGGGCTTGCATCCTGCATCGATGATTCTTTTCAGGGTAAATGCAACGGTCAACGAATAGTATGTACTAGTATCAGTGACGACGTGAGAGGCACTCGGATTTTCACATTGTTATCGATCATCGCACGCGTTTTTGGGAACAAAATCCGATACATACAATCAACTGCCTCACCGAACGACTAAAACTTTATCTTAGTGACGGAATCTTGGTTATCGGACTCATATCTAGTAGAGGACTCTGAGGCACTCGGCCACAAATCCTCCAGCATAGACAGAACCCATCAACGTGGTGGGGGCTGTCTAGTGTATGTAAAGGAAAATCTCAGGGCCACAAGCTTTCAGCATCCCATTCTAGACGGCAATGTCGACTCTGTATGGCTGAACGTTGAGGTCGAACTTGAAGAACCGCTACTAGGTTGCGTATACTGTCCTCCTAGATTTAGTTCTGACGGCTTCCCGAAAATTGTCGAGACACTCAACTTAACTAGTGATGTTACAATAAGCCCAACATTGATGGCGGGTGACTTTGATGCACCAGAAATATGCTGGACATCACTCACAGCACCAAGCCATTTACTGCGGTTTTTGCATGCAATTCACCTAGGAGGATGGAAGCAGCACGTCACGTCCCCAACCAGACGCGGCCACACTCCTAACTTAGTCCCGTAACTAGGATTAACCCAGGTTATAAAAGAAGTTCAGAATAACCTACCCGAGAGTGATCAAGCAACTGTCCAACACTGCTTTACAGTGCCTACAAAATATAAACAGCCGACGTCACCTCATAAACCATATCATAAGGCTAAGTGGAACATAATTCTTTCTCTGATTCGCAGCCAAAATCGGGACGCTTTCTTTTGGAGTGCAGTTTCTCAGCTGGTGGCAGATGAACTCTACTTTATCTTTGAACAATGTACCTAACGGTACTCCGATGCGAAATAATACAACAGAAACTCAAGTTCTTAGGTCATTTCAAGAAAGTCGTGATTTTTGCGAAACTGATAAAATCGGGGAACCCCAAAACAATTTCATCTACCTCTTCTACCTATTTCAATAACACGTACCCCGACAAACCGCTGGACATAGCAGAAGTGCTTAGCAAGTTTCTTGCTTCTTCCTTAACTAGTGACACAGCACCATTTTTCTACAATCCACCAGTACCGTCGCATAAGCTCCTCCTCCTGTGACATTCCTGCCCTCCGAAATTGAGTCTTTTATTTCACATATTATAAGATATTTCCGCCCCGGATCGGACTCGTTACCATCATCCATCTTTAGGTTAGGCGGCCCAGATATCCCAACTATTTTATCATATCTATTCATTTTGTCCATGCGGTTTGGTTGGTACCCTTTATGGCGGAAAACTTCGGTCGTTATTCCAGTTCACAAGAAGGGAACACGGGAAGACCCGGCCAACTACCGGCCCGTAAATCATGTCCCAGTAGTATAGAGGATTATGGAAGGAATAATAAAAGGTAAACTACCAGATCACCTGCCAAAAGATCACCTGATACGTGAGGGTCAGCGCGGTTTCCTAAATCATCGATCCCACGCAACTCGTACGACTGACTTTCTGAACCTTCCTACGATAGCTGCCAATGATGGTAAGGCAGTGACCTCGGTCTTTTTAGACATGTCTCAAGCCTTGGAGCGGGTGTCTCACATTCGCTTCTTGGCAAAGGCAAGATATGCAACGTTGCTGACCTACTTTATGCCTGGCTAAAATCGTACTTGTCCCCGCGCAGTCATGTGGTAAACGTTGATGGCACAATTTCCACACTTAGCCCTGTAACCAACGTTTTGATCCAGGGCAATGTACTGGGCCAGTTATTGTTACTTTCCTATGTAAATGATACATTTACCGTGGTTCATCGCGGAATTCCATTTTTACTTGCTGATGATGCTAAGTTGTTTTACACCTTCGACTGCAGTTTATTGGGCAATACTATAGCGAAAATATCGGAGAAATTACGGATGCTCAATTCGTGGTGTACCGATTGGGTAATGAAACTCTCGGCGAGAAAAAGCTGCATTCTTACATACAAGTATCATGTCTCTGCCGAAGCGTTTAGTAGATGTGGTCATCGGATCTCCAACAAATCATCACTATGTAACCCGGGCATATACTACTCCTGTTCGTTCAACTTCGCTGACCAAACAGACACTCAAATTGCTAGGTCCCGCAGGTTAATCGGACTTGTTCACAAAGCATTCCGTTTGCATGAAAGTAAACTCAGTGTCTATACAACACACGTTAAACCATTGCCAGGGTATAGTCCAATAGTTGGCTCCAACATGCGCCAGGCTAACAGGATTGCCATTGAAAATGTTCAGCGCACCTTTACAAAAATAGTTCGATATTCGACTAGCCTCAACTATAAACGGCGTTGTAACCTGCTGCACCTCGAACCTCTTTGGCTCCAACGGATAGAGAACAATTTGTCTTTTTTCCACTCACTGATAAAACATAGGTCCTGCAAAGCCTCTCCTGCGGTACGAGACCCATTGAGCTCAAGTTATTCGTTACAAAACAACAGTCATTTGGTCATTGTGCCCTCCTCGAGAACCAGCCTCCGGTCCAAATTCTTTATTGCGAAATATTCACAAATGTGGAATAAACTTCCACTGAGTGTCCGTGCAATAAGTTACTTACCGAGATTTAAAGGGGAATTAAACAAACGACTTGATGTCCTGACACTTGCATCAAACAATGATCCATACACTTTGGAGGAGCGAGCATACGAAGCTGGTTTAGGTTACTGACACGCGGGTCTGAGCCAGGGGCCAGGAGACCTACATTCCACGCTGGTTGCTGCTTATCACTCAAGTTTTAATAATCTTTCGTGTTTAACCTTGTGCTTTGCCAAGTCACACCATACACTCAGATAAAGCCCACTCAAAATGAAAACTATAGCCCTAGGTCTACAGCCTCTTTCTTGCCCGTCCCATTTACAACTTTCTCCATTGAAGGAAGCTAAGTCACAATTTTTGTGCTTGAAGTGGCTCACCGAGGTTATTCAACCACCAGTTATGACGTCGAGGATGTTTATCCCACTAGCTACCCGCTTACTATCCTCCAGCTTATTTGATTCCTCGCACTCATACAGACTTTCGCTATTCATTATACAGAGTGTTTGCTCCAAATCCAGTCTCAACCTCATCGCTGAACCTCATAGCTCTTATCTCGCCAAAGTTCCACCGTTCAGTTTGCCCGTCTAATATGCAATAGCCCCAGCATAGTTGTACTTAGCTTACTCATCAACCACCATTCATGTTCAATTATTCCATCATTCCCTGTAGTGATTTGGTTTCTCAATAGAGTTTCCTGGGTAAATCCTCACCCGGTTACTGACACTTTCACGTTTCACTCTTTCAGAATGCCATCAACTTCTCTGACCCTTGTGCCGTCGCACCATATGGGGTCATAAACTCTTTACCCCTTTATATCCTCCTACTAACCCGGCCTTTATCCCTGATTACGCTCCACCTTGTGGCTATTACCACTTCCTCCGCAAACACGGACAGGAAATCCAGTCCCACTTCTCTTATTGGAAGTGGCTCATTAACTGAGTTCAGCCTACAGTTATGTTTTCACTCATTCTGTCCCCGATGCACTTTCCAGCCGCTAATGTTGTTCCACATTTTCACGCAGAACTTTGCTCTTAATATGCAGAGTGGTTACTGCAAGTCCAGTTCCGACCTCATATCAGAATCTCGCAGCTCCTACCTCGCCAAAGTTTCACCGTTCAGTTTTTCCGCCCTACGTGCCCTAGCCCCATCATAATCGTAATCAGCTTACTTATCGACTATCATTCAGGTTCAATTATTCCATTGATTTCTGCAGTGATCTTCAGCCTCGATAAAATTCACTTAATACGGGAAAGATAACCCTAGGCCTAGAGCTTCCTTCTTGCCCGCCCCATATACTAGGTTCTCTGCTAGAAAAAACTCGGCCCCTTATCCCTTATTAACATCATACCAAATTCACTTTACTCGGTCCAACCTGGACTCATTCCCCTTATACTAGTTTGCCCTGGCATTTCAACCCAGGATCCGGTCCCGGCGACCAACGTTAGTCACCAAATAATCTTTGTCCTTCTTCATTGTCTTTGCCATTTTCGGCAATCCTGTCCTCTCTCTTCCGCCCGTAGCCCGCATTCTGTAGAAGCAATTCAAATTTCTAGATACCAGAGGTTTCTCTTTACCACTGACCGTTGATCCCTAGCTGGTAGCATCCCAGGCTGAGTTCTTCTACTTGTTTTCCCAGGTAACCACTGATGTACAGCTTCCTTTCGATGGCTCGGCATAATGTCTGGCTCACTTTTTGGCTGAAAGTTCGATACCTTCCCGTCATTCCGTCACTACCACACTAGCCCTGCTCTCCAAGATCTCTCGAAACCTGATCGCAAGCTTCTGGACTAGTCGATCTCTACAGCTATGTGACAACGCTAATATCACTCGCGCAAAGCCGGCCGGTACGGGGCGCGGTCAGATCCACCGCTTTGGCCGGAGCATATCGGACGTGCAGGACGTCTGCAAAGATGTGCAGGTGCAGCTACGATGGCCAATTTCACCTCCTGTCACCGGAGATGGTTTTCAAGTAGGGTGTCCAGCGCACGGTGAGCTTCACTTACCGGCATCGGTTGTGGTATAAAATAAATATACACCCGAAATGCTGGAAATATGGAACTATCTCCCCCAGTTATCGCCCACTTTTCATCGTGCTCCTCTCCATCGTCGTCATCTTAGCTTACCGCCTCTTAGGCCCGGCAAAATCTGCCTTCCCTAGCACATAACTATCGCGGGGTTAGAAGACGATTTCCATACTCGGCTCACCATTCATGATCCATTTTCCCGAGGATTCGTGCCAGACCACCAGCTTGTCCCATTCGCAAACTTAACCAATCCCCAAGATAAAACTCACCCCTTTTTATCACATTCACCGATATATTTGCAAAAATTCACATTTAATTTTGCCATACACTTCCGTCCCACAAAGTCCAAACGGCATATTTCACTGAGGAGTACTTGTCATCAGAGCATCCCAACAGTCGACGATACTGTGACAGCTCGCTCTCTCTATCAGTACTTCTGTTCACCCACACGGCTGTAGCATTGCAATATCCTCACCTTGCAAAGATTCCCGCCCTCTCCATATATTCACATCTGAAAGACATCTAAATCACAGCGTTTTGATCTTTCGCCATCACACGGTCCATCTTTTGCAAAGAATACCAACAGATAGTATTTTATCTGTCAACTACTTCACCGCCCAACTTCGCAAAAGTATTCATCGATTGTTTTGTGCTTTTTAATATCCGGCGTTCTATCCCGGTAAATCTTCTGAGGCAATTTTGATCCTTGCGACTCTCTGGTCATCATGTCCAGCCCTTAGACAACGATAAGCACTACGTAAATACCTACTTGCTGTTTATACAGTCTCTCTTTCGCAAACCGTGTATCTGCTATTTTCTTATCACATCGATCTATCGCCCGGTTCCCATTTCCATTTTGGTGCATCATATTCCACATTTCTGAAAGTAAAAAATCCGCTCAACGATTACATATTTACGTCCGGCCACTCCTTTCAACATCATCTAGGCAATTTCTCTACAGATGAGTCTTTCTCTGAATATTTACCTGACTCAGCCAATATCCGGTCGCCCAAAGATACAAGTGTAATCTCAGAAGAATTTTTCTTGTTCTTTGTCCACAAATTCACCCCTTTCACCGTCCGATTCTCAATATCAAGCCGTTCCACAACCGCGGACGTCTACGACCGGTTTACATCTCCATTGGAAAATTCTTTTTCCTCAATTGAACCAAGTTTCTGTCAATTCCATTTGATTCTGTCGTTGCGCAGTCCCCCATTTTGTAATGATCTAGTAAGAGTCTACTACTTCCAACCATCTTCATCCTGACTCGGCCGGCTTGGCTCCCGGACCTTGAGTTGAAATTTCCGGGCGCCACCATAAAGAGTGATTTATTACTTTCTCCCATAATACAGAGTTCACAAACAGGAAACACCCTGTTAGAATTCGGATTCCACTTCCAAATGTACCGTTTGATCTTGCTTTGCAGCGTGCCTCGGGGTAATCCGAAACAAACCATTATCATTATAATTATCATTATCAATACACCTGCAAGCGTACCACGGCGGTGGACTGAACGGGGTTGGGTCCCAGTATGTTTTACGCCGCCCTCCCGAAAGATAGTGGTTGCAAATATCACAAGGCTCTGACTCTCACGTCTCAGGTACTTCCACAAGTCTGCACTGCAAGGCTCTTGTGGCAGATAAAGGTTCAGCTCAGTATAGTGCGTATGCAGGAGTCTAATAAAAATGAAGAACAGTTTTACGCAGGTTTCACATGACACGAGACATGGAAGTTGGGTACGCTAGGCTGCACACTGTGTTGCAGTCCGATGGGTTACGCATGGTTTTCACGCGACCTCGACTGCCCCTTGAATGAAATCTGGCAGTGACTGAGGGCAGAAATTCGGAAATACGGGCATGTTTGAACACAACATGGTTGCCGTATAAGAAATTGTGAGTTAGAATTTTAGTAGTAAGGCTTTTCTGTTAGGTAATCACGCCACTAGTAGAGTGAAAACGGAAAACAGACATTCGAAAAATGGTCCGTCCAACGGTTATGCCTAGTAGGATATATTTAGGAGCGTGATTAGGCGAGTTCAGCAGGTACAGGATAGCTGAGGATCAAACGATAAGATTTAGTCCGCTGGAGGCACTGCGGTGGGGGCAACTCTTGCTGGTCCGTTTGACGGGACATGCTGAACAGTTCTAGCATGCCATTTGTGCGCCGAAGTAAGTGTCTCCGCAGCCAACAAGCAGGGTTTTGTTTATTCAAAACAATAGAAGTAGAGCACTCCGTGTAGCCGCAACTAGAAGCACGAAATGTGACTATTCTCCCAGTCACCAGTGGTCTGTTCCTTGTTAACATCTGCTGAAGGTCAGGAAGGAAACTAATTAAACGATGCTTGAAATATCAATGGGTATTTGGTCCCTCAGGGAGACCTGGCAACGGACGGCCCCAAGAGTGGATCTCGCACAAATGCAGAAAGCTGGAATACTGTCTGCCGTGGCCTCTAAGAGTGCCCGGTCATCGTGGGATAAAAATGTTTTGAAGGATAAAAAATGTAGCACCGAATATGTTGGGCGAAAATATTTCGATAAATTCCTCGATCACCTAGGCTTGGCTTCCTACTTTCTGGGTAATGAGCCAGACGTACTGATGCTGGTTAGACTACTTAACAGTTTCTTGACCGTACTACTTCGGTCACGTGTGCATATATTTAAAATCACCTGGGCTAATAAACAGCATCTTTAATCTAGCAATGAGCCTGTTGTCAGCAGCAGTATGAGGAACATCAAGCCGTCAAACTCTCGGTTGACTGTACTTTCTTCACCGCGTAGTTCAACAAGAAATACGGGGTGTATAGACCCGGGCGATACCCAAATCTCTGGGACCAGCTGTTCACAGCTGCACTGCTAAGGTTCCGGCCGACAAATTCTGCGGAGTGTCAAACAAGGGAAAAACGGAAGAAGCTGATCATGGAGTCCTCCCCCTATCGGTAGGAAGTCTGCAGCCTTTGCAAGACGGAGAAGCCGATAGTGGACCTAGACGAAGATGTTTAGTAGGTTCCTTGGGGAACCTGTGGAAGATGGATTCACCTCCTGTGCGGAGCATTCCTTGACAAAGTCAATTGCCGCTGTGTGCACTGCAAGACCTGTTTGTGCAAACGCCGGAACACGTGAACTTACTCCAAGGTCCTCTTCAGAACCAGGCCACTGCGATTATTATCCTCGTACTTTGCTTTCCTAATTTTCAGGTATCACCGATGGAACATGAGTCTTCATTTACGTTCTCAACTTTGGGATGAGTCACTGAGACTACCCCTTGAATAACCCGTTGTTGTTATAGTGCGAGTTGAGTCAAATGTTCCCTGAAGGGGATTGGTAAAGGCAAACGGTACGAAAATACACTTGGCCTAGTTCTTCTGCACAGACTGAGTCAGATGTAATTGAGAAGGCCGCCGCATTCAATTAGCTGAAGTGTTTCAGTTCAGGTTTTAGTAGTTTTCAAAAAGGGTAAACCACCTGCACGGGAAATGTTGCCTGGCTTTTGAGTAAATATTTACTGAGTAAGAACTCATGAATAACTAATGGCATGGGTTTCCACTTTAGTCACTAGCGAAGTCTGTCACATACGTTGTACGTTATTGACCCTTTGCAGCCAACAGACCCACGAAAATGTGCTTGCGAGCTGAGGCACCTATAAATAGGTCTAGCATGTGAATGTCTGCTTCTCCTTAGAAGCACCCAAATCCGGTTACAAGAATACCCCTATCTATGGGCAATCGCCGAGGTTTATTTTTCACAGGCTCAAACAGGCCTATATTTAGACACAATTGAGCTCCGAAGTACTTTCTTAGGTCCTGAACAAATGGGCTTATTCCAGAAGTTCCGAAGGACCTTTGGGTTACTCTCATCAGTCATCCACTGAGGTAGGCAACTGGTCAGGTAAAAGCTGTCCAGTCCCTCTGAAAGATCAGCAATTCAAGTCACTTCAGGCAATAATCTCATCCGCATATACCTTTTGTGTGTCTTGAATATGATAAGGCACGAGACATTGGTAGTTCAGCGGGCTATTTAGCTGACTTTTAATAATAACATTCAGCAAAAAGAAATACATGGAAACGAATTCAACAATGAGCCACTTTAATCCAGGTTTCCCTCTTCAGCTTACGCAAACGGGTCAAAAGTAAACCAGATGGATTTCTCCAACATTTCCATTTGGCATTCATTGCACGCGCATCGACCTACAGCATTGGGCAAAACGGCTTCAGGAAACCTTTTTGCGGCATTGGAGGATGACACAAATTCTATGAAAATTACATATAGGCAAAACTTCCCCTGAGCAGAAGAAATCTCACGGTTCAAAAAATAAGAAACGTTCCATAATGATACGACGACCGTCTACTTTTTAGTTGGTTCTGAACCACAGACAATGCGGCAACCACAACATATATTGAACATATTTACATCATTTGTGGACGTAATGGAGCATCAACATAACCTATCTGAGATATACATTTCAAGCAATAAAAAACCAACGGCGCCAAAACAATCGCTTATTTTTATGCCACTGAAGGTTGTCCTTTAATTACCCATGGAGACCAAATGCTGTAGCAGCAGATCAGCCTAGCGGGAGCAGACCGGTTGAGCCAAGTGAAAAGCCCGCTTTAGGCAAATTTTAAAGACCCCTTTAAAAACCCTTGCACTTTGAGCCATTTTTGTAGAATATTTGCGCGCTACCGGTGGTTGGGATCGACGAGTATTCCTCTGTTTGAGTTGTTGAAGAGTCATGGGATAGCCCCTGCCTTGTCCGGACCCGCAGCTACGGGACATAGTGTAAGACATTACCCCCTGAGGCTGTTCGAACCTTGACAGTGCTCGTAGCCCTCTGAAGCATGCCAAAGAGAAGAACTAGAAAGTGGTAGCACTTTTTTGCAAATTTCGACCAGTAAAGCCAGAAATTAACGGCTACAAATTTGCCTTCTTAGTCAATCGGTGAAACTCAAAGGTGCAGCTCGCGCTATAGTTGGAGAATGAACCCTGAAATCTTGTAAATCTTCTTGTCGGTAAAAAATGTGAGCGTTTTAAATTTTTTTCATTAACGGGTTGAAAATGACAGAGTGCCGGATCCAAAATTCTTTCATACTTCACAGACACAGTCTTTTACGAAAGTGAGAAGAACAGGATAGTTTTATCCCCCTACTCGCCAAGACAGCTGTTTCGTTTTCACCCAGAGCTTTCTTAAAAGCGATGCAAATTGAATCGAACTTTTAAGATAATCTTCCCCCCCCCCCACATGGCAGCATTTTAATCCAGAAGTTCCAAACTGCTGGAATGCAAGACTTTGGATTATTGCCGTGAGGCCCGATGTGAAAGTTTGGCGCAATGAACAGGAGGCTACAAAGGCCCCAATCCTAAACTGGCCGTGGAGCACTGCGGTCTAGGGCGCAATTCACAGTGAACCATTACCTCCACCCATGGCCGCACGTATGTAATGATGCGGTGGGACAGTGAATAACTACATTATGGACGCAGGCCTCACCAGGTAGTTTTGGAGCCCCAGCACCCACTATTCACATGGCCACCGACAGTATTCCTAACAAAACACCTTTTCCCATGAAGACCTCCTATTATCCTCAGTAACCTCTCCTTCTTTCTTGCTCCATCCTTACGGCCCCTCTAGAAAAAGCCCACCTATTCCCGGCTCATTTGTCTTGCGCTGCCTAATCGTCTCAGCATCCGGTGCAAGTCTCCACTGGATGTCAAGATCTCCTGATCGAACATGAGTCCTAAACGTTTCATGGTTTTTGTAGAAATAAAGCACAGCTACCAATTTTCCTACTATCATGACCCGCTCGTTGGTCGTCGCCCCCTTTTGCAATTCATCTGCCCTTCTCGCGGTGGACTGAAAGCCCCGCGCAAGAGTAGTGCTCTCCGCAGCATTATTTAAATCCTTTTCCGTCTTAAACCAACCTCCCGCCACAAAAAGACTAATGGTCATCCACAACTTCGACACCACCCCAGTCACCGACTCTTGGCCCACTGAGCAAACCCCATGAAAAATTGCTTCCGTTTTGTTGACTAACCTTTAGGATTCACCAAAATAGACCACCTTACTGCTGGTGGTTTGGAATAGGTCAAGTAAAACTATCCTGGCAGGCAAAGAAGATTTTATGTGATTTACCCTTGCTGTGTCCCAGAAGGCCATAGTTCTAGGTTGAGTATATCGGCTCCGCCAAAGATACTTCTGACTTCAACCCTACTGTTGATACGTTTATTCGTACACCTGACCTGCAGTTTGAAGGTTAACTGATGGCAGATGAATTCGCTGCCCATAACATAAAATGATCATCGTCTACCGCTTCCCACAGAGTCTAGTAACTCGCCTAATGCGATCGCGTGGGCCAATGGGTTCGACACTAACAACCGCCCGCCAGAGTTAAGATCAATCTAGACTTTACATTCATCCTAGTCCTCGAGAAAGCTTCTGCATCCCTACTGAACGACTACAAAGGCGGGGACTATAATGTTTTCAATCTCGTATATCAAATCAAGCCATCCGACTAGGGTCCAATATGCAAATGTCTCCCGTTCCACTACTTCAAAACGGGGCCAAATCAATCATCAGGTTTGCTGCAGACACTTGAACAAATTTTAGTTATTAATGAACACCCTGCAGTCGCCGGTTTTTTTTACTCAAGCTTACATTGGCGCATCAAGAAGTATTTTGCTTCCATTGTCCACCTGGATCAGAAAATCGCCAGAGTGAGACAGAAATACATTAAGCTACGACAGCAGCGTCAACTACTTAGGAACTTTTCTACATTCCTTCGTCTTGGACACCCACCCAGAAAAATTCACCTGGCGGCGCGTTATCTGCAGCCGTAGCAATTTACTTAGGCACCAGGTGGCACACACAGGGCCCAGGGCCTGAGCTCAAAAATCAGCCTCCTCCACAAACGCAGACCATCAAATTCGATAGTCCCAAAACCTCACCTTGACGGGTAATTGACAATTTTTCCACATTCTTCACAACTCTCGTTACTCCTAATCCAGCCTGTACTAAGCTTGCCATCGCTATTACTTCGAATTCATCACTAAGGTCTATCAAGGTTACCGTCAGGGATCCGACGACAGGTTTGCGCGATTTTAAACCGTCCCATTACCCAGGACCTGACGGCCTGCCATCAACGGTATTTGCTCTTGGTGGTTCGGATAATTCCATTCTACTATAAACTCATGCTTTCCGTCTTTCCAAAACAGAACCTTCCCTAATTGGTATGGGAAATCGTTTACCATCCTTAGGCGTACCGACGGCGCAAAGCACTACAGCACCAACCACCGCCCGATAATTTATTGACCAGTGACCTTGAGGCTCTAGAAAAGGTCACCAAACACTGCCTAATAGACTACTTTTAGGCTCACAAATGGGCCCAGAGAGGTAAAAGTTGCTGAAATGAAAACGCCTACTAGGTTGGTTTTACTCTTGCCCTGAAACTGTCGCGATGCTACCTGCACCAACTATCGGATGGTAAACTCCCACCCGGTGAACAGTGGGGTTATCTAAGTGTGCGCTGTTGGACAGCTTCTGTTCTCACTTTATGTAAATGACATTTTTATTGTCAGTACTGGTGGCGAAATCTTGTTTGCCGATAATTGGAAGGTGGTTTACGAATTCGATCGAAGAAAATCAACTGTGGCTCTGAATAACATCAGGATTGGTACATGGTACTCATAATCCTGACTAGGCCACTGGGACACAAATGTAGTTTTCCCAAGCTAAACTGCTATATTTCCTTCGGCATGCTTATGGTGGGCGATGTTCCACT
Source organism: Fasciola hepatica (assembly GCA_948099385.1). Lineage (NCBI taxonomy): Eukaryota > Metazoa > Platyhelminthes > Trematoda > Plagiorchiida > Fasciolidae > Fasciola > Fasciola hepatica. Next base: position 3,040,236 of record CANUEZ040000117.1, read on the forward strand.
CCCGTACTTTCCAATAATACGAGACCACGAACGGAAATACCCCCGCACACTCATCCTATCTGAAAATGCTCTGCATAAAGCCGCACAGGGAAGCAAGTCTATGGGCCTGACGCGAAGGAACTGTCTCCTCAATAACCGTGGATTAGTTAAACAAAACTCCCATTTATCCCCCCAAAGAATGCCGAGAGCTCGCTTTCTCAAGCAAATACAGGTGTGTTATTATTTGTATCGAAATTTTTCAGTAAAGCTTTATTGAAAATTGCATGGGGATCACCAAAACCCGAGCCACAGAGGAGGCTATGAACTTCTGCGGCCAGCACTTTTGAGTCTCAGAAGAATAATACCAGATATGGCCTTCCTACTCAATCTACTTCACAAGAAAGCTCAAACCTCTGGCCTATTTTAATTTGGTACAAACGTACCATAACAGCCGAGCAACCGGGGACACACTAAAATGACCTCTGAACCACGGGTATCCTAGAGACTGAATTTTTCCCCCTTAAGTGTGCAACTTTGTACAATAAACCAACGACGGAAGTTTGTTCCAGTGACCCAATCTAATGTGAATTTAGATTATACAAGGAGCTGACAGCCTAAAAATAGTGCATATTTCGAGTCCATACAGGACTACTGACATAGCCTGCAAGGAAGCTATTTGGTGATAATCTGAAACAACGAAAACCATCGCGTTGTACCCCTTTATTCCTCAGGAAGTTGTCATGATGTCTTTGCCTCAGCATACACCCTCCAGTTCGCACTGCTATAAAGTTGACTCTCACCAAAGTGGTTAACGCCAGGGCTTCCAAAATAGTCCTTGAGTATAAATAATACCATCAGTTGCACCAGTTCTGATCATGAAACTATTTCAGCATTATTTTTCATTGTCTCAGTCCTAATTTTTCTTATCTAAGATATCCCACCTCTTAGGCGGCTAACCATTCCACTGAGTGATCTCACCCACTGGAATCACTAACCTCTCCCTATCACGAGACTAGATTTTAGCCCCTACCAAATACCGATCATTCTTTAGCCCCGTACTACCGCGTCCCCCGACGACCAGTCACCATTTGGCCTCAGATGCATAGCCCAGATTCATCAGCCGCGGATTGTCCCCATGAACTACCACAAATGGAAAGAACAGCAGACTGATCATACGAAAACTGAAAGCCATCGGACTTCTCCCTTGTCGGAAACGAGCTTGAATTTGCTTTCTACACTGTTTTTCCCATAGCTCATGACCGCAACACCACTGAGAAAAACTAGCATCCAGTCTGTGGCGGTCTTACAGCAAGGGGAAGAACAGCCGACCCCAGCGGCTGCGGACCCCTTGGGTTGGGCATAATGAATGGCGGGCTATGAAGAAATGGGAAAAACACAATACTGGTTGAACATGTTCTCCCACTCCACTGAAAGGAAAAAATATCAAAATACCAGAAACACGTCTGGCTGCAAAGGTATTGGATTCATGCTCTTCCTTGTCTTCAATAACGGATGAATTCCCCGTTACAGCCACAACCCGACCCTGCGTATTGGATGCCCTGAACAAAACATCGTATTGGCCGAGCCCTAGGTGCTGCCACCAGACCCTGAAAGGCACGAAAGCGCGCCGATGGAGTTTGCCGCTCATAAGCCGACTCCATTCCCTTCGGTTTACACTCTCTCAGGTTCCCTGTTCTGCCCCTGACCAGCTAGCTGATGTCAAACTGAGCAGCACATTCAAGCCTCAAAAGTTTGGCAAGTGATTTCGGCTGTCTACCAGTTTTCTCTGTACCACGAACCTACTATCACCAGAATCCATTTACACAAAAGAAAATTACGAAAGCGGCGGATTCGCAACTCGCCATCCATAACGAGTTCCTTCTCAAGTTAACACCGGATTTCTGCCTACACATAGTTTGCAGCCAGATATCAGCTTCAGACTACCCTGGATCCTGCGCATTTACATTTTTCCCTCTGAGAGCAACTGAAGCATGACATTGAGCATCCTACGCGGTGACCTCAGACGTCATCTTCCCAACATCTTCAACCCGCGAAATTTGGAAACCTGCTGTGCATTTTGAGTAAAGGATATAAACCGCCCCACCAGTGATTCTAGCCGCCATTCACCAGAGCAAAAGAACGCCCACAAAAGAAGGCTAATGATTTGGTAGTCACCGTATCCAACGGATTACTGGGGAAGCTTTACATGATGTATCATCCTAATCCTGCAATTTTTCCAAACAACAACAGTGTATCTACACCACTGCATGCCCAGGTACCTGACTAGCCATCGCCTTGTGGAAAACTTTGGTCCATCTATGATCAGCGTAAAATGATCTTTACCATGTAGCTATTTTCAACTAGGTTCACATGCAGTATCCAAGTTCAAAATACATTTTTGTGTTCTGTTGTCGTAAAACATAGCTAGAACCGCCTCCAGACGGCAGCTTTTCCCCTTTTGCGGACCGCAAGGCTCTGATGCAGTCCGTCGGACATCTTGAACTGATTCTTTTGTAGAGGCTCAGGACATACCGAGTTATACGGACACTAGCGCGCATCGCAGAGTATTGACTTCTGACATTCAAAGCAGATATAGTAGACCCTACCTTACCTTTACTTCTCACGGTGCACAAGGTCCGTCTCCAGGCTTTTACCGGGCTTGAAGGTATATCCTCTAATGGAGCACTTGAAACTCCTGCGCTATTCATCAGATACCAAAACAAACTTGCCTCCATTGTCAATCTCTAATTCATTACCATTGTAAAATCGCCATCAATTTGTTATTGGACTTTGTTGGCTCCCATATGGTGCAAAAATTATCTTTTACTGCCCCAATTCAATTACTGCTAATGTACTTAGACCTCAACCCACAATTTGTGACTTGCATACGCCATACTTATTTCCCCATAGGGCAACTTCCGCTTGCCTCAAATAGAGCCAAACTCACTTTCATTTGCTTTCGGTATATCGATATTGACGTTTTCTTTTGAATGCTGTGTTCACTCAACAAATGTTAGCCTCCTTCAACCGCTGTCCATATCATTCACCCATTCATGGCACCTCCGGAATTAAGCATGACCGACCTTTCCATCACATTTCTAATCATTCCCGAAATCACTCCTTACTTTCATAGGTTCAAAGTTGACTCGTTTGCCGGCACAGCTCGTATCGTTTCGCCTTGCAAAAAGCCCACCTCCTCTTGCAACATCACTTTGGGGTTATCTTTCGATCCACCTGAACTTCCCGTCGTTTCTACCAAACCCGGTGATTTTGTTTACCTTGATCATGTCTCTCAGCGCTCCTCCAAACTATAATCAAGACATAGACTTCAGTTCTATTCTACGTACCTGTGTTAATGGTCATGAGGTACTAAAGTAATTCTATGGTACGAGGCTCAAGCCCAAATCTTCCCGGATCTTGTATTCATCTTCTTTTCTTTGGGGTGCAGGACTGAAAGAAAATGGACAATATCGGACGGCCGGTAAACGCAAGAAAAAGAAGTCATTGATCAGAAAATGAAAAAGCACAAATATTTACTCACACAAGACTAATTTATATGCATGTATATAAAATTAGGTTTTTTTGGTTACTTCGGGGGAGGGAATAGAAATGAAAAACTGAGAAAAAGTTAGGGCCCAACAGTTTAAAAAAGGAATGGTATGTGATTTCTCTTCTATCTTTCTTTTATCATTGCTTTATCTCTTTATGAATTATGGAATAATTTATTGGCCCTTTTCGAATTATTTTAGGCTTTTGCTGACTGATTCATTTTTGAAATTAAATTTTTACTGCTTTTTTCAGGACTCTCAAACAGGAAAGAAAAGAGGAAACAACCCGAAGTCATTACTGGTTAGGGGGGTAGATCAGTTTGTGAGTAGATCACGACCTAACCCCAGTTGAAGATTCCAAAGAGCCTTAAAGTTTGCTCAGGACGATTCTCATATTATTTTTCACGGATGATTATTCTCCAAGAATGTAAACCTGCAGACGAAGAAATTTTAATGGATTAAATGTTCGGGGAGGGGAGAAAAAAGTTTATCATTGTGCCAATGTAGGGTTTTTAGGCTTGGACATGTTAAAGATTGATCCCCTAAATCTTCGAGGAATAAGTTTTGCAAGAGGAAAAGATCTCATTATAAGCGTCTTGCGTGTGAAGAATGGAGGTTTTCTCCAGTCAGATGAGCTAGGTAAGAGGCATATTCCTATAAATGCACCATCTTCGTTGCCCTTTTCGAAGCACGTTTGAGCAGGTCTTGATCCTCGATAGGACCAGTGTGTCACCTGACAGTCGTGTTTTACCTCAGGACAGATGCGCGTTCCATAAAGGAAATGGAGGTCTGTTTTTGGTATGCAAGGTCTGGGAAGGAAACCGTATAGAGGATTCGGAGACCATAGATGCTGGCTTTCCGTCAGTGAGAAGAAGAAAGATCTTTACAAAGCCAAAATCCTAGTAATTTGTGTTGAACCACTTTTCGGATTTGAGCAGTGTTACTAATCCAGAAAGGATGGTCAAAGTTCTTCAAAAGTGTCACCGAGACACTTTTTGTCACTGGTTGGCAGGCCCCATTGAGAAGACCAGAGTTTTGCTGCAACCATGGCCACTTGCTCCTCCTTTTGATTGGATTCCCACAAAGTCACACCGTCCGCATACTTTGCTGTTTTGGTGGAGACGACGACAGGTATGTCTTTATTGAAGATAAAAAAACGAGGAGCTTAATACTGACCCTTGAGACACTCCGACAAATACCGAGGATGAAGAGGAGTGAGACGACTTTATTCCAGCCGCAAAGGATTGACCGGTAAGAAAGTTGCTGATAACAGGATGCAGCTGCCCCAAAATACCGTGCCTTTTTAACTTTAGCTAGGGGAGGTCATGAGACAATCCATCAAGGACCTTGGTAAAGTCAATGAAGATAGAACGAGATATCTGTCTATCATGAAACGCTTGTATCAGACTGACCTTCGCAATCAGCGTATTGGTAAAGTAACATCTGTGGGGTGAGAAACTGTGCTAGTAAGGGGTAAGCAGCCCATTGCCATTAAGATGATCTAAAATGGCAGTTTTTAGAAGGCATTCAAAGAGCTTGCAGCTAATGTTGGTGAGGTTAATTGATCTGTAACTCCTCAGAAGATGGCGGCTTCTGTTTTTGAAAACAGGGGTCATTACTGCTTTCTTTTAAATATTGGGGGAAAACTCCGTGTCTAGACATTCACGAAAAATCAACGTATGAGGAACGGACATTACCTCGGCTATTTCCTCAAGAATGCAGGGGTTGTTTACGTCCGAATCCGTGGAACTATAAGGATCAGAAAAACAGCTTTTTGTACACATCACTGAAAGAAGTATTTTTATGTTTCGGTGGTAGGGGAGCTACGTAGTTTCGAATCACTGGGTGCACAAACGTAAAAGAAGTGCTGAGAATGGAGCTGAAGTAAAACCTAAAGGCTTCTGCCACCTGCACTGGAGACTTCGGGGGAAACCTGTCTTAGAGCTGTAAGACAGTGGAAGAAAGCGAGACCTGCCGAGCACACCTGGGGTGTTGGCAAATAACGGACTTATTGTTTCGCGCTTTGGGGGAGACTCTTCTTGCTGGCTTCGAAGTTATTGCTTGATCCTAGATTGACACATGCTTCTGATTGCTATGAAGTTTTCTGCCTCAGTCTTTAGGTCTGCAGACCTATGAAATGCAAACAGTTGTACTCGTTTTCCTAGCAGCCGATGTATACCTCTGGGAAGTGAGCGCTTTTTCCACGGGTTTGAGAGTTCTTGGTACAAACAGATGGACAGCATTACCAAGGTGCTGCTTGATCAGCCCATTGAATTCTTCGATCCCTAATTCACAGTCGAAGCTCTCAGACTGGGGCTGTATATAAGTCCTGATCCGCTGAAAGTCCAGATTTAAGAAGTCAAACATGGGCCATCCGGTGACAAAGTCAAATTTCAGTACCATGTTTTCACACTTTCTAAATGGAGAACGAGGAAGAATAACTTCCATGAGGTGCCGCTCGGTAGTAATGTCGATATTCAAAAGAGGTGAATCTTATCCCAGCTTATATTTCGTGTTAAACGGGACTTGCTGTGTCCAGTTACATTCATCTTCCAGCCTGACAAGAGATTCCTCGGAATAGCTGCCTAAAGAGCGAAGTCTAAACTAGTTCGCCCCAACTGCAATAAAGTCACCTAGATATAAAAGGTTCATAAAAGAGTTTTGGGACCTCGTTTCACTCACATGTTCTATGAGCTCATTGCTGGATTTAGCAATTTAAGCTGGAGATCTGTAAATTATTCCTATTTCAAGAAATTCACCAGAAGGCAAGGTAATTCTGGCTCACATTCAGTCTATAAAAGGAAAGGGATCTAACTGTAAGCCCAGGGCTGAGGGCGAAAAGTACTGATTAAAAGGAAAAACCACCTGCTTGACATTCTTCTGAGTCCTTACTGGCCCATGTTTACTCACTGAAAGATGTTTCACCGTCACGGCCGTCCGACGGTAGCCATACCTCCGTGGTGGAAATACTGTGGGGTTTCTCATCGGCTGACAACTGTCTTAGTTCCAAAACCTCGTGCTTGAAAGCTGAGACCATCAGTGGAGAGATATGTTATCAACCATATGTGAGAAACTGGGGAAACATTAGATTTAGGAGCCGGTAGGGATGGGGTTGTTGGGGTTTGGGGCGATACGGAGGTTGGAGGTGCTAGGGAAGCATAAATGATGAGGGAATACTGGATTGAGACAGGATTCCTAGAGGGGCCGTGCATAAGGTAGGCTTTGAGATAGCATCCCATTCTCATTGGCTACCTGCAGTTGGTTTTGGGATTTCGAGACCATGGTTGGAGAAGAATGGGGTCAGCAAGGTGTGGCTCGCTTATACAAGACTTGAGGAGTGCTGGCCTGTGGACGCTCATGGCTGGGCAGATAACCTGCGGTTTTTGCTCTCTTCTGTACTGAGTGATCGGGCAGAGTTCCGAGACTTTAGATCACCCAGAAAACTGCCCTATTTTTCATTTTCACGCGCAGCGCCTCCGTAAAGTGTTCAAACTTTTTCTACTGGGACGGCTGCTGGACACACCGGTGATTCACCGTTGCACGTCTTCCAGAAAAATTTTAGAAGCTCCTTTAGTGTGTATCGTGATAGTCATTACCAATACATCGTTGGACGACCACCCGCTGTATCTCGCCTCTCAATCCACGGCTGTATATAGTTAATCAGGCTTCCTGGTATTGAAATCTGAAAAGTGCAGCAGGTACCACCAAGGCTGTTGTCTAAGCCCCAGTGGCTGCTCTGAGACTGCTGTTTGTACGGTTTTCTACATTCGTGTTGATTGATTGTGTGTATTTAATGCACATAAGTTCATCACGAAATAGTCGTCGCTTTTTATGTTGCCATCTTGTGAGAGTGGATGCTTTATTACCGAGTCCTGTCTTCGGATCTTCCTTCTATTCTGGGAGAACTAAAAAGTGACTATCTACAAACTGTGCCCGCTTCCGCTATGGTGACATTCTCTTCCCCCTCCTTCAAAGGACCACTTTTGAAAGTCTATGCGCCTTTAAAACCTGCATCGTGCAACTTTGTGAGATATCCTATTATTTCGGAATCGCTTGCTGAAATGCATTCTGTAGAACTCGCCTCACAAGCTCGATAGCTTGAAGATCCGAATATTACACAGCCTAAAACGGTGCTTTTGGAGCACGGATGCTGCGGCGCCGGAGCTTCTGGCCTGGAATTCACCGAGTTTCAGTTTCTCCAACCTGACCAATATTAACAATTCTCTGCTACTCTCTTTATCCGGCGTACGGGCAAGGTCTGACCTTTGCTTAAGTCTCTCGGATTCATTACTAATCGGCCTGATCGCAGATAATCCTCTAGCAGCTAGGGTTTGTTTGTTGCTCACTGCAGAAAAAGGTGAAAGGGGCCGCTAACGGGGCTATTCTCCGCAACCTTTCAAACTGTCTTTATTGCTACCTGGCCATGCCACTTAAATTAGCTAAACTGGTCTTCCACATTCTCTTTCGTGAGGGTTCTGCCAGGCGAGTAGTCCAGCAGCTCTTATCCACAAACGACCCTACAGTCGGTTCCAAGCTCAGCAGAAATTAACCTAGTGACATACAAAAACGTTGCGGGTAAAATGCCCAGACACCGGTGCCAACAAGAACGTAGGTGACACTTTATAGTGTGGTATTCTGAATTGCTCCCAGAGGGTAGACAAAGGTATCCAATGTGATATTTCCCTGACAGGTACCACCGGAGATTCCGTCAACCTATTTTGTGGGCCTTTGGCCTCTACGATGAATAAAAGTTTTGAAAGTAGGTATGCTGGAAAAGTAATACCTTTTGCAGTTGCAAACTGCCATTACCTAAAAGCTCTGATAAGATGTGGGTCAGGAAATGCATTTTCTCTACAGGAATGGGCACAAAACTCAGAGAACCCCAGAGGGGGCTCGAAATCCGGAAAACCATACCGCTGTGCTAGCAAGATATCAGAGCATAATCTGTCGCTACTGCACCAGGAGGTCACAAAACAAGAAAAGGATTTGGGAGCTGGTAAAAATAAGCTTGACATTGCTGTGGTCGATCTGAACACTTTAATAAAAGAGCAGAATTAACCCTGGGCCAAAACCGTAAAGTTTTGGAGAAAAAGACAACCGAACTCGTCTGCCGAGCAGCCAAGCTGCTTTGGGGAGTTATCACGTACATAAAATAACCCTTTTACTGACAGCAAGTACGTAAGGGCCAACTTCACCCAAGACATTTTCTGGGCTAGGTTGATGGGAACTCTTACCGGGTGAACGAGGACCTCCCATGCCAGTGGACGTGGAGTTCGCTAAACCTAGGGAGAGAAAAGACAGTTTTCGCAGAGTTGGTGTAGACCAAACCCCCGGAAAGGCTCAAAAATGAACAGAGTTATCCGGTTACGTGGCGCAAGCGAGGTATTAGCGGACAGCGTAACCTGTAAAACACTACCAACAGAATTTACGCGCCGAAAATGGTCGTACCTCACCCAAGGAGCGCATCACTTCACTTCCTCTAGCTTTGCAAAGCATCAGTAAAATGCCATCAGAAGCAGAACACTTCTACGTCCCCCAAATCGGTACAAAATTGTGTTAAGCCCTCAGAATCAATTTTCAAAAGCCATGCTTGCCAGTAGAATTATAAAGCACAATGAAGTAAAGGTGGCCTCTTCGCGTTTTGCACCAGTTCACGGAGTTTTGTGAGCAAATTGCATGAGATGGCACCAGTAAATTCCAAGGCCTACTGCATCGCTGTCACCGAAACGTGGCTAGAGTGATCTCGCCAAATTGATATGCGCTTTCCTGTCGGTTACTGCATACATCTAGCTGGTGCAGTAGATGCCAAAAATGGAGGAGGCACTATCCTTTCAGACTCAGATGGAATCAGTCAGATGGATAGGGGGAGCACGACAACAACGAAAGTGCGGATAAGTCAGAAATCCCAGTAGCCTGCTTCCGCTGAAGCCCCCCCCCCCCCCGTCGAGAAGACCAAGGGCTGCAGACCTACTTCCAGTGATCAGTGGCCGGGCCGAATAAATCATGATCCCCGAGAGCTTCAGTTCCCCCAAAATAGACTGGGAAAGTCTGCAGGCATCCTGGGAGAATTATCCCCAGTACAGTTACTTTATTTATTTTGGAAGAAAATGTTGTCCGACACGTACTTCAAACGACCAGATGGAGAAAAGGAGAGAACTGTAAGCTAGCGAACTCGGTAAGAACCGAATCGAAGAGCTGCAGATCTCAACTCCCTTAAGCAGGGGTGACAACCAGTCTTACATTCGTATTCGTTGGCTGTTAGGGATGTAAGCCCCCGCAAGATAGGAGGTGCTCTGAGAACCCGGACGCACAAAGCCTTGTTATCGCAGCCCAGAAATTTACTCTAAACGACCAGCATAAGGAGGCGGAGGAGGTGTGGAGAGCACCCAGGGGGTACCTTTATTAGCTCGCCGAACGCCTTGTTCCTGTAGGCAGAATAAGTAGAGAGGACAAGAAACTTGATCGACTTACAGAGTTATTTCAGCTCAAAGCCCAAACCTCAGGTAAAATGCTCATTAGCACAAAATAGGGGGTCACAAGCAAAGCCTTTGGTGTGCTCCCGGACCCAGTAACGACCAGAATGGATAGAGTAAAAAGAATCGAGGGCAGCTACCTGAACCCCCAGACGACCTGCATTTTTGTGGACCACCATCACTGCCGCTACACAAAATTGAGACACCCAAGACTTCGCTCTACTTTCTTCAGTGGGCCCGGGCATGCGCCATATACGGGGCCTCATAATTAGGGGTGGAGGATAGCAAATTTATGGTGGAAGCAGCCATTCGTGGGGTTCCACACGTATCAGAGCTGGGTCCACTTTTATTCCTTATCTACCTGAACCACTTCATGGAAGCAGTAAAATACTCATATTACCTCTTAGCAGATTATCCAAAACTGATGGGGGAACTGGATTGGGTTCAAGCATGGACCACCTGTGGGGGCTTGCCTTCCGTGTGAGGACGTGTAAACTTCCTGAACAAGAGTCTTGTGGAGACCTGAAACATATAGGCCCAAGTGGCCTACAAATGACTACACGGGCCACAAATACCACGGACCTTGGAGCTAAGTAAGCTCGCCGCTCCCAACCATCTGAGCAATGCCTACTTCCTTAGCCAACGACAAAATAACCTTTCATCGACTAGCGTGTGAATTCCTAATAACGGAAGCTAGTATAGTACCATCGACCTGCCAGACAAGAGCCAGGCCTTACCTAGGATACTGTGCCAAGAATGGGTACTGGCTCTTGTGAGAGAAGCCGTAGTGCCGGAAAGTCCAGCCTCCTAATGTCCTGTAGAAACACACGAGCACGAGGCTGAAGTTCACACTTCCTTGGACCTCCATTTCATCTCGGTATCTTAATATGTCTACTGAGATCCGTAGAAGAAAACAAAAAGAAACAGACGAAGTTATAGATTCCGTACCCGGGTAAGACTAAGCTCACACGCTGTGGAGCGAAAATCTGGACCGATCCACTGGTCTGGTTATAACTTCAACAACCTAAAGATAACGGAGTTCGAATTTTGTAAATTTGTCGTCACAACATACCACAGACAAGCACAACTAATCAGCACCTAACTCCAGGCATTTAGTATAATTGTCTATGCTATAGGGCCCGTCGGTTTTAGTCTGCTTGTTGTGATGACCATTAGTTTCCGCAAATAGAAAAACTCGTTTAACTGCTTTGCTTGCGGACGGTTGAAACTTTATCCCCTTCAGTTAGTGTCCTGTCCGGAGTCGCCCGATTACGCAAGAATGGTCGACGTTGTTTCGAAACACACAGTCCTTCAGCTATTCCACTGAATCATACCGTTGTTTGGCAGGCATAAGAAATTTTGGCCTATTCCCCTTTCCCTAAGATATTCTCGGTATCTAGTTATTACCCGGTCTGCGAAGTACTAAGGGATCCCCTCCTTATATTCCACTCCTCTTTTCCATTACACACCTCATCAGCTTCCATGTTGCATGCGACAAAACAAAGCTTGCTAGATCCTTTTCTTATCTGCGCAATAAGACCCACGAGGGATTCCCTTAGGTAAGAGTGGCAGTTAGTTCAGACACTGAGCCTGCCTATCCAAAGTGACTGCTGTTTCTGCGCGAGCACACCCGCTTTTTCTCCTTCTCGCGGTCCGTCATTTAGCAATCATCCGGAGATTATAGCACAGCGAGGAGTCTTCGCCCTCGAGGGCAAAACCTGGGAACCCACTCGCCAAAAGTGCTGTCCCTGCTAGTTCATCTGAAGCCGCAAGATTACGTCCTGTTGGAACAATCTTCCACAAGAGATGGAAAGATGCACCATTCAAGGCACTGCTCAAAGCGCTTTTTGATTTTAACATAGGATTACCTCCGAGCCCCGTATCTAGCTCATCCTTACCTGTGCCACTTCCAGTCCCATCGTCTATGTATACGGGTTGTATTGTTTTACCCCTCACCAGTCCCAAAAACCATTTTAACAACTGAAAATAATGAACAAAAAGTGAAGGGATTGCCTTCCATTTTCACTATCTGGGTTGTTATGTACCCACCGATTTACTAGGGTTTTATCACTGGGTAATTGGAAAACAAGTGCGTACCTACTCGTATAAAACTGACGCAATCGGGTATGTTTGTATTATCACATTTTCTGGTCGACAGCTTTCTGTTGTTTTGATTGTACCCACCACAATTTGTTGAGTTTCTTTCAGTCTTGTACTTCATCAAAGGAAATGACCAAAACGCAAGATCCGATGTGTGGGCTCAAGTATTGTAAACTCAAGGCAGTTCAAGACATGAATAACCCATCCTTTAGCCAGGTCGTGGAACCAAACCGAACCGTCATAGCGAGTGCCATCTTCGTTCACGCTTTCAACGCTTCTGTTTTCCATTTGAGCTCGGACTGCCAGGCGCGGTGCCTTTTGTTCGTTGAGTTGAGTATTTCTCATGCGAGGCCCCACACTCACTCTAACCATTACTTTTCTTGATCGCTCTCACATTCTCACTACCACGGGGAACATAGTTCTGGGCCATGTGTTCGTGGAACTTCGAGCATTGGAGAAACCTGCACATGGTCCATGTTTTTTTAAAGATTCGAAGAAGGCGTTCACTGAGAGGACGGCAAGGTAGGACCCATCGACCTTCACTGTTGTTCACACCAGCGAAGCTACCATCTTCCATTCAGCAGAGCCAATAATCTCCATATTCTGCGGATTTCCTGGAATTCACGTGATAGCGCAAATCCTCCGGAGCTCAAAATGCAAGAAACTGGACTTCTTTGACCTTATAAGCAGTCCCTGTGTACTCACTTAGATTGAGTTATCCTAATACGCAAGAGGTGAGTTCAGCACTTCCCCCCAAGTTATGAGTTTTGCGGAATTTACACTGCATTATAGGCCAATAAGCCTCACAGATGTCCCCAATAAGGTTTTCCAGAGCATAATTAAAGCATAATTTTGAAGTATTTCCACAGCGGTAGTTTTCTGTCACCGGGGCTGCGCTGCTCCCTTCACTGCAAATGGTGTAGCTCTAATGGGCTTACGGCGAGTTCACGCAGGTAGCAAGATATCTCGTGCCAAATTGCTGACTTCACCGAAGCTTTCAATGGAGTTCTGCTTATTCCGTTCTCCACAAAGGCAAAAAGCTTGGAGTCTTTGTCCTTCCACTGTCCTTTTGAGAAATTCCTGAAGAGACGGATGTTCACATCTTATGTCGTCATACCTTAAACTCAACTTGCACTCTTCGCCTTAGGAGCCCATCATGGTTGTCCTCGTTACTTTTTCAATCCTTTTTTCATTCAAAGAAAGCTTTGCTTCAATTTCTACCATAATACTGATATACACAAGTGAGATCGCAACGCGGGGTACAGATGCTGGTCTGTGCAGCCAACCGGTAGCCCAACCAAACGCTGGCCAGCTGGCTGCAGCCTCTTACTAAATGTTGACAAGAGCACAAGTAAGTTAGTTTGGAAGGACCCTGCTCGCCTCTTTATGACAGATGGAGACTCACAAGTCCGAGGAGTGGATCAGCTCAAGATCCTTTGTTCCTGGCTCTGAAGAAGACTCTTATTCTCCCCGTACCAACAAGAAGCCACCAAATCCGCCCTCCTGGTACTGAACCTATTTAGACGGAATTTTCCGATGATCTCCGAAGAGGACTTCCATGGTTCATGTGGAACCCATATTCGAAAGTTTTTAGAATACGGCGTCCAGACTATATGCACTAGACCCTCACGGATCAGCACATTTTAGCATGCTGGATGGTGTATGCTACTGGAGCCAAACGGAATGCCACATAACTGAGCTTCTTTGGCTATTCTTTGGCCTATGTCCCAGCCACCGGCAACACCGAATGAGAGATGTCGTTAACATTTTTATTTCAAGCCCCCTTTTTCCTTCCAATCACCCGACTATCCAGCCAGCTATCTTCCACCGCACCCGCGAAATCAAGAGAGCACGGCAATCAAAACGTCCGGGGACACTTCAGGTTCGGCCTCGTACCCGTACAATACTGCAAGATTTAAACGAGGAGAGACCAAAGTGGTACAAGAAACTCAATTAAACTCCCACCCAGCTTGTCCGATATCAGCTAGTTTTTATCCACTTTGGACAAGTCGAACCGGGGAAGACCCCTTCCTGATGTTTGGTTTACAGTAATGGGGCTCAGTAAACGTCTTCCACCAGTCCGAACCTGGATACTCTGCGAAGGTACACGTGGGAACATTTCAAATCTCTTTAGCGTACCTTTTTAATACAGTTTCACTTCTGGCCCCAAATAGCATCTCTATGGAATCGCCGTCAACAAAAAGCTATGAATGCCTGCTCAGGAAAAGCGGTTGAGACCAGAGTGAACAACTGCTTAGGGCTGACCTCAAGCCTACTCCTTCTTCTCATCCCCCGCCCGCGGGATAAACGGTTCCGTATTGACACGTTCTGTCTTCATTCCCATGTATTGATTAAATTGGTCAGATATAAATCACTCCAATTTTCCTCCTCATGCGGATATGTAGGCGTATGACTTTCATGTATAACTTAGAAAAATACTGGAACCAAAGTTGATTTACCCATGATTATATGCTTGGACCCCTTCTAGTAATAATAATAATATAATAATATTGGTATATTTCTCGGCCATGGTCGAGAGGCACGCGCTAACGCATGATCATGGTGTAACATGTTACTCAATATGGTGAAATATTCACAAAATTCTAAGTATGAAAGTCGAGAGTATCAGAGATGGAAAAACATAGACAGCAACAGTTTGAATGGATTATTCTGATAATGGTTTGCGCGGCAGTTCTGAACCAGTTTCGAATCCGGGCTAGGCAGTAGTGCGCGGTGGAGATGTCGAAGAAATCGTTAACGCAGGGCTAAGGAGGCATTATGAACAAGAATGATGCAAGCCAAGGAAACCGGAGGCCAACTGAGGTTCTGCAGATGGAGTAAATTTTTAACAAGAAGAAGAGGGGGGGAAATCGACGCATGCGAGGAGGATAGCGATCCATGAAGACAATGCAGACCCTGAATGACGGATTTACCGGAGTTTGAGAAACGGAATGAGCTTTGAATCAAGGGGACATGAGGCCAATTTCGTGAAAGTGAACTGGTGGATGTGGGAGAAACAGCAATCCATAAAAAGGTAAGTTTAGATTCATGGCTAATAACATGTACTATTCAGAAATAAGAAGGCGCAACTGGAAGGTTCTCGAGAAGTGGAGAGTCAATTTCCAGCCGGCTACGGTTCGGAGGAAGGATAACCTGTGATAACGGATAATAAAGTGGGAAAATCTCCGCATGGACTTCAGCGTTATTATGCTGTTTCACTGACAAATATATGTATGTGTTGATGCGTTTGCCTTCAGTGTTATTTAGCGTCATTTCTGGCAATGTACGGCTTTGAATGCGTAAGTTTCTTCTGGCAGGGCACGGTATGTGTCGGTCGATCAGCCGAGTGTGGCTGTATATTATCGGCATGCGCGTGAACTGGAATTTGTGTTCGTTGCGTTAGAAAACGCTGAACGATCTGATAAGCAATTAGGGGTATCTCCTGTTGTGTGGTTTGATTTCAGTCTCAGTTGCTATGGTAGGTTCCACTTGAGTCTCTATCCGTTCGAGTCAAAGCGGCATCCTTGGTTAGCCAATTTGGCGACTGAGATGGTGGGAGACAACGAACCTGAAATAAAGGGAGATTTCAGTCTGGACGTGGTTCCAGCTGTGGGTTATGATAATATATGAAGACAATAAACAATAGATTGGTTAGGTTTATGTGAGTAGAGCATTGGTAAAATAGACTCGCAGTGGATTTGAGCTATACTGCTGCAGGCCGACGAAGTTGCGTACACCGGCTTGGTAACTGTATGCGTTTAAAAGGATTTGTGATTTGCCCGTGAGCATGGCATCGCTGGGATACTAATAAAATACCTAGGGCTTCACGGTTAAGAGTGGTTAGTAATGATAACCCTCGATACCGTTTGCTTACGCAGAACGTGGTTAGGCAACGAGGCGACAGGATAGGTTTGAAGTGACAGACTGAGCGAGTAGGACTAACGTACTGTTTGCGTGGCTCTATGCTGTTACTGTCTCTTTCGGTATAGTGGTTATTCTATACCGAGGAGTCAAATTAGAAGGAACTATTGGGGTGACAGTAGTGATACATTAGAGGTAATTGGTCACTTGTCTTGGAACATTGACGCGAGTTCATCTATGCTCTTTCTCGATAGTGCAATCGTACTGAGATTAAGCTACAATGTGAGCAAGGAAATCTGATGCGGATATGATTGCATGGTTACTGTGGTATCTTTTTCGCTGTTATCGTGCTGCAAAGCAGGACTACACCAATGTGAGGACTGATTTGGGGAACCGTGAGAGGTGGGTCCGAATTTTCGTCGGGGAAGCAAACTCTAACGGTCTACATTTGGTGCTCATGATAGGCGGCACAAGGGCCAGCTTCAGGTAGGGAGGTAGCACGATACACAACTACTGGCATCCAGCACGTGGCTCTCCAAGAATGATCCACACTTTTTAGACGTTCTTATTATTCTTCTTTTAATGGTTTTATCACAGTCAGGTATCTGGCTGTCAGAGAAGGCGGAGCTGCTTTTGGTGGGCGACCACAGCTCCCACGCCCCGGCCGAAACATAGACCGCATGTAACAAGCCGCGTTGGGAATAGGTCAACCACACCAGTCAATCCCTAGCGACACTACAACCCAGAGACATGGGTCACATGTGACAAGGCTGGTGTGCCTGGAAGACAAAACAGTGGGGTATATTTTTTTCTCTCACTTTTTTGTGCCAATCTCTTACTTTTTGGTGTTTATGTCTTATTGGTGGTCAACTCTGTGCAGGGAGACCATCACGGCCAGGAAAGTTTGCAGAAGTGCCGCGCTAACACTCGCCTTATCAGTGAAGTCAGAACACCCAGGCCGTTTACATGGGACAAAAAATGCAGGGGGAGGTAGGGTCAACCACAGCCTGTGATTATTCGATGGGGTTTATGTTCAACAAAACGCCAGTCTGCACAAAGATGGGGTACAACTTGCAGCACTGACAACGTGATTCGTCGGTACGATCCACAGATGGTTAGTAGTTTTGCTGGCTAAGTATCAAGTGTTGTATAAACCTATCGTGGAGGATGCTAGAGTTCTGTGATAGGGACAGAATTTGAGCTGTGAATGTCTTATGGTGACTACTGGATGGAGGTTGAGGAGTGTGACAGGTGCTGCGTCTTGGGTTAGAGACAGAGGCAAAAACCTAATAATAATCAGCACAGGAAATGTTCAAAGACTATCTTTCTTGCTTCCAGTGGTATTTCATAAATTCAAATACGACTTCTGAAGCACTGGCCTCAGTCGTGAGAGTTATTATGTTTAGGCATTGTAAACTGGTAGGTTTACGCTTAGGTGATGGCAATTACGTCGTATGGTGTGGCACATCCCAGATTATCAAGGGTTCGGGTTAGTATCCAACGCTTTCCTCATAAGCTCTGTCAAAAGACATATAAGGATTCGTAAGAGCTATCAGTTTTTGGATGTCCAGAGCTACGTGTAGTCTATACTTAAACATATTTAGGGAATCTACGGAACGTACATCCGCTGGGAGTTTATTCCACAGAGTTGCATATTTCAGGAGGAAGAAGTTTTGCCTTAAGGATTTCCGAGAAGTAGGGATCGTTATACGGTGTTCCCTATTACGCAGCTGATGTGTCGAGTTTATACTGAACTGAACTTGGCTGGAGGATACAGCTTGTTTGTGGAGCAAGGTAAACACAAATGCGAGGTTGAGTTTTATTCTCCTAAGCCATAGGGGATCAAGCCGCAGCAGTGTACACCGCTGTCTGTAGGTCAGGGTCGTAGAAGGCCCAAACAGTTTTTTGGTAAATCGACGCTGTACATTCTCAATGTCGATAATGCCACGTTTATGCATATTTGAGAACACAAGTGTACAGTACTCTAGGGTTGGGCGAATATGAGTTTTATATATCTCTAACTTACTGTTCGTGAGAAGAAAATTTCTCTGCAACAAGCCAAGGGACTTATTTGCCCGTGCAGTTATGTAGGAAGTGTGTTCAGAGAAATTGAAAGTGTAAGAATATTGCAGCCCAAGGTCTCTAATTGTTGGGGAATATGGGAGTGAGACACCGCCAATCATAAGCGTATCATAAGGAATGTTGCAGTTTAGCGAGAGATAACTGCTTTTGTTCACTGAAAATTCCATTTTCCAGCGATCACACCAGGAGGATAAGAACTGTACGTCGACCATGATGGTTTTCAGTGCTGCAGGTAGGTCTC
Source organism: Fasciola hepatica (assembly GCA_948099385.1). NCBI lineage: Eukaryota > Metazoa > Platyhelminthes > Trematoda > Plagiorchiida > Fasciolidae > Fasciola > Fasciola hepatica. Next base: position 3,058,520 of record CANUEZ040000117.1, read on the forward strand.
CTCGTTCGAATTCATAGACTATCTTCATATCCTCGGCGAACAAGAAAATTTCGCCATAAGTGATGACATTGCAAATATCGTTTATATATAGTAAGAACAGCAGTGGTCCTAGAACACTACCTTGGATAACCCCGCTGTTTACTGGGTGGGGGTCTGATATCTGACCGTTGATGCAGGTAACTTGGTGACGGTCTTGTAGATAGGATTTAAACCAATTGAGTAGGGGGTTTTCAATACCGTATCCCCTGATCTTGTTGAGTAACTGCAGATGTGGCACTCTGTCGAAGGCTTTTGTCATATCAAGATAGATGATGACGAGTGCTCTGTCTTTGTCGGCAGCTGTTGTTACCAAATTTAGAAAGTCAAATTGGCAGGTTGAACACGACCGTGATTTGAGAAATCCGTGCTGTCTTGGGCTGATGAGCTTATGTGCAGAAAGGTAGTCGGTCAGGTAGTGTTTTACGACTTTTTATAGCAGCCTCGAGATCATTGGCGTATGATTAATCGGGCGGTAATTGGCAATGTCATGCACTGCGCCTTTCTTGTGCCTGGGGATAATAATGGATTTCTTCCATTGGCTGGGGAAGGTCCCGGTTTGCAGAGATAAATTGTATAGGTTTAGTAGTAGTAGGAGAATATCCGGGCCGCCTAGAGCGAATATTGCTGACGGTAGGCCGTCAGAACCGGGGTAGTAGGTCGGTTTGAAGGTGTGAATATATCTATTTATATCCGTAGTGGTAACCGTGATAGAACTTAGTGAGGAGTTTGTGACAGGCGGGGTGACAAACTGGGTACACGATGGACTGAGAGACACGGTGGTTGTGAAGAAAGTATTAAACGTGTCAGCTATCTTTCGAGGTGAGGTTATGAGGTTATCCAAATGGATGATCTGTTTTATGCATCGAGTTGATTGTGGGGCACGATCCCTGTGTAGCCGGGCTAGCTCTTCAGCTTTGTTTGGGTGGCGTGACGCTTTGGTTTCTTGCTTTAGTTGTAGGTCACGGGCCTTGCGGTGGATTTCGTGATAGAGGCGTTCCAGTCTGAAGACTGTAGAAAAGTCTCTATTTCGTTGGTACTGCCGTCGAAGCTCGTCGTGTTTCAAAGAGGCCCTAGGTCGTAAGGGGAAAGAGATATTCACCCTTCGGGAGTTATGAGGACGTTCACTAGGGGGTTAGAGGACAACACTATGTTCCCCCTCAGAAGTACTCTAATTGGAGTCTTCTACCGCCTCATACTGTCTCGGTGAGAGCCTCCGAAGCTTTGCTTCTCCTGAAGTTACTGCACGGTGAGTTTTGAGGAAGAACACCGGACGGTGGTTGGTGTACACTTGTGTGCATACCAATGAAGGAATTCTAAAGCCACGAGTGGCCTTGTTTATTATTTGTCCTGTGCAAAGTCAACTGATCAGAGGGCACAACGCACGAAACCCTTATTCACAAACTAGTCTCTTGCGAAAAAGGTTGACCCTTCTTGTCTTGTTCAGTATTCCAGCTAAATGGTACAGTGAAAGAGATTATACACACAAGAGCCGAGCGTATTTGAGCTAAAGCCTTGCATCCCGGCAACGCATCATCAGTTGGATACAGTAGCATCCCTGTCTGGAAGCGGGCAGGAAGTCGGGGACCAGAAAGCGAGCATTACACTGCTTCCCCCGACAGTGGCGCAATAAAGGGATGGCTGCCATGCACGTTGCTTACGCGAACTCAATCAGCACTGTAAATAAATGGAGTGAGCCTCGGGGAAGCAGGCTTACAACGGACGTCATAGCAGCCACGGAAACGTGGCTGAGACCAGAAAAGTGAATGAATACCTCGCCCCGAGTAATTTCTCTGTGGTGAGGGTAGATAGAGAGTACGAGAGTCGGTGAAGCAGACATGCTACTAGTAGTTGGCCCATAAAACTGCACGGACGGAGGGCGGCTAGCAACACCGGAATTACAGGCAGTCGAGGTGATAGCAGAATTAGGGGGGTACAAATTAGGCATGTCTCGTCCATACAGGGGGCCGTCGACGGATGGTGATTAAGACGAGAAACTACCTCTATTTGCCAAGACCACCATAGTGGGCAAGGATAATTTTATCATGGGAAGCCTCAATGGTCCGGAGGTTATTTGGTCAACTGAGACAGCTCCGGTGGGGTCCTTTGGGGGCAAGCTGGCTACCCTAATGCACGAGGCAGCTCCAGTCCGAAAAGTTGGACACGAGACTAGGTACAGGGTGGAGGAAGCAGCATCGTGGCTGGAGCTTCAGATAATGAGTTACCTGAATGATACTGCGAATAGGAACACGGAGGCTCCCTTGGAGAGAGTGACTAGGCTCTGACTTGCACCGAGAAGAGTCTTGTAGACACACCGGTTTCGGTAAAACTGAGGAGAAAGTTCTCATGGATGACTGAAGGTTATCTGCCGATCAGAAAAATACCGCCAGGCTGGGAAGGAGATTTGGGAGAAGTAAAGGTCAGAGAGCAGCCTGAGAAGGTAAAGAGTAAAACTCTAGTTAAGGATTACGCGGGTGCTCTGTTTCAGTGTCCGCCGGGCGAGAGTGCCATCTTGCTGGAGCCGAACATAAAAAGCAACTCGCTGAAGACAGCGACAACGAAAAGTTGCAGGGAGCGGTGAGGGCAACACAAGGACGCCAGGAAACTGGCCATGGGCCTTCAAAATAAGTGTAGAGGTGCCTGTGAAGAGGCCCTGGTTAGCAACGTGAAAATGAAACCGCAAGACATATTTTTGAAATGTGCAGTCGAAGTGCGTCATGTGAAGTGAAGTAGAAGAGTCACTAACGAACAGGAATGAGCTGCCTCTACAGGCGAATAAAAGTTGACCACACGTTTTGGTTCTTCCAGAAGACGTAAAGGTAAAAAAAGGGTTGATATGTTCAGAGGTTCCTTCCGCGGTAGCGGTGGTGGCGGAGAACAGCCGAATATGGGAGGGATAGATCAAATGCGTCATCAAACGGATAGTTTAGACCAAGGCAGCTAGCCAGGATGGCATTCACCCGGCGATCCCGAAACCACTGGCACCGGCAGGGATAGGATCTCTGACGAAAAAACTGAAAGCCTCATTTTGAAGCCGAGGCTTTGCCTGAGCAGCGTATCACTTCTACCGTCACCGCTACACGCGAGGGAAGTGGTAGATTTGGTTTTGGAAACTACCGTCCGACGAACCTTACTTCCACTGTGCTGAAGTTCATGGGCAAAGTTATTTGAGAACGGATAGTGGTGCACCTGAGATGACACAGTTCCGTCCAGGAACCCCAAAATAACGATAATGACATCGATGATAAAGATAATGGTGTACTTCTTGGCAACGGTCATGACACACGCACAAAGCATGATAACAACGCAGAAGTAAAACAATAAAGCGGAGTAGTGTTTGAGTGAACTAAGTTGGAGATGGTTACTGCGGGGATTGTAAACAAGCTTCAAATTCGGGGAGGGCATGGTGGATAGCTGGACGAACGTGGGAATGCTGAAACCAGATAAACTGAGGAATGCTAAAAGGTGCATTGGTCGCAAGGACCGATAAAGCAACAGGCTTTGGATATCGCAATATGGACAGCGAGTCGAGGCAGGAGCAATACACAATGTACCTTATGGGTGCCGAAAGTTGGCTGTAACTGGTGGGGCGTCTAGAAAAGGCTGAGATGGTGTGCCTGCTGGATATATGGACGATCACTAAAGAGTTACCGGGTAGGAGAGTTACCAAATGATATGGGAAAAAATGAAGTCCGCTTAAGGATATCAAAGTGCAGTCAGAGATGCCGATGGAATACAGAAGACCGATCAAACATTGGGTAACTAATCGTGGGGGAAGCCTGTTAAATAAATGTAAGTGAGTCGGACGTGATAGTCAGATAGGCCCCTTTGTATAGGTGATTTCAGTGTCACATGTAGGCTCACATGAAGGCAAAAACTTCACGAGTAACGCAGTGTACTTCTAAAGATCATGAATGGCTTATGTGTAACGGTTATTCCGACTGTGAACAACGCGTCGCCAATTCAAAACAAATCCCGAAACCAAAACAAGATTGATTCGCAGTTTCTACGGTACTGGATTAACAAGTTATACGCATACAAATATGTACAAACCTCAACTGTACGGCCACAACGTCTAACTACGAGCATCAGAGTTCAACAAATGCCAAGGCCAGGTACAACCGCCACGGCAGTCCAAGTTCGAATCAAAATTATGCCACTTCACGTGAGCAAAATACAGACATGTTGAAGTGTGGTGATTGATGCATGTTGTGCTTGCTCCAGGGTCAATAAAACAAAGAGCATAGTCTCAACAATACAAGTATATGAAAACGGATAGAGAGGATTTCCAAGCATGTGGGTTACACCGCCCACCAAATCCTCCCATGAAACGGTCAACATCCAAGGAGTGAATAGGGGTACCGATTTGCCTTAGACTACGTAGACCCTAGGTCAGTACATACGCAGGTCGCTATGGACTTTTTCTATCGTTGGCCAGCCGCAGACAAGCTTGCAGTTTTCTTGAGGTTATGCTTCATCTCTCGATATCTTTGAGTTTCTTCTAAGTATGATACAACATTATCCGTATACAAAAAGGGGTTCGATGTGATAGGGATGCGTAGACAGATTATGGAATGCGGAGGAAAACGCTGCCCAGGCAAGAGTAAAGTACGTGGCATGATAAAGACGGAGAACTCGTGATGAAAAATAGAGATGGCTACGGGGTACTTAAACATCAAGGGGCTCAACGTGTAGTGTTACCACATTAGAAGTATGTTTGACTCAAAGCTTATATCCACTTTGATGCAGGTTGAATAATAATACAAGTAGGCCACGGAAAAAGAGATATTTCTACAAACGGTCAACAAGTGCTTGTTCAAGAGTTTCTGCTTCTTCACAAAAAATATCGTGTCGTGTGATAAACTAGGGTTTCGACAACTAACTCCATAACAATCTGTGAACACCGTATAAAATTAGACACACATATACATCAATAACGGTGTGTGGGGTTGGGTTCTACGGGAGAATGCATGAGGAATAAACAAATAAATTCGGCTTTATTTGGTATCAGTAGATATGGTTTTAGCTTGATCGGTAGCGTCGAATTCGCCCTAGCCGTTGTCCCCTTCAAGCAAACATACCTGACGGATATCTCGCAATACGTCTCTTTTGTTCGTTCTCACAACCACCGTGCGCACGAGGCTATCGATTTCTGTACGGCAGTCCTTGATCACTCCAACCAGCCAACCGTCTTAATGTAAGTGGCTCTCTACGAGGATGACCAAATCGTCACGTCTGGACGACCTCTGTTTGGAGATCCACTTTTGCCGAAGCTGCAGTGTCGGCAAGTACTCCCTCGTCCATCGTTTCCAGAAAGCCTGTGCCAGGTGGTTCATTTGTTTCCATCCAACGATGTAATTTACACGCAGGGTTTTCGGTGTGATTACTCCTATGTTTGACCGAAGTATTAACAGGTCGTTTGGGGATGAGGGCCGGTTCCCCTTCCGGGTCTGGGACGATCGGCACCTGAGGTCTGCTATTCAGTATGTGTTCTGCTTCTGTTGGTGAAGTAGTCAGCGTCTCGTCATCGAGGGTTTGTTGTGAGGTCAGGGCTGCGAGTAATTTCCTAGTCGATCGTATCAGCCTTTCCCAAACGCCACCACGATGACTGGCATAAGGTGGGTTGAAGTGCCGTTCTATCTCCTTTGCTACGGTCTTGTGTTGTATTTTGACGTGGTCTAGGCGGTTGCACCATTTCTCTAACTCCTTATGAGCCCCAACGAATTCTGAGCCGTTGTCTGAGTATACATTCTTGGGGACGCCCCGCCTCGCGATGAACCTTTGAAAGGCTATTAGAAATGACTCGGTGGTCATGCTATGCACTACTTCAAGATGGACCGCTCTGGAATGTAAACATGTTATCAGGCAGCCGTACCTTTTTTGGGTGCTCCTTTGCTGTCGTACGAGTAACGGGCCAAAATAGTCGACGCCAATTTCCACGAAAGGGCACCATCCCGGTTAAACTCTCACGGCTGGAAGAGGGGCCATCATTTGTTGGCCTGCTACCGCCCTCCGGCGACGACAAGTGATGCAGTTGCCTATGACTTGCTTGGCAGTCGCTGGTCCCTTTTTCACCCAAAATCGTCGACGTATATTGTTCAGCAAGTGGTTCAAACCTGCTTGTCCCTCTTCACGATGTACATGGTCTATCAGGCATCTCGTTATGTAGTGGTCACCACGGACTATTATGGGGTGTTTTGTTTCGTACTCTAGATTTAAATTTTTAGCCGCCCTCCAACTCTCAGTAGTCCATTGGTTCACAAGGAGTTTAGTCTTCGTATACTGCTGTGCAACAGCCTGCTTCCTTTGGTGTTATCATCTTTCCTGGCTAGCTCGCGGGCCTCGAATGGGAAAGCTTCTAGTTGCAGTAGGTGTAGAACGCCGAGTTTGGCTTGGTTCAGCTCGCCCGGTAATATCGTCCCCATATTCAATGTGCTTCGTGGTCGTGCGCCTTTCATAATCAATAAGAGTACTTTGTATCGTGTCCACCAGACCACGGTTCTTAACATTTTTGTCCAGTTGGGAAAGAAGCACAGTTTCCCATTAGGCTTACGCTTCCCGTGAATTTTGTAGACAGTATCAGTTTTTTGGTCTCTATATCGCCAACATCAGGCTTAGGTATTAATGGCGTTGGCCATATCCCTTTAGCTGCAGTTAGGAAGGCCGGTCCCATTGTTCACATTCGCACCCTCTCTAGTGTTTTCAGGCCCCTTGAGCAGAAGTCGGCTGGGTTACTGGCAGATTGTACATGGTGTCATTGATCGATTTTAGTCGACTCGTGGGTTATAGTGAGTCTGTTGGCCACGAAAGAGTTAAGGCGGTTGGCAATGTTGTTTATTTAATGTAGTACCGCGGCTGAGTCCGTCTAAAAGTTTGATTCCCAGTTTATTCCGTCGAAGCATCCCCTAATCAGCCCCGCGGCTTTCACGGCCAGTACTGCTGCAGTCAGTTCCAGCCTTGAAATGGGCATCGTTTTCAGTGGAGCCACTTTCTTCCTTGCTAATAGCATATGGCTGTGCCGCCTACAATTTCCGTTCGCCCAGCAGCCTTAAGCAACCATCCCGTAGTCTATTTCTGATGCATCAGAAAATAAGTGGAGTTGGGCGTCATTCGTGCACTTGATTCCTGTTAGGCATCTTTGTATTTTGATCTCACCAAGTTGCTTCAGACTGTGCAGCCAGTCGCGCCATCGCTTATCGTCGTCATCCTGGAGAGGTTCGTCTCAACCCATTCCCCTCCGTGTGGCTGGTCGTTCGGGTGGGTCCCGAGTGAATATGAATTCGTCTCCTCTGGGTATTTTTTGAAGACCAAGCGCACGCTCCTCTTGTCAAGGGGATCCCAAAAGCTCTTTCGTACACTTCATTCTCTCAGACTTCGGGATAACATTGCGCACCTCTTGGCCGTTTGAAGTCCATTTAGTGAGGTTCAATCCCCCGGCATTTAGAGTGGCGATCAGTTCGGTCATATAAAGAATAGCAATATTTGGGTCGTCAAAGGAGCACAGAAGATCGTCCACGTAGAAGTAGTCCACTGCTCTTCCTAGCAAATTGCTGGTGCCGTCGAAAAGCTTGAGGGTTACTCGGAGGGCAAAATTAGCACAGAAGGGATGATACCGTCCCAAAGGGATGAACGGTCAGCCTGTACTTGTCTAGTGCGCGATCTGCGTCGTTTTCAGGCCACCAGAGAAAACGAAAAGCGTCCCTATCTTCAACGGGCATCTTCACTTGTAGAAACATTTTACGTATGTCCGCAGAGACGGACAACTTTCCTGGCCGAAAACGACACAAAACCTCGATTAGTGGTGTTTTCCAGTCTGAGCCCTATAGTATATGATCGTTGGGTGACACACCCTGACATTTCGCCGGGCCAGTCAAAAACCACCCTTAGATTCCCCGGTATTTTTGGGTTCATGACCGGGTGATGAGGTAAGCACCACCTCAAATATGCGCTCATTACAGCTGTATCCACTCTTCTCATATAACCCAAGTCCATGTTATGTTGCATGGCTCGCTTGTATTCTATCGTTAATGGTGTTTCTCGAATTAACCTGGTTTAGAGGAAGCATCATCTTTCCAGAGCCATTTCTCAGCTGTTTGGCATAGGTTTCATATTGGGTCACCACGGGCAGGAGCCTCGAGAGGATCTATTACACGCTGAGCTTTCTCTGCTACCATTTTCAAAGCCAACCTATCTTCTCGTGATGCAGCCTCTCTAGCAATGGCTAAGTCGGCCAATTCGAATTTATGCAGCTGTTGAAATGCCTGTTTAATGTTCGCCGTTTCCACCGAAGTGCAGTTGACTTGGATTTGTTTGCCGCATTTCCCATCTGTGCTACCATATAAGGTCCAGCCGAATAGAGTGCGTACTGCATAGGGGGCTTTGCGGCTTCCCATTCTTTGGTCCAGGACCCAATGCGCTTCCGGTACATCACAACCGATCAGCAGATCAATTTCGTTATTCTGCCACTCCTCGATCGTAACCCCGTCGAGATTCGGCCACCGAGTAAGAGTCGATTGCACTGACTGAGGTGCTCTCATCGGCAGATCCTTTATGGTGAGTGCTTCTAGAGTCTTTGCCCTATCGGTGTTGACCAAGGAAACTGGTCTTAGGTGCAGTTTGGTCGACCGGATGACCTGAGTGCCGCTCACTGTGCTCACCTCTAATGAAGATTGATCCCCCTCTGATCCCATATCTCTCTGTAAACTCCTCCCTTACTAGCGTGGTATCCGAGCCACCATCTACGAAGGCCAACGCTCTCATAACCCCAACTGGGGTTTCTATGCCGATAACTATTACTCCTAGGCGAATTGGCTTGTTAGTGAAGCGAGACACTGAGCAGACCACACTTGGCTTCGAGGTTTCTTCTGCATCCGATTTCTTGGGTTTGTGCAGTAGGTAATGGTGTTTCCCATGACATCCGTCCTGACTATAACTGGTTTTCATTCGGCATACCGCCGCTCGATGTAAATCGTTGAGACAGTCGAAGCACGCGCCTGGTCTCTTAGCCGTCTCCCATCGTTCGTCGACGTCTACGTTGCGGAGGCAAAAAAATTTTACTAGGCGATGAAGCGCCCCACAAACCGTACACACCAGCAAGTTTTCACCTTCGCGGAATAGTGCGTGTGTGATTGCTCACGGTTGGCCTCTACTTGGTTCCCTGGTCCAGCTTTGCGTCGTCGTAATCCTAGGTAATTTGCTCGTCTCGCGCACAAGTTGACCGAAACGACTATTTGCTATTCGGGCATGACGGTCCATAAACTGCGTCAGGTCTTCGAATATGGATTCTCACCCAAATTTACTGATCCCTTCGGCTTCCTCGGCCCACCTACCCTGTGGTTCTGTGGGTAAACTGCGCACTATGGTCTCCAATGTGTGCAGTGCGTTCAGGTCCGATCGGTAATCTAGGGGATTCAGTGCGATGCTGCAGTTCCGCATTTTTATCACCAGGCTGGCTAGAGAGCCCGACTCGCCTTTGGAGCGTTTTGCCTCTGATAGTACACCATCGATTAAATTCTGGGTGACTTTAAATGGTTGCCCGAATAGGTTTTTCAGAATTTCACGTGCCCGAGTGTAACCTTCTTCGGGGTCCAACATCGAGCACTAGTCGATTGATTCCTTGGCCCTTCCACGACGGTAATGCAGTAAATACAAGAATCTCTGTCCTGTAGCGGGTACTCTCTTTTCCACAGAAATCTCTCTCTGTTTAACAAAGTCACAGTATTGTTCTGCGCTCCTGTCGAATGAGGACAATTCCACTCTTGGTAAGTTATTAGCGTGGGTTACTCTGGTACAAGTCGACTTTATTCGTTCCACGGAACTGCTAGGCTGACTGGCCGTGTGCTCTGTGGTCTCCAAAGTCACCTCTCTCTCCCGTCTGTGGAGTTGATCTTTCCTGGCTGATTCGGCTTCTCCTCCAGACTGCCTAAGCTGGGTTCCTAACTCAACTATTATCAATCGGTAGATATTATCATCCTTCAATTCTATACCACCAGCTGAATCATATGAAACTGCGCAAACAGGACTAGTAGACCCACAAATGACTAAGGAATCAGTCACAACCAAAAGTACCCCAGGGACTTGCCGGGTTACTTCCTGTCCAGTTTCGGTCTGTCTTCGTCCTCTTCTTGGGGTTTCCGATTGATTTCCTCCTGGTGACTCCAAGTTTTGTACTGTAATGGTTATTTCGACTGTGAACAACGCGTCGCCAATTCAAAACAAATCCCGAAACCAAAACAAGATTGATTCGCAGTTTCTACGGTACTGGATTAACAAGTTATACGCATACAAATATGTACAAACCTCAACTGTACGGCCACAACGTCTAACTACGAGCATCAGAGTTCAACAAATGCCAAGGCCAGGTACAACCGCCACGGCAGTCCAAGTTCGAATCAAAATTATGCCACTTCACGTGAGCAAAATACGGACATGTTGAAGTGTGGTGATTGATGCATGTTGTGCTTGCTCCAGGGTCAATAAAACAAAGAGCATAGTCTCAACAATACAAGTATATGAAAACGGATAGAGAGGATTTCCAAGCATATATGTTACAGAATGGGCGCAGAACGGACCTTCCAGCAGCAGCCGTTGGGAAAACAGACCAATGGAGACAAACGCTACTGATGCGGCCAAGCAGAAGTTTGAAAAGTGAAAAGATAATATTTTCTTTGTAAGCAATAAGAGTTATTAACGAAGTTCTGGTGGGATACAGACGGCTGGCATCCTGTTTCGTAAATACCTTGGTTGTAGGTGACGGCATGTAGAATAGTGATGGTAGCAGCCAAGAAGGGGCTAGTTTGATGAATTGGGCAGAGTAGGCTGGGAATGCAGCCGTGAGGGTTAGATTCCGGTCGTTTGTTTCGTACTGCAATGCAGAAAGAATTGAACTGATTTTGTGGAGTAGGGGAAGTAGATGTTGAGCGGAAGTGGGGTTATTGGTGTAGGGAATGCGCTCTGCGATCCGATAAGACTTTCTTGAGGGGTTTTTGCTCCGTTTGTAGGATTATGTTCACTGGCCAGCCATTTACGGTGTCTCATTTAACGTCAGGAGGCCTGGGTATAAGTTTTTACCATTGTCGATCCGATTGATCAAGTCCTTTATTCCATTCGGTTAGCCGGGAGTAAAGTCGAGTTGGCTGATGGCTACGAAAGTGCCCAGCGTGATTTGAAGGAGACCAGGGGTGCGGCACTCTGGAGAGTGTTCCAGCTGTGGATTATGGTTATCGTTTCAATGGAAACCAGACAATTAACACTTCGTCATTTGACGGTCAGTGAGCCGAACTGTGGGAGATCAACGGAATGAGACTGGTAGGTTGCTAGGGTAGTTGGGTGATAATAGAGATACAGGGAAATATCAAGTGCAGGCCTAACCGGAGTGTAAAATAATTTAGTTGGTAGATGGTGGTTGAGGAGAGTGGGTGCACTTGAGAACCAGGAAGTAAGCAATAGAAGGTGGGATCAGGGAAAGGAATCAGGGAAAGGGAAAACAGCAGCCCGGTCGTTGCTCCAGTTGTGGGCGAGGACGGCAAACATAATTAAAAGCGAAGAAAATACTAGGAGTTCAGGTGAGACCATTTCATGTGAATGCAATTGAGCTGGCATTCCGTGCCGTCATGAGGAATCAGAAGTACACTGCTCCCGGGTGGAATGGGGTCTTAACGTACCATGAGCATGTTCGCTGATCAGTGATTTTTGGTTATTGACGAATAGCAATCTGCGTGGTGGGACTCAAGTATACGAGGAAAGTCCAAGAGAGGCACGATAAGACCGCTGAGTGCCAGCCTGAGAGAGGAAAATTGGGTGAAGGTGAGCATGTACCGTTAAAGAACAAAACAGTTTCTTGGGGTAGCTAGATTCAGTAAACATTTAGTTTGAGTAATTGAGTCAACAACGTGGCAGACGAATCACCTCTGACTTTGGACAACATTATTAGTGCGTGGGCTCCAGGAGAACATGGAAAAATGGGGTTTTGGATGGTAAACTATAAAAGTGCCATGATTACATTCCTCATTCCCGCAACCAATACAGGCCAGGCTTAGCCAGTATCCGTGAAATGTAGTTGTCTCAATACCCGGGTGTTGTCACGGCAGAGGCCGCATAATATAACTGTCTCAACCGTGTATCTACTACTGCAATAAACATCGGCAGGCTGGTCGGGGGTTTGCGGGGAACCCACAAAGGTTGGAGCTGAGTAAGTCGGGGTCGGCAAGCATATGTGGAAAGCTTGGGCGGCGCGCTTTCACCCCGCACTGGTTTGGACAGAAAGAACTGAAGGCTACAGCAAATGCTTGTGGTTTGCTTTATGCAGGGTCGGGTCTAGGCTGTTATTAGATTGAAGCAGATAGCATTAGCCCAAGACTTTCCAGGCCAGGAGTGTTTCTTTCATTTCTCTTTATTTCAAAGAGGAGTGGGAAAGCGAATTTACACCACAGGGCGATCTTCCCATTTCTCCACGACCCGCCTCTCTTTATACGTGGCCTACTGGGTCCGAGACTGATAGGGATGGTTGTTTCCTATTATCGCGAGATTGCCACAGACTAGATACCAAAACCTTCGGCGGTGATGCTGCCGCAAGCTGTGAAAGGAAATGATAGAGGACGGAACAAACACTCGGATAATGGCAACATTCTTGGGGATATCATTTGACCGCTAGCGTCTTTCGATAGCAGAGTCAGACGGGTTTCAGCATAGACGGGAGCCATCTGGTGACTGCGTCACGGATTATGATGTGCTGGTTAACTTCATGAGCATGACAACGTTGGTGAAAAATTGTCACCACTGGCTTCGCAGAGGTTGGCCGCCAGCTATTGCTGGAGCATTGGGTGATTCATACAGATCAATCAATCAGCTTCGGCCTAAAGTCTCACATGGAAGATGAGGACTGAAGAATTGGTAAGATCTCAAGATTCAATATATCGATAAATGGTAAATGAAGGAGACGATTGTTTTGGCAGAAATTCGGATACAGGTTAGGATAAGACTACTTGATCAGTTGCGAGTGTATTGTGTAGAGGAATAAAGCGCTGTATGAATAACAGATTGATGGTAGATATTCGTGCAGAAACCTTCGCAACCCTCCAATCTCCTGGGCCGCTAGAAGGAAGGACCGGCTAATAGATGATGGAGATCGAGTTATGGCTTTTGCTTGAATTTCCAGTGATCTTTCGGCTCATTTGGTGTGCTACGATATTTTACTTTTTCCTCCCATTTTTGGCGGGGATTCGAAGAAATGGACTGTCCAGTTTTGGTAGCCTTCCTAGTGCGTCCCCCGCCGAGGGAATCCCAGACACTCAGTTAACAATGTCCTTTATCTGCCTTGTGCAAACTGAACTGAACTGAAGTGAACAAGGAACCACCTTCTGCCCACAGAGAAACGACGAGGTTTCGGACTCACTTGGAAAATCGTGCACTCTCCTAGATTTCATATCTGGTTCAGGATAGGCAAAGACTAATAAAGATCCACGTAAGATCTAACAGATTTCTTTCCGTGAGAGGATAGAAAAGTTGGGAATAAAAGTGGAGATACGTCAAATAATTCTCAATGAAAAAGGCAGGAAACGGGTTGACCTCAAAGTATTGTGTAGGATGCCAACTTCCGAGATCGGCTTGGGCACTCGTGCTCCGATCTGCAGATGGCTGAGTTTGGAAGTGCGTATTCGTGCTCAATGCGCGCCATGGGCGAACTTAACTAATGAATACTTGGCTCCAGGCAGCATATATCTTTGGACTCCACAGAGTTGATCGATGTTTTGCTATGGGGAAAACTGTTCTCCGCCCACGGAATAGCATGCATTTGGCTCCTCTGCCCTCAGACGGTTGAAGCTTTAGCCCCCTAGTTGGTATCCTGTCAGAAGTAGCTGGGTTACGTAAACCTGGCCGATATTGTTTCAAAGCATACTGCCCCCTGCCTAATTCCCTGATGCTCACCGTCCATTGACAAACATCACAACGTTTGGCTCGTTGTTCATTCCTCAACCTACTCCCGGAAGCCAGTTTGTACCTAGTGTCCGGGGCATAAAACCCGCATTTACCCCCTCCCGCTGCCTGGAGAAGATCACTTCTTCAGAGGCTCTACACTCAGTATCAAAACGGATGTCACGGATAATACTTCGAGCCTAGTTCTCTGAACAATGAGAGTCCAACGACGGGAATAAGCTCCTGGATGAAATAATTGAAGCAGCTCTAATGGCTACTTTCAAGCATTGACCGAAAAGGGTACAGACCCGGGTGTTGCACGATGGGACACAATGGCAGACTAAGTAGCACTGTGTGGATTGGTGATGGTTTGTCAGACTTCGCTTTCACTGGACTCCCACTTCTTCCACCTTTTGAGCTTCCCCATACCATTGCCTTCGTCCCCTGCTTGCTGTGTTTCACCCTCTATTCTCTCATTCATTGTTTCTCTACTCTAGTCAGTCCTTCCTACACGTGTGGTTTTTCTCTCACCCTGCGAGCCTCTACTTAACATTGTTTCTGGCCCTATCTTTCCCCACCTCCAAGTGATCGACGGCCTCTCCTGAGCCTAACTGACGGTTTTGTCCTTGTGGTGGTCCGCTGCCACAAACTAATAACAGAGTGAGATTATAAGCGAATCGAAGGCCCAGGAATTTATCTCCCCTAATTTTGAAGCACCAAACGATCCGTGGAGCCCATTCGTGCAAGAAACTGGACATTTGTTTGCCTTCCGTGCTTTTCTTGAGCCAACCACTGTCTTATCCTGCTGTTTGAACGTTTAGGTGCTTCATGCGGTCTCCATCTAAAGCGCACCTTTTATCTATGAAATATTTCTCAATCCTACTGAGTCGGTCTTGGTGCGACACTGTATTTTGATAAAGCGTTTCATTTGCTATGCCCTTGATAACTGGGTTTACTCACACAAATACCATCGTAGCCTGGTAATTTCCGCTTGCGCTGTTAACTCTCATTTCTTCCAGTACATGTTTTTGGGCTATCCGGTTATATGACGAAAATTTTCAACGAAAATTTGTTTTCGGTTGCCAGCTGCAAACAGTATGTTCGGTCAGGCGTACTGTGTGACAAGGGCAACGAATGGTACTAACAGGGCTGATCGGCCTTAGCCAAATAAGACCACGAGCTTTTCAGGGTACTCGAATCATTGCAGTAGATATCTTTGCCGCGTTGCTCTGGCGAGGGGAGTTCTCTGGTGCACTACGAGGGTTTTAAGGTAGAGGTAGCGGGCCCGGAGCAAGAGGTGTAGCGGAAGGACTACCAAAGAGCCCCGTGCCGGCAAAGCGCACAGTTGATAAAACAAGAAAAATGCAACCACAGAAGGGCAAACTGCGTAGTAACAAGGTATAACACAAACCTGGGGAAGCTGCAGAGTGGAGACACTCAAGCTAATGGCAGAAAATCTCAATGACTAGCTGAAAAATTAAAGTAAATACCGAAGGAGTTTTTCAGTTCAGCTGAGTTCAGTTACCACAGGACAAAAGTGGCCGAGACCAACCTAGCGTCCAGATTGTTCTGTTGTCGGGGAGGTAATAATAAGAAGGACGGTACGTTTTGGATGCGCAATAAACAAGCTAGAAAGCATGATCAGAGGGTTTAAGTGGGGTCGAGATCGGAATTTACAAACGAATACAATACGTGTGCACATAGTATTGAGGAGAGTGTTGAAGTAGATTAAAAATGTAATAATGCCAGGTAAAGTTAAAGGTCAGGGTTAAATTATTGGATCGGCTTGTGGAGTTCGAAGATCGATTAGAGAAGTTGGGGTACATGCGTAAATAGTACCGGAAATAATCGCAACAATAAAAATTCCAGCTGGATCACGGATGTGTCGAAGTAACGAAGAGGAGAGAAAGCCTTTTTACCAAAGGGGATTCAAAGAATCTTTTACACGTAGCACGGTGTGAAGACATATGGACAGAAAACTCAAGGATGTACAAGGATGTATCCTCAGGTATTGAATGCCATGAATCAACCGCCAGTGTGGTGGTAACATGTGATGGTAAGGTGTCGACAAAAGGAAAATGGCCAACGAATTCGATGGGTAGAGGGGGGATTTTAACAGCGGTGATGGAAGAAATAGTCAACGGTCAGCCGGTGAGTGGGTTTGATACGAAGTAACAATAAGGGTAGGGAATTATGGCAGTAAGTCAACGTGCAGCGCTTTAAGCAGCGACTGCAAGGGCGAATAGGGTGCGGAAGAGATACTAGAGTAGAGGGAAGGTAATTGACCTGATGACTGTTTTGATAGGCAGATCACACGGCAACGGTAGGGCCACAGCTACGGGACCAATGAGTCCGGTGATAGAAACGAGAACGGGCCATCTGACTCAGGAAAGAACGTGACGGTTGGCAGAGAAGACAGTAAATATCAAATTTAAACCTCAGGATGTTGCATTGCTCAGTGACGAGCAAAGTCGGAGTCGTGTTTGAGATACGTAACCAAGCGCTGTATGAATGAAAACGAAATGCCCAGGAATTCAGATATAATCGACAAGGCCGCAAGGGAGAGTACGCCTTCAAAATAACTGCTGAAAAAAATGAACCAATGAAAAACAGGAATCCTTGATGACATGATGCCTGCGGAGGCATTCACAGGAACCTTGGACAACAGATCGGAATGAGAGCGGGTGCGACTTCAAGTGCGATGAAGGTAGAAATAGTGGAAGAGGAGCAGGTCAGCCTCGGGCAGAATATTCACTTTAATGCAGGTATGTTACAAAGTAACAACATGATGATAGAATAATGGTTTTGGACTGATGTGAGGCGCGATGGCTGAGGCGGATAGAGTGCAGAGGTGGAAGTGGAGTAAGGAGTAGATAAAGGCCGGGGTGGCCGTTGTAAATAAAGGAGAATACAACAATGGCTAAGAGAATTATAGAACCAGCTTTAAGACAGGAGAAAGAATCGGAAAGTAGAATTCAAAGTAACATAGAAACAGTCGGCGGACATGGCAGTTGAACTTGGAGGACCCAAAAATTAAACTAAGTTGTATAGCGAACGAGCAAGAGGTCCGGATGGACTGGGGGACAACCGGGTGTTTTCGATGGGAAGGCCAGAGGATTACAGGTGATGGGACGCGAACTGTATGAGCAGGTTGTGTGGTCGAGAGATGAAAGTGTGAAAAGTGAAGGTGAATCAACATGGACTGCGGAAAGGTACAGCGACTAAAAAGATGTTTGGTTCGCCGGGATGATGGATGGATGTGTGGTAGGTACTTATTTTCAGTGAATTCTGCAATAGGTGTGTCTAGTCATATTGACATGAAACTGGAGCTGCATGACATATTACTGAGAGGTTTGGGGTGTAACAACAGAAAAATTGGACGCTAGTCACTAACGGAATGGTATATTTATATCACATCAAGAGACATGTTTCACAGAAAGCGAACGAGTGGCCTATCTTGCGGGAGAGAGGTACTGTAAAGTTGATGGAAGAAAAGCCGATTGAAGACAGCTGAACATTCAACGGGTGGACAAAAATTTATCGGTATGAAGGTGGTAGTTTGGTAATGAACCAATCTTGGATACTTTGGAAGTAATTGCATGGAAAAGGGCACGGAGTGGTGATGGTATTGCAGGTGAGCGGTAAGTATACAACTTGTTGAACCTTCTCACAGGTACCTTGAGGTATGACGCTGGCAAAAATTCATGAAAAATATATCTGAGAGGTACAAGTTTGAAAGGGTTAAGCGGCACACCGAGATCAGGATACGGAAATTGATTGGCACGGTGAAAACGAGCATTCGGATTGATGGAGGGGAAAAATGATTGCTAATCACAGGTTTGACTTCTGGAGAACTACTAAATATATTTCTGCGAGGTGCAACGTTTGTCGAATCTTGGTGAGAAAATGAACAGTGACAGTAGAAGTGCCAGCGAGTGGATAACAGCCACGAGTAATGGGATGGGGAGAATACAGGTGGAGAGAAGCTTGCTAAAATCGATGGTTGTTATACAGGCAAATATGGGTTGCCAAGGGGGGGAAAGGGTTGGTGGGTGGGAACGAAGGCTACACATTTTACAGCACGTAAGTGGGGGTGACAAATTTGCCGGGCTTGAATATGTAAGATGCAATCCCAATTTTCAGAGCTTGCTGGATGGAAGAACAGTGGTTGGAAATGACAGAGCAGGTGGCATGTTTGCGGCAGGTGAATGAGCGTGACGACCAGATTCCGTAATCCTTGGTTCCCAACACTGCCCGCCGAATGTTCCATCTGATATGCGGGCACTTTTTAATGTTTTAAGGGTGGCGGGGCTACTTGTCGACTTAAATCACGCAAGGGCCGCCGAGTGTGACCTTGGAAGGTAGCCAGCGCGCTAAAACCGCGATCACTGCCAATCGTTTTTTCCAGCACTTACGGCAGGGACCTATCGCTAGGCCGGAAACAAATAATTGAGCAAGCCATGGAAGGCTGCTTACGGATAATACCGGACACCATTTCCGGTTTAAAGACAGCAACGGAACAAAGTTGACTGCACCCAATAAAAGTAGACCTGAAGCAGCCGGTTCTAATGATAGCGAGGGCGGACGACTCACGTGCTGACAAACCTACGTCAAAAGACGCAGTTATTAGGAATAGCCAAGATGGATGACAAGTGCCTAGTATAACAGCTAAGAAAGGCGAGGCGAAAGGGGTGATGGGCAAAAACGTGCACACGGACAGTGCAAAGCAGATGAAAACTCAGAGCCTGCGAGCTCTCGAGAGCTGGGGGAGACTGAAACTGCGACGGAAGCGGCGGTGGAGCCATTCCAGTTCAGACAGAATGACCGCGGTAAGGGGCAGGGGTTGGTAGCAGCAGTGGCACAAACAACAAACATATTTGAAGAAGAGTAGGTCCCTGAGGCTCTCAGGAGACAGCAGAGAGTCAAGTAATTAGGGAAAGGAGGGATCAGGTGTTTTCTTCTAAAGCACTACTAATACCATGCACGATGTAGGCTTGAAAATTCAAGAAATATGGGCCAAGTGGCTCTTCGAGCCAGAAACAAGCTGCCTCCTCGGGAATTACTCCCGAGGTTTCAACGGCTCCAAGAGGTTTAATCAAAGCAGATGACTTGTCCGGTGCAGCCATATAGAGCACAAATGCCTGTAGCTTGATAATTTAGCGAGTGGAATCACTGACTAACACGAATGGATCAGCTAATACAGCTATCTCGGCGTCATGGTTGAGGAGGCATAGTAGTGTCACACAACTTCATGAATACACTGCCTACAGACAGGATAGAACAGGCTGTAGGCCGAGTGGAGGGGCACTCCATCTCACAAGAGACTATTATATTCATCGGGAGGTCTCGAAAAGTCTGTTGTGATGTGGCCTAGCAACCACGCCCTCGCACAAGGCGCGAGAACAAAAATAGGCTGTTGCTACGGACAGCGTTCACCTATACCAGATCTGCTGGTAACCGGGTTTCTCTCTGAGGTCGTCTATTTGGTGATAAAACAGTCATTAGAGAAGGGCTTCCGCGGAGTCCTGAGTGCGACATTCACTGCTAGGCACAACAATCCAGGATCAAGGTTGGTTCGGAACTACGCTAAGGTGATCGAGGGTCAACTAAGGATAGGGGCTGAAAACATATGTTGGTAACCCGAAGTGCCGGAGCCAATGTGGAGGAAGGGCGGAGGTAAAAAGCCGATCTAATAGGTTTGACAGACGGGGTTGCCTCATTGGCACCGCAAGGAAATAGGGACCGGCCATTGTGGTGGAAGCCATAGAATGCAGGAGCATCAACTGCTCGTAGAAGGCCGTAGGTTCATTGCGAACCCCACAGCAGGCACCACTCATGGGTAGCATACGAGGAAGCCACAAGGAGGGCCGAAGCCGTACTACGGGAAATAAGACGCAAGTGTAAGAAGAACCTGGCCAACAGTGTGAAAGCAGATTCTAAAATGTTCTTCGCTCACGTACAGTCCAAGAAAACGGCAAGTGAGAACGTAGGTACTCTGAAAAAGCCTGATGGAAGCATTGCTTTTGACGATAAAGACGGGGCGGAAACCCTGTCTATGCTCGTGATAGGCGTCAATGTCGGAATCAGACGCTTACTGCGACAAACTCCGAGTTTCGGAGAATGCCAGTGCTTCAGGATCTTACCGTAAGTGAAGACGACGTGCTCCATTGACCTTGATCTTTGTGAAAACAAGGCAGCTGGACCGGATACGATTAACCCAGCAACTGTTCAGCCCGTCGCCAATATCTTACCACGGTCTGCTACTCAACTACACAAAGCGTCGTGAATAGAAAGTAAGGCACCAGAGGACTGGAGTGAGGCCAGTGTTCTAGCGATGCGCGAGGCAGGATTCAGGCGGGAGGCGGAGTATAATGGACCGGTCAGCCCGACATCGATGCTGTGTAGGAGCTTGGAAAGCACAATCAGAAAGCAATTTGGATAAGAATATTCATAACAATAATGGCTTATTTCGGAGGCACCTGAAGCGTTCCAGGTTCATGATCGACTTTTTACAGGCGTTAGAAAGGACAGACAAAATTCGTGAAAACTTAGAAATGTGTATGGCAAGGGCGGGACAGGTAGCCTCACGAGAGAGGTCAAAGGGAGATGAAGGTGCGATAAGTTTATGCTCGAGAATGAATAATAATGACCTACTGAGGCCTGCAAAACATGGATATGTCAAGGAAGATCGTGCCTGACAAACCTAGTGACGTTCCTAGACGAGACTGTGAAACAAATGTATGAAGGCACTACAGTGCAGGTTTGTTATTTGAGATTCGCTAGGGCTTTCGGCTCCGTAGGTAACCTCCTGCTGGACTATAAATTGGTGAACCTTTGGAACAACCGAGAAGGAAAGTGACTGATGGCGCACTTTCTTGGGAAACGCAGTTTCTGTTCCAAAATGGGCTTTTGAGTATCCAGTTCGGAGAAGGTTACCAGTGATGTGCCACTTGGTTCAGTACTGGGGCCCTTGCTCTTCCTCCTGGACATGATCTGGCAAGAGCGTTGAGCAACCCATGTTTCTTCCTTGCACTTGATGTGGAGAAAGCGGAGACGGATTCAGCGCACAGCATAGATGTTATTCGCAGATGGTCGGACCGATGAGATTAGCCCTTGAATCTCGCCAAATGCCAAATTCTGACTACGGATATAGATAAAAAGAGCGGCATTCCGTTTCAGAGAGTGTCGGGGGTAAGAGAACCAGGTGTGGTAGTCAAACAGGCTTCAAGTCTTCAGGAGAGTGCCAAGCAGCTGCAAATATGGCAAGAGCGGTGACAACCAGGGTTCAAAATACTGTCACGTGCAAACAGCTAAAATACTTCGTCGCGTTTTGCAAGCTGTCGGAGCGACCTCTTCCGAAATATTAAGCATGGGCTCCCTGCTATGGCAAGCAAGAGGAATGGTTGGAAGGATCGCAGCGGCTTGCGGCTGGAACGATAACCGGTCAGAGAGGCAAGACTTGCTCCCAGCGTTTCTAGCTTAAGCTCTTCTAAGAGCATGCTAAATTAGCGCGAATCGAGGTGGTACCACCGCAAATTTGCTTTGGTTACAGCTGTATCTACTCTTTTTACATAACCCAAGTCCATATTACGTTGCATGGCTCGCGTGTATTCTATCCTTAATGATGTTTCTCAAATTAGCCTGGTTTGGGGGAAGCATATTCCTTTCAGAGCCATTTTTCGGCTGTTTGGCATAGGTTTCACGTTGGGTCTTTACTGGACAGGAACCTCGAAACGACATGTCCATGACTATTATCCTGCTTGATTTGTAGAAGGCTTTCGACCGAGTCCCACGCTCTCGGCTCCTATCACAGGCCAAATCTTATGGCATCATGGACCCTTTACTCGGTTAGTTGGATTCTTACTTCTCTGGCCGTCGTCAGTTGGTTCATACTAATGGGTCCGTCTTCAAACACAAACCTGTCACAAGTTATGTAATACAAGGCATCGTTTTGGGCCCACTACTCTTCCTCATTTACACTAATGATGCGTTCAGTGTCGTTCGCCATGGCAGTCTCCACCTCTTTGCGGACGACATCAAAATCTTGCATAGTTTTGATTCTATCGGCTTAGTACAGTTATCAGTTATATACGGCAAGATTTAACAGCTCTTAGTTCTTGGTGCATCACTTCATTCATGAAACTTTCTGCGGAGAAAAGCAACATTCGTACGTTCAAATGCAATGTCCCCCCCCAGGTGTGTTCAGTACTGACGGTCACCCGATTTCCATTAGCCGGTTAGTACGAGATTCAGGTTTGTAGGTACCTGTACATTTCCGACTTTTTCCATGATTTTCAACGTCCCTTGGTGCGACAATCCTTTGTTGTACCGACGTTTTATTGTAAAACACAGACCTTTTAGTCGTCAACACCGCGCAATACAAAAAGAGGCTGTGGGTAAATGGTAGGGGAGTAAGTTCCCACCTGGATATTTTTGAATTGGCGCGTAATCCTGGAATTCTGGGGCGCCAATTTTGAAACACAAGAAATTGATCTGTCAAGCTTATTTTGAAATACGAGTTACTTGCTGGGTTTTAAGTGACTTACTTGGTATATTTATAAAAAGAAAAAAATGGGCGATTTTTCCTCGGTAAAAACATCTTGATCAACGAAATGGTCATCATTGTTGTATAGCGGACTTTAAAATGGAAGTGGGATGTCGATTCGTATCTGGCAATGGCAAAAATGTGTGAAATATTTTGAAAACGTTGGACTGTTTCTTAATTATTATTTCGGAAAGTGGTCCTCACTTGTCATTGACCCGAAATCCCTATTTTGTGTAAAAAAAGGTGCCCCTAGTGGGGGTGCGCTTTCCGAAGGACCACTGGGCGATGTGATCTGACCCAGTGAAGTTTGGATAAAAGAATAACTGCCAGAATACTTAAACTGTGTCTTTCTACCTGCGTGTACACCATTGGCGTAATGAGTTACGTAAGTGATTGGTGTTTCGCGTCCACCGTAACCGAAGGATATTATATATATACATATATATATATGCATAATTATACGCATACATATATATATGACCGTAGTTGTATATATATATATATACCACTTACTCCGAAACGGTACTTAGCTGACTAAAGATAAGTGCAACATGACATTTGTTATCTTCGTCTCCATATATATATATATATATATATATATATATATATATATATATAATTATGTCCCACTGTACGAGCTCTCTTCCATGTATCTATCAGCAAAGTTTCACTGAACTAACTAGCTGATCCTCTTTTCTGAACATAGTAGATAACTGCGCTCCTGCTACCAATGCTTTAAGTACTGTAACTTACGTGATATGGGTAACGGATTGAATCGAATGCTAATTCCTTTCCATCTTCTGAAGCTGTTAAACGTCACTCGATCTTCACGAAATGTTTAACAAAGCACGGAGTTTTCTATATACCACGCCCAAACTTGCAAATGATCGCTCCCTATATGAAGCTACTATTCCCAGGCTTGCGCACGTGAAACGAGACTCACATGCAACAGAAATGAAAAGACAACAACAAAACGGCTTCAGAGAAGCAACACGGTAATCAAAATGTGGTGGCCCCATAGGGACCATGT
Organism: Fasciola hepatica; assembly: GCA_948099385.1. Lineage (NCBI taxonomy): Eukaryota > Metazoa > Platyhelminthes > Trematoda > Plagiorchiida > Fasciolidae > Fasciola > Fasciola hepatica. Next base: position 3,082,045 of record CANUEZ040000117.1, read on the forward strand.
TAACAGTCACGTAGTCCTCCACGTTCGTCATCGAGCCAGACAGTGTACTAATTCCTCTGGAGTCGGTGAAGCCATTCCCCTTGCTCGCCAATCGTATACGTAAAAACTGGTTGGTTGGAATTTCCGAAAATCGAACGCAAATGAGGGAACTGGGCCGGATCTTCCATTGCACACCGAATAGCCAGTAACCGCGTCGCAGGGAACGGCAAGTGGGGACTGAACTTCGTGCCACAGGTTATATATGACCACTAACCCAATCACTAATCAGCAACTGCTAAGCCAATGACTGGAGAACTAATTACCGAGATTTGACTGAGAAAAACAAGATTCACCAAAAATAAAGAATATATGTTTAAAAAATCCACTCCCATTACGCACACTTTCAAGACATTTTTGTTCCATTTTAATTCAGAAGCTTTTTTGTTAGCTGTATGAAGTCTGCATTACATTAAGCCAGGTCGGAACTTACCCCAGTCTCGTGAGTAAATCTTTCATTCTGGCACGGTCTCGTCTTCTGGTTTGGAGTGCCTTGGAATTATATCGGTCGGAACTAACTGAGTGAAACAAAACATTTTAGAAGCTTCAACTGCGTCTCTTGGCACTTCGCTCGATACCATCCTGTTCTGTTCAACGGATGGCTGTCAGACCGAACTGAACTGAAGACATTGGCGGATATTGGCTCTTTGGCGCTCATTTCCTGATCACAAGAACCTTGAACAACTGTGAGTTTGTGTCACACCTTTTGTTTCATTTTAATTCGTAATGTACATACTCTTTTGGCCTTTTTATCACCGCACACTCCTCCGCCCATCTTAGTTTGCTAGTGTCGTCTTAGGTGTTGTTGACAATAATTTAGTGAACCACATAGACAGAGTAGTACGCTACAGGTTTGCAACATTCAGCCACCTTCACTTTCTGTGAACATACTACCACTCAAATTGCTAAGGCTAGAAGATTTGTAGGCCATCTTCATGGGACACTCCGCCTTCCCGAAAGCAAACTCAGCACATATAAGACACACGTTAGACCCCTTCTGGAGTACTTTTCCATAATCTACTCTAACATGCCCCAGTAGGACAGAGTTGCTATTAAAGAGGTTCAGCGGCTAACGACACAAGAGTTAATTGGCTTTTCCACTCAACTCAATTACAGCCAACGCTGTGAACATTTCAAATTAGATCCGCTTTGGCTTAGAAGCATGAAGCTGAACCTCATATTCTTTCATGATACTGTTGTAAAGCGAATAATATAATCAGCATCGCAGTTCGCAAACTTCACGGACTCACAGTATTCATCAAGACTGAGAGACAACCCAGTTACTGTTCCAATTTCCGGAACTGCTCTCAGGTCCAGCTTTTTCCTGGTCAAGTATGCAGATTTATGGAACAAATTACCCCATATTATACCTTATATAAGGCCATCCAAGACGTTTAAGGCCGACATAAGCGAATACCTCACAGCACAAACTATAATCCAATTTATAGATCCGTATATAAGTGAAGAAAGGGATTTTGAAGTTGGATTAGGTTTCTAATGGTTTTCCAACTCCCATTTTTGTGGACTCCATTGTTTTTTTGGGCCATAGCCGCGCTCGTTTCCTCCACTCGCGTTACTCACCCATTCGTTTTGCCTCTGTTCCACATCTGATCCTGCCGTTCGAGTTTTTACTTCTCCCTCGGCAAAGTCCGACAAGCACGGTAGTTGAACTTTCTCTGGAGTGCCACACTAACTGGACTCAAGCCCCAGTTATGGCAGCATTTTCTTTATTTTTCTTCTCTTTCTCTCTCTCTCCATCCCGTAACTTTCAGCTTCTTCTGTTCTACGACTTCCTACAGAATGGTTTTATCTTCAATCCTGTAATTCTGTTCCACTTCCATCTGTTGTGCCAAATCTGGCATCAAATAATTTTCCAGTTCCTCTCATCCTCTCATTTTTCCCCATGGCCACGGCATGGCTTTTAATAACCTGCTTCTTGACATTCATCTACTCACTCTTCTTCTTCCCCTTATCAGACCTTCCATATTACACTTAAATTTGCATACGGATACATAGCCGGCAATTATAAGTCCAGTCCAAAGCCTCATCAAGACAATACTTACCCGCTAGACGTCACCTGACTTTGACTCACTATTACGCCTGGGGCTCGGGGTTTTGAGATAGCTCTCCATCATCAATCTGCTCCTCAACAATGCCTTATTTTTCTAAGCAACACTCACCCGCGACTGATCAAGAAATTGTTCCATCCAGACCTACAACCAATTTTCTACCAAAACCATTCTCTCCATTATTTACCAGCTTTTGGTGTACCGAATCCTATGATTTTTACAGTTCATCAGTTCTCACCTTCGGCTTGCGCCTTTCGGCCGAAAATCGTTGGCTTATCTGTCCTAATCACCCGTTTCCACTGCACTAGCTAGCGGTCAACCTCTTCAAAGCCAGTGGTGATACCTTTCTACCAACTTCGTCGTACCAGTGAAGTTGCCCTGCATACCAAAATCGGCGGTAAGTCCACCAGATGGCTCGCAAACACACTGGAACCCGTCCGACTCTGTCATTGGCAAGAGCAAGCTGTTAAGCGATAGCCCCAGGAATACTGCCATTATCTGAGTGATTCCTCCATCCTATCTTTTTTCTTTCACTGCTTGTGGCGGCAACAGCCTTGAAGGTTATAACACCTCGTCTGTAAAGGTCTCACAATAAGGAAAGACAGCTATCCCTATTAGTCTCGGACTCAATGGGCCACGCGTAAAGAAAGGTGGGCTACGGAGAAAAAGGAAGTTTACCCTACGGCGCAAATTCGCTCTCCCTCTCCTTTATAAAGGAGACGAAAAATACACTCCCGGCTGGGTAGGTCTTGGGCCAATGCTCTCTGCCCCTTTCATTACAGACGAATTTCTGATAACAGCAAAAACCCGACCCTGCATGTGGGAAATCCCAAGATTTCGAGTTAACCCGCAGTACCTTTTGTCCAGACCAGTGCGGGGTGACAGTACGCCGTTCGAGCTCTCCACATATGCTTGCTGACCCCGCCTTACTCAGCTTCAACCCTTTTGGGTTCCCTGCAAAATCATTGGCCAGCTTGCTGATGTCTAATGCAGAAGTCGATAAACGGTCTGAATAGTTACATCATGCGACCTCTGCTCTGACGACACCCCGGCATTGATACGCCTATGGGCAAAGCCTCGCCTATACTGGCTGTCGGAACGAGGAACGAAATCATTGCACTTTTATAATTTGCCATCCACGAGTTTACTTCCTCTGTGTCGCCCTCGAGCCCAAGCACCAATAATGTTGTCCAAAGTCAGCGATGATGTGTCTGCTACCATATAGACTCAGTTACAAAACCAAAATTCTTACTGACACTAATACCCTTAATAACTTGCTATTCCTTTAATGATAAGTGCTCACCTTCACTTAGTTCTCTTGTGCCAGGCTTTAATTCTGTGGTCTCATCGTCCTTTTTCTTGTACTGCTCCGTTAACTCGAGTCCTACCACGCAGATTACCATCCTTTATTAACCAATACTCACCGATCAGCGTATTTGCTCCCGATGTGTTTGGACCCCATTCCACCTAGCAAGCGTATGTATCTAATTAAGCATGACTCCGCGGAAAACCAGCACATTCTCTTCCACATAAAAAGGCCCCAACTTAGCTCTAAGCATTTCCTTATCTTTTTATAATCTCTCCGCCCTCACCTACAGCCGGGCCAGCAACCTGACTGCTGTCCTCCCTTTTCCCATTCCTACTTCCGACCCCACCCTCTTCCACTGTTTCAATTTATTTTCGATCCTCAACTAGACACCTTTGTTATTCTACCACCTATCAGCCTATCCGTTTTGCACTCTGGCTAACCATGCGCCTAATATCTCCATCATCAACCAACTGCCACAAAAAACTACCAGTCTCCGCCAGTTAATCCTTAGTAGACCGGCCTGCTGGCAGTCAAGTAGCATTATCTCTCTAATTTTCGTTAATCAGTTAATCATAACCCCCAGCTGGAACATTCTCTAGATTGCCACATTTCTCCTCTCTTCCAGAACACACTGGTTACTTGGGTAGCCCGTCAACTAAATCGAAGTTATCCCTGGATTACCCAACGCACTAAACGATTTGATCTATCGTATTGACCGTGGTTAAACCTATGCTCACACGTGATGAAGCTTTATATGAAGCACCTTCATGGCTAACCAGTGACCACTATCCCATAACCATGATTACAATCAACCATGATAGTCTCACCGGACCGCCGGACAGATTCCTGACACCACCCATCACCTCACACCCCATCAGCATCCATTTCAAATACTCCATACGAACAGTTCAATTCATTCTGCGTGCAGGACAGAAGTCTGGCCCTCGCCGTTGCGTTCCGTACCTACTCTCCCTATTTTATCTGCCTAGCCTTTTTTGACTGCTACCCTCATCATGAACTACCTGTCATCAACAGCAACGAATGTCTTAATGAAAAAATACCAACCACTTGGTTATTCATTCTTTTACCACGTATGCAAAAAATCTCAGTTTTGCACTCAACTTCCTCTGTTCCTTTGAGTTTGACCTCTTTCGGCCACCGCTGTCTTTCTTCCTCTTTACCACCGGTGAATATCTGCTCGGTTGATTCAGCAGCGTTTGTCTCCAACAGCGCTTCCTTGACGGTTTGTTGAAATTTCCCGTTCTGCCTCAACTCACCATTCATGATCCTTAAAGGCACTCTGCATTCCTGGTGAAGGTTTCTGCCTCCATGTGATTTTCCATACAGTATCGAAATTGCCGATATAGAAAGGCCAATCCGATCATCCCATTCCACTCACTTGCATTTGTATCACAGGCTCCCCCCACAATGAGTTATCTAATGGAGGACCAATCTTCTCCTTATATTGCAGGCATCTCCGACTGCAATTTGATAACAGCATGTTAACTCTATTTTTAATTTTCGTTTGGTAACACCATCGCTCAGCTTCTCGATATCAACTCCTCAAACTTCCAGTTGGTGCCACGCCGCGTCTCCCTCTACACTCCCCGACAGTTTTTTGAATCTCTTTCACTCCACAGCTCTCTCTCTCTCTATTTTCATCGACGTTATGTAGCTGTTGAAATGCCTGTTTAATGTTCGCCGTTTCCACCGAAGTGCAGTTGACTTGGATTTGTTTGCCGCATTTCCCATCTGTGCTACCATATAAGGTCCAGCCGAATAGAGTGCGTACTGCATAGGGGGCTTTGCGGCTTCCCATTCTTTGGTCCAGGACCCAATGCGCTTCCGGTACATCACAACCGATCAGCAGATCAATTTCGTTATTCTGCCACTCCTCGATCGTAACCCCGTCGAGATTCGGCCACCGAGTAAGAGTCGATTGCACTGACTGAGGTGCTCTCATCGGCAGATCCTTTATGGTGAGTGCTTCTAGAGTCTCTGCTCTATCGGTGTTGACCAAGGAAACTGATCTTAGGTGCAGTTTGGTCGACCGGATGACCTGAGTGCCGCTCACTGTGCTCACCTCTAATGAAGATTGATCCCCCTCTGATCCCATATCTCTCTGTAAACTCCTCCCTTACTAGCGTGGTATCCGAGCCACCATCTACGAAGGCCAACGCTCTCATAACCCCAACTGGGGTTTCTATGCCGATAACTATTACTCCTAGGCGAATTGGCTTGTTAGTGAAGCGAGACACTGAGCAGACCACACTTGGCTTCGAGGTTTCTTCTGCATCCGATTTCTTGGGTTTGTGCAGTAGGTAATGGTGTTTCCCATGACATCCGTCCTGACTATAACTGGTTTTCATTCGGCATACCGCCGCTCGATGTAAATCGTTGAGACAGTCGAAGCACGCGCCTGGTCTCTTAGCCGTCTCCCATCGTTCGTCGACGTCTACGTTGCGGAGGCAAAAAAATTCTACTAGGCGATGAAGCGCCCCACAAACCGTACACACCAGCAAGTTTTCACCTTCGCGGAATAGTGCGTGTGTGATTGCTCACGGTTGGCCTCTACTTGGTTCCCTGGTCCAGCTTTGCGTCGTCGTAATCCTAGGTAATTTGCTCGTCTCGCGCACAAGTTGACCGAAACGACTATTTGCTATTCGGGCATGACGGTCCATAAACTGCGTCAGGTCTTCGAATATGGATTCTCACCCAAATTTACTGATCCCTTCGGCTTCCTCGGCCCACCTACCCTGTGGTTCTGTGGGTAAACTGCGCACTATGGTCTCCAATGTGTGCAGTGCGTTCAGGTCCGATCGGTAATCTAGGGGATTCAGTGCGATGCTGCAGTTCCGCATTTTTATCACCAGGCTGGCTAGAGAGCCCGACTCGCCTTTGGAGCGTTTTGCCTCTGATAGTACACCATCGATTAAATTCTGGGTGACTTTAAATGGTTGCCCGAATAGGTTTTTCAGAATTTCACGTGCCCGAGTGTAACCTTCTTCGGGGTCCAACATCGAGCACTAGTCGATTGATTCCTTGGCCCTTTCACGACGGTAATGCAGTAAATACAAGAATCTCTGTCCTGTAGCGGGTACTCTCCTTTCCACAGAGATCTCTTTCTGTTTAACAAAGTCACAGTATTGTTCTGCGCTCCTGTCGAATGAGAACAATTCCACTCTTGGTAAGTCAATAGCGTGGGTTACTCTGAGCACCTGAAGGGTCTTTTGGGCAATACTCCCTAGACAAAGATGAGTATGTGAGCCTGGTTCAGCTTATTTGCCACACCACCCGATGGAGAGAGAGAGAAACTCCGGGGCTCACGGACCTCGCTTTCCTCAGATTTGCCACAGAATCATGCAGGACATGAATAGAGGCTCCTCTCAGTAGAGGCGACCACGGGATCATCAGGTTCCATTTCCTGTAAGAGAGAGCAAAACCATTAGACAAATGTGGAAGAAAAGTCAGGGGACCAAATGAGGATAGGCTGCTGCCAATGGCAGCAACTTAAGCCCGGAACCACGGAGGTAGGGTGAATGAAGTGTGGTTACGCAATAAAAGTAGCCTACCTTGGCCGGGCGAAGAAATAGCCCCGATGAGCAAGTTCCGTAGACGAGGACCGTCACATTGTTGGGAAGTCAATACGTCTCGGGTAGTGCAAGGAAACAACGAGCACGTTGGGTATGAGAACCTCAATGGGCATAGACGGTTGCTGGAATGACGGAGAATGGATGAGTTGCTTTGTGAACAGCGAATGAAAGGCAAGCTTACCCATGAAATCTGTACAGCTGGGGCGGCCAGGAAAAGCACGGAGGTGTTCTTCAACTACGTTCAGGCTAAGGCGAATGCGCAGGTAAACTTTGGTGGTTTGAAAATGGGGAACGGGAACCAGTCGAAGAATAATGAACGGGAGTCGGAAGCCCTCCAAGGTGACTTCGAGGTGGTCCACGGAATCAATCAAGGAAGGCAACCTCTGAGAAGTCTTTACCGCCTCAAAACCAAAGGCCAGAATATAAGTGAAATATTAGTGAGGTGGATCTGACATCCGCATTTAGCACAATTTCACCCTCGCAGAAGCTAGCACTGCTGCCACTACTAACCACTTTCGAACTCGATGAAGTTCTCTTCCTCGTATTTCCCTCCTCTCGCGTACCATTATTTTATTCTTCATTATCATTATTAAAATTTGCCTTCGTTTTCCTTTCCCTTTCTTTGTTTTCTGGTCTTGGAATTCGCTTCCACATCCCACTCGTGTTTGTAGATGCAAAAGAAATATAAAAAGCATTCTGTGTCATCCACACATGCGCCACCCGGGTAGTTTAGAGACCGAACCGAAGAAAATGAGGGGTCCAGGTCTCACTGTCAACGGAAGCTGCTTGTCGTGCTACCAAGTCTGTTTGGTCAACGTGGCCCGAGGTCGCTTCCACTTCGACCCGAAGTTCTCTTATTTTGGGAAGGGAAAATGGGTGATCAGACAAACAGAAACTCGCTGCTTTGTCGTAACCTTCGCAACGAATGCTGTTTTCGGTTTTCTGCTGCCGCACTTGAGGACCTCTGGAGCTTTCTGTGCAGGAAACCGGGTGAGTATCTGGTTCAAACCTCGGTAAAGAGGGCTGCTTTCGCGGAGCACTGGCACGTCATAATGGGTTCCCTGATTTCTCTCCAGGAAGAGTTCACATTGTTGATAAAATGGAGTGCACGCGGTGAACCTATGTAGTGGATGGCTGCAATAGCCAAGGCCATCAAAATTGGAAACCGGAGCTGGAACCAGTTCAAAGCTCCCGGCAATCGACTAGACTACAGCCGTTATACGAAGCTTAGAAACGAAGCTGCGAGCCTTCTGTGACTCTACGAGTGAGAATTTGAGCGCAGATTGGCCCAGAGCGTAAGTCAGTAGCCGAAAAAATTCTATATGGCCCAGAGCCATCGAAAGGCTTAACAAAGGATGCCAAGGGTCCACTGTCCCCCAGGGACCGCGGTATTGTCACTGATGGCCAGGGCAAAGCAGACCCCCCGGGGGAATATCGTGGTAGCGTGCATAGGAGAGAAAGTAGGGGACGAGTTGATCTGGCTCTGTTGCGTCTTCCCCCGTGGTTTAATTAGGTGGTATGTAAGTAGCTACAAGAATTAAGTAGTGACTTCTCTGCCGGTCTAAACAGCACCCATCCAGCTTTTGTAGAGCCCTTGGCGGATGCCACAGTTCCGTCAGAAAGCAGGATTAACAGGCCAACTTTGGACCTGGATTAGATGCCTGTGGACTGGGAAGTCGCGGCCGTCGTGGTGATACGTAGGAATGGACTCAAGCAGGATATGCATAACTACAGGCCGGTAAACCCACTAGCATCTTGTAAGAACTCCCTGAGAAGAACATCCGTGCCCACATTTTCCAGCACTTGCTGGAGAGCTTCATGCTTAGTCTTGCCCAGCCTGAGTTTCTAACAAATGGATCCTGTCTGATCACTTTCTCGTGCCTCTAGGATGAATAAATTCGACGGCTGGAGTAAGGCGAGCAAGTTGATGTATTCTGCTTTGACCTCAGCAAAGCGTTTGAGTCATTTTTCCATCATATTTTGCTATGCATGATGGAGACTTCGGCATAGGTAGGCCAGTATATGGGTGGCTGCCGGAATTCCTCTCCCATAGGAAGTCTCGCATCACAGTACGGACAGGCACTGCAGTTTGGCGAAGGTCATCAGTGGTGTATCTTAGGGATCAGTACTAGGTCAGGTGCTATTCTGGTTGTTTATTAACGGCTCGGCATCAGCCCCTGCTCGCCTAGTTTATTTTTGAAGACGACCTGAAGATTGTTGGATCTGAGGGTAGGATGGAACTAGGCACGGATATAGGTACTATCCTGGACCGGGGGTAAAAATTGGACTTACCCTGCATGCCGAAAGAAACCGTTTAAAGTCAAGGGCAAAATGAAGGCTAACTGTAGCTCATGGCCACCAAACCTTTGAGAGCCAGCCGGGATAGCCTGGTGGGTAAAATGGTCGATTCACAATCGTTCACCCCGGGTTCGTGCCCTAGTGAGGGCTCGGTGGAATTGCACTGCCGATCATTCCAAACAAGGATGAAACAGCTGTATAGTGTTTTCATGGTTTGCAATGGTCAGTTGAGCTTCCAAGCTGCATGACGAATCATATTATACAGATCTAATCTCCTACTACTCAATTGCGCGGAGGGGGCAGTTTAGCCTTTGTCAAATGCACTATCCACGCTACTGTTATCGACCACCCCCCTCTTCTCCTTATTGAGGATTCTTTATGGCTATCCATTCACGCCTCCGGCCAGAACCTCCTCCTTGGCTGCGTCTACGACCCCCGGGTCTGGAGCCTGCAAAAATTGACTCTGCCGTGGATGTCTTGAATGCTGCGCTTGACTACCCTGCCAGTGCAAAAATTATTGCGGGTGACTTTAACTTTCCTTCAATTTTCTGGTCCTCCTATACTAGCCCTCCCACCTTCTCCGCCTTCCTTTCTTGTGTCCGTCTTGGTGGATCGACCCAACATGCCTCCTGCCCTAATAGGGGGAACAACATCTTGGACCTAGTATTCTCCATTGATGTTTCTGATACGATCACCCAGACTACTGATCACTTTCCGGGTAGTGATCACCGTATTGTCAGGTGCAAGTTCAGCTGCTTCAGCTGTTCTCATCCGATGCAATCCTCTCCCCCTGTTCTGACTTCCTACCGTTTCTGTAACTGGCCCATAGTACCAATGATAATCCGCTCCCTTAACTGGGACACATTTTTTCCTTCATCCGATCCCCTCACTGTTATGAACTCTCTCTACTCCCACCTCTTGCAATGCCTGAATACCGCCAACCCATGTGCCGATCTACGCCCCAAATCCAGCACCTCAAGCCTGTCACTTTTAGAGCGTAAACTGTCTAAGCTGCAAATTACCTTTGCCAGATCTCACGACTTTACAATTCTTCTGCGCTTAAACCAGCTACAACTGAGGCTGCGTTGCATGGTCGATTCTCATCTGAGAAGGCAAGAGGCCATCGCCCTAGCACACCCAAACAAAACTGACTACTTGTCCAACCTGCTTAGTAAAAGTTCCAATCAATCCAATCATACCTCGCTCAAATTCCTCATCTGCGGCTCATCTGCCGCTAATAATCCAGCATCTATTTCTGAGGCCTTCAATGAGCATTTTTCTTCCTCCCTTATAAGCTGTCTTGGTATTCCCCCTCCTACAATCCACCCCTGCAACTCTGCCTCTCTTTCATTGATTCCCTTCACCCATCTAGAAATTGAAAAATCAGTTTCCTCCATTAAACCTTCCCCGAAATCGGGACCAGATGATCTCCCACCGGCCCTCCTCTGTTTCGGTGGTCCTGACCTCCCTTTATTGATACTTAATATGTATACCACCTCCATGCTTCACAGTTTCGTCCCACCTCAATGTATATCCTCTGTTATAGTTCCGCGCTTCAAAAAGGGCGTATTACACGACCCAGATAACTATCGGCCTATTATTCACACCCCAGTGGTCTGCAAAATAATGGAGAGAATTATCAAAAAACATTGTCCAGCACCTCTTATCTAACAACCTGCTGAACCCTGGTCAGCATGGTTTCTTGAACTCCCGTTCCTGCTCTTCCTGCCAGTTTGACTTTCTCAATGTCCTATCGTCTGCTGCCGACGCCGGCAACTCTGTACTTGTCCTGTACTTTGAAATGTCTAAGGCTTTTGACCGTGTTCCCCATATTCATCTGTTGGCCAAAATCGGATCTCTCGGTATTGCTGACCCTCTCCACTCCTGCCTATTCTCCTACCTCTCTCACAGATCACAAGCCGTGCTCGTCGACGGTCACCTATCTTCCGCCAAACCAATTACTAGCGGCGTCATCCAAGGCAGTGTCCTGGGCCAATTACTATTCCTTATTTATATCAATGACATTTTCTCTTCTATTCGACACGGCACTCCTTTCCTCTTTGCTGACGATATAAAAATAGTGTAGTCTTTCCTCCCTAGTGACCTGTCCGTGACTCTGTGCAGCATATCGCATGACTTACTCGTTCTCTAAACTTGGTGCGTCTCGTGGTTCATGAAGTTCTCTGCGGAGAAAAGCTTCCTCCTACCATACAAGTGCACCGTACCACCCGGCTAAATTTGTCTGGACGGCCTGCCCATCCCCATGCACCCCATGGTTACCGATCTTGGAGTACGCTACTCTTAATCCTTTAACTTCTCAGAACGGGCATCGTTCCAAATCGCTAAGGCTTAGCGAACCCTAGGTCTGATCAATCGGTGCTTCTTAATACCGGCCAGTCGCCTCTCCATGTATCTCTCACACGTGAGACCGCTCCTAGAATATTGTCCCATTACCTCCAGCCTCTGGCCACGTTCCTCTGTTTTATCTTTTGAGAGCGTTCAGCGTACTTTCACCAAAAGGCTGTTAGGCGTATCCCTAGCCCTAACATACCGCCAGCGCTGTGAGCTCCTACAAATTGAGCCTCTATGAATTCGTCGCAAGAGGCTCAACCTGATTTTCCTCTTTGAGCTAATCCATAACCTGGCCTACACCTCTTATCCTATATCATTCGCCGCGCCCTGCTCCTGCCCGATCCGACACCGTGCCTTCTCTCTCACTGTCCCTCATTCTAATCTCTGTCTGAAATCCCGATTCTTTCTGTCAGCCTATTTCAAAATCTGGAATAAGCTGCCCCTTAGCTTACGCAGTGCCTCCTCAATGTTCGCTTTCAGGCGCGCACTTTTTTCATACTTAACAGTCCCCAATGCTATATTGCTCACCAATGATCTCGTCTCCGCCGACTTGGCCTTTGAAAGAGGCCTCACACCGTAACTCTAATACCTCTGCGCCACAGGCCACTAGGTACACCCCGCAAACTAAGGCCATTGCTTTCACTGTTCCATAGTGAACCTACATCCTGCAATCAAAAGATAACCCTATTGCTCACCTACGTTCATCTCTTATCCATCATATTCACTTATTTTTCTCCTCAGTATCCGTTGATTCTCAGCTGGAGCACACCCAGACTGCGCTTCTCTATCCCTTTTCCCTTTCCAGTGATCCTCAGTGACGGCCAACCACTTCGGGCACTGTACTTACCATCTCCCTGGCAGGTGCACCTGGATAATACTGCTACAAGGTCGTCTACCACTAGCTGTTTCCGTTGGCTCTCCTGTCCATGGTCTCACGTCTTGGTCCATTGTTCCTGGTTCACGCACCCCATCGCGGTCGTTTTGTCCCCCGTACAATTATCCATGATCACTCGTGCCATTCCCAACAGTGCGGGGCGCGGTCAGATCCACCGCTATGGCCGGCGCACATCGGGCGTGCAGGCCGTCTGCAACGATGTGCGAGCGCAACTGGACCGGTGGATCACACCTCCTGCGTTCACTTCACGAAGTGTTTTTCAGGTTGGGTGCCAAGCGCAAGGCCAGTCCCACCCACTAGCATTGGTTGCGGATGGCACGCTCTAACTTTTCTTGGACTACCGAATCCAATGCTGTCGGGTGAAAATTGCATGCTCCTCATCCTTTTTCCGCCACAGCTTGTTCACCTATAGCTCTTATCATCTGTTTCCACCTCCCATTTTTGTCGCCCTACCACGGTATGCACACCTACCCGTTTTGTCCTTCCTCCTATCGCCTCCCTCTATATCAACTTTCACTGCATTGAGTCACTATCGTCCTAACCACTCTTCTCTGTCGACGCTCGCCAATAACTCCTTCCCCACCTGCCGTCATTGCTGGCTTCTACCATCTATGCGCTTGGTGTTGCCCTCTGCTCAGAACCCCCATTGATAGCTTCCTAAAACCTGTCGTTCTGTTAAATCCCTCCTCATGCCCAATGCCATGATGCACCAATCGCACCCACACCCATGACCAATCCGCATATTAGAACTTGCCCCTTCAAACTTCGCATCTTTTACAGTCGTATTTATTATCTAATCACCACCATCATATCTTCCTCACTTGGCCCCGCGATTCCTCTGTGGTTCTTTCCAGTGTCCTGATTAGTATCCACCAGTTCAATTGTCTGCCGGCACAGCTCTCCAGCTCCATTGCCCCAACTCCGTTGCGCATTCATTTTTTGTGGCCCTTTTGTTCTATTACTGTTTCACTTATCTCGGGGTGTCCCGCTTCCTTGTCCGCCTCCTTCGTGTTTCATCTGCAGTAAAATGATCTGATTGGTGATTTCTTACCTGTGTCTCCTCGGTCACTGCTTTCATCCCTTGATCCGTTTATTGCTCGCTGCAGGCATTTTTCTGTACCTTCCAGTGTGGTCCGCTTTTCCGTGTTCCACCATTGTAATGACAACGTTACGTCACGGTGTTCTTTTACAGTTCCAAATTGTTTGACCTGTCACTACCCGATTCCTCTGGTCCGTCACTATATCTCGCACCTGCATTGATCAAATAATTGGACCCATTCTTACCTGTTTTCCTTGATCCTGTCTTTCATCTTCACTCTTCCATAAACCGCTCTTCACGGTCTTCATCACTTCTGTGCTTCCGCATTCTATTTTTCTATCCGTTGGGCTGCCATTTGCACCTTTCATTAAGTTAATCCACCACGATATTCCAAAGTTAATTCTACAACCAACTGATCTAACATTACCTACTCCTCCTAATGACTGATAATTTCTTTCTAGGACCCCATTGTTATTGCTCCTGCTTCTCTTATACCTATACATATATATATAATAAATCTACATATATATATAAACTTACGCATAAACATATATATCTGTGCACGCGCTCTGCATCTTGCAGTTCCTCATCTGCCATTTCTCTTACTATCATCCCAACGACCGTCATCATAGGCATCCATCAACTATACATCTGTGCCTCATATCTACCATGTCCGATCCTTCGAAATCGTTTTTGTCATCTGATCATCCCTCTACGTCTTGCACTGCTCGCTGCCTGTTTCACGGTGAGTTTTGTGTCCTGTCCACCGACAATCCACTGCAAAGTACCAATGCTTCATTGATATCTAATCCACTGCAGTGCACCTCACCTTTTTCTCCATCTTTTATCGCTACTGCAGTTCCTTATACCGATTTCCAGCCTTTCTCATGTTTACCAGTCTGCCTCCATATGTAATTGCCTGGGACCAGCCATTCAGTCCATCTGACCTTGACTTTCAAACTCACCGGGCGTCCATTCAACTCCGCTCTTGAGCTCATTTAAACTCCACTTTGCACTATTACCCTCCTCGTCAAAAATCATTGCTGGCGATTTCAGTACACCTAATATCTCCTGGGACACCATGTCATCACCCCAATACTTCACGAGCTTCGTTTCGACCATACGCGCAGGGCGCTGGGTCCAGCACGTAATGACACCAACTAGAGGTAACAGCATACTAGACCTGATATTTACCATTGGCCTATCGGACGTGATGACTACCGCCCTCAACCCTTTCCCAGGCAGTGACCATAGAATGGTATCTTGCAGATTCACAGCCGGACCCATAGACCCCATATGTAGCTCATCTCAACAGCCCCTGCACACGATCAACTGGATGAACCTCAAGCCTATGCTTCGATCCCTCAACTTGGATGACTACTTCCTACAGCACAACACTAAGCTCGCCAGTGACGTACTCTACCATAAGCTACACAGCTGCTTGTCAGCAATCACCACCATCGGGACCAACCGTTCTCAAGCCCGCGGCTCCTACCAAACAAGGCTGCAAAACAAACATGCAAAACTGCAGAAGATCTACAATAAAACCAAGGACTTCTCCATACTATTGCAACTTTACTCTCTCTCTGTCACCATCAGTCTTCGGACTAATGAACTGCTGAGAAAGCAGGAGCTTTCGGCCTTGAATTCCTTCGACAGATCGTACCGATTGTCCCGATTGCTGAAGAGCAGAAATCAGAGAGAGCCTACAGGGATACCATATCTAATTTTGGGAAACAGCACGCAAATTAAATCTGCAGCTGAAATCGCTGAGGCGCTCAATACCTTCTTTTCAGAATCCATGACCACTGACGCCACTGTAAACCCGCCACCCGTACCCCTCATCACCGAGCAAGTTCTTTCTGACATTGAATTCATTTTGAACGATGTGACCCACCTACTGCTGCGTGTTAGACCCTCCTGCCGACCTGGCTCTGACGGCATCCGTCCAGCACTCTATCATCCTAGTGGAACTGACGTCGTTGCTATCTTTGTGAATCTCTATAACTTGTCCCTTAAAAATGGCATTTTTCCATCCCAGTGGAAAACTTCAACCATTATTCCTATCCACAAAAAAGGTACAGTGCATGACCCTTCAAATTATCGTCCTATCAACCATGCCCCCTCAGCTGCCAGAATAATGGAGCGTTTGATTAAACAGCGGATGTCCGATTATCTCATTTCCCCGAACCTCATTCACAGCGGCCAACATGGCTTCCTAAAGTCACGTTCTTGTACCACATGCCAGTTTGATTTCTTCAACCTAGTGACCGCGGCATCTGACGACGGAAAATCCATGATTTTCATCTACCTCGATATGACCAAGGCATTTGACCGAGTTCTTCACTCCCGATTGTTAACAATACTCCGGGCCTATGGTATCCATGACCCGCTTTTATCATGGATCACTTCTTACCTGTCGGATCGAACCCAGGTTGTATATGCTAGTGGTCATCTATCGCAACCGGCGCCTGTCACTAGTGGAGTCATACAAGGAAGTATACTTGGTCCGCTATTTTTCTTACTGTATATTAACGACATTTTTTTGATTGTGCGACATGGCACACCTTTCCTCTTCGCCGACGACATCAAAATCGTGTATGATTTCCGCCATCAAGATTTGAGCACAGCACTGTCTGAAATAGGTAGTGATCTTGAGAAACTTGATCAATGGTGCACTTCATGGCAGATGTGCTTCTCGACATCTAAAAGCTTCTACACAACCTACAGATGTCAAGTCCCCCTCGGAACTCTGTCACTGAACCAAGTGTCCATCGCCCCAAGCTCATCAGTGAAGGATCTTGGGCTTCGATACACTAACAATCTACAATTCTCGGAACATGTCTCATTTCAGACGGCCAGGGCCAGACAGATAATAGGCCTAGTTCTCAGATCATTTAAAATGAAACATAGTATCCTCCTTACATACCAATCCCATGCTAGACCCCACCTCGAACACTGCCCTATAATCTTCTCTGGAATGTCTAAATCTGACAGAATACGCCTGGAGAAAGTCCAGCGCACCTTCACCAAGAAGCTAATAGGATATTCCTCTCCACTGAGCCATAAAGAGCGATGCATTCTATTAAAACTTGACCCCGTATGGCTTAGACATGTCAGGCTTAACTTGTGTTTTCTATACAGACTTATTCATTCCTCTGCGTTCACTTCCACCAACTTTACACAGTTTCCCCTACCCTCATCTTACCCTCTGCGCCACAGAGACTTCAGTCTGACCATCCCACATTCCAGGCTGGCAATCAGATCCAACTTCTTTCTCATTAAATATTCAAAGCTTTGGAATAAGCTGCCTCGGATCATTCGCAAATGTGCGTCAATAACCCAGCTCAGCCATGCCCTTAAATCACAACTTACCGTTAGTCATACGTTATTTTTGACTAACGCCAGCATATCTGAGGATCGAGCCTACGAAGAAGGCATCGAACTTTAGAACCCTAGCTTCAGTCTCTCCTCCCGCTCTCTGCTATCCGTCGAGCTGGCCTTCAAAAAAGGGTTCAACTACTAGGATCACGGCACCATATTCCAAACCTACCATTTTCTGCCTAACGACAGACGATAGGCTTACCATTTATTATTATTTTTCACGTATAACCCACATTGCAGAAGGATAGTTTTTGTCGCTTACAACTATAACGATCTAGATGCCTGCCGGTTCTCGCTACTCAACCACGTTCACCTACCATCACCCAACCCTTATACATCCCTGCCTCATCTAATTCACTAGTCGGTTTCCACAACCATGTCTAAACAACTACTGCCTCCCTCGCCGTATAGTACTAGGGCAGCCATGTAAAACAACTCTCCTCTAGCTGAAGGTTTTAGCCAATGATATTTTCCCCCAGCACCAAATTATCCAGTGGTGCTGGATCCTAAGACATTAAGTCCCACCACCCACTAATTTACTCCTTGATCCTCTTATTTATCCTGGCTTCCGCTCCTCTCAGCTTTATACATTTATATACATTTATATATATACATATATATACATATATATGCATATATATATACACCTGTTCAAATATAAATATACATATATATATGTATATACCTATTCATATATATACATATATATGTGTAAATATATAACATTTTTATATACTATATATATACTCACTACTGTCCTATAATTATTAACACAAGCATGGTGAGTAACTGAACGCTCCTCGATATCTCTAAGCTTACAATGCCTCTCTTTCGCACCAGGTCCCACCACATACACTTCCCTCACCACCTCTGCGATTTCGAACTGGAAAATCCAGTCTGATTCATCCCACTTAGCGTGACTCACTAACTGAACTCAACACCCAGTCATGACGTTACCATTTCTGCTCCCACCCTATCCCCCAGCTAAGGTTCTTCTGTAATTTCATGCAGAACTTGGTCTTTACTCCTCCTCAATGACCACTCTAGGCGAAATACTAACTTTCCCATTGAAAGTTTTAGCCACACTTAGGCGTTTCCCTTTTAGTCTCACGTTTCATGGCCTCAATGTGCCTTTGGGATCCACCGCACCGATGAGCCCGTGCTTAACTTTTGTTCTTCTTTCCGTTAACCGTTGATCCTTAGCTGCGTCACTCTATCTCACTTTCCTTGCCATAGTCTTTTGCGTCCGACCGCTTTCGCATGACCCGTTCGATGATCGCACCCACCTATACATCAACATATATATATATATACATATATGTATATATATACATATATATATACCTTGGGTATGCTCCATTCACTTGTCCCCCTTCCTAACTAGATTGTGCCATTTTACAACACAATTTGCATATATATAAATAAAACCGCTCCGTCCTTTAGCGATGGGTGCTCGCTCTCACTTAATTCCTGGCTCAGGCTAGAACTCAGCCGTCCCATCCTGCTTTTTTGCGCCTTTCTCGTACACTGAAGCTTTGCCACACGGATTACCATTCCCTAGTAACTAGGCTTCACTTCTCTGTGCATATGCTCATGGTAAGTTGAGACCCCATTCCAACCGGAATCCGTATGCCCCTGCCAAATACCAGCACGTTTGCCCCCACATGTAAAATCCTCATTTTTACACTCAGTGTTTTTCTCCTTTTTTACTGTTTGCCGTCCTCGACCACAGCTGGTGAACTGACCAGACTGTTATCTTCCTATTTTTCCATTCTTCTCCCAGACCATACCATCTGCTATTGTTTTATTCCTGGTTCCCAAACGGACACCCTCTCCTCATCCACCGCCTACCTGATATCGCCTCAAATCTCTACTATCACCCAACTACCCTAGAAAGCTACCAGTCTCCGTCTAGGGATCCCTAATAGACCGGTCCACTAGCAAAACGATAACTAACTGTTCGGATAACAAAATTTTCATTTTCTTACTTCCATAAAAACGATAATCATAACCCACAGCTGGAACACTCTCCAGACTGCCGCACTCCTGATCTCTCCCAGATTGCATTGGTTACTTGGGTAGCCATCGGCCGAATCGACGTTTATTCCGGATTATCGTAAGGACTGGACGATTTGATCAATGGTTTAAACCTATACTATCGCCCGCTGACGTTACATGGGGCACCGTACACGGATTAACAAAACCTCATGAAGGTCTCACCGGATCGCAGAGGTGATTCCTGACACCAACCATTAACACATCCGCTCAACGCCTATTCCCAAATAATCCAACCCAACAGTTTAATTCTTCCCGCGTTGCAGTACGAAACCAATGGCCGGAACCCAGCCTTCGCAGCTGTCAACTTCGTCAAACCAGCCCTTTTTTACCTGCTTCCCACAACATTCTACCTGCTACCACCTGCAACCAAGGTCTTTACGGAACAGAATACCAGCCATCTGCAGCCAACCATAATTTGGTTAACAATTTTCTATCACATACAAAAAAAACATTTTACACACTTCCAACTCCTGCCTGGCCGAACCATTAACGTTTTGTCTCCACTAATCCTTTTCATTGACGGCTTTTCTTTTCTTTAAAAGTCCGTTATATGTCCATACACCATTCATGCTCTTCAAAAGTTCACTGAAGTCCCTGCGAAGCTTTTCGCCTTCATTTGAATTTCCATATGACACTGTAATCACCTGCACAAAAGGTCCGTTTTATTATCACCTTCGACTCACTTGCCTTTATTTCACATGCTTCCTCCACAATTAGTTACCCAAAGCTGGATCAGTGTCCAATATTCCGCTGGTATCTCTGACTGCACTTTGAAAGCCCCACGCTTGCTTTACTTCTGACAATGTTCTTTGGTATCTCTTCCGCCTGGTTACTCGTTAGTGACCGTACATTTGTCGCTTATATCAGCAATCCCACGACTGTCCAGCTATCCACACCGCCCTCCAGCGATTTCGAAACCGATTCGGAATTCCCGCCTCAACCATTACCACTTTTGTTCACTCAAACACTACATGACTCTACTGGTGTATTTCGGTTGCAGTGTGATTTATAAATTTAGAATCTGTGAATACCTCACATTGACATGTACTGATGTATACTCTGATCTTGCCTTGTGCATGTGTATTGACCACGGTCAAGAAATATACTATACTATTCTATGGTGTGCATACGTTTATCCTATTTTCATCCTACCTTATTCCCCCTTCTGAGCCGTTTTATCCAATATTTTCATGAGAGTTTCCATATTTCCATGAATAATATCTGTCCATTCCAGCTCACGGGTAATGCAAGATGCAAAACGAAGTCAAGACCAGTGTTATGAAATCTTTTACGTTGTCCAATGGTCTATCTTCCAGCTCGCCAACAATACCACACGCAAGGTAACGTCATGATTTGTATTTTGACTCCCCTCCCAGCTTTCTATTGCCCTCTAGCCGGTAAACTATCGTCCAGCATACTGAGGACATTCAGATAAAAAGATATTCACAAGATTCGGGACGCTTTGCGTTTCGGCCTCGCACCCGTTTACTATGTAGTACGCAAGGATCAGTGTTTCCGTGGGGGTTGCTCCAGTTCGATCTGCAAAACAGAACATAGATCTCATCAAGTGCGTCAACTAGACCCTACACCTGAAGTAGCTGAACAACAACATAGCTGCTGACAGTCTGCTCGTTACACTGCTCCTCCCGAAAAAGGAACACTCTCCGCAGTGTTATGTACTCCCTCACACACAAGCCAAGAGTACTCGGTTCTTCGGGACTATCCTTCGGGCAGGCCATTCCACAAAATCATCATTGGCCACTGCTCCTCAAAATCAGCCACTTAGTAAGGCCTCGCAGTCTACTCGGCCCCATTGACAGGGTTGCCAAACAGTAGTGTGCGACGACTGAAGTCTTCCGCGAGAATTGCTTGTGTTCGACCGGCAGAACGCAAGAACACAAAACTCCATGAGCAGAAAGCTCAGTGAGTGCATCAGCAGGACCCTAAGCTTAAGTTTTTCGAGCACCAATATGGCTGCTGACAGCCTGCTTAGGTCAAAGCGATTGCTTCTTCTCATTCTGTCCAGCCCCTTCTCTCCGTGGTCACAGAAGAGAGGTTTTCAAACAGAGATCACGCACTTTTCTAGGGAATAACTTTTTGAGCTACAGGGTAATTAGCTTGTGGAACGTTGTTCCGGAAGACATTGTTCTCTCGCAGAATGAAACTATCTCCAAAAAGGTCATAACTCTACCTGGGTCCATCCCAGTAAATCCTTGTCCTAAAACGTGAAATAGGTGTTTTTATTGCATTTCCATTCCGCCTTATGTTCATGAATGTCGCGTCCTCATTCCGCACAAGACACTGTCCACAGTGAGACATCACATGATGTTATGTATATTTCGTTTTTGTTGCAGCCCTCGCTTCCCTCTACTCTCTTTTCGGCTCGGTGAATCCAACAGACGATAAAAGAGTTCCTAGAGGACCGGGACAGTTGGGATCAAAGCCATGAACCCGGATATTACTTCAAGACACTTGCCAGGAGATTGAAGGCGGGTGACACTGGCAGAAATTCGCCAGAGCTGACCCCGACAAATGGCTGAAAGTTACCTGCGGTGAGCTTAAATCCAGTATGGTGTGAGTACCTTGAGCGAATGGTCGGGAAACAGGTCTCAAGGGAGTTGGTTCAACATCACCGCATACCAAATGCTAAGCATGGGTTCTGTAGCCGAACGTTCTTGTCTGACGAATCTCCTGCTGCTCCTCGATGAGATTAGTTAGCGCCTAGACGAAGGACAGTCGACTGCTGTCTGTTACCTGGACTTCAGCTAGGCGTTTGATTCTGTGAACCACAAATTTCTGGACACCAAACTGCAGTCTATGGGAATTGTTGAGAAGGCAAGGCAATGGATTAGAAAATTTTTAGCAGGACGAAATTTTAGTGTTAGTGTGGGTAGTCATATCTTAAAACCGGAAGGTGTAACAAGTAGGGGGCCACAGGGCTCGGTGCTCGGCCCTCTACTCTTCTTCATCCACAACCACAAAAATCAGCTCACTCTTTTCGGAGACCGAAGGATGCAGACCGTCCGCCTGGTATGATACCCCCCAAGTTACTAGACATCAAAAGCTGCCGGTCCACCCATCAGTCTGCTTACCCTCCAGCCCCCCAATATCTTCAGCCTTCAACCCTCCCAGGACCTCCTTTCCATCCCCAAATCCCCCTCTATCCCACTCCTAAAACCCAAAACCAGCTGCCTCTGGCGATTCTGCAACAACTCCTGAGCATGTGCTCAAGTGTTTTTACAGCAATTGCCTGAGTGTGTTGAATAAGATTCCGGAGCTTCGGCAGATTGCAGTGGATAAGGAGCTTCAGATCATAGTCCTCACAGAAACCTGGCTCACCCCTGACATACTTGATGCCCAAATATCCATTCCGGGATACTTCACAGTAAGGCAGGACTCCAGTAGAGATCGTGCCGGCGGGGTCATCATGTACTACGATAATTAGATCCCTCCTCCCACTTTACTGACAACACCAACCTTTTCATGTATTGATTGTTTGTGGGCCGTGTTCAACCCCCATAAGAAGGACAACCTATTGCTTGGTGTTGTCTACCGTCCTCCCGCATGCAATTCAACTGACAGCATAGGTCTCATAGACCTATTAGGCTCCCTGAAAAGCTATACAGACTTCACCCATCTGTTAGTCACTGGTGACTTCAACTCTCCCAGTACAAACTGGCAAAGAGCTGATGCCCCGGATATCACTTTCGATAAACCCCTCCTTGATCTCGTACTGAAAAACTCATGGGTGCAGAACGTAAGAGATCCGACTAAATATCGCACAGGCCACGCCCCGTCCCTACTAGACCTGGTCATCACCAATGATCGGTTCCTAATAGATGTGGTGCATTACTTGCCGCCCCTCGGCAAAAGTGATCACATTCTCATTGGATTCGATTATATCGTGAAATGGCCTCCTCTTCCGTCAGAAACTAAAATTTTGAGATCCTTCAAAAGGACCAACTTTGACCAAGTCTGTGCATTTTTTCGCTCCCAGCTAAATTTAACTAACCCAGGTAACTCTGCGGATGAAATGGCAGAGAATCTCAGAGAGTTAATCTCCTTAGCTGATAGGCTATTTGTCCCCAGAATTTGTCGTCCACAGACCGCTAAGCGACCCCTCCCTCGCCCCATTAGGCGCATTCTAGACGAACGCGCACGCCTCTTTGCTAGATATAAAGCCACAGGCCCTTCCCGTGATGCAGAAGACTTCAGGATCATACGGAACATATGCAAAGACAAGAATAGGTCCTATCAGAATGCAGTCCAACGATCTGTACTTGATCGAGCACGGACCAATAAGGCATTTTTCTTTCAGCACATGCGCCGTCTAAGGGGCACAGCTGTGACGCCATTAGCTCTCAAAGATAGTGCCGGATCTCCAATCACTTCCCCTAGCCAAGTAGCCGAGGCATTCAGCTCCTACTTTCGTACAAGTTTTAGCTCCATGCCCATATCATCCCACCCTACTATGCACCCGTTATCTCTGACCACTACCCTTAACCGCGTAACTATTCCCATTGGTGCAGTCGCTCAAGGTTTCCGACGGCTCAACCAATATTGCTCTATGGGTCCTGACCTAATCCACCCCCGTATTCTCAAGGAAGCCGCGGATACATTAGCTGCCTCGCTTTATCAGCGATGTATTGACGATGGAGTTATCCCCAGCAGCTGGAATGAAGCAGTGATCGCACCCATCTATAAGAAGGGTAGTAGACATCTTTCTTCTAGTTACAGACCCAAAAGCCTCACTAGCATCATCAGCAAAATTTTTGAGGGAATTCTCAAGAGTGGTTCTTTCCCATCTTCATAGAAATAAGATCCTCTCCCCGTCCCAACATGGGTTTCTTCCTGGCAGACCATGCATCACCAATATGCTTACTGTCATGGATAGTCTAACGAAAGCCTACGATGTTGGCCAGCTCTCACACGCTGTATTCATCGATTTTGCTAAGGCCTTCGATAAGGTCCCCCATGCCCCCTCTTCTTTATAAGCTGCAGACATACGGGATCACAGGCTCCGTGTTGGCCATCTTACGCAGCTTCCTTACCGATCTCACCTTTGCGGTTAAGGTGGGGAATGTTTTGCCTCAACCCTCCCCAGTAACAACTGTGGTCCCCCAAGGGTCGGTCTTAGGTCCTCTTCCTTTCTTGATCTGCATAAACGACCTTCCGACAGCTCTTCCTGCGAACATTGCCATGTACGCAGATGATGTAACCCTATGGAGTTCAATCGTTGAAAACCTGCAAATTGCAGTTTATGAAACGAAACGCTGGTCCGAGGATTGGAACCTCCCAGTTAATGATGACGAATGCGTGAGCATGTCTTTCGGCAGAGAGACTGGTCACACGTTTTCCATTAACGGAACGACCTAACCGACAAGGGTTGACCGACACAGGGCGCTCGGTTTCTGGTTAGATTGTAACTTATCCTTCTCTCATCATCACGAACTTGCGAGCAAGTCTGCCTTTCGAGTTCTAAACATGATTCGAAGGTCCTTCCCGCGCATATTTAAGGATGATTTCCCCATAATTTTCGGCACGTATATCCGAGCTCTGCCGGAGTACGGTAGTCAGGTAGTGCACTCTGGTCCTGTCCAAGACCGTGAGATCCTAGAAAGAGTTCAGCGGACCTCCACCAAGGCAGTAGGGGTCTATCCAATCTACCTTATCCCGCCCGCCTCTCATTCCTCAACCTCTATCCCCTTGACGTAAGACGCGTAAGAGGTGATCTCTTTTTGACGTTCCACCTTTTTGAATCAGGTCAAAGTGATTGCCTCTTCTCCGTCTGACAAGCCTCTTCTCTCCGTGGTCACAGCAGAAAAGTTTTCAAACCGAGGCCACGCACTTCACTAAGGATTAACTTTTTTGGCTATAGGGTTAGTACTATGTGGAATGCACTTTCAGAAGATATTGTTCTCTCGCAGAACAAAACTATCTTCAAGAAAAAGCTAGACCTCTACCTGGGTCTCTCCCAATAATTCCTTGTCAAAAAATAAATGAAATAGATGTTTTCTATTGCATATATGTTTATGAACGCCGCACCCCCACTCCGCTTAAGGCACTGTCCACGGAGAGAAACTGCATGATGTTATGTGTATCTTGTTTTCGCTGCCACCCCCCCCCCCCCCATCCCCCGCTTCGTTTTACTCTCGTTTCATTTCGGTGAATCCGACAGAAAAGTAAAGACTTCCTCAAGAACCGGGACAATTGGGCTCAAAGCCTCGAACCCGTGTAGTACTTCAAGACTTCAAGACATGTTAGGCAGCTTCTAGGGTCAGGCGCAATTTACTCATTGTTTCCACCTTTCTCTGCCGGGGCTGATGTTGCACAAAATTTCTGTCTTTAGGAAAAAGAAGCTCACCCAGTGTTGAGAGCTACGGTAATACGCCTAACACACAAGTATAAGGACACTCCATTGGCTCTAGCCACAACGAATCCTGCGCAAAATGAACTGAAGTGATTTGAAGGTCGTTGTCATGCCTACCTAGACACACAAATTTCGGAACATTGCAAACAAGCCCCGAGAGCTTGCTGAGGGTTTGTCGATGGTCCCGGCTATAATTAAGTTAATTTGGTCATAAATTTCTCCATGTATCACCTGTTGTTTATTTAAAATCGCTGACAAAATATTCAGACGAACAGTGCACGACGAGGTGGACTCTCTAAGAAGACCGCGCACGATCATGCGGATATGAAAAGAGCAGAAGACTTGAAAAACGGGGGTGACAACAAGTGGTCTTCCGTATGAAATCTTCCTAAAGATCAAAAGAACGATTAACCCCTGCAGCGGAATCAATCAGTTCTCACTATTACGCCACTCAGTTTGTTCAGTAGCCCTTTTACATGGACCAACAATTCATTGATACGAAGTAATTCGACGACCGGAGAAATGTACAGTGCTTAGTTCGCGTTTTATTTAAAAAATATTGGTCTGATACATCGAAATACATTGAAATGCTCCGGTATAGATTGCCCTCTTTTGTTAGCTCTAAAAGGAGGAAGTTTGGACAATTATTCAGAAAATCGTAAATTGGGAAACAGAAATCGGTATTGTGATTCTTTATTTGGTTAAAGTGACAGAAATTAACGAAGCATATCACGTATTTCAGACCTCTCGGAAGCCGTTCATATACCGTCCACAAAACAGGTCGGAAACCGATCGGCGAAATAATAAAATCCGCTCCGAAACCGATCAGTTTTTCGGCTCGTTTCTGGACGGTTTGTGCCAATCGTTTGAACTACGCAATATGCTTCGTTAATTTCTGTCACTTTAACCAAATGAAGAATCACAATACCGATTTCTGTCTCCCAATTTACGATTTTCCGAATAATTGTCCTTATTCCCTCCTTTTCAAGCTAACAAAAGAGGGCGATCTATACTGAAGCACTGTACATTTCTCCGGTCGTCGAATTACTTCGTATCAATTAATTGTTGGTCCATGTAAAAGGGCAACTAATTAGACCGACCGAAAACCGATCTTCTGAACGGGCTGGGTGCTACAAGGGAAGCCTGTCAGCAGGCTAATTCGCTCAGCTTGTGGCTTTGGTGACTGACAAATGCATAAGAATCGAAATCAAACCCAAGTCAGCAAAATGACCCAAAGTAGTCCGGTTTGAAACACGTGTTCCAAATCCCTGAGATACCCCAGGGATTATTTTAGACTAGATTCAACAGAGATGCAGCGGCTTATGCGCTTCAGTCATAAATTTCAATAGGCTACGCTACAACAACTCATCTACTAGCTGTCGAATGTTTATTATTTTTCTTCGAGAAAATAACATGACTTTTAAAGGTACTCAAAAATTACTTGGTACGACCCGGTGCCCAACATCCTCATAAAGCATAACATTTCGCAAGAAAAGTGGAGGTATACTTCCGTGTTGTGAATCATACTTGAAGTACCGGACAATACTCTCTACCTTATGTCGTATTATTATTTAAGTGGACTAAATTCCCTCATTTCGTGCTGGCCTGACTGATAAACTACCGTGTTCATCAATAAAGTAAAATAATTTTTTCATGTCTTCAATTTCTTCGAATTTAACGACATGGAAAAGCTCATCTGAAAGTGAAAATATAGTCCCTCTAAGGACATTTTGAGAAAAGAGCCACCCGTGTTCCTCCTGTTATCTCTCCAGGTTTGCCTGCTAAAGACTTTAGGTTTATTGTCAGATCCACTAAATGTCTTTCACATTGTAGAGGTCTCATGGTCAGTTCTCTCAATATATTCCAACATTACCATGCTTGCAAAGAAATTGCTTCAAAGATACAAGACGACTAATCACATCCTCTCTATTCTGGACTTTTTAAACGCGTTTCTGCAACCTCATCCAAGTCCAGTCACAAACACTTGTTTGTCCGTACTTCTATTTACAAATCCTCCACAGTTCCCTGTCTCACCAGATTCCTAACCAACCCTTACATTGTTATAAACGAACTCGAAATCTGGTGAAGCCGAATATTTGTCCTTTTTCTACGTACTGTTCTTTATTTATGCCTGTTTATTGGTTACGCACTTATCGAACAGTCACCTCCTGGTGCATAAATCAGCATCGCGTTTCGTTATTGATTAGCAGATCACTAGGTGACGCCATATGCTAACCTAATGATGCTTAGGTCTACTGCTCAAAATCTATCAAGTATCGGATGTTGTCCTGGGATCGAGGTCATGCAATGGCGTCCCCAACCCAGATTTAAACCCGATCGAAAACCTCTAGAGCATAATTTCTCGCCAAGTGTACAAGGATTCCGGGGCTTGAAAGCCGACAAGAGAATTGATAACCGCGCTCATCCCAGAATGAGTGAATATCGACCAAGGGATAACTACAGTTCTTTTGAGAAATACGACGAAATGCATCGAGGTCCTCAAGCAGAATGGCGGTTACACACGATTTTATGTTGTAACGGGAGAAGCAAAGCTGAAGGTCTTACACTTTTGTCACTCCGTTTTACACGTTTTCTGCTGTGATAAGAATATGATACATAGGTTTATTCTGAAATTTACTGTTCCGTATCGTGCCTCGCATTTAATCGTTTTGGCCGTATGTTATCGTTAAAGGTTACAAAAGAGAAAATATGCGGAAAAAGAGGGAAATGTACCTATCCTTGTGTCGTGTATTGTAACATTTCTTCATGTACAGGGTTGTGAACAACTGGGATAAGCTTACGGTGAGTGTAAAGGCTGCAAACACCGTCACCGCTTTCAAAGTAGGCGAAAATCAACATGCGAACATTTTACTGGATTGCCCATGGTAGAGCTCACATCTCCCAGAAGTGACTAACTTTCCACTTTTTATGGCCGATGGCCAAACTCTCCTCAATATCAACAGAACTCAACAGCAAAATATTATAAGCCAGTATTGACCAAAGATGCTAAGCAAGACCTGAGGATTTAGTGCTAGATCGTCTAATTGCCAGATGTGGAGCGGTCAACAGAAACCTGTATCTAGGGTAGGGCAGAGGACGACTTCCTCAATTGGATCCATCATAGGAGTCTGGTTTGTCATACAAAGGGAACACTGGATGCAGATCAGGGCATCGCCCTTTCCTCTCACACCTGGTGATCACAAAGCCTGATAATAACATGAATAGGTAAGATTTGGTGTCACCTTTGGGCAAAAGTGATCGTGTCTTTATAAAATGTACCCTTTGTTTCAGGCATGCGAGAGCCGTAGGAAAACTTTGTTGGAACTTTGGGAGGTTATACACAAAGAAGCTCCGAACTAGTTTGGAAGAATTCGACTGAACCTAGGGGATGAAAAAGCTTATGTAGATGAAATGCGTGAGAGAATTAAGGAAAATCCCAGGTGACATGACAGTTTTGCCCCACTGCAAGAAAGTAAGCGCATGGGCAAGTCAGTTTATCGAACACCTTCAGTTCGACGAGCATGAAAGGGAGAATAAGACTGGCAGATCTACAATGCTACTGAGAGTGATACAGATCGGCTACAGTACAAGGATAGTAGAAACTCGATCGTACAAATCCAGTGGATTGCAAATCGAACCTTTGAGCCAGCACTGGCCAAATGTGCTAGATAAAACCCGAAGAGGTACTACCAGTATGTCCAACTGGACGCTTTGCTTAGGAATTGAGTGGAACCTGTGGTTTTGAGGGATGGGAGAGAAGTATGTGATGATGACCAAGGTAAAGAGGACGACTCGGACCTATGCTTTGAACGTGTGCACACAAGTGACGCAGGATAACAATCGTTGATCAAGTCACTAGTGTGTGCACCCACCGTTTTACACCTACGAATTAGGGGAAGGGAAACTGGGAGATTCCTGTGTGGAACGAACATAAACGATTACACGTGACCTAGTAGCATACACCCAACTGTCAATAAACAGCTGACTGAAAATAAACATTACGCGGGTAGTTAAATCGGAAAACAAATACGGTATACTCTCGAATGGAGGCAAAAACAACCTACTAGCCAGAGTTTTAACGGGAGTGACCTTAACAAACGAAAACGAACCGTTCACAGTTGAGGCAATACAAACAACATGAGAGTTGGGTGTCACAACGACCGCCGACTTCAAGTGAACCGACCGATGTAAACTGGCTGCTCACAAGTCGAGGAATAAGCACTTCACACTGTAGCCAGTAACTTCCTCCTGAAGGGCTACGGTCTTCAGAACTCTTTACGGGCAGTAATTAGGCCACATTTAGAACACTGCATACAGGGTGGGACAGGTTTTTCGAAAAAGAACGCGGCCTACTTATAAAAAGCATAGCGACTAGCTACTTGGATGGTCGCAGGACAAAAACAAAAATCATATCAAAATAAACTGCATGGTATGAAACTTCTATTATCACAAAAGAGAATACCCAGAGATTTCATTGAGGTATTTGAACCCTTGAAGGGTTTATCAAGGATAGGGGTTGATGACGCATATGAAAATTTCGGAGATAAGAGAACGAGAGGGAATAGCATCGAACCTTGGAAAGTGTGCTCTAGGTTAAATGTGCAGCAGAGTAATGGTAACGTGGCATAGGTTAACCGAGAAAATGATTAGCGTACAGGCTGCACGGCATCGTAAAGTGATGCTAGACGCTAACTGAAATGAGCTATTCCTGAAGTTAAAATACTGGGAAATAGGTAGATCAATTGTACAATTTTCATGGCTCACTAGCCAGCCTAGGTGCTTAGTGCCTGTGACGAGCATTTGTATAAATCGTCCCCAAATCGGTCACATACTTGTGCTGTCTAGACTGTAAGAATTACTCATTGATCTTCATACATCCGAAAGCACGCACCAACCATCACATTTGAACACTTGTTTACATCTTGCTTAGTTGTGCCGTGGCACCCTTTTGACTTGACCTCTGACAGCCGTGATGATCGCATTTGGCCGTGAGTTTTGCCGAACTTTGGTTCTCATCTGTTAGTCTTTGTGGCCGTATAGTTAAGGTTTGTATATAATCTGAATGTTTGTACTTTGTTAATGAAGTGCCGGTGAATGTACGAATCAATCCTGTTTTGAATTTGCGTTCGTCATTTCTGGACACGAGTCAATCAAAAATCGGAATTTCGTTACTGTACTCAACTTGGAATCTCGGTGAGAAAAACAATTCGAAATGCCAAGAAGAGGACATCATCATCATCGTACAGTGTTAAACAGTAGGGCGAACCCCACTGACCACTGCCTTTCTCACCAAGTTGCACGCTGAATTAGAAAGTATGAATATGCAAGATGGACAGGGACTCGACCTACAGGGGTAGTAAAACGAGAGAACGTCCTAATAGCCGACACATGGAATACACAGTATAACTGTACAAACGCACATTGACCAATCATTCTGATTTGACAGAAAGTGACAACACGATCGCCACTGTTCACGGTCCGCTACCATATCCCTCAGTGTCTCCAACCAACTGGTTGAGGGATCTTTTGGACGTCAACCACGAAGAACTGAAGCACCTACTTTTACCAAGTTTGCTGTACATTTTCTCATTCCAGGCCGCCACGTCAGCTGTTGACCTCCACGTGGTTTCCTCCACTCCCTAGGGGAAACGGAAAATAGGACACGGTACCGTAGACGTGTCTGACATACATAAAACGTGTCCCAACCAATGAAATCTGCTAAGTTGGATACGCTGTGACAGAACGTTCTCTGAATTAGTACCTAACACTCTATTTCTGACCTCAGCATTGCTCACTCGGCTATCCCACCCAATCTTAGCGATACTAGGCAAACATCGATGGTCGAAAACCTCAAGACGACGAATGCCTTCCGCATGCAGACTCCAAGTCTCGCAACCACACAACAAAACTGAACCCACTGCGGCACAGTATACACGACCTTCCAACCTCAGTGAAATATCAGGTCGGCGCCACAAGTGTTTCAGTCCGGCGTACGCCGCTCGAGCCTTGGATATACGCGTGCGATCCGCCGTCCCGCTGCTGCCGAGGTAGGTGAAGCGGTCGACAATTGCAAGCACCTCCCCATCGAGCATCAAGCTCGGAATCGTTGACGTCCGGTCTTGCAACATCACTTTACACTTCGAAGGTGCAAAGCGCATGCCGGATGGAGCTACAGCTCTTGCAAGTCTGTCTAGTGCACATTGAGCATGTTCCGTGCATTCGACCAAGCAGACATCGTCGTCTGTGGAATTTAGGTCCCACAGCTTCCGACTATTCCCTAGTTCGATGCCCACATCCTGGAGATCTTTCAAGGCATTCTTCTTTATCCAGTCCATGAAGAACTTGAACAAAAATGGGGACACGAAAAACCTTTGTCGAACACCATTGGTCGTTTCGAACCCACTGGATAGTCCACCCTAAACTCTTACGCGGCCAAAAGTATGAGAGCACAATGATCTTAGTAGACTTGTAGTGCTACTAATAAAACATACGATTACAAAGATTAACAAATTTGTTTATTTGAACAAGTACCGAATTTGGTGGCGCCACTTACGTACACTGTCTGCAAGCTGTTGCGCCCCTCCAATATGCACGTTGTCCCACTCCAGTGTTTTAAGTTCTGCTCTTTTGCGCGCTGCCGGGTATATTCGCTAACGTGTCGCGAACCGAGGACCAGGGGCTATAGACTCTATACGGGAGCAGGTCCCGACTTAACTTAGGAGAATCCTAAAGACTCACGAACTTCTGGGGCATACGTTTTCGGTGAAGAGCACTGAAAAGCGCCGTTCGGTTAACTGAATCGAAGGCACCTTTCAAGTCGAGGAAAACTATTATTGTCGGTCGACGGTGTGTGACGCACCTCTAGTAATTGACGAAGAGTAAAAATCTAGTCGATGCATCCTCGACCTGGCCGGAATCCGGCTTGTTGTTCGCAGGCGTTCCTCTTGCGAGCCGGTGAGAAACGACGCAGCAAAATCGTGGCTTATACTTTGGCGACCATCGGAATTAGGCCGATCCCACGATGATTAACACAGTTATTGGGTATTCCCTTCTTGAAGATGGGTATAATCAACGACTCACCCCAGGACGGAGTTCGTCAGGACCGGGTGCTTTCCCTCGCTTTAGCAGTCGAACGCACGACTCTACTTCTACCTCCGATGGACATCGGATTTAGGACCACAGGCGAAACCTGCTGCCACATGCATTGCCTGTTTGATATGAGCCCAATGCTCATCTACATTACTGTTCGTCGTGGATCCTAGCCCATGTTTTAACTCCTGTTCATAACGGGTGTGGACTTCTGAATCACACATGCGTTGCACGGCTAACCGGGTTTGCGGTTTGTGATGATTGCCATGGAGACGGAGAGATAATCCCATTAAAACTAATGCATGGTCAGACTCCACGTACGTGGACCAGTAAAATCTACAGTTCGAAACAGAACTGCGCCACCGGTAGCTTACGGCGATATGATCAATCTGACTCAAAGTACCTGTAGAGTTAGAGCGCCATGTCGCCGTGCAACGCGAGCTGTGTCGGGAATTGGCGCTAGACAAGAACAATCGATTGTCTGCACAAAATTTGAGAAGCCTATCCCCGTTATCTGTACGCTCAGCGGCTAAAGCACAACGCCCACCTAAACAAGCTTCTGACGCACTAAGTTCCTCAGCTTGTGCACTGAAGTCACCAGCTGGCATTACAATGTCAGAACCTTTGCTGCTGCGAACGAGATTGGTGAGTTCATCATAGAACTCATCTTTCTGTGTGTCAGAGCTGCAGTCCGCTGGAGCGTATCCCGAGATCACAAACAAATTGCGCTTAACACAACCATCCTTTCGAACGCCAACTGACCCTCGGAGTCTCAGAGCACATAAACGACTGTTAACAGGGATCCAGTCTAAAATAGCAGACTCAGCCTTCTCACTCAAGACTATTCCTACACCACGTTGACCCATAGCTCTAGCTGCTTTGTCTCCTGAGGTACGCAGAAAATACCTCGATGAGATACCAGGAGCAGTTAGTTGAATCACACTGCTCGAATCCTGGATACGCGTTTCACTTACGCAGCAGATGTCAATCTTCAGAGAGTTCATTGTGAGGTCTTGTGTGGTATTTTCACTGTATACGTTTCGTAGGTTTTTCTGTTTTTTCAATCGTTTATGAGGTACGGGAAGTCAGCAGACGGACCATACATGATTCGTGCCATTGGATTCAGTTCTGAGCCATATCTCTCAGTGTCTCTAACCAGCGACGTTCTTCATCTCTTGGGCCCCAACCAGGAAGGCGGAAAGCACCAATCGAAGTCAAAGCCGAAGCTAACTTCTTCATACTCCTACGCTAAGTCATAACCTGACCGCCACGCCGCTTCTTCCAGCCTTGCCCAGCAGGTGCAAAATGAGCACGTAAAGGTAAACGATGGGGAGGCATACGCAAAACGTGCCCGAGCCATTGGAAGCGATTATCTCTGTCAGGGGTCGACTATCAGCACCGAACACACGACAACGAACCTCGTCATTGCTCACCCGATGTTCCCACCAGACAAGAGCAATGCTTTCGAGACACCAGGGGTCGAGTACAGGAAGCCGCTGGGCATCCTCAACGCGGATCCAGGTCTCGCAACCGTAAAGAACACTGCGAACTGTCACATTGTAACCTTTCCATTGAAGGAAATCCTGATGTCACGGCGCCGTTACAGATGACGCAGGTTTGTGAAAGCTGCTCTGGCTGTCGCAATTCGTGATGTGATCTCCTCCCCAACACTACTACTAGCTGTGACCAAGCTCCCTAGGTACTTAAAGCTATTGACTAACTCTGACCTATCACCAATAAAGGTGAGTGCAGGCGCAGGCTCCTGTCAGTCTTGAACAAGTACTTTGCACTTCGAAGGCGAAAAGTCATGAACAAGTACATTGAAATTTGAAGGCGCAAAGTACATACCATATCGAGAGACCTCAATCGCCGAGCCGTTCGATGCGTGTTGAATTGCTTGTGTAATGTCGTTCAACAAGTCGATGCCAACGGCGTACTCCAAGTCAAAGACTCTCCCTACTGGGAGGAGTTCAACCCCACCGTTTGGAAGACCAAAAAAACGTTCTATAGGACATCCTCTATAACAAAGTTGAACAGAAACGGGGATATTGGGCAGCCTGGTCTTTATTCACTAGAGACGGTAAAGGGTGGCGAAGGCCAGCCATAAGCCCTAACCCAACCTGAAGTATGACGATAAAACTCTTTCAGGACTGACAAAGAAGTATTATTGCCAGAATATAGCGCTGTCGATGTAGATTTTGATAAGCCGAAGCTTTTCAGACAAATCATTCTAAGGTAGTCGTCGCAAGAAAATATATGTTCCAATCTGTGTGTGATACTGCGACATGTGCGGTGGTTGAAGGGATTGGGCGTCAGTTTCAACTGTCCCCATTATCTCGACCGACAACGTTGTTTTTGACATTAAAAGAATTCTAAGAACCACAGCACATGGCGCACCAGTCCTCCGACACACTCTGATCTTCGTTCGGAACTGATAAACTCGACCGACACGTAATTCCCAGGTACACCGTTCCTTAACAAAAAGCGCCATGGTGCAGACCTATCAACGGAGTCGAAGGCTACGCGAACGTCTAGAAAAACAACAATCGATGGCTTTGGAAAGCGTAATGGTGCTGTAACAGCTGTCGCAGGATGAAGAGCTGATCGATGCATCCACGATTTGTGGGTTTACTCATCACGCGTGTTGCACAACCTGCGAAGAATGACAGACGATATCGGGATTAAGCTTATAACCCTACGGTTGGCGCAGTCCCTGCTCGAGTTCTTATTGAAGATGGAGATAACCACTGATCAACCTACAATGATGGAACTTTCTCAGAGAGCTAGACCTTGGCGAACAAAACTTCAAGCTTCCCTACAAGCTCCGTTCTACGGTCTTTAAATAGGGCTCGGCAATAGCCATCGGAGCCCGGCGCCTTGTGATGTCCTAGGACTTGGATTTCCTTGGAGACCTCAGCCTCGGAAGATGGATGTGTCGAAACGGACCACGGGACGTGTGGTGGAACTGCTATGGGAGGGACTGACGCTGGAGGCCAGCTAAACTATGCTTTGAAGTGCTCCGCTCACACGCAATGGTTTCCTACCTGTGACTCGGATGCGATGAAACAGCTTGCGGGAACTTCCCACAGCGGCAGCATGTTCCACCTCGGATGCTTTTTGAGACCACCAGATTTCGCGATCCCTATATAGACTTGCGTTGAGTCCATATTTCGTTGAGTCGTGCTTCATTATGCCCACTACCAGCCGGGATTGACTGGGGTGCATCAAAAAGACGTAAAAACTGAGCAGAAATCCAGGAAGTCACGACATGAATCAGGTCACAACTCACTGTGCCAGCAGAATACAAAGCATTCTTAATAAGCGACCAGTGCTGGTTGATGTTACGTGGTGGCGTCATCCTAGCTTTTTAGCCGGAGCGTTTCGGAAAGTTGAGAGGCAAAACGGATCAGACAACATGTAGCAGTCTAGCCGCTGCTGCATCGTACATTTTGCACGCCCACCGAAGGGTATGAACAGCTCAATGCACACTAACGTGTGGTCGGAGTCCAGGGGAGTGCTCCAGTATGACGGGCATTCTTGTATGCGACCCCGCCATTCGTAGCCACTTGCGACGTGGTCTATCTGGGTCCACTGCTGACTCGAAGAGGGTAGGTGCAACGTGACATACCGATGATTAGAACGTCCGAAGTTCGTACTAGTGAGAAACAGGCGGTGATCTGAACACAGAGCCAACAACCGTTCCCCGTTTTCTGAAAGACAGGGACAGAGACCAAAAGAGCCACCCAAATGCGCCTCGTTCGGAGACAGCCGACCAACTCTAGCATTCATGCATCCTGCTAAGATCATGATGTCACCCGGTTTCGCTTTATGTAGGAGGTCGTGTAACTTTTGGTAGAGGACATCTTTGATTGTATCTGGGCTGCAACCTGTAGGGGCATAAGCCGAGACGACAAACAAATTGCGTCTATCGGGATGGCGTTTTGCTTATTTTGCAAGAATCTCTAGGTCTCACTGCGCACAACTGATTATCAACTGGGGTCCGTTCAAGCAGCGCAACCTCAGACCTCATACTGAAAGCTACGCCTACGCCAGCCTGACCAGCAGCTGCAGAATCAGAGTCCCCAGACAAATGTAAGTGAAATTGTGCAGAAAACTTAGATATGGGCATCAATCGAACGACCGAGCTGGAGTCTTGGATGCGAGACTGCGCCTTGACGTGGTGCGATGGCTTTCGTGCGTACTCGACCCAAGGAGTTACGTGGGATGGCTTCCTCAGGCAGCAGATGCGGTCGTACCTGACAAGTCAGAGGGCCGAAGGCAGACAAAGTCCGGTCTCACCGAAACAGTTGGTTTGCAAAATCTGGTTCCAAATGCTGTGCTGCATGAGGAAATACTTCAATGAATAAACGCGGAGAGAAAACTCTCACCGATTACCAAGCCTCTACTAGATGGACATGGGGGGTTACATCGGATTTTTCCCGACGGCTGAAGAAATCATCACACCTTTCTGGGCAGTCATCACCTCCTAAGGTTGGGCATCCCAAGGTCAGCAGATGCTTAGTTCAGTTTATTAAACGATTAGCCCGGTACCTGTGTGCTCTGGTTTTGGTTGCTACCTCGCAGCGTCGTCTAGTTAATGGTGAAAAGAATAAAACCATTAAGTGAAAAAACGAAAACAAAGTAGTAAGCAAAAATCACTAAGACAAAGAAAAAGCCCGAATACAACTACGCCACTGGCCGCAACACCTGGCAATATCACCTAAAGCCTCTATCCGTCTGGTACGATAATCTCGTGGACCCCAAACCGGATGTCTCGCACATCATACTTCGCCAAGTTCACTGGTCAGGATTTTTACATATTTTTCCCACGTCATGGATTGACCATCTCGACCTGTCTTACAATCACTACCCGTACGCCGAAGAAGTCAATCGACGGGCATGCGTAACACGTCCACCTCCAGGTCGAGGAAGGCAGAGGTTATGGGTCTACGAAAAAGGCGCCTGTGCCCCAAAAATTTTCGAAGGGTAAAAATGAGATCGATATAACCTCAACCGGATCTCAAACTGGCTTGATTATTAGGCGTACATCTTTAGCGGGGCTGGATAATCGGTGAACGATAACTACGGAGGGCAGCTTCGATGCGATAAGTAGTAAACTAATCCCTTTGCGGTTTTTATAAAAAGACCTGTCACCTTTTTGCAAACTGGCACAACTAATTCTATTTTATTTTTTTGCATGAATGCGATGGAAGGGGGTACACCCCACAGCCACAAAGGCCCACTGCTCTATTAAGAATAACTGGCAATCAGACCCTGGGACCTGGAGTGGAGAACCACAAAAGGTACCAATAAGTCACACCTTTCCCTGGAAATCTACTTAGTACCCGAGATTATCCGGAGGAGTTTTCTTTACTCCCAAAACTAAATTTTCTTTTCATTTAGTTGCTTCCTGTCAGGGAGTCAGAAGTCTCCCTGAAAACACGTTATCAGCAAGGCTGCACTCCGCATTCTTCTAACCCACGGACAGGGTGCTTTCTAAACACTAACCATTGACAAGGCCCGTCTATCCCACATATTAGTGCAGTCGTGATGCGTGTGGTCATGAACCAGTCGGTCCACCAAACGTCACATCAACCACTGATAAACAGTTTACTGCCCACCCTTCCCAACAATCAATCAGACTTATGATATACTGCGATGCGACTCAACCAATCACGTGCGCATGACGCTAGGCAGTCAATAACAACGACATGTGTCCATGTATTCCTTGCCTCATGCTATACACAGAGTTGACTTTTGGTTACAACTGAATACAGTTTTCGCACTTTGTTCGTGGTTACTTTTACGTTGGGATTAGACGATCGAGGAACCACTGACCGGGGATAATCCAGAGGTTTGCGCGCTGATATAAAACTCCCATCGTTCGTGCACAACGTAAGATAGAGTAACAAACTGCCCTATGTATGTGGATCTTGAGGCTGACTACTTAAGAATCTAGGTGACGAATACTATATGATGAAATAAGATCAGTAGGTAAATAAAATACCAGGATGAATTTCAACCAGACCCCAGGATATCAACCTCGTGGGAAGAACATTGAACGGCGAAGTGTCTATACTTTGCTTCGCGGTAAACCAAAAGCTGTAGGCGACATTTTTACAAACATGAGCTGATACACTTCCAGTGTCCGATTGGTTCACCGTGGCGGTTGAAGTGAGAGTCACCATCTACGAAGCACCGATCGCAGAAGAAAATGCTTACCGATCACCAAAGAGCAGACTTTCGTGCCGGCTGAAGCGATTTTTTCATCTGTCCGTTTCATGTTTAACTTCTCCAGAAACGCCGGCGTTATCAGTTTCTGCACAACTGCCATGATGTTATCTCTCGAGGTAATGCCGTCAACGTTTTGTGGTGTTTTTAACTGAAAAAATATGGCGTAAAATGAATTCACTACATATTTATAGAAACGGTCACTTCTAAGAAGCCTATTCAACTGCCGGAATTCATTTAGATAGTTGGCAGGAAATCCCCAGCGTGACAGATTAGTGGATTTGTTGTCTCAAAGATCCAAACTTCCTGTGAAATTCCAGCATCTTCCTTTGTCGTCGGTTTATTGCCTTCACTGCAGCCGCGAGCTAAATCGCGTAATAAATGCGAGTAATGAAACTAAACCAACCATACGGTCGTTCACCAAAGCTACGCTCTTCGGTCGTTTACGTTGGCTCGCTTGGCATCATGCTAGTGTTGGTGTTCGAATTCGGTGGAAAAGTTGGTTCTGGTTGTTTAGTATTTGTGACATCATATACTTATTGAGAACTCCATGTGGTCGGACTAACTGCCACAGAGGAATTACGGGGTCTTCCCACCATCGGTTTGCTATAATATTTAAGAAGCGCTATTAGAATAACTCAAATTACTCGGTAAACCTTGAAACCAGTTTATCATCATTATTCACCGCGTGATGCGGCGGTCGTTCAAGACCCATGGACATAACACCCGAAGGCAATGGGGACCACGTATTTGTTTGCTGACTCACAGGCGGCGAATTCTCGTCTATTTCTGACCCAGAAAGAATAACGGACTTCCTAAAATAAGAAACATCCATTACCCGTAAATCAGGCGTACTGTGGCAGATGTATGCATCCGTTCGAATAGGCTTTGACATCTGCAGGCTTCCTGATAACTCTCGGACAATTTAACAGCACGATACTTGCATACCAACAATTTTGTGCACCCTGACGTTGCATACCCGTGAATCAACTGGTGGCGTACAGCCTTGTTGCACTAGGCGCTCTGCCCCCTTCGTGACCGAAAAAGGCCACGTCACATGATCACAGTCCCCCATCCACGACCCGCGGGCCACAACAAACATTTTCACCGATAAATTCAACGACAAGGAACATCAAAATGAGAAGTGGATTTCCGCGTATTACACGTCAAATTCATTTCATTTTGACCTACGGCGAAATACTGTACGAAACATGATTGTTATTCACAGATGAACAATATCCGCTTGCATCGCAAAGAATCGCACTACTACATACCTGCTTCGTTCGAGGCCGCCAGGTGCTAGAATAGACAATAAACTGCAATATATTCCTCATGGATGCTTGTACTGATTTTTTACGCCCTCGAAAGACACGGTGAATCAATAATTAGCCTTGAGCGATGTTTTACAGCACTTTGTCAGAGTCCGCAGAGTCATCGTTGGCACAACCGGGAATAAAAAACCTAAGAGAACGCACCGAGGACATATGTGGGTTCATACTTTAAGCGTACATCCATCTCAGTGGAACAACTTTCCCATAGTATGGTAAAGGATTCTAAATGAAAACCAGTCACACTTCTATGGCTCTTTCTAGTACACTAAAACCGAAGTTTTACTGTGATATATAGTCTCCTTGAAAAATAAAAAGTGAGGTAGATTGATATATATATATATATATATATATATATATATATATATATATATATATATATATTGCTAGGTGTCCCAGGCCAAAGCAGGTTGTTTTTCTTAGGGGCCTCTTTATACCCTCGTCTTGGAACATTGGAACGAACAGTGAAGTGTATTTCACTGAACGCTAGCAGTGTTATCGGTACTGAATGATTATTTACAGTGAAAACAGTGTAGACCTCAAATTAAGAGCAAACAGGAAAGTCACTTTGGCCAACATCCCGAATGCACAGTCTGAAGCATTTGGTGAGTAAGAAAGAACCACGTTTGTCAGATGAACTGTATTCAGGATCATTGTACGAAACTAGAGGAAGTCATATATGAAAGCTATCAGCATGTTAGGTAAGAATGTGTATCAAAATGAACTTCGGCGGTTCTCGCATTATTGCTCTCGATTCGGTGTATCACATTTATCATCCACCCTCCAACGTCAGAATTCCTAAATCCTCAGATTCCAGTACATCCCCGCAGTGCTATATTTACCACCCGGACAACGCATATCACCTGCACTAGCTTACCTATCGCAGAATGGACAAAATATCACCGTGAGTGATTCACTTCATTCAGCCGAATGACCAGTCTCCTTGTAAGCCCCAATACTGCATCGCAGAACAGGACCGAGGGAAGATCACAAGAACCCAACGGTTTATGGCGTACCTTGATCTGGATCACCGGAGCTTGCAGGAAGCTACTGTGTTGTTCCTAAAAAGTGTTCCGGCCTTAAATTCCTGTTAAGATTAATTGTTTAATAACAAAAATACATTTTGGATGGTAGAATCCATGAGTGAAACGTCTGCTAACCAATCACAAACTCCTCGAAATTCATTTTTAGTTTTCTCACAATGCATCCTCAACACAAATCGTCCGTGGTTGCTATCCACAGCAATCATGTGATAAATTTTCCAACCCTATTTGTACACATACTGAAACCGCTCGATCGAACCCTGCTCCCGTAAGCATCTTTCCTATTCGCAGATTCGGATATACAAACTGCCGGAATTTCGCCGCTATTCGGCCAACATAAGTTCCGGTGCATTTATCTTTGACACGTGTATTATTTTACTGCTGATATTGCTTCCGATCTTAATAGCGCATTACTCTTACGGTGAGTGTATTTTCGGAATTCATGAACTATCCTCTGGATGCAGAATTTTACATTGAAGAATACACATACCCAGAAACGCCTGATGTCGATTTTGCAGAAGACTGGTTGCTCTTAATTCAAACCGAGCAGGAAAATGTGTA
Organism: Fasciola hepatica; assembly: GCA_948099385.1. Taxonomy (NCBI): domain Eukaryota; kingdom Metazoa; phylum Platyhelminthes; class Trematoda; order Plagiorchiida; family Fasciolidae; genus Fasciola; species Fasciola hepatica. The sequence continues at coordinate 3,123,700 of CANUEZ040000117.1, forward strand.
CTCAAGCGCGAAGCCGTGGAAAATCGCCGAGGTCGGTTACATCAGCTCATCAATTAGTTACAAGAAAAAGGAAAGAGCCCTGCACTTACATATCGAAGTGCCCAAACAACCAATAGGTGAAATCCAAAGTATCATGCTAATGATAGCTTTCAACGTTGAGCTGCGCGTGAGCTCCATTCTCATAGGCATAGCCAGAGTGCATGCTGTTTTGTTTTTCGTCACAGAGATACACTCAAATAAAAGCGCATTTGCCTACAATGATCACGTTGACTGCACCGGTACAATCGGGTGAAATTGAACTGATCGGGGAATTTACGGTGAAACAAACGGATACATTGCCCACAAGCGGCCAATACGAAATGATTAAGGTAATCAACAAAGTTCAAGAATAAAACAACTTTTGATAGAAGAACTATGAGACGCTAAAGATGAGGTCACCCAAAGCCTTGTTGGAATATTTTTCGACCAGTTCAGGTCCAGGTAATCTACACATGATTTTCTAGTCTACTCATAAGTTTATGGAAACATGGATACAAAACTGATTCAGTGGAAATCATCAAACCCGCCAGACTGTATATTTGCGGTCAATGCAACAATAAATTACGCAAGTTTAAGACTTAGGTGAGTGGTTAGAAAATGTTGCATTCTGTAACCCTAATATTTGTTGGTTAACTTTCGATTCATTGTAAGTTGCATCCAACTCATACGAAGCAGCTCGCTCGCTCAACAATAATGAGGCTAGCCCACTGTTTCTGTTAACTGGATTTAGGATGAAATAGCACAAATCGTATCAATATAGCAAACAGTATCAACTCTCTAGTCGTCTGTGAAGACCTCAAACTACAGTAGTGAAATCAGCGATGATGGATGCTGTCTTTAGGCTATCCGGAATGACTCGTGAGCTAGTCAAAAATGAAGCCCGGTATGTCTGATCGTACATTTTGTCTTCGGATCATCGAAATGGCACTGGTGACATCTAAAGAACAATTTGGTATAAAAAAAGTTAGGCGGATTTTCCGTGGAATAACGCGTTGGTGCAGTGTGATACATCCTACTATAGCAGTCTAAACTAGTTGTATGACCATGAAGTTCAGAGACTACTGGACCAGAATCCTCATTTTTGAGGCAAACATTTGAACAGAAAATGCATTTTCTTGTTGTTTTTCATTCCCATCTCATTTCGTTTACAGCGTCAGACCCGGATTTTGGTTCACATTGAAATTTGCATGGGTTCAATACTTGTCGATTGCGTTGATTTTCATCTACTCGGCGGAAAAATTACGCGAATTTGTTTACAGTCACCAGCTGGTTTCTACCCGTGTTTCTTCCACGCTGAACAAGGTGTACAAGAATGAACTGTGATCACACTGAGCTTAGCCATTTTGGTTATGGAGTTTGCACTTTCGTATTTGAATCATTGAGTGTAACCCTCTTATATGACCAAATTCTTCTAGTAAAAGCTTTCCGTTTGATGCAGTTGAATTATTCAGTCCTAGTAATGCACTATTAAAACAAACGTTTATCCAGTACACGTGGCTCACAGAGAAGCACTAATCGAGTTAGATGTGAATACTGGGTTAAAATGCCAATCAATCGCATATTGCTCAACTAATTTACTTCGTGGAATAGACGATGCTGAACCAGAAGATTCCGCATGGGTACAATGGAAGGAGAATCCCCCGTGGCCATCAGGAAATCTTGACCCTCAGACTTGGCGCGGAAAACCACATCAAGCACGAATACGTCAGTCACGATAACGAAACAAATGGCAATGAATAACCGTTAGCAGGTGTATTTAGCACGGTTCAAGATGATGTAATACTATCAGTTACCAGTGAGTCCATTCAATCCATAACAACAGATCCAGAAGCGCTTGGTCAGCACACACCGGTGTTGGAAAACCGCGAAGAATTAAACGGTAATGGCATCTGGGAAATTTAAGAAACAAAACATTAGTTATTCCGTTCTCTTTAATCTCCATTCGACTCCTTGTTCCCGGCACACATCTACTATCCCTTCGCATGAGAACTAACTTAGTGACTTTAATGTGCTACGGCACAAAGCAAGACATACTGATCTCATGCAACCTACAGCAGGAATGTTCGGCCTATACAGAAGTTTGAACGCACAGCTTATACCGCCATTGTCATACCTGAAAAAAGACCAGTGGCAATGGGTGCCCTGAACAAAATACGCATAAGAAACATATCTTCCTGTTTTTTTAATTGCAAAATGTGCACTTTTACGCAAACGCCGGTCGATGTGCTAATCGCAAGCTGCAGCGAATTGGGCCAGCGTATTCAGCAGCTCAATTTGGCCAAAAAACTACCACCAAAGTATTTGGAAATTAGATTTCTCAAAACATGAGAAGAATTAAATTCACCCTCGAACTATCATTTCATAGTAAGAACGATAAGCATGGATATAGGCAGATTTATTCTGAACGAATAGTAATACAAGCTGGTCAATATATTCGTTGTTTTTTCTTTGGCTAGATGGGTGGAAATATAAAACCAAAACATTTACTAAGCTTACAATGCATTCCGATGGTTTCTGGTTGTCCTCGCTCTCCATGACTTCATCGCTTTGATTTTCCAAATCTGTTCGTGCTGTGAAATACGGAAGAAGGGATTCGGCTTTTTTACTATAAGTGACATCGAACACGGAAGTGGCACACAGTAATGGCAAACCGAATTTACTCATAGCAAGCTAAAACGTCAAATTCCCTATTTCGTTTCCCGCAATACCATTTTATTCTTCTGATCTCTGATTGGTCCAAATATGCAGTTTTACAGAGCCATCTCCAGACACTATAAAAGCGAAAGAGCTGGAAGCATTCTTTGCATTCCCGTCTGTCCGACAATTGATGTTTGATTGCGTTCGTCTTTCTTCTCTAGCTAGCGGGCGAGCTAGCCTTGTGAACAGTGCGCTGTGTTCGTCCGTGAGCCATACTGCTGTGCGGATACGGGTCTAGGGAGACCCAGTCTAATTCTGTTGTGGATATCATCGGTGGTAAAATGCATCTAACCTCTACAAGGACGTAGGTGTCTTGCGTATCCTGTATTATGTGCCATCATGCCTTCTGTCTTGTGTTATCTGTGTGGCATAACATTGGCAACCCGACTTGTTGTCAAGTCTCGTTGGACCGAGACTTCAGTGTGATAATTGTGTGTGTGATCCGACAACACAACGGGGAGATGACTAAATCCCGATTCCAAACCAACCACGGTGGCGTATGAGACGTACAACTCTATGCCTATCGGCATCCGTGGCGGAGGGGTGTAATGAGAACCCAGGATGTCTGACCTCATCCGAGGAGCGAATGAACTAAGTAGTCGTTACCGGCTCCCAGAGGTTTCCAGAAGAAGCGAGTGGACCATACAATCGGCAACCGGCTCATATGGACTAACCCTGCTGCCTCACAGGACACGCTTGGCTGCGCAAAGGTGCATCCTAGAATAAAAATGCCGACTCTGGACTGGGCGACCAAGCAGTACAATAGCCGTCAATGCAAACAACCACGGAATATTCTGCTATTTTGACTGGCTTCTATTCCATGCGCACGAACGACCACTTTCCTACACTGTGCACTATTTGTTCTCCCATCACCACTCTCCTCCCACTTTCTTTCCCATGTTAACACCCCACGGGCTCTTCGGCTGACCGTGCCCGCTGTGGTGCCGCCGATGGAATTTTTGACTGTTCTCTCTCGTCCTTATTCGATTAGTCTCCGGGTTTCACTAAACCTGCTACCAACGGCTGATACCCTGCTTCAACGTTGATGTCCATTCAAACTAGTCACATTCTACGTACGAGCCCTGATGATTATAGGGCAACAGGTGGGTTTAGCTCATACGCTTGAATCCCTTGCCATTGGGGTGTTGTATTTGAGATTCCAGTTCCATAGTTCGATTGACGCTCCCATCCAATCCTTCCGTGAAGTTTCATCTACGCCTTTCTGGGGACGCTGAGGCTACGGCTTCTGGTTTTGCTGGCGTTGGCATCGTTCTCAGTGAAAGAGCTGAAGCGGAGCCGTTGGACTGGATTCCAATTGACAGTCGTTTATGCCCAGTGAGACTCAGGAATTCGTGCAAAGTGGGCAATTCGTTTGTCGTTTCGACGTATCCACTCGGTAATTGCTACCCAGATGCAGTCAAAGATAACTCTTATCAAAAGCTCCACAACTTCGTACATAAAGGAAACCGAGTTGATATCGTGATTTTTGTAGGAGATCTGAATGCTAGAGTTCGTCGGCTCCCATCGGACAAGCATATTTAGAAGACCCTTTTGGATCAGATCGCTGTCGCTCGGAAAAAGGGGAAAGATTTTTGCCCCTATGCTCAGACCACCACATGTTCCTCGCCAGTACGAACTCCAGATATTACAATCGCCGGTACGCCACGCGGCGTCCGCCCTCTTTGAGCCAACAGTGGATCTAGATCGACGACATCGCTATAAGCCACAAATGGTGGGGTTGTATACAAGACCGCCGCTCGTACTGGAGCACTCCCTTGATTCCAACTACAAATTAGTTTGCACTAAGCCGTCCATGTGCTCCGGTGGGTGCTCCAGACGCGTTTTGCAACGACAGTCAGACTGCGACAAACTTTCCGATCTATTTCGCCTATCTGTTTTCAAAAACGCCCTAGCTGGGAAGCTAGCAGCGGTGGATTTTGGACAATAACAACCCGAGTTCGATTCCCGCCACCGCCGGTCACTTTCCCATCAAGCAGTTTTTTATTGGCAGCAGCCCCCTTTCTAAACTGTTTTACATTGTTGTATAATAAATAAAAAACGAAGTAGGGAGTAGCTGTAGCCCTACCTGATAACATAGACCAGCACTGGTCGCTTATCAAGAATGCCTTGCATTCCACGGGTCCAGTAAGTTGAGGTTTGTCTTGTTGCGCCGCAAGACCCTGGATTTCTTCTGAATCTCTGCGCCCTCTCGACGCACGCTAATCGATCCCGGCTGAAAGCGAGCACAACGAAGCAAGACTCGTGAAGAGACGTGCACTTAACACCAGTCTTCGTAGGGACTGCGAAATCTGGTAGTCGCAACGTGCATCAGAGATGGAACGTACCGCCGCCATGAGAAATTCTGCAAGCTGTTTTATTCCATCCGAGCTACCAGCAGGGAGGCACCAGGTGAGTGAAATAACTGGTGAACCTGATGGTCTCTAAAGCTGGGCGGAGCACTTTCGGACACAGTTTACCTGGCATTCAGTGCCATCCTCTTCTATTGTTCTTCCGGGATACGTCCAGTGTTGCATTCTGACGGACCCATCTACTGAGGCGATTCGAAAGGATATCCAGGCCATAGAACGTCACAAATCGCTGGGCTCCAATCGCCTTGCCCCAGAACCTTTTGAAGACGGTGAAGTGCAGCTTGTTAGAGGACTTCATGTTTTGTTCTCAAAAGTTTGGAATCCTGAGCAGGTCCCATCCTTGTGGGGGGAATCGATTGTTGTCCCCACCTTTAAGAAAGACTCGGCAGCGATTGCGCTAACCATAGGAGTGTAAACGTCATCCCAATAGCGTCGAAGCTGCTTGCGTTTGTCATACTTCACAGGGTATACCAAAAGCGTGAAGAGCAGACTCGCGAGGAGCCAGCTGCATTTTGTGCCAGTCGTGGATATACCGGTTAAATCATCGCCCTCCAACAACTGTTAGAGCACCGTCATAATTTCTAAAGACGAAAGGTCATCGCATTTCTGGACATTCGTGCGGCCTTCGATTCTGACTCCAGTGGACCACAACAAGGTTGCCTATATCCCTATTTCTCTTTAACTTTTCTACAGAGGATCTCCTGAGGAATGTCTTGTCTGGTCTTACAAACGAGGTAGTCGAAATCCTCCCAGGGAATAGTTATTGACTTAAAATATGCCGATGATATCGGCTTGCTGAGTGATAGTGCACAGGCAAAACAACATGCTTTGAACCACTTGGCGATTGAGGTATCTAGATATGGCACGTACCTCGCGCCTTTCAAGTACAAAGTGCTTTTGCAAAGCTGGCAGAGACCCGTGCTTGCAATCAGCCCTCGTGGTGATCAGCTTGAGTTAGTCGACAACTGTAAGTACTTCAGGAGCTTGATAACAGCTGGGAATGGTGCTGAGGAGACCAGTTCACGCACAGCGAGAGCTAGAGCAGCTTTCGCAAACTTGCAACACCTGTGGCGTCGCCGTAAAATCCAACACTCTCGAGGGACTGGTGTACGTTGCCGTGGTTCGAAGTATTTTTCTCTACGGTTGCGAGATCTGGCCATTTGGCGCTGAGGATGCTCGATACTCTTCTGCGTTTGACAACCGATGCCTCCGAAGGATTGTTCGCGTCCGGTGGGAACACCGAGTAATGGGATGCACCGTCGTGTGTCGCACAAGGAAAGAAAGCCCCCCACTTGAAGAAGTGATCGCTGTACACCGCCTTTGGTGGCTCGGATATGTTTTGCGAATACCTACCCGTCGTCTACCTTACCGCGCTCTATTCGCACGTGCTGGGCAAGGCTGGAAAAAACGATGCGGCGGTCAGGCCATGATTTGGCGTAGAGGTATGAAGAAGCTAGTATCAGCTTGGCTTCGCTTGGTGCTTCCTGCTTCTCTGGTGGGGTCTCAGAAGACGAGGATTGTCGTTAGTTAAATACGTTGACGGACGTGGCCCAGAACAGAAGTCAGTTGCGCGAATGCTGTGCGGTCTGTCGGTTGAACTCTGTAGCCCCGTAGCCAAAAAAATGTCATTCCAACAAACAAAATGTGTGGAAAACATGTCAACACGTACCGTGAAGAATAGAAAAATCACAGTATTTTGTTTCTTTACTAACTGCCTCTTTCAATGTGTTTACCTCCTCTCTTGTTTTTGTGATTGCTGCTGCGTTGGCACCATGCTTCATTTCAAGCCGGTGTAAAATACATGAATACACATCATCAGCACATCAGCAGCGGTCAGTGGTCTGGAGAGCATACTTATCACCCCGGAAATCAGAAATTCGAATCCTACCATCGCCAGTTACTTTGGTTGTCGGCGGTGGTTCACTGTCGCTCGGCTCGTTACTGTGTCTGACCTATGAGGGCCTTATTTGGTCTTCTGTCACGCCAAACCCCAGGATTAGGTTTCCGGTTAGCCATAAAGTGTGGTGGGGTTTCAGGGCTATCGGATGTGCCGCTACCGCTTCACCCGTGCGCAAGCAAGAAATAAAAAAGCATTTTGTGGAACTGATATTCTGATCCTGCCAACGTTTGTTTTTCATGGCAGTGTCTGCTTGCTTACTATTACCAATATCAAACTTAATATTAGACGGTAATCTCCATCGTCGTCCGTTTCGTTACCACACCTGAACTATTGGGACCTTATGTGGTTCTCTCCTCCACGGTTTGGTTGCCGACTATCCCTAATAGTGTAGTGAGCCTTTGAGGCCATTAGGTATCCCCTTTCCGCTGCATTCATGCGTAAGCACGTAAAAAACTGAAGGCCAGACACACTGGGACAATAAGCTTTACTCACCTGAGGGACTTTCGCGGAAAAAATTGGACTTTTTGTACATCCCTGATTTCGGCAGGAACTCTTCGCCATTTTCTTTGCACTGTTGATCTTAAGCCAAGATTATTAGTGACACTGAAGGCGGGGAACTAACAGCTGATTAGACCTTTTTGGAATCGCCGACCTTTTAAGTGTCGAAGTAAATTATCTATATTCTTGTTGATGTAACGCCAAGTGATTTTGCAAAACAGCTGATTTCTTCGTGAATTGGCCAGTATCGAAGACTATGAACTGACCGAGTTCGAACCTACCGGTGTTGACTGGAAGCACTCACATCGACGATATAATCTTTATGCTCTTCCAGCAGGCGTTCGACACAAGCAGTCTTGTATTTTGAACCACTGAGATATTGTGAAACCACATCATAGTTGTAGGGCATTTCGTGCATTGTGTACAGACACTTTATCTACTAGACGAGATGTGTATAAAACATTTATCTTGCCTTTCTTCGATCGGGTAAAATAACAAGTGATTCAGTATCCTGGACCAATTTATCTAAGCGAGTATCCATACTATGGACAGGGCTAAAAGTAGAAAAGTTACAAAGTTGCAAGCAGAAAAAATGCGCATCAAAACAACTGAAATTTCAGGGGAAAATGTTCATTTACCTACTGAAAATCTTGGGTCAATGAAGTTTGAACTAAGCAACCACCAGATAATTAGGTTTTGATTTGACATTCAGTTATACCACCTGTCCTATATGCCGTTAGAAAATATCCCACTTCAGAAGATCACTAAATCAAATGACACTCTTTAACTCTATGTAGACCAGAACACGACATGACTTCGAAATGGCCTACTAGTTTATTTGGGTTAATCAGCATCACTGAGCCGATTAGCATCTTAAATGCTCATTCGTTAAAACAACCGTCAATTATGCACCACGTGCGGCGCTTTTGGTTGGTGTTTCTCAGCGGGAAGCATAACTGGAAATAGAAAAAAGCAGAAAAGAAATAGAATTATAAATAATATTACCACGTCGATGAAAGAAGTGTGCGAATACAAGGGCGTCCACAATCTCGACTCGGCCATGTTTTAAACTGTATTCAACCAGAACAAGTACATCTCTTGAGCCCCACCCAGGAAGCTTAAGACGCCCTACGTGTCCACTACCAATGATCAAAGGTTCTAGTTAGAGGTCCCAGAGAAAAAGCTCTTTTGAGATATGGGCAGCCGAGAACTGCCCTTCCCAGAAATACCCAGCGGTCCCTCATAAAATATTGAAACACCATGATTTCAGCGAGATTAAGTTCAGTCTCTGAATGCGAACATAACGATCATAAATTTTTCTATACAGAATGGCTTTCATCGATCTCCGGTTTTACCTGAATGACCTGCAACATCCTGTGTATAAACGAGGGGGTGTACGGGGTGTCTGAGAGGAGTAGCACCTCTGAGTTGGTTGACGGTCGTGTCCCTTGGGGCATCCTCCATCTCCTTGGTCTCCATCATTCACCCAGCTCTCACCTGTGGCTCCACGAAGCTGAAGCATGCATCAGCGGCCACACCTCGGTAAACCGCTCGACAGGCGGGCTAAACCAGGTTGAGGGTTACCGAGGTCTAAAAAACTTCGACGAGACGGTGTTCGGCATGTGAAGACAGATCCTTCTGAATGGGCGGACGAGATCTACTGATCCAACGGCCACAAAGGAGACCTATTCAACTGCCTGATCCGGCATTCCAGAGGAGGCGAACGAACCGTACAGCAGGTCACCGGCTCCTCTGGGAACACCCTGCTGCCTTGCAGTCTGCACTTGGGTGTGCAAGAACTACAGGTGCAACCTCGAACAAAAAGGCCGAACGGTGCTGGGGACACCGCTTCGTACCCTACTCCCGCGACTCTCTATGATTATTCACGGAACCTCAAGCGCTCATCATGCTACGGCGTCCCCGGTAAGCGACGCGCCTCGTGTCCCGGCAATCGAGGCGATAAGACAACAAGCTGGGATTATTCGCTGCAGGAAAAGAACACACATAGCCTGTTGAAATGTCAGGACGTTTCTAGACGTCAGCGGTCGGTGCATCACAATGCGAACTCTACATGACTATGACGTAGATATTCCTTGCTTCTCGGAAGTCCGCCTGTCCAACTCAGGTAGCCAACAAATAAAGGTCCCGGGTGTGGATACATCCTATTGGCTCTATTACAGTGGTCCGAAAGACAACTTCAGTCTCTACGGTGTCGCGTTTGCTCTGAACAAAGCAGCTAATGATGCAATGATCTCTTGGGAACCAGTCTCATCCAGACTCGCCTTGGCACGTTTTAAAGGCTCCCCGCACGACTTGACGGTTATCGCGATCTATGCTCCAACCAATTCAGCTAATGACGAAACCAAAGACGAATTCTACACTAATTTGCAGGAAGCAATCGACCGGGTATCGAGGCGCGATGTACTTTTCATCGCAGGAGATTGGAACGCTCGCACAGGTACGGCCGACGAATCTACTCGCCATATTCTCGCGAGATTCGGCCTTGGTCAACGCTGCGAGAACGGTGGCCGACTGATTGGTTTAGCCGACATCAGCAGAATGGTTGTTTGCAGTATTCGATTTCAACACCCCAAGAAGCACCTACTCACATGGTACTCCAATGATGGTTACACTACACACCAACTCGACCACATCCTGGTGAGTGCCCGTTGGGCCTCGTCTGTGGAGGATTGCCGAACGTACCGAGGTGCAATAACGGGCAACACAAACGGCACCGACCATGTCGTCCTACGCGCATGTTTCAAAGTTCATCTGTCTATACGTGCTAAAGTGTCTGCACCCTCTCGGATAAACGTTGCTGCCCTAGAAAATCCAGAGAAGCGAGACGCGTTGTCACGAGCAATCACAACCCGACTAACCAACGCAACCAATACACAAGCAGATGAAGTTTCTGTGGGAGGGCAGGGGACTCGAATGAAGACGACAATCAAGGAAGCTTCCTGGACAGTACTCGGGAGAAAAAAAAGGCGGACAAAAGATTGGATCTCGGAGAGCACGCTCCAGCTGTCAACCAGAGCACACGAAGCGCGACTGGCAGGTAGCAACGAACGCCGCAGACTGCAACGAGAGGCCACACGCTCCACCAAGGCTGATCGCAAAAGATACTTACTTTTTACTTTTACACGACTATCTCCTGCGAGAGGATAAGTCGGCTCCATGGATATAGCGAAGGTTTCGTGAATAATCATAGAGAGTCGCGGGAGTAGGGTACGAAGCGGTGTCCCCAGCACCGTTCGGCCTTTTTGTTCGAGGTTGCACCTGTAGTTCTTGCACACCCAAGTGCAGACTGCAAGGCAGCAGGGTGTTCCCAGAGGAGCCGGTGACCTGCTGTACGGTTCGTTCGCCTCCTCTGGAATGCCGGATCAGGCAGTTGAATAGGTCTCCTTTGTGGCCGTTGGATCAGTAGATCTCGTCCGCCCATTCAGAAGGATCTGTCTTCACATGCCGAACACCGTCTCGCCGAAGTTTTTTAGACCTCGGTAACCCTCAACCTGGTTTAGCCCGCCTGTCGAGCGGTTTGCCGGGGTGTGGCCGCTGATGCATGCTTCAGCTTCGTGGAGCCACAGGTGAGAGTTGGGTGAATGATGGAGACCAAAGAGATGGAGGATGCCCCAAGGGACACGACAGTCAACCAACTCAGAAGTGTTACTCCTATCAGATACTGGATAGAAATAGCCGAAAAAATGGAGACCGCGTCCGGAATTGGTGACTTCGGTAAACTGTTCCGCCTTATTCGCAACGCCTCTAATAGGTTTTGTAAGAAAATTCCCTTCTTCGTGACACGGCAGGAAACTTAATACCCGAACAGAGCAAGAAAATGGACCGATGGGTGGAATACTTTGGTGAGCTGCTCAACCGGCCTACGGACCACCGGACGGACCAACCAATATCAACCCCTCCAGTCCAGTACGAAAGCAACTGTGACCCGCCCAACACCGCGGAAATCTCGGAAGTGATAAACAAATTGAAAGACAGAAAGGCTGCTGGGGAAGATGGCATCCCTCCGGAAGTGTATAAAGCATGTTCATTGTCATTGATTGACAGGTTGTGTACACTTTTTGATTCCATTTGGAGAGCGGAAGTATTTTCACCCGACTGGGGAATGTCCATACTGCTGCCCATTCCGAAGAAACGTGATAAATCGGCATGCGAGAACTACCGAGGGATCAGCCTGATCGATGGGGCCGCAAAGATTTTTGGTGCGTTGTTACTAACCCGTTTCTCCGAGGCAAGAGACCAGCGCACTCACCCGAACCAAGGGGGTTTCCGCCGTGGCAGAGGCTGTGGGGATCAAATCTTCACACTGCGCCGAATACTGGAACACCGCTATAAGTTTCAACAGCCGACGGTAGCTTCTTTCATCGACTTCCGGACAGCTTTTGATTCGGTGAACCGCGAGTCTCTTTGGACCATAATCCAATTCGATGGGATGCCCGATAAGCTTTTAGGGCTGTTAAGGCGATACTACTCGACAACCGGTGCTAGGGTTCGTATGTACGGTGAAGAATCCCGCTAGTTCACACTCACTACCGGAGTTAGGCAGGGCTGTCCCCTCTCACCGGTGCTGTTCAACTACGCCACTGATTGGATAGTGCGACAGGCATTACACAACTACCCTGGCGTTCAGCTCAGTCAGGAAATATACATCTCGGACCTGGAGTTCGCAGATGATATTGTCGTGCTTAGAGACTCCCCCGTTACGCTACAACCAATCCTCGACCGAATCAATTCCTTCGCGAGATCCATCGGACTTGAAGTAAACTCGACCAAAAAAAAAGCTTTCACGACCCATCTTGGCCCGACAATTCAACAACTGTCGATCAATGACCAACCAGTCGAATACGTCCCTTCATTCAAATACCTAGGCTCAACTCTGCTTCCGAACGGCCAGGCAAAAGATGAAGTGGTATTACGGATCGACAGCGCCAGGAGAGCCTTTCTTCAGCCAAGACGAACGCTGTGGACTCGCAGTGAAATCAGCTTAAGAACCAAAGTTCGTGTTTACCGTGCTGCCATCTGGCCGTACTTATCTATGGCTGCGAAACCTGGCCATTACGAGCTGAGGATACCAGAAGGCTGGAGGTTTTCGACCACTGGTGCCTGCGGCAAATCCTCAAAGTCAAGTGGCGCGATAGGGTGTCCAACGGCGAGGTAAGGAGACGATGCTCTGATATCGATGCGCTTTCCATCCTCCTCTAACGTCGACGACTTCAGTGGTTCGGCCATACGCTTCGGCAACCCGAGTCAGAGATGACCAAGCAAACACTCTGTCCCACTCCCTGCCCTGGTTGGCGTTGTCGCCTTGGTGGGCAGCTCAAAACGTGGACCAGTACAATCGAGAAAGACGTAGAGCTTCTAGGCCTTCGGTCAGTCTATGGAGCCCGGCGATGGAAAAAGGACTGGATGAGGATCTGTACGGAGCTCGCTTCCGACCGCCGCGCGTGGTCAGCAATGGTCCGTGATATCCATGGAGCCGACTTATCCTCTCGCAGGAGATAGTCGCGTAAAAGTAAAAGTAAAAAGTAAGTGTATAAACGAGTGCCTTATATACGGTAAGGTTCCATGTGACTACGCGACTGCAGATACCCCGAGGTAAACTCCACAATTTATAACGTATCCGAACATTTTCGAAGCTACTTCGTTGGTGATCTTGCTTTCTACAAATAAGAGTGACAAGTTGTGTTGAGCGTGCTCGCACGAACACGCACAGGCGAGATGAACAGAAAAGTCGGAATGGCCGCTCATCGTTTTTAATCAAGTTGGAATTAGATCATACAACTGAAATGAAACCAGAGAACTACAAGCAAAACTGTGAATGTCTTAGTTTAATTCAGTCTATCCAACCATTAACCTCGCACTTCTGTGCTCTGGTTTCAGTTGCTACATTCCAGCATCGTCCAGTAAAGGGGGAAAAGAATAGAAGCATTGTGATAAAAATTCAAAAAGTCAAAGTATCGAACGCAAATCAAAAGTACAAGGAAAGAGTCTGGATGCAACTACGCCACTGGCCGCGGCGTCTAGCCATATCACTTAATGTCTCCAACCATTTGGTAGGCGGATCACGTGGACCCCAACCCGGAAGTCGAATACGTCCTGCGTGGCCAAGTTCATTGGTCAAGCTATTCATACCTTTTTGCCATGTCATGGACTGACCACCTCGACTTACCTTCCAATCACTACCTGCCCCAGAGGACAGCATACGCCGAGAAAGTCTATTGGCTGGCATGCGTAACACACCTGTTTAAATTCAGTACTTGATCTAGAGACTGACCTCTGGTTCCCAACACCTTACGCCTGACGGTAGAATTGCTGATATGGTGTTCTCATCATACTCAGGCAATGCTACGGAAAGCTCAGTGCTCGAACACCGATAGTCTTCGCTTATCTTCTACCCTCAGCGGCCATGTTTCTGAATCGTATAAAAGAATGGACCTAACCGGCGCACTGTACACTCTACCCCTAACTGACAACCGGATGTCACGCCGACGCCACAGATGACGGAGGTTAACAAAAGCCAAACGCACCCCCTGTATACGTGATGACACTTTATCCGATAACTGTCCATCTGATGATATGTAACTGCCCAGGTAACAAAATTTATCTACTTTAGCTAGAGTTTCCCTGCCAACACAAGGTTTGTTATTGAGCCAACCCAGTCCTGCAGCAACATTTTACATTGTGAAGGTGTAAAGCGCATCCCAAACATTCCTACGTTGTTGTTCAGGCTATCTAAGAGAACTTGCAACGTACTTGGATCTTCACTCAGAAAAACAATATCGTCCGCGCATTCCGAGTCAGACAATCTACTGCCTGAGCAATGATCGACGCCGCTATTCTCACACCAGGATAGAGCTATCTCAAGAATCAATTAAACCACAAAATTAAATAGGAAGGGTGAAAGAGGGCAACCCAGACGAACACCACTTTCCGTAGTGAACTCAGGAGAAAAATAGCCGTAAGCACGAACTCGAATTCGGCTGTTCGCATACAAACATTGGAAAAGAGAAATAAACTTCTCTGGCACACCCTTTAGTGAGAGGCAATACCAGAGAACTGTGCGGTCGACTGAGTCGAACGCCGCTTTCAGATCAAGAATAGATTGTGTGTCTACAGTAGATGTGTCTGTGCTCTAAGGTTTGCCGAAGAGTGATGTGGTCGATACAACCACGACCGGGTCTGAAATCAGTTTGATTCTCACGCGTCCACATTTCTTGCGTGCTACATAATCGGTGGAGAGTAAGCCCGGTGAGCAGCTTGGACTCGATACCAATTTCTCTGTAGTTTTCACAAGAGGACCTGTCACCTTTCTTGTAAATCGGCACAAACACTGATTCACACTATTCCCTGAGAATCTGCTCACTATCCTAAATAATACGGAGGAGTTTTGTTAACTCTGAAACCAGAGCTTCGCCTACATCCTTTAAAAAGATGGAGACAACCCATCCCGTCCAGCGGCTTTGTACGTTTTCAAGAAACCTATCTCCTGCATAATCCCCATCTCTGATAAAAGACTGATATCCCAGTGTAATGGGCCTCTAGGGCTGTGGAGTGCACTCCTTCCCCTGACCTAGCTCGCAAGCACGTAATAAAAAAAAGCAAGCGCTCTAAATTACTCGACCATCACCGGTCAGATGGGGCGAGATATCTGGGAGATACACTATCCTCCTGGCCATCATCGTAACGTACTTGTCCGTAGTTAGGATTGCATGCCACGATATCTACCTTTTTCACCAGACGATTGAACTTAGATGAACGACTGAGTTTCCAAATAACTACACAATCAGATGTCAGCGGTCAACTGGAGAGCAACGTACTCGTGGTAGCTGACCGGTTGTGTTAGAAAGGACGCCCATGAAGCGTGGCACTGATAGCCGTACATAGAAGAGGACGGATGGAATGAAGTGCACTCGGGAATACAGCTTCCCACTGTGTGAGGTGCGTCTGACGGGACCTAACTGCGAACGTAATAGGTTTCCAGAGAACACCGTTGAGGTGTTCCACTTCACTGTTACACTGTGGACTGTATAACGTCGAGCGGCTGGTTGCCGTAACTAGACTATCACGGAAAATTTCGAGTTTTTCGGACGTAAGTGACGATCTAGATCGACCAAGTTGCTGGCGGTTACGGCTGGTGCGGGTCTATTCTAGATTACCGACTATTTTGGTCCATGTCTGTAGACGCTAATCACGATCTTAGCCGTGCGCATTTCTACCTACGTCTCGGCGATGGCCAAAGCAACGCCAAAGCCAACCATACCCCGCAGCTGCTACTGGACGATAAGCATCAATCTGTTCTCCAAGTAGAATTAACTACCAGGCTATCGATGCAGTCAAAGGCCCAGGATCCAGAAGAGCGATGGACAGAGGTCAAGCATACCATACTTGAGGCTGCTGATACTGCCCAAGGTCAAACAACCAAGCACACGCAGAAACGACGGATATCTGCATCCTAAGCCGTACCGTAAGACGCGCGCAGACGGATTCTTCAGGATTCCAGACAATGAGGCACGGAGATGCCTTGGACGACAACTGATTCTTTACTTGAGAAACGATCGTGAGCAGTGGTGGACCGCGAAGTGTAAAGAGATGGAAAAAGCTGCGGCGATTGGCAACAGTCGCAACCTTTTCCGTCTAATCAGAAATATTGATCTGTGAAAGCCAGGTGCGAGTGAACTGAACAAAGAGGCGAACGGCTCACTGATTCAAACTCAGCAGCGTCGCCTATTTTGTTCGGCGGAGCATTTCGAGAAGCATTTTACCTTACCTTTATCCACGACAACTTTGCCAAGCACCACGATGGTTACAGCTCTGGTTGTATATACCAATCCTCCATCCGAAGCGGAGATTCTCTGTGAGATAGACTACCTTCAGGGGACATAAGACTGCTGGACCGGATGGGTTGTTTTCTATTTTCAAACACAGGGGTTCAGCACTGTTACTGGGGTTGACAAAACTCCCCTGCATGATATGGGATCAGGAACAAGTTCCAAACAGTTGGTGTGAATCGGTGATCGTACCGAAATAAGAGAAAGGCGAAAGGTTCTCTCATCATCATCATCATCATCGTACAGCGTTAAACAACAGGGCAAGCCCCACTGACCACTGCCTTTCTCACCATGTTGCACGTTGAATTAAAAAGTATGAATATACAAGATGAACAGGGAGTGGACCTACATGGGTGGGAAAAGAAAAGAATGCCCTAGTAGCCAACACACGGAATACACAGTCTAACTGTACAAACGTACACCGATCAAACATTCTGATTCGATAGAAAGTGACAACACGATCTCCACTGTTCGCGGTTCGCAGCCATATCCTTCAGTGTCTCCAGCCAACTGGTAGACGGATCTTTTGGACCCCAACCACGAAGACGTGAAGCACCTACTTTTCCTAAGTCTGCTGTACATTTTCTCATTCCTCGCTGCCACGTCATCTATTGACCTCCACGTGGTCTCTTCCACTCCCTGGGGGGGGCGGAGAATAGGACACGGTACGGTAAACGTGTGTTTGCCATACGTAACACGTGTCCCAACCAACGAAGTCTACTAAGTTAGATACGCTGTGACAAAACGTTCCCTGAATTAGTACCCAATACTCGCTTTCTTACCTCATCGTTGCTTACTCGGCTATTCCACCCAATCCTAGCGATACTACGTAAACATCGATGGTCGAAAACCTCAAGACGACGAATATCTTCAGCACGCAGACTCCAGGTTTCGCAACCATACAACAAAACTGAACGCACAGTGGCACAGTATACACGACCTTTCAACTTCAGTGAAATATCGGATCGGCGCCACAAGTGCTTCAGTCCAGCGTACGCCGCTCGAACTTTGGATATGCGTGAGCTCACCTCTACTACTGTGCTCCCATCCGTCGTCACGCAGCTACCGAGGTAGGTGAAGTGATCGACAACTGACAGCACCTCCCCATGGAGCATCAAGCTCGGAATTGTTGACGTCCAGTCTACAACTCCGAGGAGAGTGAGTCTGGTTAGCATCGCATCTAAACTGCTCGCTGGTGTTACTTTCCACTGAATGTCTAACGCTCGCGAAAAGTGGTCGCGCAAGAATTAAGCTGCGTTTAGACCTGGTAGAGGCTGTATTGATGTTGGGGAGACAGTACAGTTTCCCCAATATTAAGGCGCCGATTACAAGTGTTATTATTTCCCCAAAAAACATTCTGTTTTTTTATTTATTCTAGTTATCTATCTATTCGCTAATTTAAATTTATATCTCATCAGTTCAGTTCAGTTTGCACAGGACGGATAACAGCCACTGCCAATCGAGCCTCTAGAATTCCTTCGATGGTATGCACACTAGGTAGGCATTCACCACTGCGCAGTTTATTTCTTCGAATCCCCGCTAAAAATACAAGGGAAACGTAAAACCTCATCGCACATCAACTGCGAGAGTCATTATGCATCACGAGCGTTCACTAAGTCACTACGTAGCAAACGGAAGCGTTCAATAATTAAATACACCACATCCGTCTGTCTAGTAACATGCTCAAAATTCACTGTCAGAAATGATTTCATTCTACTCACGATCTAGGGCCCCCTGGGGTGCCTGGACGGTCCGCAATTCTACTACCTCTTCCGGCAGTCTATTCCAGTATTTAACCATCCTATTGCTAAAGAAGTGATATCTAGCTATCAGCTTAGACCGAACTTTCGCCAGCTTCTTCCCATGACCTCTTGTTCTAGAGTATGTTGCCACATGGAACAGACTCTCCGGGCTAAGCCCGGAAAAGCCTTTGATTATCTTAAATGTCTCGATAAGATCGCCTCGTAGTGTCCTCCTTTCCATTGAGATAAGTCTGAGTTCCTGGAGTTTCTGTTTATACGTCTTGCCCCTCCGACCCTCAACCATGCGCGTTGCAAGACGTTGTACTTTCTCCCAACAGGTGGCATCCTCTTGTAGAAGGGTGATCATGCCTGAACACAGTTTTCTAAAAGAGGTCTAACTATAGACATGTACACGGGCATGAAAACCCTTGGCTGTCTGCACGAAAACGCTGACCTCAATCTGAAGAGCTCGCCGAGTGCCTTTTTTGCAGCTGCTGCACACTGATCCAACCACTTGAGATCAGAAGTCACCAAAATTCCAAGGTCTTTCACCCTATTTACTGCCCCTATGGTAAATGGGTCTTGGTCGTGTGCCACCGTCAGGCTGGTCGCTGTCCGTGACAACAAGTGGCTCCTCCCAGCATTGAGGCAAGCCCCACTTCCCTGCCCAGTTAAGAGCGGCAAGTACGTCTCTGCTCAGCTCCTCTCTCCTCTGAGCTCCCACTAACTCCACCTCATCTGCAAAAAAAGGAGCTTGGTGACTGAGGTACTGAAGCTAAATCATTAATAAACAGTAGAAACAGTAGTGGGCCTAGTACGGAACCCTGCGGTACTCCACTGGTGACGTCCTCTAGTTTAGAGTTCTTGTCACCTACTCTAACGTAGAACGTTCTAACCGGTGAGGAAGTCCCTTAACCATTTAAACCAAATGACCTCAACTTGACTAGTAGAAGCCGATGGTTTACCGAGTCAAATGCCTTGCTAAAGTCAAGGTAACATACTTCCACCTGCTTACCTTCATCCACTCTTTGAGTGACTTCGTCTAGGAAGTTCGAGAGATTGGTCAAGCACGACCTGTTTCTTAGGAATCCACGGTGAGCTGGGCAAAGCATAGAATTCTCTAGTAGGCGCTCGCAGACGTGCGCCCGGATGATCCTCTCTGACACTTTGCATAGGATGCAGGTTAGGCTAACAGGTCTGCGGTTTCCCATTTCAGAGCGGGGTTCCCCTTTGTGAATAGGGTTGTGTTTATTATCCCGTTGATTCATATAGAGGTCGCAACCTTCGGATAGTTGTAGAATGCACAACAAATTCAGCGACGTGAACACTGACTCATGGCGAAAACGGAATCAACGGAAGTTGATTTGAAGAACATGATGAAGGCGCAAATGCGCTCGGTAAACCTCATCACTCCAAGGCTGGCAAATTCGGAACTATCCACAACTGTTGATTCGTGCACGACTGATCATTTAGTACGCAACATCCCCGATTTTCATCATGATCCGGAGGCAGGAATCACATTTAAATGTTGATATAAACGCTATGAAGATATTTTTGCCGTATAACTCATTGCCCAGGACGATGAAGCCAAATTTCGTCTACTGCTCCGGAGACTGCGCATTGCTGAGCATGTCAGATACACCAACTACGCCTCCCTGCTCAACCTCGATCTTTATCTCTCATTGGTACTGTATCGACTTTGAAGAAAATCTGCCACACAGCCTCTTTATTCAATGTTCCAGTTAGTCAAGAAAGATTCCGATGACTTTGTGGCATACGGTGGTTTGATTAGCAAAGAATGTGAACGGTTCTGTCTGGGGTCTCACCTAATATCAATTCCGTTGCCTTGTTTTCATCCGTGGCCTTCAAGCACCAGGGTACGAGGACGTTAGAACCCTCCTCCTAGCGAAGATCGACCAAGAACCCCAAATTAGGCTTCAAGAATTGATCCATTCATGCGAGCGTACTGCAAACTTGAAGCATGATTCGGTCATGATTCAACAACAGGACCGCCCCTCGCAAGTCTTTCGTACCGGTAATTCACATCAAAAGTCTCCATTCCGGTCGCAACCATCTCCGCCTCGCAATGATAGCTACCTTTCTTCTCCATGTAAACACTGCGGGGCTTGGCATTCGCCGAGCAACGGCCGCCCCGCGATGAGACTTTGGGCGCCTTCATGACCGAGGTCGAAAAAATTCTGAACAACCACCCACTGGTTCCAGTGGCCAACGGCGACCTCACTCACCCGGCGCTCACCCCGAAAGACCTATTGACGTTAAGGTCAAATGTGGGTTTCCAAGGGCGGACAAACCTTCGTGGTAGCCACCTTCATGGATGGAAACAGGCAAACTATCTTGCCAAGGGTTTTTGGAGGCGATGGTTTTGGGAGTACCTACCCGCTCTGCAGGCCCGATAGAAGTGGCTAACCAAAGTAGGACTATTCAAGGTTGGGGATGTAGTGATGATCGCCGACAAACACGTCCATTTCAGCACCTGCTCTTTGGGCGTTGTCATGGAACCTATCAGGAGCTCTGAAAAACTGATAAGAACGGTAAGGTGAAGACCGCCAAATGAAAGGTGACTCGCGACGTTGGCAGTATCAGTCTCTTCGAGGGTGAAGACGGACCAGCAAAAGCCACAAAATCCTGGTAGACCATTTAAAACCCCAGAATGCCCAGCCATTGATGTTACCTACGGAACAATTCTAGGAACCGGGGTTATTGTTTTTGGTATCCCCGCTCCACATCTCCGACAAGACATGCCATAGTGCTCACCGTTACGCGTTTGTCATTTATGTTGTTAAAGACTTTTCTCGTGCACGGTAGTATTTATGACATACACACCCACATTGAGATGGGAATCGATTCCTTAGCGGAACACATCGATCGATCATACAACGCCGATTTCTGCAATGAGGATGCATCGAAAAACCCTCTTTCATTAGAAGACAAATCGGCTGTTGATATGTTTTCCTATGGCAACCTTGTTGAACGGACACTTCCACGGAGGAATCCTCGAATGAGACTTTCAAATAATTATATTGTGGCCAAACAGAGATTAAACGGCTTGAGGAAAAGGTTTGCACGTGACCCCGAATTCTTTGGTAAATACTCTACAATAATACAGGGGTATGTGCGCAATGGCCACGCCCAGCTATTGCCGGATATACGGTTAAAAATGGGTTTTGGGCTGATTTGATGCTTACCAATTCACGCAGTTACAAACCCCAAAAAGCCTAGCAAGTTGAGGGTGGTGTTTGATTGTGCGGCTGCATTCCAGGGACGCTCCCCGAATGATTACTCGCTACAGGGACCGGACACGACGGCAAGTTTAGTTGGAGTGTTGCTTCTTTTTCGAAAGGAACCTGTCGCATCGGCTGCGGATATTAAAGAAATGTTTATGCAGGTTCAAGTGTCGACGAGGGACAAAGGAGAACTGAGGTTCCTTTGGTGGGAAAATGGTCAACTAAGGTGGTAATCTTGTTGAATATCAAATGAATGCCCACCCATATGGTGCCACTTCCTCCCCATTTTGTGCGAATTTTGCGTTACGTCGCAAGGTAGACGACTGGGGAGTACAGCATGAGGATTACGTCTCCACGGCGTGTTTGATAACTTCTATGTAGACAACCATCTTGTGTCCTTGCCTATACCGGAGAATGCGAAAGATTTTGCCATCGAGACGAGTGAATTATTACCACGAGGCGAATTCCGGCTTTATAAGTTGGTATTCAATCGTCAGGAAGTGCTGGATACTTCACCGAAATCTGAGCTGGCCCATCCCGCTTTGGAAATAGATGATTGCGCGCCAGTGCCGGAGAGGATCTTGGAAGTGAAATGGAACGCAATGGAAGACAAGTTCCAGTTTTCATTCACAATACGCGAAAAACCTCAAACAAGGAGTGGCTTGTTGTCCATAGTGTCATCAGCGTTTGACCCACTGGGTTTGGTTTTCCCCTTCACTCTGCCAGGCAAGGTGTTATTGCAATCACTGCGTCTCGTGAAGTTTGGTTGGGACGACTGAATTGTGGAAAAACCCCTACGATGCTGGAATGAGTGGTTATGGAGTATAGAACAACTTTGCGCATTCAAAATTCAGCGTTCTGTTAAAAGAGGTGACCCACTGAACGAAGGTGCACAGCTTCGTGTATTTTGTGACGCTTTTGAAGTTGGTTATGGAGTGGTGGCGCATTCCAGAATGGTTTCTAGGGCCATAGCCACCTATTGTACCCTATTGTATTTCAAATCAAAGGTAGTTCCTTTGAAGACCGTGACGATCCCTCGATTGGAGTTAGTCTTGAAGTCTTGAAGTACTACACGGGTTCGAGGCTTTGAGCCCAATTGTCCCGGTTCTTTAGGAAATCTTTGATCTTCTGTCGGATTCACCGAGCTGAAACGAGAGTAAAAAGAAGGGGGGGGGGGGGGCGGGGGTGGCAGCGAAAACAAGATACATATAACCTCATTTAGTGTCACACTGTGGACAGTGCCTTAAGCTGAGTGGGGGTGCGGCATTCGTGAACATATATGCGATAAAAGACAACTATTTTGTTTGTTTTTTTGACAAAGGGAATTATTGGGAGAGACCCAGGTAGAGGTCTAGCTTTTTCTTGAAGATAGTTTTGTTCTGCGAGAGAACAACATCTTCCGGAAGTGCATTCCACATAGTAATAACCCTATAGCTAAAAAAGTTAATCCTTAGTGAAGTGCGTGGCCTCGGTTTGAAAACTTTTCTGCTGTGACCACGGAGAGAGGAGGCTGGACAGACGGAGAAGAAGCAATCGCTTTGACCTGTTTCAAAAAGGTGAAACATCAAAAACAGATCACCTCTTACGCGTCTTACGTCAAGGGGATAGAGGTTGAGGAGTGAGAGGCGGACGGGATAAGGTAGATGGGATAGACCACTTACTGCCTTGGTGGAGGCCCGCTGAACCCTTTCTAGGATCTCACGGTCTCGGACAAGACCAGAGTGCACTATCTGACTACCGTACTCCAGCAGAGGTCGGATATAAGTGCCGAAAATTATGGGGAAATCATCCTTAAATATGCGCGGGAAGGACCTTCGAATCATGTTTAGAACTCGAAAGGCAGACTTGCTCGCAAGTTCGTGATGATGAGAGAAGGATAAGTTACAATCTAACCAGAAACCGAGCACCTTGTGTCGGTCAACCCTTGGCAGAGTGGCTGCTCCATTAATGGAAAACGTGTGACCAGTCTCTCTGCCGAAAGACATGCTCACGCATTTGTCATCATTAACTG
This sequence comes from Fasciola hepatica, assembly GCA_948099385.1. Taxonomy (NCBI): domain Eukaryota; kingdom Metazoa; phylum Platyhelminthes; class Trematoda; order Plagiorchiida; family Fasciolidae; genus Fasciola; species Fasciola hepatica. Next base: position 3,147,047 of record CANUEZ040000117.1, read on the forward strand.
GGAGGTTCCAATCCTCGGACCAGCGTTTTGTTTCATAAACTGCAATTTGCAGGTCTTCAACGCTTGAACTCCAGAGGGTTACATCATCTGCGTACATGGCAATGTTCGCAGGAAGGGCTGTCGGTAGATCGTTTATATAGATCAGGAAAAGAAGAGGACCTAAGACCGACCCTTGGGGGACCCCAGTTGTTACTGGGGAGGGTTGAGACAAAACATTCCCGACTTTAACCACAAAGGCGCGGTCGGTAAGGAAGCTACGTAGGATGGCCAACATGGAGCCTGTGATCCCGTACGCCTGCAGCTTATAAAGAAGAGGGGCATGTGGGACCTTATCGAAGGCCTTAGCAAAATCGATGAATACAGCGTGTGAGAGCTGGCCATCATCGTAGGCTTTCGTTAGACTATCCATGACAGTAAGCATATTGGTGATGCATGACCTGCCAGGAAGAAACCCATGTTGGGACGGGGAGAGGATCTTATTTCTATGAAGATGGGAAAGAATCTCACCCTTAAGAATTCCCTCAAAAATTTTGATAGGGATGCTAGTGAGGCTTATGGGTCTGTAACTAGAAGCAAGGTGTCTACTACCCTTCTTATAGATGGGTGCGATCACTGCTTTTTTCCAGTTACGGGGGAAAACTCCATCGTCAACACAACGCTGAAAGAGCGAGGCATAAGGAGCAGCTAATGTATCCGCGGCTTCCTTGAGAATACGGGGGTGGATTAGGTCAGGACCCATAGAGCAATATTGGTTGAGCCGTCGGAAACCTTGAGCGACTGCACCAATGGGAATAGTTACGCGGTTAAGGGTAGTGGTCAGAGATAACGGGTGCATAGTAGGGTGGGATGATATGGGAAAGGAGCTAAAAATTGTACGGAAGTAGGAGCTGAATGCCTCGGCTACTTGGCTAGGGGAAGTGATTGGAGATCCGGCACTATCTTTGAGAGCTAATGGCGTCGGAGCTGTGCCCCTTAGACGGCGCATGTGCTGAAAGAAAAATGCCTTATTGGTCCGTGCTCGATCAAGTACAGATCGCTGGACTGCATTCTGATAGGACCTAATCTTGTCTTTGCATATGTTCCTTATGATCCTGAAGTCTTCTGCATCACGGGCAAGGCCTGTGGCTTTATATCTAGCAAAGAGGCGTGCGCGTTCGTCTAGAATGCGCCTAATGGGGCGAGGGAGGGGTCGCTTAGCGGTCTGTGGGCGACGAATTCTGGGGACAAAATGCCTATCAGCTAAGGAGATTACCTCTCTGAGATTCTCTGCCATTTCATCCGCAGAGTTACCTGGGTTAGTTAAATTTAGCTGGGAGCGAAAAAATGCACAGACTTGGTCAAAGTTGGTCCTTTTGAAGGATCTCAAAATTTTAGTTTCTGACGGAAGAGGAGGCCATTTCACGATATAATCGAATCCAATGAGAATGTGATCACTTTTGCCGAGGGGCGGCAAGTAATGCACCACATCTATTAGGAACCGATCATTGGTGATGACCAGGTCTAGTAGGGACGGGGCGTGGCCTGTGCGATATTTAGTCGGATCTCTTACGTTCTGCACCCATGAGTTTTTCAGTACGAGATCAAGGAGGGGTTTATCGAAAGTGATATCCGGGGCATCAGCTCTTTGCCAGTTTGTACTGGGAGAGTTGAAGTCACCAGTGACTAACAGATGGGTGAAGTCTGTATAGCTTTTCAGGGAGCCTAATAGGTCTATGAGACCTATGCTGTCAGTTGAATTGCATGCGGGAGGACGGTAGACAACACCAAGCAATAGGGTATCTGTCCTAGAGAGGTTAAACACGGCCCACAGACAATCAATACATGAAAAGGTTGGTGTTGTCAGTAAGGTGGGAGGAGGGATCGAACTATCGTAGTATATGATGACCCCGCCGGCACGACCTCTACTGGAGTCCCGCCTTACTGTGAAGTATCCCGGAATGGATATTTCGGCATCAAGTATGTCAGGGGTGAGCCAGGTTTCTGTGAGGGCTATGATCTGAGGCTCCTTATCTACTGCAAGCTGCCGAAGCTCCGGGATCTTATTCAACACACTCAGGCAATTGCTGTAAAAACACTTGAGCACATGCTCAGGAGTTGTTGCAGAATCGCCAGAGGCAGCTGGTTTTGGGTTTGAGGAGGGGGAAAGAGGGGGATTTGAGGATGGAAAGGAGGTCCTGGGAGAGTCGGGGGCTGAAGATATTGGGGGGCTAGAGGGTAAGCAGACTGCTGGGGGGACCGGTAGGTTTTGATGTCTAGTAACCTGGGGGGTATCAATCCAGGTGGACGGTCTACATCCTTCGGTCTCCGAAAAGGGTGGGCTGCCTTTTGTGGTTTGCCCTTCTGCGCACTGCTTGATGCCCTATTCTGAGTTTTCTTGCGGGTGAGCTTATTTTTCATGACAGCACCAGATATATTATCTGGTGCTTTAACCTCCTCACTGCTTCTTTCAGTAGAAACAGGTTGCAGGTTCATGTCTGGGCTCAAGGATGAGTGAGTCTCGTCCGTTGAAACAGTCTTGTTGGCTATGATGGGGCCTGGGATGCTTTTCGTAGGCGACAGATGTTTAGTGGCACTAGGCCTAATACTGGGAGTACTTTCGGCGATGGGAAATGGTGTCAGTAGGGAAGCGAGGGATGGTGGGCATGCAGCTCGGTCCTCAAGGCGAGTTACCTGGACAACTGGCAGCACTCTGAGCTTAGGATCGGCTTTTTGTGGAATTTTTGGCATAGCCTTCTCACTACGGAGCCTCAGATGAAGTGGCTTATCAATGGATACGCCCTTGAGCCCTTTAATTTCTTCCTTGAGCTTTGCGGCCAAAGAAACAATTCGTTTGGCTGCATCTGTGGAACCCATTACAATGAGGATACCGTGAACCCGGTTGGTGCGTTTGGTTACCAACCAAGTGGACCGACCTTTAAGTGAGAAAGGGAGCTTAAGGCGGTTAAACACCTGGGCGTAGGTGTCATGAGGGTGATCTGAACTGAGGAAGCGGCCCCAAAGGATGACTCGCTTGGAGCAATTCTCGGTATCTTGTAAAATCTTTGCGGCGTCAAGAATTTGCTGCTCAGAAACTCTACAAACCTGATCGGCTGCCTGGGACACCGGGAGGGATTTGATTACCAAACTCCTCAGGCTGGACAGCTCATCCTTAAGGGTGCGGACGGTGGCCCTTAGCTCGGCTATCTCTGCAGCCTGACTTTGGACTGTACATTTTAGTGGATCCGTTGCCAGCGCATTATGAAGGACCGTTTCGTCCGGATTGAGGAATGAGGCATTGGCCACGGAGGGGGAATCGCACTGCCTCATGGGGAAAGTAGCCTCATCTGAGCAAGCGGTTATATCAATGGTGGGGGGCATTGACATTATTCAGGATCCAGTCAGCACAGATAAAGATAAACTTAAATGGAGGGGGACGAGCTGTGTGTGATTGGCCGTTAGTCTCTCGGATACTTACGAAAGAAACTGGAATCAAATTTGATAAGACTTACTACTGGGTGGGCTCGGCTATACTTTTGCTTTACAGAGACAACACTTAAACGAGATTTAGTGCGTACGTTGCGAACCATGTGGCTGAAATCCATCAGTGGTTTGAACCCTGGCAGTGGCCTCATGTCAGATCGGAGGCTAATCCTGCGGGTTTGGAATCAACAGGCACAACACAACCGAGTGATATTTTCAGCTGGTTCGAAGGTCCTAACTTCCAAATGAACGAAGAAACTTTATGGCTCACCAGACCTAAAGTTGTTGCAGCACCGCCGGACAGGGGGTTCAAGCAGTCTTCGAGTACAACTCACACAATGTTGTAGCATACATGGACAAATGCACTTCTAGGTGGAAACTACAGCTGGTTTCACTCGCCGAAGTCGGTAGCGTGGCTTCCCCATTCTAAAATGTACATTACAGTCATGAGATGCGGAGGCACAGATCTATGATTGAAAACTGGGCCGTTGAGAATATGCGATTCCCACTGCAAAAATGGCCCCAACGTGCCTACAACTCGAACACAAGGTGCGAACTTCAGCTATGCTTGTCCGCCTGCAAGCTAGGGTGACGAGCCGGAATGGATAATAACAACTCACGGCCCGCCCGAACCTCCCGAACCCCTAACCGCACAACGAAAACGGACCCCACTAGCAAATCGAATCGAATCAGGTCACAGGAACAAGACCAAGGCTTGCCACGTTTTCCAGGTTCTAGCTCCGTAAGCCCGGGATTTTTTCAACTTATTTCCATGTCCCCTTTGTTCTGGAATCTACGGCCACTTGAAGTAGACTATCTGGTCTAAGGCCAGAAAAGCCCTTCATTACCTTGAACGTTTCTATGAGATCCCCTCGACTTCTCCTTTCCTACGGGGAAATTTTCTAATCACAGAGTCTCTGCTCGTCAGTCTTACTCTTTTGCCCCTCAACCATTCGCGTGGAAAGACGTTGGACGTTCTCTAAGCAGGTAGCGTCCTTTTTGCAGAAGGGTGACCAAGCCTGCACGCTACCTTCTAAGTGAGGTCGTAATATAGCCATGTAAATGGGTGTGAATACCTCCGACTGCCGGCAAGATAAAGCTGATCACAGTCTAAGGAGCTCCCCACGAGCCTTTTGTGCAGCAGCGTTGCACTGCTCCGACCATTTGAAGTCACTGCTCATGATGACCCCAGAGTCATTAACCTTACTGACTGTTTCTATGGTGAACAGCCCTTGATCATGGACGACAGTTAGGCCCTCTTTTGTCTTTGACAACAAATGGCTTTTTCCAGCGTTCAGAGGTAAGTCCCATTCGTATGCCCAGTCCAGAACGGTACCTATATCCCTGCCCATTCCACCCTACCCTCAGATCCCTGAGGTACATCACTGGTGGCGTTCACCAAACTGGGGCACCTGACCCACACTTTGACAAAAAACGTCCCGTAGGAGATGGATTCCTCCAGCCACCTAAATGCTGGCCCACCTATATCAAACATCTCCATCTTGCATAGCAAAGGACGACGATTACCGGAGTCGAACGCCTTGCTCAAGTCGAGGTAGCATACCTCAACTAGCTTGCCTTCGTCCAGCCGTCGAGTTACTTCATCTAAGAAGCACAAGAGATTGGTCAGACAAGATCTATTTTTCAGGAATCCATGCTGGGCCGGACTTAACATGGAGTGCTCCAGTACTTGCTGGCAGATGTGGGCAGGGATGATCTTACATAGGATGCTAGGTAGACTTGCCGGCCTGTAGTTATGCATAGCCGACTTAGGTCCACTCTTATGTATCACCACGACGGGAATCGAATCAGGTCACAGGAAGTAGACCGCAGCGTGCCACGTTTTTACAGGTTCTCGCACAGTGAGCTCCTTGCGTCACTCGATGCTGCGACAAATGGAAGAAACAATGTTTTCTTCGGTGTTTGCGCAGGGGTACACGGGGGACCCCGAAGTCTTTCAGTCGTGAAGTAATTCGAGGGCACGAGGCCAGAGCCCAAATATTTCCGGATATTGTATTCATCTACTTTTCGCTAAAGAGGGGGACTGAATGAAACTAGATCGCGTCGCACTCCAAACAGCTGCAAGAACGAGAAGCTACTGATTAGAGAATGGAAAACAATTAAATAGGAACTTATTAATGACAGATTTATATATGCACTTGCAGTTTACCGTCAGCAGCTTCCATTTAACTCTGCATCGCATCTTATCTATTGTGCTCTCACAACTTCTTGAGTTCCCTGTCAAATAGCCGGTGGACCTTACCACACTATTTGCACCGGCCGAACGGCATTTTTGAAGGACTGAATGCACGCAGATCCGGCACCAATAAATCGCTAGCAGGATCGCCAAAGGCTGGACAGCCCACAGTCGAAGTGGAGTTTCCGTCAGGTAGGGGGCGATTTTTTTAGACGTTCGGGAAGGCGCCTGTTTCAACACTGGCTTGCTCTGGTTCCACTGGGGATGCACCCAAATATCAAAAACGGCCTTGGTGCTCCATGGGAGTCATGATAACCTGAATTAGGTATGTCCAGGGTGGATAGCAAGGAGCAGGAACAAGTCTTACACTAGGTCCGAAGAAAGCTTTAAAAAGTAACGAAAGAAAAACACCGCACATGTAGACGTACATGAGGAAGGAGCCAGCTAGGTTCCTCCGAAAGGCAAGACTGGCGCCCCACTCTTGATCCCCTCAAGAAAGGCAGCGGTCACTCACTGCTAAGGTGGAGGGAATGTCTACGAAACGCGACGTCTGAAAAGTCATTCAAGATTGGGTTGGGCGAAGAATGAAAAGCTCGACCGATCTGATTCATTGCCGAGCCATACAAATAGAAACCCTGCAAGCTCAAGGCGCCCCTATCATGTATGTAATGGGAACGATACAGGCAGGCACGGAACTAGCACTGGGACGCAACAGGAAGGTAATTATAAATAGGCTATGCGAATCGCTTCGCGGGGAGCTGCTTGAAAGAGGTTGTCTGTGACAAAGTGCTACCGACCCATTAGGACAATTTGGAGTACCCTAGCACGCCCTTTTTAAGGGGATACCCTTCCTGGGGAGATGAAGACCAAGTGCTGATGAGCAAGAACGAGGGAGGTCCGCCTTCGTGGAGCTGGGGATCTCCAAATACCGAGGTGCGTTCCTCGACGCGAGGGCCAGATTAGGCATGGACTCCAGGAGAGGTATTAGAATAAAACCGGATAACTCTACATCCGGGAGGGTCAAAACCGGCTCTTTTGAAACGATCGATTTATCAAGGGTAGAACTACCAGTTTTCGAGCCGAACAAGTGATCAAAATACAGAGCTTTTCAACAGCCTCCGACAATTTAAGTTACAGGGCTGAACTCAATGCAATGCATACATTGGAGGGCATAGTCCGCCACCTCTCGCCCGAGCTACAGGGTCGGCGGGCGGAAGATGCGGAACTTAAAGGCAGGAGCGACCATGAGGCTCACTTCGACGATTTGACCGAATAATTGGACCGTCAAACCAGGACAGCCAACAGTAGATTTGGTCGGCTCATCCGGGACAAAAACCAGTTGAACAAGCCTAGCACCAACCAGGCTCAAACCACTGCGCGGGAACACCCGAAATATCAGCATTGGCCCAAGTCGCACAACATTTCATGCGAGGCTGTGGCGCATCCAGGTTGCAGGTCCCGCGGCGCCAGCCATGCGCTACCAGAATGCGCGAGGTTCATCAAGATGGCGATAGATAAACGTTGGAGAATGACGAGGATGACGGGAGCTCGCTTAATCTGCCTTAACACCACACAAGGAGCGGCAGCTTGCTGGATAAGAACCAGGTGTGGTCACGAGGGTTGTGAGAGCAGACAACGCCGATTGTTGTACCGGGTGAAAGAAACTACACCAGAGGCTAACAACAAGCCCAGTGTGATTTATTTGAAGTCACGGTTTGTCAGTAAACCAGTGCGTTTAGGAATAGTTGCCGTGGGATTACTGACCCCACCTGGGGTGGACAAAGCATATGCTTTGTCGGCCGTGGATCAGACACAACTCTAGTGAAGGAGCGTTTTGCCGACAGACGCCGGCTCGCTAAGAGCACGACGTCATTAGCGGTGAACACGGTGGGCGGAACAAAATTAATGATTGCAAGTCGGTTGCGTTTTCACCAACGACGAAGTCGAATCAACGGAGTCACCTACACGGGCTGATCCCCCCATGAGATCACCAACTTCGGTGAATACAACTCAAACTATGTGTCCCCCCCGCAGAATCTAACCGTTGTAGACTGGAGAGCTACTAATTAGATCTTCTCATCGACTGCGACCTGCCAGGGGTACATTATGTGCTAAACCAGAGTGGAAACCTCCAGGCACCCCATGCCGCACCCACAGCGCTTGGATGGATATTTTATGGTCCAGCCGGGGACGCTTTCCGTAAATTACGTATCACCAGAAACGGACCACAGAGAGTATCCATTGCAACGACTGTTCCAACAGGAGATTCACAACACTAGAGACGAAAGACTATCACTGCCTCGAGAGGACCACTCCGCTCGGCGGACAGTGAGACAAGGAACCAGAGGCTTTAAAAACTGTTCAAGATTCCGTTCCCATGGCGCAAACTAGCAGACCCTAGGACTGACAACAGAAACTATGCTCTGCGATGACAACTGTGATTGAAAGGAGGCTTCGTTCGAGGCCAGGATCTGTGGGAAGATACGCAGAAGTAATGACGCGAAACGAGGCTTTCGGCCAAGTTGAAAGGGTGCCTTCAACTACCGACGGCCGGAAGAGGATTTGGTATCTACTTTACCACTCAGCACCTCAGAGGATGTCCTCGAACTGCTTTCCCATTGTTGGGCATCAATAAAGACATCACCACTCCCCTATCGTCACTTTTTTTCTTCAAAATCTTGGAGGTTTCCGTCAGGTCACCCCGAAGTCTAAGTGTCCGGGTGCTGCCCATAAGTGAGCCCCCGCAGGTGAGCCAACCATCTCGTGAAACCGCTCTGCAGCAGGTCCACGATCTAAGAGTCCTCTGCCGAGTGAGGCGGTCAGGTCTGGGCACAATTCCCCGATAGGTACGCACATGATTTTTGTGTAGTGTCAATAGCGTCTTTGGTTTTTCTCGATGCTGCTGCTCCTTTGTGCTCCCAGAGTGATGCGGGGGCTTCCAAGCCGCTACACGACGTTGTTCACTTCGTTTTGATTCGCCGATGCAGAACAGTAAAACCCGCGGCCAGTCGGGTGTCCAGAACTACTTCGGCGTGGACGCGCCCTCACGTTGGACTTGGGTCAGGTCAGGTCTTGAAGTCTTGAAACAGGCTTAGGCTGAAATCTTCCCGGATCTTAAGATTTCCCTACCTAAATGTCACCGGTGGGCTGGAAGACAGTTTACCGGATGATGGGGCAATAGGGAAATGGAGGGGGATTCGAAGTACAAACATTGACAGGATCTTGCACACGGTACTGCCAGAGAGCTGAAAGACAGAACACCCATTACTCCCGATTTCATCAATAGTGTAACCGCAACCGACCTGCAATCATTAATTTTGTTCCGCCCACCGTGTTCACCGCTAATGACGTCGTGCCCTTAGCGAGCCGGCGTCTGTCGGCAAAACGCTCCTTCACTAGAGTTGTGTCTGATCCACGGCCGACAAAGCATATGCTTTGTCCACCCCAGGTGGGGTCAGTAATCCCACGGCAACTATTCCTAAACGCACTGGTTTACTGACAAACCGTGACTTCAAATAAATCACACTGGGCTTGTTGTTAGCCTCTGGTGTAGTTTCTTTCACCCGGTACAACACTCGGCGTTAGCTGCCCGCCGTTATCTGTCCTATGAAAACTGAACTGAACTGACCTGATTCGCTAGTGGTGGGCCATTTTCGTTGTGCGGTTAGGGGCTCGGGAGGTTCGGGCGGTTGTGTAACGGCCAGAGTGGAGGCCGCCATCTTGTTGTTCGTTTAATGTAAGTGTTGGTGCCGTTGATACACTTACTGAGCCTCGGCTCATGGAGTTTTTCCCTTTTGTGCTTTTGCAGATCAACCACGCTCACCCCCCCGGCGGAAGATCACTGCTGCTTGCGTGTTACAAATTTGGTGCCGCGACCCGGGACCGGAGGTTATGGGAGGCCTTGGTGATTGACCTGAAAATGGCCGTACAGATAATTGTGCTCTGTGAAGTGTGACACGGTCTTAATGTGGCCCAGTAGAGGTCTTTTGAATTGGCCTGCACGGAGTAATAAAGCGGAAGGCCCGATTGGTTGTATAGTTTTGAGGTACTGCGTAATCGGCAGTGAACCTGTAAAATGGCCTGCCCGAGGCGTGGTCCCAGGGAACTGAGTACTCCTGTGGTGTGATAGCGGAGTAAGTAACACTGTGGACAGTGTTCTTTCGTTGAGGGGGAGCAGTGTAACGGCCAGAGTGGAGGCCGCCATCTTGTTGTTCGTTTAATGTAAGTGTTGGTGCCGTTGATACACTTACTGAGCCTCGGCTCATGGAGTTTTTCCCTTTTGTGCTTTTGCAGATCAACCACGCTCACCCCCCCGGCGGAAGATCACTGCTGCTTGCGTGTTACAGTTGGTGAGTTGTTATTATCCTGTCCAGCTTGTCACTCTAGCTTGCAAGCGGGCAAGCATGGCCGAAGTTTGCACCTTGTGTTCAAGTTGTAGGCAAGTTGGGGGCACTTTCGCGGTGGGAATACGAATCTAGGAGGTTCGACGCACTGCAGGAATTATTTCTGTGGTTGTGCCATTCTGTGGACTATAATTTGCCCACAATGCCTCCAAAAAGAGTCAAAAATAGTGCATCCAAGTGCCTAGTTTGTTCGAAAGTTGTTCGCTCACGCGACAAATCTCTTCAGTGTGATGGTTGTGATGGTTGGGTCCATCTTGAGTGTTCTGAAATGAGTATTGATCTTTACGAAGCCCTGGACAAATGCCGTGCAAAGTTGCTCAAGGTGCTGTGCATCAAATGCACCGAGCTATCAACACCTGTGTGGCCCGCAAAGCAGTCGGCGGAAATGGCTCTTCCTGTCACAGATACAGCAGCGTCATCAACTTCGTCGTCGTCATCATCATTAGCACCGTCAATCAGTTCATCGCCATCAATAGCAGCAAAATCAGCGGCGTCGTCATCGCCTTTTTCTCCGCCAACATCACTCTCACCGTCATCATTGCCGTCAGAAGGGGAAAATTCCGCCGAGGTATCTATTCCCGACTGTGCTACGTATGCAGAGGTGGCTTCAACATCGGTCACTGGGCCAATCGGAACAAAGCGCCGCCAACGCCAGAAGCTACCTAAGTCTGCCTGCCATAATGCGGACCCAGTTGGCACTGATGTGGCCACGCAAGCACTAGACGATATTATAGGAACAAAACCCAGCCGTCAGAGCACCACCGCGGATGAAAGTAGACCGGCCTGGATAACAACTGCGGATCGTCCACGAAGAGCGCCACCGTCGAGGAAACAGTGTTTCCTAATAGTGAACTTGCCTGAGACAAAGGAGACCACGGCACAGGCACGTCTGGACCACGATATTGCGAGTCTCCGGAGTATACTAACAAAACTCTTTGTCCCCGGGGAGGAGGAGACCGCGGAGAAGTTGCGGGTGAAATCAGCATTCCGAATTCGCAAAGCTAGTGACGCTGAACGCCCCCGTCCACTGAAAGTAGTGCTGGACTCTGAGGAATCCGCGACTTCTGTGTTAGGAAGATCCCATCGGCTAAAAGGCGAGCAAGTGCGGCTGCACCGAGATCTAGACCCTGCGGATCGTGAGAAGTATAGAAATGCTTTGATTGAACGACGTGAACGAATGGAACAAGGGGAAAGGGACTTGATCATTCGGGATTTTCGGGTGCAGAAACGGCGCCCTCACTTCCGGTGGAGGCCGCTGACGCTAGTGTCCCTGTCAGCCCCCCCAAGCTAGGACGCCCTGAACAAACGGATGTGGTAGCAGGCCGAGACAGTGTCGTCATCCTGTTGTCTAACGTCCGTGGTCTGCTGAACAAGAGGGATGACCTGGAACACCTGCTGCAGTCCAGCTCACCTACTATGATAGCATTGACGGAGACGTGGCTGAGTAACAATGTTCTAGACTCTGAAGTGTCCCTCCCTGGCTACACCCTATTCCGAGTCGATAGGAACTCTATCAGAGCTGGTGGAGGCGTAGCATTGTTCGTACGATCAGACATCCCAACCGTGCAGTTAGAGGCATTCGCAGACCCGCAAGGATTCGGTGAAGCCATCTGGTGCCGCGTCAAGCTAACCGCCGGGGGCTTTAGGACAGTTGGAGTCATTTATCGGACACCTGCGGTCACTCCTCCAGATATGATAAACTTATTGAGGAGATGGGCGTGCAACGGCCACTGCCTCGTCCTGGGCGACTTCAATGCTCCGCATATTGATTGGACGTCAAGCAGGACAGCGGCCGGGGCTGATCCTTTCTCTCGGAAATTACTGACAACGGTCCAAGAACTGGCACTACACCAACATGTTCAGGAATCGACCCGGAGGCAACCCGGCCACGGTTCCATTCTGGATCTGGTGATTTCTCCCAGGAGCTCGGACGTCGATAAGGTTGAACATCTCCCTCCACTGGGAAGCAGTGACCATATGGTGCTAGAAATTCACTGGCGCACTGGTTCTTGTCCATCCCCTAGACCACACATGGTACGTAATGTTTGGCGCACTTCATTCGAAGATGTCCGGAGAGCGGCGTTAGACGTCAACTGGTTTCCCACGGATTCAGATGTCCACCGCGATGTGAACGAAGCTTGGGCGTTTATTCGTGACGGTATCTTGTACCTTATGAATACCTACTGCCCCCTCAACCGGCGTAGACCTCGGGTTAAGGGACCGCCGTGGTTTGATCTGGAGCTCAGACGCCTGCTCAAACGACGAAATCGGGCCTGGCAGCGGTTCCGATCCACAGGTGAGGGTTATGATCTCTATCGCAGGATTCGTAACCAGTGTACCGAACAAAAACGAATAAAGCGGATGGCATTCGAGGAGGCCCTTGCGGTCGATGCGGTGCGAGCACCCAAGCGCCTGTTTGCATACTTAAAGCGCCGCACCAGAGCGAAGGTGGGTATCCCCGCGCTGATGAACAACGACGAAATGGTTGCAACAGATGACGGAAAGGCTGAGACACTAGCCAAACATTATCTGTCAGTTTATTCTGTGGAGGAAGGTGCGCCAATCCCGATGGTGGATAGCTCGCCGCTGTTCATTATGTATGATTTTGGGGAGCCGGAAGTGAACAAGATGCTCAAGTCCATCAAAACCCATAAGTCACCGGGACCGGACGACGTGCATCCGCTGATGTTGAAGGAGTTGGCGGACCAGCTAACTACACCACTAACGCGGTTGTTCAATTTGTCGTTGGCCACTGGAAGTCTACCTCAGGAGTGGAAAAAAGCAGTTGTTGTTCCGCTGTACAAGGGTGGGACAAAATCCACCTCGGCCAACTACCGCCCAGTTAGCCTCACTTCCGTGGTTGGAAAGGTCATGGAAAGGCTGGTGGCTGTTCGTATACGTGAACATCTGGAGCGCTGTCAACTGCTATGCGCAGAGCAGCACGGTTTTCGGCGGAACAGATCATGTCTGTCAAACCTGTTGACCGCCCGTGAAAGTTGGTCGAACTCCAAGGCCGAGGGATATGTCACGGACGTCATCTTCGTGGACTTTAGTAAGGCGTTTGACAAAGTTCCTCACAATGGGCTGTTGCTGAAACTCCGGGCCATGGGCATCTCAGGGCCCATGCTTCACTGGATTGAGGATTTCTTGGTCGGGAGAACCTTTTCCGTGAGAGTTGCACAGTCCCAGTCCGCGTGGTATCCAGTTGGCAGTGGCGTGCCGCAAGGCTCCGTGCTAGGACCCCTGTTGTTTCTAGTGTTTGTAAACGACCTACCACAGACGATTCGATCCAAATGCCTTATCTACGCCGATGATCTCAAGATCTGGCGCACCATTCGATCGGCAGAGGATCGCAAGATACTACAGGAGGATCTGCAGGCCCTCGTCAATTGGTCGACCACCTGGGGTCTACCGATAAACGTGGACAAGTGCGCGAGCATGAGGATTGGTGGCCCCAACGATACTTCCGGCTACTGCCTTGGGAGTATCGTACTCCGTCACACGCAGGAGGAAAAGGATCTTGGAGTTGTTGTCACCAGCAATCTGAAGACAAGAGCACACACTGAGAGAGCGTGCTCCTCAGCGTGGAAGATACTTGGTCCCATCCGCCGTTCATTTGGGCCTCTACCCCGGGACACTTTCCGACTGCTTTATGTCTCACATGTACGTCCTCGTTTGGAATATGGCGGTCCAGCTGTCTACCCGTGCACGGCGGCGGAAGTAGCCAAACTGGAACGGGTGCAACGTGCTGCCACACGCCTCGTGGCCGGACTGCGTGGGTTCAGCTATGAGGAACGCCTAAAAGTCACCGGGTTGTTTCCCATTGCCTATCGGCGGCTTCGAGGCGACCTCATCTATGCCAGGCGCATAATCCGCGGTGAGTTGGGCCGGGAACTACAGGCGGAATTCCCGCTCAGGAATAATAATCGTACCAGAGGACACAACCTGACGCTTCGTAAGGTGCATTCCACCGGCTTACCGGCCATCTATCGATTGTCAAGGAGGGTGACCAATCTCTGGAACGCTCTACCGACCGAAGTGGTGGAAGAGGAAACCGAGACACTATTCAAGAGGAAATTGGACCAGACCCTGAAGGTTTATTGGCGGAGCACCGACATCCAGCCGAGTCAATAGAGTACGATGTGATGGGGCTCATACGGGATGACTTCCCACTGCCCTTTACCTGAAGACTGAAGACTGAAGACTGCGAGTCGGCTGATATCACTTGTCGTCCACTACTGTGTTCCGTGGCCCGTGTTTCTGCATGGCCTTGCCTGTTCGTTTTCTGTTTCTTGCACCGTATCTTCGTGTTATGTGTTCCGTGCGGTTTGTCCATTTGATAGCGTGTCCTGTGGTTGTGTTGTTTGTTTATCCATGCGACACGAATGTACCCTTGACCGTCACCTGGGTGTCCCTCAGATCGTACCACTGATTTACCCTCAACGAAACAAGGAAAGGGACACTCAGGGTCGGTCAGCGAGGAACCCGGAAAACCCCCATGGTGCTATCCCCAGTCAGCACAGGGGTGCATTTTAGTCCGAAAATAGTCCCGCGAGGGACTAGTGCACGTTGAGCATGTTCCGTGGATTCAAACAAGCAGACAACGCTGTCCGCATAATCTAGGTCACACAGGTTTCATTATTTCCTAGTTTGACGCCTACATCCTGAAGATTTTGCAGTGCACTCTCCATTATTTCGTCCATGACGAAGTTGAACACGAATGGAGACAGGACATCCATGTCGAACACCATTGGTCGTTTCGAACCAACCGGATAGTTCACAGTGAACTCTAACGCAGCCAGAAGTATGAGAATACAATGATCTCATTTGGTTCACAAACTTCTGGGGCATACCTTTTCGATAAAGATTACTGAAAAGCGCTATTCGATCAACTGAATCGAAGGTGCCTTTCAGGTCTAAGAAAACCAATATTGTCGGTTGGCGGTGCGTGTGACGCGTTTCAAGCAGTTGGCAAAGAGTAAAAATCTGGTCGATGCATCCTCGACCTGGGCGGAATCCAGCGTTCTGTTTGCGGGTGTTCCTCTCGCGGGACGATGTAAGACGGTGCAGTAAAGTCGAGGCTAATACTTTGGTGACTATCGGAATTAAGCTAATCCCACGATGGTTACTACAGTCATTGCGTATTCCCTTCTTGAAGATGGGAACAGTCAGTAACTCACTCCATATTAACGGAATACGCTCTTCGTTCCAAGTGTTACGGAGCAAGATGGTAAGTGATTTTATCAAAGCATCTCCACCCAGTTTGAAAAGAACTGGGGCAAAGTTCGTCGGGGCCGGCCGCTTTCCCACGCTTTAGTAATCAAATGCTCAACTCCACCTCCACTTCCGATGGGGGCTCAAGTGATACCATCCAAGAAGTCGCAGTTGTTGACGCGGGAGAAACTACACTAGCGTGCGGCCAGCTAAACTGTTCCTCGAATTATTCGGCCCAACGGTCGAACGTTTGCTTTTTGCCATGGATGGGTTCTCCATTTCTATCGCAAATCGTTCCAGTGACCTGGATGCGCGGTCCACCGGTATCACGACTAAGTTTGAACAATCTTTGACTGTTACCTGAAGCAGGTGCTATTTCCATTTCTTCGGCTACCTTGACCCACAAATTTTCGCGATCATTCTTAAGGCTTTTCGTAACTTGCTTCTGTAGATGTCTACGTATCTTATTCATCTCCATACAGTTCGAGAGCTGACGCTTTTGCTCTATTATACTCAGCGACTCTTGCAAGATCCATTGTCTTTGATGGATATCGGAGCTAAAACCACAGGCGAAACCTGCTGATACCTGCATCGCCTGCTGGATATGGGCCCAATGCTCATCTACATCACTGTTCGTCGTGGATCCTAGCTCATGTGCTAACTTCTGCTCATAACGGGTACGTACTTCCGGATCACGCATTCGTTGCACGGCTAACCGGGTTTGCGGTTTGCGATGATGACCATGGTAACCAGGTAACCACCAAAAAGGGGAGGTGCTAGGATGTTAAAACGGGGAAAAACGTTTTTTAGGCAAGCCATTAGCCAACTCGAGTGTGTCAGACCGGATTGAACAATCAAAAATCAATAAATTATCGGACGACTCATGACGTAACCCGTTTTGCTAATCGAGCATTCATCTACAGTCCGGCGCAAATTGGGCCAACGGATCAATGGTCAATCCGGTAAAATATTGTTATCAACCTAATCGGCCCCGCAAGGCTTGAATCTAACTGGACGCTCAAGTTCGGAAATATTCGATTTTCATTTTATATACAGCACAGTAATTTCTGTTGAAGACATTTTTGGTGAGTCGGGTTTTGCCTTCTGATTTTTCAAAGCGGGCTGGAGCGATATGGAATCGCAAGTTGAGATTGGGTGCCAGGTTTTCACGAGAGTTCAAAACGTATTATAACCGCATCAAAACTAGTGCATAGTCCGACTATACGTAAGTGGTGAGTAAGATCTGCAGTTCTGAACAGAACTGCGCCACCGGTAGCTTACAGCGATATGATCAATCTGACTCAAAGTACCTTTAGAGTTAAAGCGCCAATTCGCTGTGCGACTTGAGCTGTGTCGGAAATTGGTGCTAGATAAGAACAATCGATTGTCTGCACAAAACTGGAGAAGCCTATCCCCGTTATCTGTACGCTCAGCGGCTAAAGCACAACGCCCACTTGAACAAACTTCTGGCGTACCAAGTTTGCCAACTTGTGCACTGAAGTCACCAGATAGCACTACAGTGCCAGACCCTTTGCACCTGCGAACAAGAAAAGCGAGTTCATCAAAAAACTCATCTTTCTGCGTGTCCGAGCTGCAGTCCGTTGGGGCGTACGCCGAGATTACAAACAAATTGCGCTTAACACAACTATCCTTTCGAACGTCGACTGACCCTTGGAGTCTCATAGCACATAAACGACTGTTAACAGGGATTCAGTCTAAGAGGGCGGCCTCAGCCTTGTCAGTCAAGGCTATTCCTACACCACGTTGACCCACGGTTCTAGCTGCTTCGTCTCCTGAGGTGCGCAGAAAATACCTCGATGAGATACCAGGAGTAGTTAGTCGGATCACACTGCTCGAATCCTGGATACGCGTTTCACTTAAGCAACATACATCAATCTTCAGAGAATCTAATGTGAGGGCTGGACACGCCTGCTGACCGGCTTGCATGAGTGTACGCACTTTGAAGGAGCCGAGATTCAGAGGCTGACGAGGCTTGGGAAAATGTGAGTTACGAGATAGAGGATTATTCCCGATACTATTTGACAGTGAATCGTTGCGAGTATCGACCGTGTTATCAGTGGGAGCATTATTGGTGGATAGAGAGGGCAAAGAGGGTTGGTTAGGGACAGAAGACAAAGGTTGAATGAAGAGAGGGAACTCTGAGCAATACCGACTTATCACTGCCTACTCCGCTCGATGCAATGAACAGCGTGGTCCTGATTATCCTGCGCAACGACCGATGCAATATAGAATTCTTTGTAGTCATGTGGTTAATGGGGGTTGTTGGACGGGTACTGCTAGGGTGTCCAGCCACAAAGCAGGAGAACGATTAGGGTTCTCATCCAAAGCCTTTAGTTCTAACAAGGACCTATCCGCAAGGCAGCGGAATGGTTTAGTGGGAGCCCATTTTCTTGGATCAATTATTCTTCTACTGATTTCGCCGATCGAGTTTGCAAACTCAAATCGACCCGCAACCTGGAGGACCAGTAGACTGGACTTCATCTGGCCTCTGCTCATTGACCTGTCAGGCATGATTGCATCTCCGGCTTAAAGAAGCCATCCTGTATAGCTCTTCGGGTCACAGGCTCGCAAGCCATCACCACGTCAAGGTGCAGTCTCGTCGTGATGGAAATATCCCATCGTTATTTTAATATAAGTATGTCTCATACTGCTGTTACGCTTGGACTTATGTATAGGCCATGTCCCAGTTATACCAGTAACGCACTTTCCTACTTGATCGCATATCTCCGGACATAGAATAAATCAAAAATGAGAAATATGTACACATGAAACAGTTTTGTTGACCGTAAATACGTCTACATTTCCTCGTTGCAAGAAATATCCCGCCGGTTTTCATCGATTTCATCTGCAATAAAAAACATTTTCACAGATGGTTCAAATATTATTTACATTATCGAGAACTATGGCGCAACAACAGTAATGTTGGTAATAATAATAATGATAATAGTAGTAACGTTTCCAATGCGTACCTCAAATCGCGTGGGTCATCATACTGAAATAGCATTGAGAACTAAGATTATAATTAGTTCAATAATAAAGTAGAGTTTTAGACGGCAAATGTTCTTTTGAAGTATAAAGACGTTAATTTACATGCCTTAGAGGCAAAACGACTTTGATTTTCAGGAATTTTGCGAGTGTCCCCTTTAGGGGATGTTGGAAGCAGGTATTAGTGACGGTTAGGCTGTTGAAGTTTGCAAACTTGACGAGGCGTTCGCCATTGCTGCACTGCTGTCCGAGACCATATTTCCCCAAGGTGTGTCTGGTTGCTTGGGTGGAGGGACCAGTGTGGTCATCCCAGTCCCCCGCAACCAGGAGAATGTCGCGTTTCGGGACGCCGTTTATCACCTCTTGTAGCCAATCGTAGAACACGTCCTTTGCCGTTTCTTCTGCTGCAACTGTTGGGGCATAGACCGCAACAACCGATGCGTTCAAGGATGAGGCGCGAAAACGAGCTAAGGCGATCCGAGGGGATATTGGGTCCCATGAAAGCAGGTTTTGTTAGCCTTGTTGGTGACAGCTATCGCGACGCCACGGAGACCAGAGCTGTCCGTGGGTACAAGATGATAGAGGTGGTAACTATGGTCTACTCCGGGAACCTTTATACACCGGGTGCCAGAATTCGGCAGCCGAATTTCGGAGAGACATGTGATTTCGATGCGGTAGTCATGCCGCGTTCGCCCAGCGATGGCTTGGCTTCCGATGTCCAAGAGTGTTCTCACATTACAGCAAGCGATTCGGGTGTGATTTTGCGTCTTGAGGCTCCCAGTTAACATATGTCACCCCGACCGCGGGGAGAGGACGAGACGCATCGCTTGCCGGGGACGCCATGGCATGAGCGGTGTGTGAGGGAACTTGTCATGAAGAGTCCTGGAATTTTGGTACGAAGTGGCGCCCCCAGCGTCACTCGGCTTTTTGTTCGAGGTAGCAACTCTAGCAAGTGAACAACCAAGTGCTGCCTGTCGGGCAACAGGAAGCCCGAAGGGGCTTCTCGTTCGAGCCCGACAGAGAAGCAAGTCCATTCCCAATGGCCCTGATACTTGGGAACGGTATCTGTGCAACCTCACCGTCACAGGTTTCCGAAGTTTTCAGGGACCAATAAAACTTTATTTCAGTCCACATAGTCACTCAGTTTTAGCTCATCTCAACTCTCCAACAAAACAATTACTACGGTAAAGGTTAAAACAACCATGCAGAAGTTCAATTCTTCCAGCTCGATGGGAGCAGTTTGTAATATTCGCAATACCCAAGTTGATAGAACATGCTTAAATCACTCCCACCAGGAACTACGTAAATCGAAGTAGCAAGAAGACCAAGGTTGTGGAGTAGCAGGTTAATTGTAATGCAGAACTGGTTCGTAAAAATATGTTAAATCAAAGGAAATAATTGTTAGATCAGAGGTTGACCATTCTCATTGATTAGAATAGCTTCACTGAACGCTAGTAGTTGTAGTTGCGCAATCCAGTACCGAAACTACTAGCATTCTCATTGAGCCTTTGCTGCACCTGTCCTCGGCAATCCTGATTGTTTGAGGCTCATCAGCGTACGTAGCTACGAAGCTGTGCTTGGCCGTATCATGTGATGCCCGTCGAATCACCACTACTTTCCTCTCCCAAGAGCTCCTCATCAAATTGACTCGCCTGTCTAACTGATCTTCGAACCGGAGCTGGTGGCTGTGGCTCGGCCGCTGCGGCAGTCGTTTCGGTCGGCAGCTTCTATTACTCTGCCAATTTCTCGACAATACTCGAAGGTAGGAATCGAAACGAGAGCACAAAATTGGTCAAGTTGTCTGGTGATGATTCTGCGAGTTGGTCGAAGCTGGTTGCCACGGTAGTATGTGATGTTTCTGGAGTCAAGGCACACCAGTGATAACCACAGTCTTCTGTATTCGAACGGAACGGTTGGATTCTCCTTAGCGGTCGTATGCACTGCGTTTCGTTATTGCTTCCGTTTACGTCTCGTCCGTGTTCACACGAACGTAAATGCCACGCGTCCCGCGCAGTTGCTTTTGGACGATAACCAGCGAAACGATTTCCAGACGGAGCTGTCTGCGCAGTTATCGAAGCAACCAAATGTTCAGGACTCAAATGAACGCTGACAACAAATCAAGAAAACCTTGTATGCCACTTCAAATGCTGCACAGGACTCAGGTTCAAGTAAGCCATACAACCGGTGGATATCTTCGACATCAGTTGCTCTGCCGGATGCTCGCAGATCCGTCCGTCCGGATGCCACATCCACTGAAGTGCGCAAATCCCTAGGCATTCAAATGACCAAGAGCTTGAGAAATGACGGTGAGCAGTGGTGGATCGCGAAATGTAGGGAAATGGGAAAGGCTGCATCGATTGGCAATGCTCGCAATCTCTTCCGTTCGCTTGGAGGTACCGGTCCACGACGGCCTGGTGTGAGTGAGTTAATTAAGGAATCCGACGGCTCACTGATTCACTCTCAGGGATGTCGTCTAGACCGTTTGGCGGAGCACTTTAAGGAAAAATTCTGTTGGCCAACTTCAACAGTGGACCTTCCAAGTATACCTGACACAGAAACGATGCAGGTGGATATCAGTCCTCCATCAGAGATGGAGCTTTTGCGGGAGACAGGTTACTTGAAAAGATACAAAGCCACTGGACGAGATGGGTTGTCTCCATCTTTTCTCAAGGATAGAGGCGAAGCTCTGGTTTCGGAGTTAACAAAACTCCTCCGTATTATTTGGGATAGTAAGCAGATTCCCAGAGAATGGTCTGAATCAATGATTGTGCCGATTTACAAGAAAAGTGATAGGTTCTCTTATGAAAACCACAGAAATTCGCTTGGTAAGTATCACACCCAAACTGCTCACCGGTTTTATTCTCCATCGATTATTCAGTGCCCGCGAAATATGAATGCGTGAGAACCAAGCTGGTTTCAAACCAGGTCATGGTTGTATCGACCACATTTTTACTATTCGACAAACCTTAGAGCACAGACACATCTTCCGTTGGCCCACGATCTTAGTGCTTCTTGATCTGAAAGCGGCGTCCGACTCAGTCGACCGCACAGTTCTCTGGCACTGCCTCTCACTGAAGGGTATGTCAGGGAAGTTTATTTCTCTTTCCCAATGTTTGTATGCGAACAGCCGAAACTGAGTTCGTGCTTACGGAGATCTTTCCACTGAGTTCATCACGTTAGGAACGGTGTTCGTTAGGGTTGCCCTCTTACGCCCTTCCTCTTTAGTTCGGTAATTGAATTGATTCTTGAGATAACCCTATCCTCGTGTGAGAATAGCGGCGTCGATCATTGCTCAGGCAGCAGACTGTCTGACTCGGAATGCGCGGACGATATTGTTTTTCTGAGTGAAGATCCAAGTACATTGCAAGTTCTCTTAGATATCCTGAACGACAGCGTAGGAATGTTTGGGATGCGTTTTACACCTTCACAATGTAAAATGCTGCTGCAGGACTGGGTTGGCTCAATAACAAACCTTGTGTTGGCAGGGGATGCTCTAGGTGGAGTGGACAAACTTTGTTACCTGGGTATTTACATTTCACCAGGTGGACAGATATCAGATAAAGTGTCGTCACGCATACAGAAGGCACGTTTGGTTTTTTCCAACCTCCGTCATCTGTGGCATCGTTGTGATGTCCGGTTGTCAGTTAGGGGTAGAGTGTACAGTGCGGTGGTTAGGTCCGTTATTTATGGTTCAGAAACATGGCTGCCAATCGTCGAAGCAGTCCCAGTGGTTGGGTTTGAAATTCGTGGAGTAATTTCTGACCATGGTTAATAGACCGTCTCCCATCACCTCTCTGCATTTGTTGTTCAGTCTTTCGTTTTAGACAACGATCAGTAGCTTCTAAATGAGGCACAAATGAAGGTCTAACGTAAAATTCCCATGTCTCCCCGTTCCCAAAAAAAGCGTTGAAAAAGACGCTGCTTTTTCTATCATCGCAACGCCGGAATATCAGAGGCTCAGTAGTGGAAGAAACTAAACAACTCAACCAACTGCCACCAAGCCCAAAGACATCGTGGCGTGAGTGAGAGGGCAGTCACCTAAAAACGATTCTGTAGTTTGATGCTTGAATGCCAAATTAAGAAAGGTATACAAGGTGAAGAAAGCATCCCACAATTCCACAATGATGGGAGAAAATGAAGAGCTTAAAATCAACGGTACGACCGGTTAAAACATGAGGTATTGTCTGCTTGCTACGTATGCATGTGGCAAGCGACTGAAGAAGAAGGACTATGACTACGGAAACATGCGATGGTAATCGAGTGGTTTCAAGCCTATAATTATAACCGTGGAGGTCAGACGTTCGCATCCCCGCCATCACCGGGTACTCTGATGGTAAACAATAACCCACTGTCGTCCGGCTCATTACTGCACTTGACCTATTGAGACCCTATGTGGATCTCCACTCGAAGTCCCAGGGTCAGGTTGCCGCTTATTCTTGATAGTGCAGTGGGTCACTGTGGCTACGGAGTGCACCCATTCCATTGCAATTATGTGCAAGTATGTAATAAAAATTGCTCCTGATAATAAATCAAAAGGGGCAGTGTAACGAGCGATTACAAATAAACATGCACAGGCGAAACGAATGAAGGGATCGGAATGACCTTTTATAGGCTCTAATCAATTTGGATTCGGATCATTCAGCTGAAATGGAATCAGATAACTATTAGCAAAAATGTGAATGAAACATGGGATGAAACGAAAGCATTTAGTTCACCACATTTACCCCCGCCGGGATTGTTTTGAGGAGTGACATGTCAGCGAAATACAAAAGATGCGTTATACATGGCGAATAATGTTTAATGACAGCAAAAGGGTTGATGAATTCTTGCTTCCCTGTATCTTAGTTGGTAAGGGTGCACGCGCTGTTGGAGTCTGCTGATTTCTTCCACTGAGTCGAACTTCGCAGGATCTTCTACGGAAGGGGTAAGCGAGCTACGATCTACGGGTTCATTGAGGCGCTTGTTTGTCGGATATAGTGTCTGAATGTTCGGGCGCACCAGGAGTAGGCATATGTTCCGCTACTGGTCCCGGGTTGTGTGCAGATGGGGCAAGGTATTTAAGAGATACAGTATCTTCCCGGCTATCATCGTAACGTACGTGTGTGTAGTTGGGGTTGCACTCTACGATTTCCACTTATTCTACGAGAGGATCGTATTTAGATGCACGATTAACTTTACAGATAATTACACGGTCCGAGGTTAGTAGCCAACTGGGGAGTGACTTACCCGTGGTAGCTTTCCGGTTGTACTAGAAGAGACGTTCGCAAGGCGTGGCATTGGTGGCCGTACACAAGGGAACGGATAGAATGAAGTGCGTGTGGAAGTGGAGCTTCCCATTGTGCAATGTGCATTTGGCGGGACTTAAGCGCGAGTGTGATGGATTTCCCGAGGGTACTATTGAGGCGTTCTGTTCGGCCGTTACACTGCGGATTATGGGCCGTTGTGCGGCTGGTTGCGATACCTCGGCTGTGAAGGAATGTTTGAAGTTCCTCGGATATAAACGAAGATCCACGGTCGGAGTGCATGAAGCTGGGCATTCCGAAAACAGAGAACAGGTTAGTTAAGCATTTAATAACCATCGAAGTAGATATGTCAGAACAAGAATATATGAGTGGAAATCGTAAAAATCCATCAATAATAGTGAACAGAAAACGACTTCTGGTGATGCTAGGAAGGGGTCCTTTGAAGTCGCTGCTGAGATGCTCGAATGGTTGCGTTGCCTTCATGAGATACACTTTTGGTGGCCTGTAGAATCCAGGCTTGATTTCCGCACACGTTTGACAGTGAGAGATGACAGACTTCACATCATCGACGGTGAAGGGTGGGTTTCGGTGTCGTGTAAAGTGGTACATACGCCTCACTCCAGGATAGCACAAAAAGTTATGCAGGGCACCCAAGTCAAAATTTGTCAAATTTCCACAGAATCCTCGAGAGAGTGTATCGGCCACGTGATTTTTCGAGCCAGGACGATAAATTGTGTTGAATCGGAGATCTGACAGCTCCAAACACAAACGCTGTATTTTTTTTATTTTTTTCGTTTAGGTTACTGACCATACATAAAAGTAACAGATCGTTGGTCAGTTATCAACTTGGAATGGCACCCAACCAGAAAATGACGCCATTTTCGCCAGGCCCCTACAATGGGATATGCTTCTTTCTCCACTGCCGAATACCGACGTTCTGAAGGTGATAGGTTCCGCGAAAAGAAAGCAACTGGACGGCCATTTTGATTGAGAGACGCAGCGATTGCGATCTCTAAAGCATCTGTTTGTACAAGAGCGACACCCGGCCCGACAGTGACACAAACAGCATTTTCAAGCTGCTTTTTCAGTTGCTCAAAAACCTCCATGACATTCCCCGGAAGGGGGGAGGTTCGATTTCGAACAAAGACTAATTTTACCGGAGATGCGAGGTATCCACTGGAAATTGTAGACAAACATGCCGAATGCGCGCTCTTATGGTTTGATGTTAGTCGGCGGTGAAAGTTGTTGCGGCGGTTGTAGTCGTTCTGGATCTGGTTTGATTGTTCCTCCAGAAACTTCAAAACCGAGTAGAGTGAGATGCCGGGTACGAATGATAGTCTTTTCATCGTTGAGTGTGATACCATATTTTCGAGCAACTTCGAGGAATTTGGACAGATTCAGATCATGCTCTTGTTCGGTTGTGCCGCAAATCACTAGATTATCCACGTAGACGAATGTACCAGACAGCTTCTGGCTTTCGATGATGCTATCAACAGTACGCTGGAAGCAAACCACTCCGCTTGTGACGCCGAAAGGAATACGACAGAATTGATACAGCGTACCACAAGCTTCAGAAGCGGTATATATCTTCTCATCTGCACGAATAGGGATCTAATGATAAGCACGTGTCAGATCAAGCGTGCTGTAGACTCCATATCTAGAGATTTTCCAGATCAAGTCGTCAGTCCGTCGGAATGGATGTGCATCGAGGAAGGTGTGTTGATCGATGGTTTGACTATAATCGATTAACGTATGGCGTTTGTGGCGATCATTGGGGGTTACTAAAACCTGTGCTCTTCACGGGGAATTAGACGGTTCGATGATTCCAGACTGCAACAGCCGTCCGAGTTCAGATTTGATAACGTCTATGTCTTGCACTGAATGACGTCTTGACTTTATGGCGATTGGTTTGCAGTTCGGTGCTAAATGCTGAAAGAGAGGTTGCGGGTTAACGTGGGCAGCGAGAAGACCACAGAGAGTTAAGGGAGGCTTGCTTCCAAAAAAGGAATCTCGACGGATTTGTGTAATTTAAGAAAATCATGACCAAGGAGTACGTCCTTACACAAGTCGGGGAGAACAAAGAGTTTAATATGGCCGTAACGATGATCTTTATACTGGATAGAAGAGTGAAGGTGACCACAGGAAAGACTAAAAAAAGGTGTAGAAGCCATTGTGACTCGTTTCTGTGGGGGAATGACTGGCCAACGGTGTTTATCAACAACAGATTTAGAGATGTAACTCAGCGAAATGACTGTGTCAATAAGAGCATGTACTGGGATGTTATTGTTTTTTGTTAATTACAGCATTAGAGAGACAGGTTGGAACAGTAGCGATGGTGACAACAGATAAGAGCGAATTGGTAGTCGCGGGAACAAATCGCCGGGATACTGTTATCGCTTGAGACGAAGATCGACATACTCGCTGAGAGTGTCCTTTTTTACCACAAGATTTACACAGAGCTTCTCGGGCTGGACAATGTATTCTAAGGTGTTTATCGAGACCACAAAAATAACAGGAAATTGCTGTTGTGAGAACAGGATTCTCGGCTGAAACAGAGTTAACCTGCAGGTCGGAAGATGTGTTTTTGTCAGGTAGGGAATACGAAGATGAGTCAACAGCATATACCATGGATTGCTTTTGAGCTAATTCTAATTGTCTTGCAATATCGTAAGTAGTTTTGAGGTCTAAATTTTTCTCTTCCAACAGTCTCTGACGGATGTGATTCGACGACAGTCCACGAATAAACGCATCGCGAATAAATTCCTCACGATATTGCTCAGCACTGACAGATTTGAAATCACAGTCGGCAGAAAGAGCTTTCAGATTCTGAAGAAACTGATCGAGAGACTGACTATGTTCTTTTCCTGTAGTTGACAGTACATGTCGAGCGAAGATAGCATTTTTTGGTTGTATGCATAAACTTTCCAGAGTATTTATAGCCTTGTTGTAATCTTGTCAATCTGCAGTATGTCTGTAGATAGATGGAGCGATAAGTTTCATCAGGGTGGCTAGTTTGTCAATGTGAGGTGAATCAACAGCAGTGAGAAAGTTGTCAAAGGTTTCTTACCAACTAATCCAGTTGTCCGAAGCGTCCGACGGGTGAGGATCAACGTCGAAACGATCAGGTCGGAGTATACGTTCCATATTCAAACTGATTAAATTGCAACGAGCGATTACAAACAAACACGCACAGGCGAAAGAAATGTATGGAACGGAATGGCCGTTTATGGACTTTAATCAATTTGGAATCGGATCATACACCTGAAATGGAATCAGAAAAATAGTAGAAAAAATGTGAACGAAACATGGGATGAAACGAAAATATTTAGTTCACCATAGGCAGCCAAAAATAAAACTGATGGAAATATATCAGTGATGCGAAAGCCGTATGGTAAGGGTGAACGAAGAGCACCCAAAATGAATAAACGGACTGGACGGAAGTGTTTCTTGATAAGAATTAAAAACTCATGGATAGTTTCATGTTTGCCCCGTTGTTTTTCACTCGGTGACAGTTAAAATTCCTACCGCCAAATTGACTAACACCGACAGTTGTTTCTTTTCAGAATTGAATCGGTTAGATGTCAACCGCACGATCAGGACAAAGTTACCTTCTTGGATACAATAGTTTACAGCTTCTGGGGTAAGTGCCATGGGGAATTCTCACCCATTTCAAAGTTGGTGTTATCTGCTCTATACCTATGTGTCGGAGGCACTGGTATCCGGCAGCTGGCTCCAGTGTGGACCTCACGTCGAATTTCTTTTGAGGATTTTTCAGACGTTAGCTTTGCTGGAAGTAAGCCAATCAGAACGCTGAGACTACCTTTGTACTGTAGGTGATCCATGCTGTTCTGGGACTTGTCCGATCGTCTCCTTTCACTACGGCGGTACAAATAAGCTCCAGATTGTTCGTAGTTTGGGGTGTATTGTATTTACTACCTGAAGTAAATTTTAGCCGAATTTGTTAAACCTACTTTCAGGTCAAGAAACAATCCATTGGAGTGCCCCTGATACTAATTGCTTGGTGCCTTGCCGAAATTATCCGGTATATTTTCTATGCACTCAATATTTGCAATATTTCATCCTCTCCTATTACTTGGCTGAGGTAAGACCGCTGACAAAAAAACCAACATTCAGGTACTCATCTTTTTTACTACTTTATCCAATTGGTATTACGGTGAGTGTATCTGTTCGTGTTCATGATGTTTCTCGTATTAGGGTGAGCTGGTCTTGATGTGTGGTGCTGTTCAAGCTCTCAAAGGAACTGACAAATACTCCTTCGCAATGCCAAATATGCTGAACTGCAGTTTTGATTATCGGCTTAGCATTCTTGCCATAATGGCTTTGTACGTCCCAGGTAAGAACATGAACATTTCTAATCTGACCACATCTAAATCTCTAGGCGCACCCAAACTGTACATGTACATGTTGTCCCAGAGGCGGAAAGTTTTCAAAACAAAAATACAGTGATTAATATGACAATTATTTTGATAAAATAGAACGTTTTTAAATAGAACGTGGACTTTTATTTCCTAGTAAGCGCTGTTCATTGTGATAACACCGGTTTTTTGTAAATATTGACGTAATTGGGTCTGGGGTAGTGTTAACATAACGCAAGCTTTAGTGTTCACCAGGATGTTTATACTAAGAAATCAGTGAGTCGGGGGGGGGGGGGGGGGGGCAAATCTTAGCTGACCTAAACGAATCGTCCGCTCATTTTGCGAGAATGACCATTTTAATCAATGCGCAGTGAAATTGCATCACGAGGAAGTGGACTCTGTTGCTTTTAATATACGGACTATTTCGTTTGAATGTGGACTGAAACCATAGGAGGTAGGTAGGAAAATCTATGATTTACTGGTGAAAATGGACAGAATGGCAGATATATTCTGCAAATGATTGGTGCTTAGGCTTTAACAAAAGTAACCTATCCACACAATGGTACAAACGTCAACAGTCTTAAGCATAGGCAGTGTGAAGTGCTGCCGTGCGACAGCGTTGGTCCGGCACTAAACTTTATCTGAGTTTATTTTAGTTACTACAGCAGTTGCATTTAACCCGGTGGTCGCTACCGGATAAAGCTTCTCCAGGGCCACAAGCGACGCGTGGCGTCAAGAAGACTTCCATTTGTCCATTAAGGTTCGGGTGTACAGTGTTCACCGGAAACGGGTCCACCCCAGGAGAGTTAGACCTCTGTATATGCTACTGAAAACGATAGCAGTAGCCGGACTTTGACGTCCGGCGAAAAAGTGCCCTGCATTGTCCGCTTGAATTGATGATGGATACCCAGATTTACTAACTAAAACTCCAAAAATGGTACATTTCTGTTTGATGTGATCGCACAAAGCTACTGACGCGCTCCTACCGCACTGTTAGTGAAATGTCAACCAATATGGACGCGCCTGCTGCTAATAAACTGGGCATGTTGGTCAATTTTAAAACGCTTGAGTGGAAAATCCGAGCAAAATAACAACTCAAGTAATACTCGCTCGACACTAAGTCATCCATTGGCACAATATTTATCGTCAACATGTTCCTGGTTCAATCATGTATATCCACATTGGTCTCCTGAGTCTGCGTGTACTTAGTGGATCTTATTTCATTGTAACAACCACTAACAATTCGTTGATTGCGGTGGTTCACTGATTCCTACTTCTCAGCAGCAACCTAACTTGAATATCAAGACAATCAACAAGATTAAAAATTTGGGGGAAGAACTATAAATAATATCATTTCGGATGTTAAGCTGTGTAACTACATGTGTCACTTTTCATTTTACGTAGTCATATCTTCCGGTATATGACCACTGATTGCATCGATCTCGTGGTCGTGTAACCCACTGTGGAAACCCGATATGCTCTAGATGGTCAGGTGTATTGGTTCGACTTTTAACACCTTCCATGTTACGGAGTGATCACTTAATGGCGTTTATCCTGTTGAGTTTAA
The DNA here is from genome assembly GCA_948099385.1 of Fasciola hepatica. NCBI lineage: Eukaryota > Metazoa > Platyhelminthes > Trematoda > Plagiorchiida > Fasciolidae > Fasciola > Fasciola hepatica. Next base: position 3,176,512 of record CANUEZ040000117.1, read on the forward strand.
TGTAGTCTCTGAAAAGTGATATTACTAATTTGCCAAACCGCCCACCAATCGGACTACGGGTTAAATCTCTAGTGTTGGATCTCATGACTGTGATCATTGAATGCAAAAGGCTTTATCAAGCTGTCAGAGAGAGATGGATGAAAATCACTTTAGTTTGTTCTGGTGGAATATATAGTAGGTGCATGATCATTTGCTTGTGTAGTGCAACTTTGGACATACTTCGTGTGGCCTCATAATCGAGCAGTTCTCCGATCGTTTTGGAAAATCTTGGACAAATCGGCAAATATTATTTGACTTCACTGTTCCTCCATCATTTTTGCCGGCTTTCCAGTGAAGAACTTTCACTTTCAAAAGGTTCATTTAGGTTATACCACGATCCAATGGTATCGCCCGCCCTAAATTAATCAGTTTCATAACAGGGAAACACTTTGCTCTGCGTAACCCATCTTGAAGTAACACCACAGTTTGATTTAACTCGAGGAAATTGAAAAGTGGCAATCTATTTCTATTAGAAACAGACAGTTCTAGTGAACCGCGTGGTCACATACATTTCCTAAAGACAACGCCATTTTGTTTCTTTAATTTGACCATATCGGTAACAGTACGGGTTATAGAAACACATGGAATACGTTTGGTAATAAGGACACTGATCAGGAGTTGAAAGACATTGTCGAAAGAGCTACTGCCCACACTCATTCATCTCAATATATTGGTATTCCTGCCTATGTAATGCTAGATCAGCCAGAGACAAAACTGCTTTAACAGTGAGATCACTGGAAAGTGCAGCCGCAGATCAGGTGTGAGACAATCAGCCCACAGTTTGTTATCAGTTTTGATCATACACGATATTGCTTTTATCTTTTCAATTTATTTTATTTACTTCCTTTTATTTTGTAATAACAGTACAATATTTCGGGAAGGGAGTCGCGACCAATTATAGGCTGCCAAATGGGGAAACTGACCGGCGGCTGTTTCATCAGCACCTACATACAAACTTGGAGCTACAAAAACGGTCAGCACAAGGTGCACCTATATATTCGCCATAACGGCGGGATTACGTTGCAGCTGTCATGACATACACCCGTTTGTCGGTCTATAGTCGATCACTAGGAATGGACATCACTTCTATCTCAATCTCCTCCACCGGAGCTATCATTTTCCCGTGCAAATTCGAAGCGGTACTTCTGGATAAATTCCCCACGGACTACCATTCTGCTTGTGTTCGTCAGCCTTCAATCATGGAGTTCATTAAGTGGTAATCAAAACCAACGGTGGTTATCGTGGGGCTCGTACATGACACGACCTGGAAGCACCAATTCTAATTACGTGCATGCGTTCATTCCGCTGCTCCAAACGGGAGGGGGAAGTGTGCCCTTCTCTAACCGATACACCCAAACCAGTATTGACGGATTTCCTAAGACCCCTCCAATATCGGCGAATCACAACACAACACACTTCTTGTTTCCACCGTTCATCTAACGACACCGTCCACGGTAGCAATGCAGTCGCGTTATTCAATGTTAGGTCATCACACCCGTTCACGTTTAAGCGTCAAATGGTTTTCTTGGGCATACATAATCGTGCGGTCCGGTGCATTAAAGTCCTCGAATGACTGGCTTCATCCGACTGGCGCTGAGGTTACCTTACCATTGTGTGTTGTAGTTCACGCACACGAGCATACATGAACCCACAAACACGCATAACCCATTACATCTGCCTCAACCATCTCTTTCGCCTGTCAGTCGGTATCGGTAGTTCTCAAAATCGATGAATCAACCACAGACATTATTTTGTTTCCTCAAAATTTGCTGACGGAGTTTATTGAGTGTTAGTCACAATGAACTGCGGCTATCGAAGTGCGTTCAAATGACCTTTTTAGCTCCACTGATCCGGCCCTAGGCGTTCTTTCCTCAGTTACGCAGTCAACTCAGTGCACACATTGCGCCTTAGAGAAGCGAACGAACAACCGTTTGATTGGTCCTTCGCAAAAGCCGTTTTCAGCTCAGCCGTGATAAAGATTATCATGGGGATTGTAAGTCATGTTTGATCCAGACCTCTTTAACACCAAAATGTGCGCACACATTTTCTGGTGTTAGTACGTATTTGGCGTGAAATTTGGTAGTTTAAACTGGAATTCGACCGAACTGAGGTCGTCGCGAATGTTTTCAACAGACTGTACAATGCGGCAGTTAAATCGTCCTTCGAAGTGACTTACTTTCAAATTGATGCTGCTGCGGGTTCGCAGCGAAACCAGAGCACAGAAGTGATTGCTTAATGATAGGATAAACAACTAGATTGATCGAGCATCGAAACATCACGCGATACGATGGCGAATTAGTTACACCCTTAATCAGAAGCTGCTAGTGATTTCAAAGCTGGCTAGATCCGTCTGGGAAAGTCTAAGTGGCACTTGTCGCATACCCATAGGACGCTTTCGTAGGTCACTTCAGGAGCGAAGGTGGATGGTAAAAGTGCTTGGATGTAGGTTTGATTGGCACTACTTCCAGTGCGAGTTCATGATAAACTGAAGCTTGCTTCTCATTGCCTACGAACATCAGTCTGACAACGTTATTTTATGGATAAACCCGCGCGGTAGTATAGTATGGTCGAGCAATGAAAGCATAACGCGCCCACGCAAGGTACGCTCAAACTCCAATATTCGTCATGGGGAGGATGTTTTCTTGACATAAGTTCGGTTCAACCTAACCGTTTTCTTTGAACGTTTACACTGATGACCTCTGGTTGGTCGAACGTCAAACAATCTCAGTAAAGTATTTCGGGTGCAACACATCACTTACGTATTATTCCAAAAAAAAACAACTGGCTTGAAACCAAGCAAGGTGCCAACGCAACAGCGACAACAGCAAAAAATGGGGGGGGGGGAGTATAACAAGCAGTTAGTAAAAAACGCTTCTTTTTGCTTTCACTGTACTTTTCTGTCATCGTGTTTATGGGGCACAGGATTTCAACAGCTGGACAGTACAGCATTCGCGCCACTGACTTCTATTCTGAGCATTGTCCTTCAACGTCTTTAGCCAGTCCTCGTTTCTTGGACTCCCATCGAACCTTATGCCGATGCTAGCTTTCTTAGACCCCTACGCAACTTCGCTTCTTCCAGCCCTGCCCAGCACGTGCAAAATAGCACGGAAAAGTGAACGGTGGGCAGGCATACACAAACCATCACCGGACCGTCGCAAGCAGCGTAGAGCGGTCACCTGGGTTAGGGGGCAGCTATCCGCGCCCAACACACGACGACGCACCTCGCCATTTTTTTTGCGCGATGTTCTTACCAGACACGAGCAATACTTCAGAGACGTCGGTGCTCAAACACGCAGAGGCGCCGAGCACTGGACACGAACTGGTCAGGTCTCGCGACCATAACGCAAAACAACACTAACCGCAGCGTTATACATCCGCCCCTCGTAAAGAAGCAAGATGCCGCATGTCGGCGAAAGCTGCTTTAGCTCTCACTATTTGTGAACTGTTCTGGGAACCCCCTCCAGCGGTAATCAGGCTCCCGACTAAACTTGGATAAGTGTATTATTGACATTGAGCTTCTTCCCTCACGATGAATGTTAACAATTTCCTCCGTTTAGAAGCATCGTTTCTACTAAAATAGCTCATCATGCAATTATTGTTAAACTGTGTTACCATGCGCATGACGACACCAGACTAATCTTGTTTACGGGTGTTGGCCACTAACATTTCTGTTTGTAGTGCAGAAGCTCGACCTCTTGAATTAGCACTGTTTGCCAAACCAACGGCTGTTGTCTTCATCGTATCCTTACATCTGTTTGCTCATTCGAAATTTCACCCAATCTGGACTAATGGATTCGACTACACAGCTGTGCTGTTGCTCTCGACGATGCGGTCTGTTTATTCACAAACCACGCATCGAACTAGTGTGCCGCATTTCACCACGATGAGACCGCACTTCGATAGCGTGGTATCGCTCGCGTGCCTGCACAACCATAAAAACTGAGCAGATTAAGCCTACTGAAGCGGAAGTTTAGTGGTGCCCAGCAGATGAATGAGTACAAGTCGGAGGAAGTTCTGTTCCGCAGAACCGCCTAACTTTTACTACACACTTGTGCACGGGCATGGGTAACAACCCATCTTCAGTGATCAACGGTTGTCAGCTACTAAACACAAACAACTAACCGGTCACGTACGCATTAATGTTTCCTCGCCGGTGGGATTCATTTTGTCTGTCGCAGACAGCTTTCGAAACAGTCACCTCTCGTTCAGCACACGGTCCTCGTTTGATTGGTCCAACCAGCCGCTACAATCTCCACTGCAGTATTGTCAGATATATCGGCATTGAGATATCAACTTTCTCATTTCGGACCAGAGATTTATGCGTCACATCAAATGTACCTTAGGCTAACAGGATATTCGTTGACTAATGAAGTAGCCCATATGGTATAAAAGGCCTCATAATCAACCTGAGGTTGTGAGTTCACACCGTGCCACTTTCAGTGGTGAGCAGCAGTTTTTTGGTTGCCACTTCGCGTTATCGAAACACAAAGTGCAACCAAGTGAACCATTAAATTGTTTTTATACCGTTGATCGCGACAGTCGGGGTCCCCTTCCATCCACCTAGTGACTCTCGCAGACCACGGTCGGAAAATCTGGTCTGTTCTACACGAAAAAGTACACCGGCTAGAGTTTCTGTATCATCTGTTACTTAACGAACCGTCTACATGACCCGTAGGACGATACACTCCGAGTTCATCACACGGAACTTCCAATGCATGTCTTAAACAACGAGGCCTAGTTAGTTCTGTCGATCGACATCTACTTTGTAACACTAATGATCCGGTATTCTCACCATAACCGAGAACCAATTTTAACGTTGACGTTGATCACTCGGCCCGCCGACAAGTCGGTCAATGTGACATTATGCAGCTCAACACTCCAAGTTATCTCATTCCTAGTACTACAATGGGTCCTTGGGACTACGGGGCCATTCTTTTCAATTAAACTGGGGATTGGTCAGCATCCGTCAGTTATCAGAGGGCCCTGGAGACAAATTTTCTTTTCTAGTAGCAAAGAATCAGTGTCAAAGGTTGGCTGACATGTGGGTTCAACGATCAATCACGACGAACAACTAAATGTATTCTCCCATCTCCTGGTCTGTGCGACGGAAGTAAAATTTTAATATTTCACCGTTTGAAGACGAATTCACCTTTGACGTCAGCAGCATGGCATTGTTTCCGGATGACAGGACAAAATTTCCTTGGAAGTACACGAATCCATCTTGTCGATTACTAGACAATTACACCCGAGCAGGTGGTCAAACGACGGAATGAGTGTTGTCGCGTTTGGCTTTTGCCGACCCGTCATATGTGGCGTGGGTGTGACCTCAGGCTTTCTGTCACGGTGGCGGTTAGATCTGTTCTTTTATGCGGCTCAGAAACAAAAACGTTAAGGGTAAAAGATAGGCGGAGGCTGTCGGAGCATCGATTGCCTCGTAGTACTTCTCGAATCTGGTGGGAACATCGTATTAACAACGCTAATTTCGGACGAAGGGTGTTGGGAACCAGAGGACAGTTGCTGGAACAAGCACTGAATCTAAGCAGGTTAATATAGCTGATACTTGTGTTGCGCATGCCCACCGATAGATTTCCTCCGTGTAGAGGAAATCCTTGACCGATGAACTTGGTCAAGTTGGGCGTGAGAGACTTCCGGATTGGGATCCACGAGATCCGCCTATCAGATGGTTTGAAACATCAGGTAAGATGGCTAGGTGTGACGCAGCAGAATGCAGTTTCCTTATCTTTATGATTTCCGCTAATTATTTTGTTTTAGGCTGTTTCTAACTTCATGCTTTTATTCATATTACCCTCAACTGGACGATGCTACAGGGGAGCAACCAAAAACAGAGGAATAAGTGCGAAGTTGGTGACTGGCTAAACTGAAGTGAAGTGCTTCATCTAAGATGGTTAGGACGTGTGGTGCGTGTCCACCGATAGGATTCCTCGGCGCGCACTGTTCACTAAGACGGGTAACGGTTGCAAGATGAGTGAGGATGAGCAGTCTGTGACGTGGAAGAAAGGTGCGAAAAACCTAACCTGTGCACTTGGCCGTTTAGAGCGTGTTAGACTTCCCGGGCGGTGTCTAAGAGACCCTTCCATTTAGTGGTTATATACGTTAGAGGGAATGGCTAGGTGTCGTGATCAGTGGCGCCCTTGTATCTACAAACTTTCCTTGTCGATTTGATATTAATAGTTGTAGTTCTTTTATCGCTCTAGTCATCATTTCCACAGAGACTGTCGCCGGGAAATAGCAATCAAAGCCAACGCACCCGGCGCAAAGCTAATGGTTGTCTGAACTGAAGTGCAACCCAGATGTCTGAATACAGCCGCTTGTGTGTACCAGGTATTCAGAGATCAAAGCCAGGATTTCTGACGAAATGGTTTACAAAGAAGAAATTGAACAGTAATGAAGATAGTTCAGTTCGAAAAACCATTAACAATGGGTGTACCGACTCATGTTGCTATCTCTCAGTGAGTTGAAGGCTGTGAAAAAAGTCAGAAAATAATAATATCAGTGAGAAAAACAAATGCGTAAGTACTAAATGACCAATGGCCGTAACATCTAGTCGTATCATCCAATGTATTTAACCACTGAGTAGGTGGGTCTCTTGGACAACAACAAAAAACGAGAAAATGGTGTTTATTACAACATAACATGGGTTCACATAAAATGCGGTAAGTAGTTTGAGTTAGGGGATGCAAAGAATGTTAGTTAGTATTCAGTCCCAACGCGTGTTCCAAGTCCTGCCGCCTTTGAGAAATCTGAAAACAACAATATCCGGAAAAATAAAATTTTCAGACTGTTTATCTATCTTAGATACAGTTAGATAATAAGAACTGATAAACGGGAGAAAATTCGATCAATGTGCCTCATAGGAATACTGGAAGAATCATCTGGTTTCCTCGGTCTCCTAACTGTCCAGTTCCTTCCAACTACCAGCCTTGTACGGTTCGGGTTTTGATTGCTATCCTGCAGCATCGTCCAGGAGCGAGCAAAACGAATAGGAGCTAACGGAGCAAATAAATAAAAACAAAATTACCAACTGAAAGTGATCTGAGGGGAGGAAGAGTTCGAATGCAACAACGTCGTTGACCGCGGCTCCTAGCCACTTCACCTAATGTCTCAAACCGTCCAGCGGTTGATTCTCGTGGACCCCAACCCAGTGGCCTAACGGACAAGTCCATTGGTTAGGGTTCTCATACCTTTCTGTGGTTTCACGGACCGACATCACTGGCCTCAGAGAACAATGTACATCAACAGAGCCTATGCGTGGGCATGCGCAACATCTGCATATCTGACTACTTTCACAGAAAAATTCGGTGTCAGCAACAACCGAATCTCACGTTGCAAACTCATTTCTTTGGGAGTCAGTTTCGTTAGCTGCTATTTTCATGATACATCCACTACCACAACAATGATGCATCTTCGTTTGAGCGTACAGCAGCTATACACGTATTTAACACAAGCCCATCGGAGATATACGGTAAGTAGGCCTAGTAACTATACGCATCAATGTACCATTGAACAACCGGATGATTTTTCAACCAGGAGTGACTAAAATATCTCTAAAAATCGCATTATGGGGATGGGGAATGTTTGGACGAACCCGGTTATAGAAGTACCGCATCACGGCCTCATCTGTCCATTGAGCTTGATAAAATTCCGCACGTCGTTCCTCCTCCGGGTGACCAGGCGTAGCGTCTGTCATGACCCAATAATCTCGACACTGACTAGCGAGCCAACGGGAAATGAAAGCCTGCGGATCGCGGCTAAATTCCAGATAGAACTCCCGATGCACCTTCATTTGGTTTATTTGTTCTACGAGTTCGTGGATCTATGATAAGAAAAGAACAAGTTAGAGATTGGCATGAAACAGGACCGCTCATCTGGGGGCTGCTTTATTGGATAATGAAAAATCCAGCAGGTTAGTTATTTATATACCAACTGAAACCGACGGCTTTCACAATTGGAAAGCTTCAGTACTTTTCAAATCTATCAAACCGAAATTCATGGATTAAGAAGTCAAAATCACATCTAGGAACAAGTGAAGTTCACAAAAGTGGTGGAGAAGACGACTCGTGACGGTTACCAGCACCCTCATGCCCATGACGACCGTCCAGGCGTCACTGGGTATATGGAAAGCGCGTTTGACTTTGTCAATATTAATTTGTGGCCCCTAATTATCGGTAGAAGAACACATTTAGACTAGGTCCTACTACTGCGCGCAGAAGGCCTGCGAAGGTTGTCAGTGTTTGAAGACTGTTGCTTTTGCAACAACACTCGAGGTTCAGAACGAGATAGCATTCATCTTTTCAGACTCAAAATCTTGGCACACTACTTTGACTGGGATGAGTTAAGCCTAGCCCTAGATAGACATCCTTCGTGTGCAAAACTCGTTGAGACGGGTAGTAGTCAAAAATGTGCAATACTCGTCAGTCCATGACATGCAGAAATAAACTAGACCTTCAACGACGGCAAATAGCCACGTAAGACGCACGGAGCTTCATGGATGAGATCCACTTCATGGCTGATGATCCAGTACGAGAACGTGACAGCTGTGCAGTGTTTCCATTTTATTTTTATCGGTGAACTGGGTTTTGAAACTGTTGGATTAATCATTTCATGAACAACTTAAGTTTCTTACTACTCAAATTATTCCCGTAAACTATTCTGTCTTTAATTACTTCAAGTGATTCGCCTCGCTTTTAGTGGCATTCTTGTTGTTCTATTGATTTTATTGAAAGAAAGTAAATGAAATTACCGTGCTTGGTAAGAGCGGTTGCTGATTGTCTAAACAGCTATACCTAATCTCTCACAACACTCTGGTAGACAGTCCAGCAATGGTGTTACTCCAACAAACAACAACATTCAACTTTCCAAAGACGTGCTAGATGATGACCAAATACAAACGAGGTGATGTCTCACTTCTCAACCAACATAAACAGTATTGTTCGATTTTTTCACTCTACAGAATAGGAATTCTGCAAGTTAGAAAGTGTGCGATTATGGCAATCTAGCAGTCATCACGCTGTGAATAGGAGGAGTATTTAGTGTGATACATTTGCAATCACAAATATCGGTTCGACACGCCAGATGCATTTGAGAAACACCGACAAGTTCACAGTAACACCAGAGGTAGCCCGTGTCGGTTACATCTGCCGACAGCGATCTAAACTTTAGGCATGAAAATACCTTACCTTGCTGTCGATGGCAGTCAGTTCCTGATTTGCGTGCGTATTCGACAAATAATTGTGCACCATAGTTTTGTACACGTCATCCTGTGGGCAATAAGTTAGGCAGAAAGCGGAGGGAGAGACAAGGGACATTGGTTCAAATAGAACAGTAATGTGTTGAGAAATATATAGTGAGTTAGAAAAGTCGATACTGATTGTTCTGTCGTAGCTCGGGGTTACCAGAATGATGTCGGAGAACAAACTAAAACCAACCACGTTATCAAGGTCAATGACTGCGTTCAAAGACTCACTGTTTCGGAGGATGTACCTCTCCCTTGATTTGAATTTATTGATGCTAACACGGACATTATGTTGATATAACGCTGCTTCGCTGTCGCGTCTCCGCCACAACCAGTCCTTTTGGTGGTAGACAATAATCCACTGTCATCGAGCTCAGGTTGTCGGTTATCCCTAATAGTGCAATGGGCCTTTTTGGCGATGAGGGATGCCCCTTCCACCGCACTCATGCGCAAGTATGTATTGAAAAGCCCGTCGACTAATTTGATATTTCCACAATTTATAAACTAAATTTTAATATTTTTTCCGTGCCAACGTAGTTTTACTGTTGCAATTCGAAGTTCTTGATTGGTCGGTTCCATTTTTCCCCAAGATTATCCAAGTCAACTAGATGGGCGGTAGAGTTGATGACTCATTTATCTTGAACTGGTTGTTCGCTAATGTACCGGTGGTTGTGCTGTGTCTGGTTGCTCTACCTAGCAAGCAAGTGGGCTATCCTTGGCAGAAACCGCGCCAGGTCCAAATTGTTGTGTCACTGCGTGATCATCATCATCGCACAGCACTAAACAGCATGGCGAGCCCCACTGACCACTACCTTCCTCACCATGTCCCACGTGAAAACAGAAAGAATGAATATGCAGGGTGGGGAAGTATCGGAATTACAGGGATGGGAAAAGGAAAGAACGCTCTGGTAGCCAACACACGGTATACACAGTCTATCTGCACAAACCCACGATGATTCTTGTGGAAACATCGGATGAGCAATGAGGTTCATCGCCTTATGTTCGGTGCTGATAGTCACATTCTGATCGAGATAATCGCCGTACATTGTCTCCGACGGCTCGGGCATAATTTGAGTACGCTTGCCCATCGTTTGCTGTTTCGTGCTCTTTTTGCACCTGCTGGGCAAGGCTGGAAGCGGCGCGGCGATCAGCCTATGATTTGGCATCCTCCATCCCCTTGGTCTACATCATTTACTCACCTCTCACCTGTGGCTCCCCGGAGCTGAAATATGCATCAGCTGCCACACCCCAGCGAACCTTCTGCCTTCTGCACATCAAACAGTAATAACGTAGCTTGGATGAAAGAAGACTTACCAGTTCTACTTCAATATCATAATAGGCAGTTTTCGGTGCATCACCCTCGACCGTGATCACGTGATTAATCACGATTGGATCTGGAGGTTGTTGTAGGGGACCGAGACGACTGGGAACTTCAGCAAACCGCATCCGAGAGCAGCCAAACACCTGCTCCAGATAGGGGTCGCAGTTGATGAAGTCTTTCTCATTTGGATCTTGTAATCTACCATTGGAAGCAAGAACGGCTCAAAAACGACAGTTGGTAGGTAACATTCCTCATAGTATGGTGAAATGCAATGATCAAAGGGATTATGCCAGTCAATTACGAGAACAGCATGTTTTTCAAGAACGTATCCACCCCCGTAGTTTTGGATTTCTATGTTTGTTACGGAAAACGATAGCACTAGTCCCATGCGGACCAAATGATGTCCCTCGAAAACACCATCAACGACACCGGGATTTGCTAATTATAGAATCAAAAGTGCTTTTTAAACCGCAGAGTGACCGTTTAAAGCTACCGACGTAATCCGGCGGCCCAGTTGGTGATATATCAACCAACCATATGTGTCATAATCCCCTCATACAGTGTTACGGAAAAGGTAGGAAGTCAATGCGTTGCGTTGTTGTCACCATGAAAAACACTCATTTATCGTCCTCCGGTCGTAACCACCCTAATTAACTAAGGATAACTGCGGATAACACCATCCTTAGCTAGTGTTTTATTCACAAGATTAGTACGGATGGACTTCTTGTCAAGGGTCTTGTTCCACCAGCGTAGATCATCACCACACAACGCTGTGGCCGTAATCAACGGAATCGACAAATCTCCTCCGCTGCAATGGAACAGACGGAGAGAGCCAATACCTTGGCCAACACGTTCTCCGAACTTAACCCACTGATTTCTCCCCTGTGGGGCTATGTGAAGCGTCGGGTGTACAACTCGAAACCCGAGAATCTCGAAGATGTAAAAACCACAGAAAAGCATCAACAGAGAGCCACATCAACGATCTGGTCAGTTCTTCAAACCAATAACTTCGTACTTCTTCATTCGGTTTTGTTTGGCTTCGTTGCAGCAACATGGAAATAAAAGTAAAATATCAGGAAGCAAGAAGAAAAAATATAGAAAAGAAACGAATGATAACCATATGGACGAGTGAAAAGTGCGTGTACACCACTGACCGCGACACCTAGCCAAGTTGCCAATCATCGAGGTGGACGAGTCTCGTCGACCCCAATCAGGGAGCCTAACACGTACTATTCAGCCAAGTACGGTGACCAAGATTTTCATACCTATTCGCCGTGTCATGGACTGATCATCTCACCTAATCGTCCAATCACTGCCAGCTCGGAGGAATAATGTACAAAAACGGACTGTACTGCTCAACAGGTTTTTTTCCTTCATTCCACAAAAATCGGCACTGCTTTTCCAAATTGGCACCATCATTCAGTCATATCAACGCAAGGTAGTTTGCTTTTTTGTACAAATCAAATCACAGGCGTCATTAACTTCGATAATAAACTTTCATGTCTACACATAAAAGTAGACAGAACGAACCTCGTTCAGCAGGAATACACGCGCCTAGTGTCCCACAAGCTTTATTGTATTTATACGGAGCTTATCTTCGTGAAGGAACTCTGGCCTGATCTGAATGACTGTAGTTCTAAGACATGTTAGCTAACGTATTCAAGCAACATATGAGCCGAACTCGCGAACCCCAACCCGGGAATCGAACACGCTCAACACAGCCAAATCCATTGTTTAAGGTATTCATAACGTCTCGTCATGAACTAATCACCTTGACCCACCTTACAGTTACTACATGCTTCAGAAGAAAAGGACGTCGATCTGAAGAAGTCTCCTTGTGCGAATGAATTCTCAATCGGAACCAAGTATAGGTTTTCCTGCCCGTGAACTCTGGGAGATCACATTCAATGTGTTACCACCACCGATTTGTTCGCCCTTGACCCAGCTGCTTGAATCAAACAAACTGAACTTGAATCCGACCCGCCTCAGCTCCCGTGTTCCAACTTGTTCTTCTACTATCTGCATGACATACCTACTAGCTCATGTCTCCGTGTCATCTATGGGCCTCTAACCCGTACCTGTGCTCCGCCCCTATGACGAGACTGCATCTTGGCGTGACGTGATGGCTTGCATGCCTCCATGACCCAAAGTGCTATGCACGATGGTTTCCTTAAGCCGGAGATTCAATCATGCCTGAAAGGTCAATGGGTAAAGGTCAGATAAAACCCAGTCTCTGAACCAGTTGATGGGCAACATTTGGTTCTAACCCCTGTGGCCCTGGAGAGGACACTCCAGCGAATAAATACGGAGAGGAACATTTAACCGGTTTAAAAACTTCCACGAGATGGACATGGAGCGTCAGTGGTCTCTCTCGAGGGTGCAGGAAGTCATCGCACTTCACTGGGCAGCTATCGTGCGCCTAAGCAGGGCAGTCCCCAGCCCGAAAGAGGCTGCCCCGTCAACGTTCCGCTTGCTCTATTGGGTGTATGGGGTTGAGGACTGAGTCCGAAAGGCTGATCGGTAACAAAGCACTAACGAAGACAAGACAACATGCTCGTGACACACCGGAAGAATTTACTTCACGGATTCTTCGGTCACGTTCCATTGCTGGGTTAATGCCTCTAAAACGATGGATATCTTCGACATCAGTTGATCTGCCGGATGCACGCAGATCCATCATTCCGGATGCTACATTCAATGAAGTGCGTAAATCTCTGAGACGCCAACTGACTAGGAACCTGAGAAATGACCGCGGGCGGCGGTGGATTGCGAAATGTAGAGAAATGGAAAAAGGTGCATCCATTGGCAATGCTCGCAACTATCACCGTTTGATTAGAGGTATCGGTCCACGGAAGCCTGGTGTGAGTGAGTTAATTAAGGAATCCGACGGCTCACTGATTCACTCTCAGGAATGTCGTCTAGACCGTTGGGCGGAGCACTTTAAGGAACAATTCTGTTGGCCAACTTCAACGGTGGACCTTCCAAATATACCTGCCACAGAAACGATGCAGGTGGATATCAGTCCTCCATCAGAGATGGAGATTATGCGCGAAATCGGTTACTTGAAAAGGTACAAAGCCACTGGACGAGATGGGTTGTCTCCATCTTTTCTCGAGGATGGAGGTGAAGGTTTGGTTTCGGAGTTAACAAAACTCCTCCGTGTTATTTGGGATAGTGAGCAGATTCCCAGGGAATGGTCTGAATCAATGATTGTGCCGATTTACAAGAAAGGTGACGGGGCCTCTTGTGAAAACCACAGAGGAATTAGTATCGCACCCAAACTGCTCACCGGTCTTATTCTCCACCGATTATACGGCGCACACGAAATGTGCACAAGTGAGAATCCACCCGGTCAGGTATGCATCGACCACATCTTTACTATTCGGCAAACCTTAGAGCACAGACACATCTTCCGTTGGCCCACGATCTTAGTGCTTCTTGATCTGAAAGCGGCGTTCGACTCAGTCGACCGCACAGTTCTCTGGCACTGCCTCTCACTGAAGGGTATGTCATAGAAGTTTATTTCTCGTTCCCAATGTTTGTATGCGAACAGCCGAAGCTGAGTTCGTGCTTACGGAGATCTTTCCCCTGAATTCATCACGCTAGGAATGGTGTTCGTTAGGGTTGCCCTCTTACGCCCTTCCTCTTTAGTTCGGTAATTGAATTGATTCTTGAGATAACCCTATCCTCGTGTGAGAATAGCGGCGTCGATCATTGCTCAGGCAGTAGACTGTCTGACTCGGAATGCGCGGACGATATTGTTTTTTAGAGTGAAGATCCAAGTACGTTGCAAGTTCGCTTAGATATCCTGAACAACAGCGTAGGAATGTTTGGGATGCGTTTTACACCTTCACAATGTAAAATGCTGCTGCAGGACTGGGTTGGCTCAATAACAAACCTTGTGTTGGCAGGGGATGCTCTAGGTGGAGTGGACAAACTTTGTTACCTGGGTATTTACATTTCACCAGGTGGACAGATATCAGATAAAGTGTCGTCACGTATACAGAAGGCACGTTTGGTTTTTTCCAACCTCCGTCATCTGTGGCATCGGTGTGATGTCCGGTTGTCAGTTAGGGGTAGAATGTACAGTGTGGTTGTTAGGTCCGTTCTTCTGTACGGTTCAGAAACATGGCCGTTGAGGGTAGAAGATAGGCAAAGACTGTCGGTGTTCGAGCATCGATGTCTCCGTAGCATTGCCCGAGTATGGCGGGAACACCGTATTAGCAATGCTGAGATCAGGCGTATGGTGTTTGGAACCAGATGTCAGTCTGTGGATCAAGTACAGGTTAGGGTGGTTGGGCCATGTGTTACGCATTTCCACCAATAGACTTCCTCGGCGTATGGTTGGAAACATTGAGTGACATGGCTAGGTTTCGTGGCCAGCGGCGTAGTTGCATTCGGACTCTTTCGTTTGATTTTTGATTTTGGGTCTTTCTCACCTTATGCTTCTATTATCTCTGCCCTGCACTGGACGATGCTTGAAGTTAGCAACCGAAACCAGAGCACAGAAGTGCGAAGTTAGTGGTTGTATAAACTGGAACTGAACTGAACCTGTGCTCGGTCCGTTGTTAATGTTACCGTGTTGTGTTGCGCCCTGTCAACCTGGTCTTGTGTTGATGACACTGACCAAGTGTTCTCACAGTGAGTGAATAGCATTCAGAGTAAACCTACGACGTGGTTGTTGTGGCCGAATAGTGAGATAAGTTACGTAATAGACGGAATACCAAGAGTTAATTGCCATGACTAATTTGAACGGGAGTCTGGACGGGGGGAATAGGTGAACAGGTGATGTGGGAACTCACTTGTGCGTCTTGATATAACTCCAAAGTGCGTAAAATATTTGCGATCGAGTGCCGGTATGCAGGGCCAGAATACGAGCCAAACGTTGATCCAACTTATATTCGGGTGGCTGATGATCTAACATCAAAATCACCGTGCATCGAACGTTGCTGTCTCCTCGACGTTTTACTTGAAAACCATCCGTCTCCGCCGTGGTGGGTGTGCGATGCCATTCGACCAAATGATTGTCCGGTCCGTACAATTCTCGATCCAATTCGATAACCAAGGATTTGAAAAAGGACGAAAATTTTCGTCGGTATTTCGGATCATTGTTACTCGGCTGACCAGGCTAGCAGAGGAGTAACCAATTACGTGTTATTCGAATATGCGCAACTGTAACGGTGAAGCATCAACGCAGTTTCAAAACAGACTGAGCGCGTTGCAGTCACTACGTTACTGGGCTTTATGCAGATCGTCGGCGTGTGTGCCATTGCCGTCATATTTTGAGATTTTTTTGTGTCTCTTATGTGGTTTATTGATAATAATAATAATAATAATAATAATAATGATCCAATCCAGGGAAGCCCGCGGCATGATCAGGAACACTGAAGTTGGAGTACCGAATCGCAGTGTTTGTATTTACGAGGAACGTGATGAAAACATTCAGCGTGTTCGCATTTTGAAAGCATGGTTTCCTTAAACTGTGGAACAACACGTGCTGAAACTGCTACTTTTGGTTATGTGACAGGTTTCCCAGTCACCAGAAACAACCGTTCAAGCATCTTCTCGGATGCTTAGAGTGGCCAGGTAGGTGCAGTATTAAAATGAGTGTGAGAATGTGCGCTTAGACAGCAAAATATAGGCCTTGTTATGAATTTATTTATTCACCAACACGCCAGTATCTACTACAGAGGCGCGATGCCAAACAAACACCAATTCAAAGAACATGGAAAAGGAGTTTTTCAGAATTTTGAACATAAACGTTCGTAACTTAACCCCCACCGACTACGACTCTGATTTATATCCGACAAGCTTTAAAACCGAGCGTGTTGAGAACCTCGAATTCCCCAGTTACACGGATCTGGGAGAACGACGGGGTGGGGGGGGGGGCGTAAGTTGGATGTCAATGCTTGGACCGACCGATGCTCCGTCATATCTGACCTCTACGCTGCTTTTTCCAGTCGACTTCAGACTCCGTGGGAAAAGCACTACGAGAGAGTCGATGCGGAGGTATACGTAGCACGTGTTCTGGCTAACGAAGCCGACGGAATGATAATTGCACACTAACTGAGTACGCAGCACGTCCGGTTCCGAGAACGCGTATGAGAACTACAGAGTTCCTGGTCCGATTTGGCCAACAAGCTCACGACAGACTCTCCAGACAACGGGGTCGAAGACAGATCTCCAGTCAATATCGGCTTTCCTAACTGGCAAGGTCTTAGAACCGTATACGGGCATTGTTAAATCGAACCGACTAACTGAGACACTTCAATTCTCCTTTTTTTAGTAATCAACATCCATAGATTATGCCATTACATCACAATATATTACGACAAGTCAAAGGGTTGAACCAATTAGATAAATGGGAAGTGACAAAATTAATAATGAAAGGGGGTGGGAGAGGGGAAGAAAACAATTGTAATCCGGGCTTAAATCAAAACCGGATGTGTATTGTTTTTCTCGTGTATTTTCAGTTTTCATCTGTTCTATGGCCTGTTGTAGGGTGGACGGAGGGCCAGGGAAGCTTAAGGGCACATACAAATTGTTTTTGAGCGCACTACTCGGACCACTACTTGCGGATGTCTTTACGGCAAAGTTAGAAAATGGCCCACTTGGATCTACAATCCAAAACTGTATTGTATACAAACGCTACGTAGATGACATTTTCTGTGTTATCAACTCATCAGAACACACAAGCCAACTGTTGGACAGCTTTAACTCAGCTCACACAAACTTACATTTCACAACAGAAACAGAGTCAGATAATACAATCGCCTTCCTTGACGTTCGGATGAACCGCCTTGAAGACGGCTCAATCAGCCGGTCGGTACATAGAAAAACAACGTGGAATGGGCAATACATTCACTTCCTCAGCTTCGTGCCTCTAAAGATTAAAAAGAACCTAATTCGATGCCTCAAAAACAGGGCAAGAAGAATATGTTCGGAGGACACCGTTGAAGAAGAGCTGCAAACGGTGCGAACAACTTTCATCCAAAACGGCTACCCGGACCGGCTAGTTGAGAAGATAATGCGAGTTAAATTGGAAACCCCAAGGAAGTTTGGGGTAGAAGGAAAGTCGATATACATCTCTTTGCCATTCAAGGGTGATACGTTGGCAGAGATTGTGCAGAGAAGATTGTCAGGGGTAGTCAGCAAAACTTTCTACGCAGCTAAGCTCCGGGTTCTGTTCGAATCCCGGCCGGTAGTGCTTTTGCGGTTGAAAGACAAAGTGCCTGATTCTGCAGCCTCATTTTGTGTTTATTCATTCACTTGTTCCTGTGGAACAACGTATATCGGCCGCACGACCAGGCGTTTGTCTGAACGCATCCGCGAACACCACCCTGCGTGGTTGAACACTGGAGCAGTTGTCACTCACTAGCGCTTTCGTTTCACACCTTGCGCAGACTAAGCACGCAGTAAACGTGGCTGAGGCCTACCGTGCGCTGTATAAGGTTCGGGGTCGGCAATCAAGACCGGCAAAGTGTCGCATGCTAGCCACAGCTGAGGCCGTCAGCATCCGTCTCCACAACCCCCCTCTATGCGCTCAAAAACAATTAGTATGTGCCTTTAAGCTTCCCTGGCCCTCCGTCCACCCTACAACAGGTCATAGAACAGATGAAAACTGAAAATACACGAGAAAAACAATACACATCCGGTTTTGATTTAAGCCCGGATTACAATTGTTTTCTTCCCCTCCCTCACCCCCTTTCATTATTAATTTTGTCACTTCCCATTTATCTAATTGGTTCAACCCTTTGACTTGTCGTAATATATTGTGATGTAATGGCATGATTATGAATCACTGAAAACGAGCTTGTTAGCCAAACTGTGTTCTCCAAATGTGTTCATTGGGAATTTTCCGACATCCATAGATTAATCGTAACAATTTTACTATACGTAAAGATATCCGGTAAACAGATACGTCGCTAGTCGTGAAGCGATTCTAACACATATCGATGCAATTTTCGATAAAATTTTGATAAGCATCTGTTCAGTTGGTTTTTCGAGCATGCCGGACGTTGGGGCCAAAAATGAATACGACTCTCAAAACAAAACAAGAAAAAACCAGTCTGGGAGCTGCATACATCCCAAGTTTACCAGAACTGAATGACTTCGTCTTCTGCTCCAGAACATTTCAGACCCACAGTACCGGCAGAATAATATCAGTGGGGTATACTATTCGTCACATCTAACACAGACAAAAACATCGAATGTGGAAGGTTCAGGTGAATAATCATGCAAAACGATTGGTTATAAATCAGCCAGATAGTCAGGGAACTCGGAGTTACTAGAATTAATTTGGCTGACAGTATCAGCAGCGCCTAACAAGCTTTTCGATTCTTTACATCAGTTATTACCAATAATCAAAAAACATTTCACAAAACACGACGTACGTATGCAAAATGTCACTCGACGCACCACGAATCATATCACACTGATTTTACCATGATGTAACATTTCCTGCAGACTAGATTACGCAACCGCGAAATTGATATTTAAATGAAGAGAACATGGTTAGCAGTTTGCTCCGGACAAACATGTCGGAGTGTAACACGCAGAGCCTCTAAATGCCCGATTACGGTCAGGGGGGATGTCTCCGGCTTCGAGATGGCTACTCATCCTGAACGCCTCTAGAAATGCTCCCAAGTGACCGTGCGTCTATCACAGCCCCTGCTGAGGAAGTCCTACTCACTGCCTCCTCGTGGTGGAGGTATTCCTGCTAAAGTGAGACGACGAAAGCGAATGCCCGGTGCTCTCTACCGGATTGACTGACTAATAGTCAGTCTAGGGGAGATGGCTAAACCCTGATTCCAAACCAAATATGGATGGCATATGAAGCGCACAAAAGTATGCTCACCGGCATCTGTGGCGGAGAGATGCACTGGGCACCCAGGATGTCTAGCCCTATCCGAAGGGCGTATGAACTGAGCAATGAGTCATTGGGTCCCAGTGGGTTACGGATCCCACGTTTCGTTCCGCTACCTTGCGGGTTAAGCTTTAAATAACTAAAGGCTCCGGTTGTGGAGCCCAAAAGAAACCAACTGCTTGGGCTTCGGTAACCTGGCAGTGTGCACCCACAAACAAATCATGAACTGGGACTATTTACTCCTTCCTCTCCGACTGTACCATGTCTGTTGGGCACACAGTGTAAAATCAGGCGGTCAGCACACATGAATATGTGCTGTACTATCAGACTTTTCGTCCCACTTTCAAGAAAATAGTGCATATGAATTTATAATAGCTATTATAACAATATTTGATCATCTGACGAAACGAAAGATCGGCTCCCAAGTGTGGCATACGTATGAATCGATAACTAAGTAGCGCGAGTGGATAGCTGAGTGCAAATTGCTAGTAAAATCGCCTAAATAACGCACCCACTTCTATGGACTTTAGCTAGAATCCAATGTTTAGTGTTATGGTTTGCAACACAAAACACTAATTGCATGCTGTTAGAGAACAAAAATGATTCAGTGGACAAGCTCTCAATTGGCGTTTAGGATCTCACTACCATTACGGAGGAATGAAATCGTTCTAGAACATAGGCGGTGCCTCTGGATGGCCGCATGCGGAGTGATCTTTCAACAGTGATCAAACTGGATGACCAGAGGGACAATTATTAGGCCGTGATGTTGAGGTACGCTAGTGGACATAATCTGCATAGAACTTCGGAGACACTTCATCTATTGGTTCTTCAGACCGTTAGTTCCAACGGAGAAGCGGAAACTGTTGACATCTATTTTTTTACTGATCGGCCCAAAAATTTCGGGACCACATCAGGTTGAAATCACGACATACGGTCTAATTCCAGTGTATACTATCGATACTATTCTCTCTCTCGCTAAACAACAGTGCCTATTGTATATTTGCGGCTACTGAGAGTATTGTCAATTGTGTAAACTGTAATTCGATCGCATGTCAGGAATTCGACCGAACTGAGGTGATTTCGAATTTTTGGGATGATGTACACCCATCCCTGAAGAGAAAGGAGAGAGAGATGTCACCGCGGTCCCACAGGCATCACAGGTTGACCAAAGCTATCCTGGCTCTCGCTATTCGTGATTTGATCTCCTCCCCAGCACTATCTCCAGCTGTAATCAAGCTCCCGAAACACTTAAAGCTAACGACTAACTCTAGCTCTTCATCACAAAGGACGAGTGCACGCATAGGCTCCCGCCAGTCTTGTAAAAGCACTTTAAAGGCGCAAAGTGCACACAATATCTGGATAACTCAATCGCCAAGCGGTTCAGAGCTTGCTGGACTGTCTTTGCATTGTCACTCAGCACGGCGGTCATGGGCATATTCCAAGTTGAAACCTCTGTTCCCTGGAAGGAGTTCAACTCCACCGTTTAGAAAACCAGACAAGGGGTTCCGTGGACATTCCTCGATAACAAAGCTGAAGAAAAGTGGAGACAAAACAACCATCAAGTTCTCCGCTGGAGACGACAAAAGGGGACGAAATCTACCGTAGACCCTGACCAGACTTGAGGTGTGACGACATGAACCTTGGAGGAGGGGCATATACACCTCAGATATTCCCTTTCTCAACAATTCCATAGGGCAATCCTATCAACAGGATCGAAGGCCGAGCGAATGTCCAGGAACACGATGATTGGAAAGTGTGACAGTGCTGTAGCAGCTGTCGGAGGGTGAAGATTTGATCGATACATCCGTGACGGACGTGAAAACCAGGTCGTTCCTCACGATTCTGCCGTTCAAGCGTTTGGTACAACCTGCGAAGTATTACAGATGGTATCAGCTTCGACGCTATTGGGATAAGGCTTACAATCCTATGGTAAGCCCAGCTCTTTTTAAAGATGAAGACAGCATTTGATTCTTCCCACAAGGAAGTAATCTGCTCAAAATTTCAAACCTCTGAGAATAAAACGTCAAGTATTCTAACGAGCTACACTCCACCATCTCTAAAAAGAGGCGGAAGAAGGCCATCAGAGCCAGCTGTTTTGTGACGTCATAAGGCTTGGATTTCTCCATGAGTCTCCACTTCGGTGGGTGGATTTGCCGAAACAGATAACAGGACGTGCTGGAAGAGCTATTGGAGAGGCTGACATCGAGGCCAACCTTAGCTGTGTCTAAACGTGCTCAACCCAACATTTGAGACATCGCTTCTGATTGTGAATTGGCGAGCTATCAGCTTCACAGATCTTTCCGCTTATAACTAGTGGCTCCCTACCAGTGAATTGAATAAGATAGAACAGCATGAGGGGACTTCCGATTAGGAAGCACGTTCCACCTCTGATGCACGTTGCAAACACCAGATTTCGCGGTCTGTACAAAGACCTGCGTTAAGTGCACCTCTCGTTACGAGTCGTGCTTCACTATGCTCGCTCGCAGACGGGATCGACTGGCATGCGTCGAGAAGGCGCAGAGATCTAACAGAAATTCAGTCTTAAGGCACGATATGACAGGCTACAACGCACTGAGTCAGCGGAATACAAAGCGTTCGTAATAAGCACCCAATGCTCATAAAACTGTAACAAGTTTTTAAAAATGCTCAGTGTGGTCAAGCGGTACCTGCATCAATTTTCGACACCATACTTTGCCTACTGTAGAATCATCCGCAGATAGTTTGACCGCTTGAAACAAACAGACAATGAGAGAACGCAAACTGATGCAAATACTGGCATGGTGTATCTGGAGTACAAACAGCGAATAGCGTGCATTGTGAAAAATCCCAAAGGCCTATCACCCAGCTGATACCAGCGTTGCCACAGTGAAGACTTGAATAAATGAAAAGTAGCAAAAATGGCAAAAAGATAACGGTCCCAAAACCCAGCAAATTCAGGAAGCCCGAACAGGAACACGAACTAAGTATGTGGGCCTGTGAGTAGCACGCGACAGTCGTTAGACTATCAAAGGCGGCTTCTTATAGCTTGCTTTATGCCAACCTTAAGTGATATACAGTAACACCCGTCTACCACTGGCTCTGAACCTCAATCAATCGCTATCATCACCACAGTGATCGGCACCGATGATGCACGTCATCTCATTATGTAGGCGGACGTCCGCATTTCAGTCAAAAAAGATTTACAATAAGCACTCCAGAGAATTGAGGAAATAAAATGTTTACACGTAAAAGATTGCCAGGAAATTCAGCTGAGACGCGCTCGGCTAGTGAGGATTGGGGCCAGATAATGAACAACAGTTTTTGTAGACGTTATCACCGTAGGGTTTGGGTCGAAAAGAGGGACGCGTGGAGGCGCGAGCGTTACATTCGCGTAGATCAGCGTAAAGAGTGAGCGCTATCTGCACGAATTTTGTACGTGAAATTTTCAGGTGCAGTCAGGCGCAATTCGCCCAGCTTGGCAGATGGTTCATTTAATTATACGAAAAATAGCCGACTGATGATCGACAGTCCTCGGCGAAAATTTTTAAAATCTTTCTTCAACAGACCAGCAAAAAAAAACTGCGGAATGGCACAGAACAGGAAAAACACTCATAAACGAAAAGAGAAATAGTACTCCGTTTAACGTTAAAATATCCTAGCTCTAGTATTTGGTAAGGTAGTCTGCGTAGTTTCTTAACACAGTTCACAATGTGAGACGATCACCTCAAATTTGTACCGACGGGGATTCCTAAATATTTGACAGAACCTACTCTAACTGGTGGTTTTGCGGAAATAATAGATGGGTCACAAGGATGAGTTGATCCAGGGGGTAACTATGCGTTTAAAACACTTGGACAAATATGCGGTTCAACCGGGTCGAACAGTGAGATTATAAATATAAGACAGACTTTCGGAAAAGTAGCTGAAATGGCCTGACAGCATACTTAACTGTCCCGGGGGGCTGGTTTGTAGGGCACTAATGTAAGTGGAAAGCAAATAGGGAGAAGATTAGCACCACGAAGCACAAGCGAATTATCCACTAAAGGTTTGAATGTCTTCTAACCCAGCGGTGCATACTGAGTTCTGCTGGCAAAAAAATCAGACAACCATGCCTATGAAGGTATGGGATAACTGATGGCTTTCAGTTTGCGGAGAGACCGCGGAACAGAATCAAAAACAGACAAGAAGTCTATGAAAGCACATAGCACAGACTTAGTTGATGCGTTCAATGATTTGGTTGCATGATAGAACAGAGGAGCGATAGCGACTTCAGTGAGGCGAGGGCTATACTGATTTCATAATTTGCAATGTTCAGTTGAATGGTAATACTGCATGACGAAACAATACATAAATAATCTAGACCTCCGACAACTGTAACCGAACACCACACACCTTTGTCGATTGAAACTGCAGCTAAGAGATGAGAACGAATTTGCCCCTAATAACTCATGTTCGGCGGGCTGACTCCGATAAAACTAGTGCATCCTTGACTTGACCTGTTGATGCACTGACAACGATCAAAATGGGTAACAGGGTAAAACAACGAATATAATAGAATGGATCACAGTTTTATTGTTGTATGAGTCAAAAACAATAATTGTTTGATAATTCGACTGCACGTGATGTCCATTCATTGCTGGCATTGGGTTCACTAACCTTATCCAATAATTGACCCTCTACTTTCAACTCCCATCCGGGGGCCATATCCACCATCAAATGTTGTCCATCCGGACCGACCGTTCCCGCAGACACTCCTGGTTTGAAAGTGCTGCTTAACATGACACGAAGTTTACGTTTTACCTGCCAAATAGTTAGTTCGGACAACAAATATGGATTACCTTCACAGGTCTTTTCATAGCTTCCTGTAGCGTCAGTCGTTTCCGCATCAGCACGAAATCCAACTTCTTCTCGACCTCCAGCAATTCCATATAGGACTCGGATTCAGGAATGATTTCTCGGACTGTCTTGCTAAGGAGACGATCGGCCAGACGGCGCTTTCTTTTACTGGAAAGAAATAACCGATGTTATTAGGTTATAAAGAAAATGGAAAGTGAGTGGTTATTGTCGGAAAACTGAACCAAACAAAAAAAGCTGAAAAATTGGACATTACTGGTGGATCTTCACAGAGTCAATGACGGTAAGCAGAAAATTCATGGCAACTCTTGCTTTGCGTGCACAGAGAGCGAACGCTTTGTCGTACTGTTTAGCCTGTACGTACGAACGCGCATCGATTGTGAACTTTACCGAAGAAACAATCCGGTCCTCAAGACTTCACGAAAACATCATGAATGGCAACCTAATTTTATTCACGAAGAACGTTTAATTTTGCGAGACAATAGTTCATTTTGTGTTCTACAAGGATCTTTTGAAGCTATACCCAGCAAACGTCAGTTTTGCGGAACACTTTCCACGGAAATAGCCAGGGTGCGAGTAACGTCTTACAAACATTCGTGGTCAAATACGGAAAGGCGTCGAGCATCCTCAATGCTAAATCTCGTAATCGTACAGTAAAACACTGCAAACCGCGAGGATTTACATCCGTCCCTGAAGAGGGGAGGGAGAGAGAGATGTCACCGCGGTCCCACAGGCATCACAGGTTGGCCGAAGCTATTCCCTACCGATTACGAAACACAACAAATCCCAAGAATCCTTATGAATAATTTTGGAAACGTGTTCATATCATGCTACAGCGTTCCCGGCAAGCGACGCACATCGTACTCCAGCGGTACGCGTCAAGAGGACGAGCTGGAATATTCAACTGTAAGAAACAGGCATATATGGCTTGTCAGAATGTAAGGACATTATCTCACGTGGGTAGCCGAAATCTCAAAAAAGAGGACACGCTACAACCACAACATCGACAAAGCTTGCCTCTCAAAAGTCCGCCTACCCAACTCTGGCACTCAGCGCATAAAACCACCAAGAGAGGAGACGGCTTACTGCACTCATTATAGAGATGATGGCCCACAAGCTAATTTCCGAAAAACCTGCTTTGGCGTTTTTCAAGGGCTTTCCGTGGAAATTGACGGTGATTGCGGTCTACGCCCCAACCAATGCGGCGGACAATGAGACAAGAGATGAATCCTTCTATAACTCACAAGTTGTTCTCTACGGTACGGACTGAAATCTGCGCACGCCATTTCAGCTTGCGACTCTGATCGCTTCAGCCTGTTGTGGGAAATCAGAAGACGACAACTTAACCCGCCAAAAACGACTGCTTTCCTACAGAAATTACTATGCGGTATTTGAAGCGAAAATCAAACAATCCCGAACTCGGGCATCCAATTAGATTCAAGCCCTGTTGGGCCGATTAGGTCGATAAGAAAGTTCGCCGGATTGATTATTGACCCGATCTGCATCGAACTGTGGACGACTGCTCGATCACCAAAAAGGATTACGTCTTGAGTGATCCGATAACTCATTGATTATTGATTATCCAATCCGGCCCGGCACGCTCGAGCTGGTTAATGGCTTTCTTAAAAAAGATTTTTTTCGTTTTTAACTTCCTGACAAATTCTGTGACGATGTGACATTCTGTTCACCGCCGAGAACTTGAACGCTCGCACGGGTCCGTCAACGTCGTCAATGCTGCACGTCCTGGAAAAATTCGGTCTTGGTCAACACTGCAGTAATGGTAACCGACTGACCGGTTTGATCCACTCCAACAAAATGATCATTATAGCAGCACACGCTTTCAGCACGCCAAAAAGCACTTACTAACGTGGCACTCCAACGACGGTCGCACTTCACATCAACCCAGCCATATCTTAGCGAGGGTCCATTGGCCTTCGTCTGTGGCGGACTGCTGTGCGTGTCGACCACGTCATAGAGCGTGCAAGCTTTAGAATCCATCTATTTATGCGTCTTAATACCTCTCGGCCTATACGAATGAACGTTGCAGCACTGGAAATTCTAAAGAAATACCAAGCGCTGTCGCGCGCAATCGCAACCCGACCAACGAATCACCAAGTGCAACTCCAGCATAGGAACAGGGGACTACGATGAAATCGACGGTTAAAGCTGCTCTGAGAGAACTGGGAAAACCGAAAGACGTCAAAAAGGCTAGAGAGCACGCTTCAACTCTCAGCAAAAGCACATGAAGCTCGACTATCAAGAAGCAGCAGACGCCGCAGACTGCGATGGGAGGCGCCATACTCTACTAGAGCTGACCGTAAGCGATACTGGATAGAAGTAGCTCACAAAGTGGAGATCTCGTCAGGGATCAGTGAATTCGGTAAGCTATTCCGCCGCATTCGCAACGCATCGGATTGGCGCTGCAAGCATCAGCTACTTCTGCGCAACGAAGCCGGTCAGCTCATGTCTGAGCAGAAAAAGAGCGATGGTAGGGCACTTCGGCCGGTTGCTCAACCAACTTTCAGATCACCTAACGAACTAACAGCTCTCAGTTTTTGCAGAACCGTACGATATCAACTGTGATCCGCCGAGTAAAACCGAAACCGTGTAAGACTTTGTTCATGTTTTTCCATTTTCCATATTTTGCTACAGACTACTATCCCAGTAGTCAGACTCTATGACTGGAACACGCGTTCTCCTTATTTTTTATTGGTCAATTCTTTTGATTTTTGCTCTGACTGGTCGGCCATCTTGAATCTGGTTATTTTTGCGATTGGACCACCAAAAGACGATGTTTTCTGCTTGAGACCGTTGATAGTTCACCTCGAATAACCACTAACACATACCACTTACCGAGAAATTCGACTGTCTTCTGACATTATATCCACCTCGGGTGCGTTTGTTCGGGTGACAGGCCAACGTAGATCACGAACCAGTAATTAGTCGTCTACAAACAGTCACGGTCACCAACCAGCTAGAAACAGAGATAGCATACCGCAAGAAGTATACACGTGCTGCTTGTCTTCACTGATCGATGGGCTATAATAACAACGCGGTGTTGTTAGATGGCGTGACGGGTTTTTTCACCTGGCAGCAAACTTTATACATGAAAACCACAGAAGCCCATAGACAGCAACGTGACGAACGCAATGTGGCCCGCCACTAAATAAGGCCCTTGCCTTTTGCCTCTTATTCAGCTATCCGGAGTGCGCCAAGATTCACTATGATATGTTGGACATCCTTGACTGGCAGATCGCTTTTCAAAAGGTCACCGGCTCCCAGCAGGCAAACTTGCTGCTGCCCGACAAGCAATACTCTATTGTGCACGGGAGAGAGTTGCTACCTCGACCAAAAAGCCGACTGACAATGGGGACGCCACTTCTTAACTTATTCCCAAGACTCTTCATGTACAGTTTCACTACACACACCGCTTACGTGCAGATGCCATTCGGAACATCCATGAAGCCGGCCGCACAAAAATAAGCAGTACACATCTTATGTGGTTGCATATGACGAGATGAAGTCTACCCGACTGATTGGGGAACGTCTATTCTACTGCCTATCTCCAAGAAAGCGGACATATCAGTGGGCGAAACCTATCGAGCGATTAGCATTGTCGACGTGGTTATAAAGATATTCCGCGTGCTGCTATTCAACCGCTTCTTTGCTCCGAGACCGTACAACCCGATCGAACCTAAAGGGTTTCCACCGTCAGAGATTGCGTGGATTAAACATTAATGCTGTGTCCGATACTGCAGCACCATTACAAGTTCGAGCAATCAATCACTGCCTGTTTCACCGACTGTCGGGTCGCTTTCAACTTCAGCTTATTTAACCATTAACCTCGCACTTCTGTGCTCTGGTTTAAGTTGCTACCTTCCAGCATCGTCGAGTAAAGGGCGGAAAGAATAGGAGCATAGTGATAAAGATTCAAAAAAGTCAAAGTATCAAGCGGGAATCAAGAGGACAAGGAGGAGTCCGAATGCAACTACACCACTGACCGCGACACCTAGCCATGTCACCTAGTGTCTCCAACCATTTCGTAGGCGGGTCACATGGACCCCAACATGGAAGTCTAATACGTCCTACTTGGCCAAGTTCACTAATTAAGGTTTTCATACCTTTTTGCCATGTCATGCACTGACCACCGCGACTTACCTTCCGATCACCACTTGCCTCAGAGAAACGTGCACGCTGAGGAAGTATATTGGTAGAAATGCGTAACACATGGCCCAACCACCCTAACCTGTTTGGGTTCAGTACTTGATCCACAGACTGACATCTGGTTCCAAACACCATACGCCTGATCTCAGCATTGCTAATACGGTGTTCCCACCATACTCGGGCAATGCTACGGAGACATCGATGCTCGAACACCGACAGTCTTTGCCTATCTTCTACCCTCAACGGCCATGTTTCTGAACCGTACAGAAGAACGGACCTAACAACCACACTGTACATTCTACCCCTAACTGACAACCGGACATCACACCGATGCCACAGATGACGGAGGTTGGAAAAAACCAAACGTGCCTTCTGTATACGTGACGACACTTTATCTGATATCTGTCCACCTGGTGAAATGTAAATACCCAGGTAACAAAGTTTGTCCACTCCACCTAGAGCATCCCCTGCCAACACAAGGTTTGTTATTGAGCCAACCCAGTCCTGCAGCAGCATTTTACATTGTGAAGGTGTAAAACGCATCCCAAACATTCCTACGCTGTTGTTCAGGATATCTAAGCGAACTTGCAACGTACTTGGATCTTCACTCTAAAAAACAATATCGTCCGCGCATTCCGAGTCAGACAGTCTACTGCCTGAGCAATGATCGACGCCGCTATTCTCACACGAGGATAGGGTTATCTCAAGAATCAATTCAATTACCGAACTAAAGAGGAAGGGCGTAAGAGGGCAACCCTAACGAACACCATTCCTAGCGTGATGAATTCAGGGGAAAGATCTCCGTAAGCACGAACTCAGCTTCGGCTGTTCGCATACAAACATTGGGAACGAGAAATAAACTTCTATGACATACCCTTCAGTGAGAGGCAGTGCCAGAGAACTGTGCGGTCGACTGAGTCGAACGCCGCTTTCAGATCAAGAAGCACTAAGATCGTGGGCCAACGGAAGATGTGTCTGTGCTCTAAGGTTTGTCGAATAGTAAAGATGTGGTCGATACATACCTGACCGGGTGGATTCTCACGTGTGTACATTTCGTGTGCGCCGTATAATCGGTGGAGAATAAGACCGGTGAGCAGTTTGGGTGCGATACTAATTCCTCTGTGGTTTTCACAAGAGGCCCCGTCACCTTTCTTGTAAATCGGCACAATCATTGATTCAGACCATTCCCTGGGAATCTGCTCACTATCCCAAATAATACGGAGGAGTTTTGTTAACTCCGAAACCAAACCTTCACCTCCATCCTTGAAAAAAGATGGAGACAACCCATCTTGTCCAGTGGCTTTGTATCTTTTCAAGTAACCGATTTCGCGCATAATCTCCATCTCTGATGGAGGACTGATATCCACCTGCATCGTTTCTGTGGCAGGTATATTTGGAAGGTCCACCGTTGAAGTTGGCCAACAGAATTGTTCCTTAAAGTGCTCCGCCCAACGGTCTAGACGACATTCCTGAGAGTGAATCAGTGAGCCGTCGGATTCCTTAATTAACTCACTTACACCAGGCTTCCGTGGACCGATACCTCTAATCAAACGGTGATAGTTGCGAGCATTGCCAATGGATGCACCTTTTTCCATTTCTCTACATTTCGCAATCCACCGCCACCCGCGGTCATTTCTCAGGTTCCTAGTCAGTTGGCGTCTCAGAGATTTACGCACTTCATTGAATGTAGCATCCGGAATGATGGATCTGCGAGCATCCAACAGAACAACTTGGTTAACTGGAAGTGCCTCTGGGATGTAACGAAATCCGACGAGATGCCTCATAAACTCACTGGACTTCTGAACAGCGCGAGTCCGTATGCACGGCGAAGAATCCTCGGAGTTCACACTCCCAACCGGAGTCAGACAGAGCTGCCTGTTTTCACCGGTGCTGTTCAACTACGCCATCAACCGGACAATGAACCAGGTATTGACCGACTAACCTGGTATCCAGGTGAGTCAAGAGAAAAACAATCTGACCTGGAGTTCGCGGATGGCACTACCGTGCTAGGAAACTCCCCTGTTGCACTTTAACCAGTCACTGACCAAATCAACTTTTTCGCGAAGTCCATCGAGCTAAAGGTGACAACAGCGAGAAATAAAGTTCCGTCAATTTGCCCGGGCTATCAGTTCAACAGCTGCCCGTCAATCGTCAACTCATTGAATGTGTCCTATTGTTCAAGTACCCAGGCTCTAAACTGCTTCCGAACGGTCAGGCGAAGGATTAAGTAATACTGCGGACCGAGATCGCCAGGAGGCATTTCTCCAGGTTCGACGGGTGTTGTGGACCGCCAGTGAAATCAGCCTTCGGACTGAGGCAGGTGCCAACCATGCCGCTATACGCTCCGAACTCAACTACGGCTGCGAAACCTGATCACTGAGAAACAAGGTTATCAGCAGGTTGGAGGTACTTGAACACTGGCGCCTGCGGCGCATTCCAAAAGCAAGTTGGCGCGACACAGCATCCAACGATGAAGTTAGAAAACGATGCTGCGAAAATGGCGAACTCTCCAACTTCCCCTAATTCCGTCGACTGCGGTGGCTGGGCCATATCCTACGGCGACCTGAGACTGAAGTATCCAAATAAACACTACGTCTCCAACTCTGCTTTCGATGGCGTTGTCATCGCGGTGGCCAATTTAAAACTTGGTTCAGTACGGTCAATAAGAACGCAGAATGCTTAGGTGCTTGCCAATGAAAGAAAAACTGGGTCACAACCTACGTTGAACTAGCTTCCAACCACTGCGCATTGTGAGCTCTGGTCCGCAATATTCATGAGACCGACTTATACTGCAGTAGGCATTCGTGTAAACGCAAAGGTAATCCATACTACCCTCTTGCGAAGCTTTCTGGTGGCAAAGAAGCGAACGTTTCCGTTTATTGTCTCCATGTATGCATAACTTGCAAATTTCAATGTCGTTCATCGTTTCCCCAAGCGGACAACGCACCACAATTTTTCTCGCAAGAATTTAGAAGTAAATATCCAACTACTGCCACGGTTTTCAGTAGCAGTAGTAGAAATTCGAAGCTTCAGGGGCATAGCCACTACCGAATAACTTACCGTACTAAGCATTTTCACTGATAATGGACTTCTATCTGTCTACCTCAATCACGTTTATCTTTAATGGTGTACTGGCGATACCGAAAGTCAACGAGGTGGCGAGATCCAAAAGGTTACCGATTTAAACCCAAAAAGTTCAATAACCTTTAATCAAAAAGTTGAAGCCAACGAAAACGGAACAATGTACCCAATCCAAGGAGGGCTTGATACGTCCACCTTGGCACGACCGGAAAAAATATGCACGCGAATTATATGTGGTGCGCAAGAATACCAGGAAGAGACGTACAACACGACACTAATTTGATTATTTCAAAGCAGAGAACGGCGAAGCCAACACATCAGTCAAGTAAACAATAAACCTCATCTAGCAACTCAGTCATCACTCAAAAAGGGGAAAACTCGATACCTTAATCCGCGCCTGATCTACTGAGGCCTTGTCTGACTCATCACTTTAAGTTTTGGGGCCACGGCTGCCGATCTTCTTCTCATATTATGAATCATGACAGTACACAATCACACACGCATTCACTCTCGCTTTCTCTGTTCACTCGCAAAGCCATCGCGAACTCATCGTCCCCATTAACATTCGCGAAGTGAATCATAGCATCGATTCTACACTCAAGCTTTACCGATTTTCCCCTCTTTTTGCCTTATTTTTGACCGAAACTCAAGCCTCCGCTTCATCAAACACCACCCACCTCCTATTCCCCAACTATATCTTTCACTCCTCTTTTTCGCCCAAAGCATGTGTCTGTGCCGTTGTCCACCAGTCAGTCGCCAAGTCCAGACTGGAAAATCTTGACTTTTCAAACAGTAAATTTGTGCCGCTGTAGCTGAAGCTCCGATTTCCTTATTTAATTCACTACTTTTGCGTTGTTTACCGTTCGCCCAACAGTAACGACTCATCCATTCTCGGTTTCTTATCTTCGCACACTAATCACTTGTTTGTATCAGATCCCAACTGTTAAATAACCATTTCAGGAGACTTTGATGTTCACAATCGGGATTGGTTGGTTCGCTCAGTTGACAACTCGGCTCCGGGCACGAAGCCGAACATCTCGCCGTGATGAACAATCTATGCAAAACTAGTTGACCCCCCCCCCCCACACACACACACACGTATCTCCGATCGAGCTGGCGACCGTGCCCATACCCTTTATCTTATTCTCAATTCTGTTCCTTCTCTCTTCTCAGGCATCTCCTTTCTTCTTTCACTTGGCTCATCTGACCACTGTATTGTTTCCTGTTCCATTAATTTTACTCGCCCCGATCCATCACCCACCTCGAGACACACATTTTGGTGCTACAGTTCAGCCAACTGGGATGGCTTTTGCGATTCCCTAGGTGCATATCCTTGGAGCGATTGCTTCCGTTTCTAACTTCACCGACACTATTCTTCAAGTTATGAATCTTTTTACTCCACACTTTTCCAAACCCGAATCCCCTGAGTGGTGGAACTACGTTTGAAGCGCTCAGCACTTCGTCGCTGGCCCCGCTCGTTCACTCTCGACTCTCACCACCGTTTCGTGCAAGCTAGGAACAGATGCTCGTCAATCATACAGAGAGCTAAATAACACTTCGTCCGCTCTATACCCCAACGCTTACTGTCGTCTGCCACTGGCAGCTGGACATTTTTATCCCTTGCCAAAGCAGTCTCCCACAAAGTTTGTCTTTCCAGTTTGCCTCCCATCCGTGATTCTTCTGGTGATCTTGTTTGTGAACCACACGAGAATGATGAGGTTTTTGCTTCCCGACTTGTTCTAACTCCCCTTTACTCTCTTATCCTACTCCTCCGATTCTTTCTCTTTCCTCTATCCGCCATTCACTACCTCATATTAGCAATAGGAAGATCCGCCAAGCGCTGCTTTCTCTGGACGTATGCAAAACACCCGGTCCGGGTGGCATTCCACCCAATGTCCTTAAGACGTGTGTCCCTGAATTGGCCCCTCTCTTACGCTGTCTTTTCTGTCTCTCCCCTCAATTTTCTACTTTTTCCGATGCTGCGCGTAAAGTTCGTCTTTTTATGTTGCGTCAGACGCTTCTGCACACCAACTCCTATTCTACTGTACACTCTGTCCAAAAAATGGGGATCATCTTAATTCGGTTGAAATCCTGACTAACGGTCGAATTCCAATACCAAATCTCAAGCCAAAAATGTGCGGCAGATACTACCGTTTGGCGATAGAAATCGTATTGGATACTGTCACTCAGAGGATCAGCGGCAGTACTGCTTGTATTTGTTCGACCGAACTGAGGTGATCCCCAATTTTTTGACCGACTGTACAAAGCTCAAATTTGTCCCACAATTGAATATTGCAATTGAGTGTAGGGTGATGCTTCGTCTACCTCTATTTCTCTTCTTGACCGAGTTTAACGAAAGGCCATCCGGCTGGTCGACGACCCTTCCTTTAACTCCAACCTGCAGTCACTAGCTCATCGCCGATCGGTTGCTTTGTTGTCCCTCTTCTACTGGTGTTAACTTGGATTTTGTTCTTCGTAGCTTGCTTCGGTCATTCCTCTTCCTACAACTTCCCCCTCTCCTCCCCCCCCCCAACCACTACGCACCCAGACAGCTAGTCATCCTCATCAAGTTTCGTTCACTAGATGTAGTACTTCTATCCTTTATTATTTTTTATTCCAGGACTGTTAAACTGTTAAACACTCTTTTCATCTTCCCACAGACTTACAACCTCTCTCTCACACTTTAAAATAAGGATCAATAAACTGCTTCTTACGTGAATTTTTCTCCACAACCCACGTTTACAGCGTTTTTTGATTATGGGGTTTACCCCTTCAACTGCAATTCAGTTTACGTGCAATAAATAAATAAAAAATCCAATAGAATGAAACTTGTTAAATAACAGAATGATAGTATGTAACCATTCAGTTTTTTATGACTCACGCAGCAGCAGCTCGACCAATAATTTGGTGAAGACGTGGATCTGTGGGAAGCATACGGCGACTGGCTACCTGAGCCACCGGTGCTTGTGAAACCATTGGCATTATGCCCCCGGTACTCGACGGAGCCCTGGGACCTGAGGAACACGACAAAAAGCATGTGGTTCATCAAAATAAAGTTGAAATAGACTTACAATTAGTGAACCAAATCAATTATTGAGAGAGTATGGTCTGACTGAAACTGCTCTGTACGAGTTATTTCCCGTTGTTTGTTTTCCTACATATCGGTGTTTTGTAAATCTTCCTACGGTTTAGCTATGACTTTGTAACAGGCTGATTTGAGCCTAACAACCGGTTTTCTCTCGCTCCAGACTTCGGTTTTGGTTGTTTGTTGATCACTACTATCACTATCTGTCTACATGTTTTCTTTATATATATATATATATATATATATATATATATATATATATATATATATATATATATATATATATATATAGGTGTAAATGGAACTTGGTGTTGAGATTAGCTGGGGATGTTAACCTGATCGTGTAGCTTGCGTCTTTCAGTCTTGTCTTTGGGAAGCAGCAAATGTCGATCGAAAGCGATTCCAGTGTGCAAGCTAGACTAGCCAGTTGTCCGATTTACATACGCGTGCGTGCGTTCCGAGAACCGGCTATTGCCATCCCGTAGCAAGGAAGGTGAGGACGTCATTTTTCTTGTAGCAGAGCGTGAGTCGGAAGAGTTTCCGGAAATCTGCAACGGCCGCTGCGGTCTCCATCTCATCTGCTATCTGGGGCCAGCACCGTTCACGGTCGTTCTTTGCAAAGTGCTTAGCTTCCCGGCGATTGTTCAGGTAATGGGATGGATTACGGGGTCTCGCCTGCCCAGTCTTTGAGCAGCGGCTAGGATTTTTTTCACAGATTTACTCTTTTTATGCAGGGATATCCTGCCTAGTTGTTCAAGGGCGTCTTGTGCACTTGACCTCTTTTTGTAACTCCGATAACTTCAGCCCGCAAATGGAAAACACACAACATCAAAACTTGACAGATGACTGCATTTGCATGAATAAATACTACGGTATTTACAGCTAAAGTAGAATACTCCTGAATTCGGGTGTCTAATCAGATATCTGGCTCAGCGGGTCGGTTATGTTAATGAAACGCCGATCTTCGAAGCAAATTACGTCGAACTGACGATAGCTATTCGAATAGCGCAGGTGGTTGGCCTTTATGTGAACCAGCGGCTTATCAATTATTGATTAACTGACTCCACTTGGCAAGATCGAACAGATTAGCGACTCGCTTCGAGGTTCTTTGTGACTTTCTGAAAATTTCGTTTCATCTGTTATCAAATACACTGGCCGACAAAAGCATAGCACTACCCTCGACTTTTCGCAAATTCCCGCTTCCGTATTCTCTAACGAGACCATTTCTAATAAGAACGACCGAACACCCATTACGATGCAGAACAAAATTTCACGAAACAATTCACTGGGTGAATCAAATCAGAACATGCAAAAGAAGGGATGACAAAAGTATAGGACCCCCTCAGCTAGGCTGCAATAGCAATTAACTGAAGTCGAGTGCAACCTCCATTCTGCTCTAAGAAATCCGTGCATGCTCTTGGTATACTTCTCACAAGACCTTTAATTGTCCCTTGGTCAACATTTCCCGATTCTCGCTTAAGGGCAGTTACAAATTCACCAGGAAATCCTTGTATACCGGTGCATATATATTTCACACCGGTTTGAGAACAAGCATGGTGCCAACGCAACAACATCAGAAAAGTGTCACAAAGTTTGGGAGGATTAGGAGTCAACATTGAGTACAACAAGAAACATAAATTTTTCTAATGTATTCACTGTACACGTGTTGCAAATTTTTGTCAGTTTTACAACTGTTTACGGGGAACTGGAAGTCAGCGGACAGACCATACAGGATTCGCGCCACTGGATTCGGTCGCGATCCTTATCTCAGCGTTGCTAACTAACGGGAATCATCACCTCTTGAGCCCCAACCAGGAAAGCGAGAAGCACTAACCGAATTCAAAGCCGAAGCTAACTTCTTCATGTCTCTGTTCCAAATCATAGCCTGACCGCCGCGTTGCTTCTTCCAGCCTTGTACAGAAAAAGCAAAAAGAGCACGAAGAGGTGAATATGCCCAGGTCGTCGGAGGCGGT
The DNA here is from genome assembly GCA_948099385.1 of Fasciola hepatica. Classification (NCBI taxonomy): domain Eukaryota; kingdom Metazoa; phylum Platyhelminthes; class Trematoda; order Plagiorchiida; family Fasciolidae; genus Fasciola; species Fasciola hepatica. Next base: position 3,213,127 of record CANUEZ040000117.1, read on the forward strand.
GTGCGATTATCTTGATCAGAGGACGATTATCAGCGGGCAAGTGTGCACCATAGGTTCTCAATCGGGTTTAGATTTGGACCGCACACTGACCACTGCATGACCCTGATCCCACGAAGCAACAGCCAACATTTTATAGTTTATGAGCAGTGAAGAGAAGTTTCATTATGTTGGCATATAGCGTCATCTTTTAATCTTCTGATCATTAGCGGCAGAGAAACTATTCCACCGTACGAATATATTTAACGGGATCTTGTATGCCTTCAAGTAGAACTGGGAGCACTTTGGCCGTTGGCTAAGAAGGCTCTCAAAACCACCACTGACATCTTGTTGTTTCTTTGGCTGAAATTTTTTTGTTTGTTTCTGAAACCATGCCAGTAATAATTCCAAAAATCCGATCCATCCAAATTAGTTTTTCTCGTCACTGAAGTAGAAACCTCTCCATTTGTTTTTCCATGCTACATGCGTTTCATAATGAACGTTGCTCTTCATGGAGTGGTATGAGAGTGTTATGACCCACGGATTCTTTTCTACGGCCTGAGTGGACACCTACGCACACGACCTCGACATGCGACTTCAGTCGCTCCAGATCGCTATGAAAAATCAGAAGACAATAACTCAGTTCGTCAAAACGTGAGTCTTTACAGGAATTACTGTGGTACTTGAGGCGAAAATCGAACGTTCCCGAACTCGGGCGTCCAGTCAGGTTGAAGCCTTGTTAAGCCGATTAGATTGATAAAAAAACATTTGCCGGATTGATTATTGACCCGATTTGCGTCGTACTGTAAATGACTGCTCGATTGGTAAAAAGTGGTTCAGTCTTGAATAATCCGATAAATTATTGGTTATTGATTATTCACTTCGGTCTGGTACACTCGAGTTGGTTATTGGCTTGCCTAAAAAGTTCCTCTTCGTTTAGCATCCTAACTTCTCCCGTTTTTTGGTGGTTGTGTAACTTGGTCCGTGTGGGTCCATCTGAAACTGTTGGGTTTGTTTTCTTGGTCGGTCTGACCATCGCCTTAGTAGCAATTCCGTGTCCGGAGTTGTCGCTGATGGCTCTGGTGTGGGTAGCTTGAAGGTGTCCAGTAAGATTTCGAATGGGGTGTGCTGTTTGTGTGGTCGATTCTGGGGTTTGTCATGGTGGCTGCGGAGTTTTGTTCTAGTGTCCGACCCATATATCGTTATCGAAGGATACTTCGCACAGTTTTGTTCCACGGCGATTCCTGATCACTCCTGTGGCCCAAGTTGGTATTGTGTATCGGTAGTCTCTTGCATACACAGTTGAGCCCATGGTAAATCCTTTATTCTGCTCTGTAGCTTGTTGAGGTCTTGTCGGAAACAGGGCATTGTGGACGATCTTTAGTTTTCCACCCATCAGAACCTCCGCTGGAGATAGTCCCTGGGGTGTGGAGGCATTTGGCGTTGTTCATTTCAGTTCAGTTTTTCAACCATTAACCCCGCACTTCTGTGCTCTGGTTTCAGTCGCTATCTTCCAGCGGAAAGAATAGGAGCATAGTGATAAAGATTCAAAAAAGTCAAAGTATCAAGCGGGAATCAAGAGGACAAGGAGGAGTCCGAATGCAACTACACCACTGACCGCGACACCTAGCCATGTCACCTAGTGTCTCCAACCATTTCGCAGGCGGATCACGTGGACCCGCGATATGAGTAGTCCTCTCTTGAATGTGTCCATCAACCGTTTAACCTGGCCATTGGATTGTGGGTGGTATGGCGGCGAGAACGTGTGTTCAATGTTGTTTTGTTGGCAATAGTCGTGGAACATAGCGGAGGTAAACTGTGAGCCGTTGTGAGATAAGATCTGGTCAGACAGGCCGTGTCATGCGAAAATCCTTTGTAGCGCCGCGATTGTGCCATATTAGGTTGCTGGGTTCACTGAGATAATTCCCGGCCATTTTGATAGGGCATCAACGACGACCAAGTAGTGAGTTCCGTCAATAGGGCCGGCGCAGCCGATGTGAAGTCTCGCTCATGGTCGATCTGGTGTTGGCCACGGTACAGACTGTTGATGTGGGGCACCTTTGCTCCTTGTTGACACTTAGAACATTGTCGTACAACATTCTGGATGTCCTCATCCATGCCGGGCCAATGATAATAACTTTGAGTGATAGCCTTCATTCTGATCCCCGAATAACTGGTGTGGAATTGTTGTAGTACGACCCGTCGTAGTGATGCCGGTATCATGACTCTCTGTGCTGACATGAGGCAAGAGTCGATAACCGAGAGGGAGTTGCGCCGACGGTACAGTTGTAGTAATTCACTGGATAGCTTCGTGTGGGGCCATGACGTTTGAACAAATATAATGGCTTGTTTTAGCGTCGGGTCGTGTTTGGTTGCATCTCAAATATCGTCGACCGTTGCCGGGGTTGCTCGAATGAAGTCGGTCACTTCGGACAATGCAGTGGTTTCGGCTGAGATTGTGGCAATGACGGCTCTTTCATCCTCCACTGGTTGACTTCCGATGAGGCGAGATAGTTCGCCGGCCTGTCCGAATTCACTTGTTTCACGATACTTGATTTCGAAGTCATGTCCTAGCAAAATTGTGGCCCATCTCTGGAGTCGGCTGGCTGAGTATACCTGTTATGTAATCTGTAACTCGATGAGTGTTATTATCATGAACTCTGTGTTTAATAAATTTTTTCTCACGTACGTTTCTTTTGCATTTTAGCGTATGGAAGATTTTCAGATGAATAAAGCCTAAATCACCCGACATCGTTTCTTCTCGACTTCTGAAGAATAATGAACCATTTTCTTTGACCCGATCGGTTTTCCGAAGATCCGAACTCATCGAATGTTGCGGACGCATGAACTTACTGGATCTGTACACTTACCAATTTTACCGGTTCAATTTCCGTGCATAATCCGGATAAACTCAGGACGTTATTAAACTATATCTCGCCGTCGGTGTATAAATTCATCTCGGATTGTCCTGATTATTATTCAGCTATCACAACACTTCAGTCTTTGTACGTTCAACCTATAAACGAAGTCTTTGCTCGTCATCTGTTAGCTACTTGTAAACACGAATTTGGAGAAAACTTCGATTTCTGGCCAAGGATTTCAACTTTAAATCGGTGACAGCAGAACAACACCTTGATAACGCTGTGGGGGATGCATTCATTACTGGAATGCAGCCTAACTCCATTTATCAACGTCTTCTGGAACAAATTTTTTGATTTCAAATCCGCTAGTGAACAAGCGAAGGCCTTAGAATTGGTCCAAAAGCAAGCCCAGGCCCATAATTTCACAACTGTCCCAGAGCCATGCGGTGCTTCCACAACTACTGGGCCATCACGTAAGGATTGTGACGCTTCAGAAAGGGAAGCTACTGTGGCTTCAGCTAAACGAATGTTTCTTTTGCGCTTTAAATTGGCATCCTGGAAACTCGTGTCCAGCACGGGACATCACCTGAAAATCTTGTGGCAAGAAGGGACATTACCAAAGGGTCTGTCGATCCACCAGAAAGTCAAAATACTCGGCGTCAGTGGTAACATCTACGCTCTCATCCATGACCACTGCTGCCGCTCCCAAGTGCTTGTCAAAAGCAGTCACTGATGTTTGTCAATGGATTGCCACTAAAAGCTCTGATCGACACGGGGAGCTCTGAAAGCTACCTCTCAGAATCCATTGCCAATCGTAATAGATGGTCGGTTGAAAATTCTAATAGTGAAGTTCAACTGGCATCCACTCGCGTCAGAAGCAACACTCGTGGTCATTGTTACGTGTCTCTCAGGCAACGAAACAATTTTTATCCACGAATCCGTTTATCTATCTTAACTGATTTGTGCGCCGATATCCTACTCGGTCATGATTTTTTAAGACTGCATAAGTGTCCAAATACCGTTTGAAGGACAGGAACCTGCATTCTTTTCATGTGGCCTTGCATCTTCTACAATCCAATCTCCTTCTATTTTTGAACAGTTGTCGGACAGCATCAGAACAATCGTTACTAAATCCAGAAGACATTCTGTGGAGGATGAAAATTTTATTCGAACAAAAGTTCAAAGGTTGCTACAAGAGAATGTAACTGAACTTTCACGATCCCCATGGCGAACTCTAGTATTAGTTACAACCAATGAAAGACATCAGAAAGCGCACGGTTATTGACTATAGCCAGACGATAAATCGTTTTACCAGTTTGGACGCTTATCTTATGCCTCGAATAGACGACATGATAGAGAAAATATCTGAGTATAAATTATACAACACGTTGGATTTAGAGAGCGCGTATTATCAGTTTCAAATTCGCAAAAACGAGAAGATCTATAATGCCTTTGAGGCATGTGGTAACTTGTATCAATTCCGACGCATTCCGTTTGGTGTCACTAATGAGGTTGCCTGTTTTCAGCGTATCACTGATACAATTATCCGGGATGAAGACCTTGAGGGGACTTTTGCTTACGTTGATAACACAACAGTTTGCGGTAGAAAAACCGAAGAGCATGATAGAAATTTGAAGCAATTTCTCACTGCTGCAGAAAAATACGGGTTAACATTGAACCAAAACAAATGCATGTTTGCTACGAACAGTTACTCGGTCACGAAGTCTCCTTGGGAATGATCAAGTCGGACCCAGACCGCTCCGGACCCCTTATAGAAATGGCGCCGCCCACCGACCTCAAAGAGCAACAACGAGTGGTTGGAATGTTCGCTCACTACTCTCAGTGGATTTCAAACTTTTCCGACAAAATCCATCCTCTCGTCATCAATCGAATATTTTCATTACGGTCGGTTGTAAGCAAAGCATTAAAGAAACTGAAGTCGGATTTAGTCCAGGCTACTGTTGCCATAGTGAATCCACACTTTCCACTAACTTTAGAGACTGATACTTCTGACGTCGCTATCGCCGTAACGCTCAATCAAAACGGACGACCTGTTGCATTTTTCTCTATAACTCTATCGCCAAGCGAACGCCATTACTCTGCAATTGAGAAAGAAGCATATGCCGTGATAGAGACCGTCAGAGAATGGAAGCATTGTCTTCTCGGCAATCACTTCAAGCTTGTCACTGATCAACGGTCGGTTGCAAGTATGTTGGATTCCAGAGAGAGGGGAAGATCATAAACGACAAAATACAGCGTTGGCCGATCGAGTTGTCTCCATTTTCTTATGACATCGTATACCGACCTGGTTCAGGGAACAAAGCTGCGGAAACGCTCTCTCGAAGCTACTGTCCAGCAGTGTTTAACACCAACAATCTAAAACTGCTCCGTGAAAACTCCTGCCACCCTGATTTAGTAAGCTTGAATCATTTTGTATGTGCGAAGAACATACCGTTTTCTGTCGATCAAGTAAAGACTATAGTGCAACAGTGTCATGTATGTGTCGAATTCAAACCCCATTTTTATAAACCAGTGAGGAACAGATTGGCAAAAGTCACACAACCCTTTGAGAGACTCAATATTGACTTTAAAGGTCCTCTCCTTCATCCACACGCAACTTATGTCTTCTTGTTATTACCGATGAACATTCTCGTTTCCCTTTTGCGTACCCTTGTGCTAGTATGAACTCATCCACAGTCATTTCCTTTCTGAGTAACTTTTTTCGATATTTGGTATCTCTTTTACATTCATTCAGATCGTGGTCCTGCATTTATGTTCGAAGAACCTGAACAATTTCTCCACGAAAAGGGTGTGCCGATTAGGAGAACTACGGCGTACAATCCGCTGTGTAATGGTCAGGTGGAACGAGTGAACGGAGTACTGTGGAAGACTATCACATTGGCCTTACAGTTCAAATGTTTAGTAGTCACACAATGGGAACACGTTCTTCCGGGTGCATAACACCCAATAAGATCTCTCTTGTGTACCGCTACAAATGCTACTCCACATGAAAGAATTTTTACGTTCAATCGGAAGTCGTCTTCAAGAATCTCGTTACCTAAATGGCTCACAACCCTTGGGCCAGTGTTACTACGCGACAAATGAAGTATGGTTCTTTTGTGGAGGAAGTCGATTTCATTGAGTGTAACCCTCAATATGCACATGTTCGTCATCGCAACGAGCGAGAGGATACGGTTTTCCTCCGTCATCTAACGCCACCAAATAACACATTGCCACAGCCCGAAACTAATATCACAAATCCAGCTATTGATGAGTCACCAGAAGCTGCTACAGAAACTGCGGACACCAATCGATCCATAGACAACTTTCATTCACAAACAACAACTAGTGTTGAGGAAATCGCTACCAAACAACAACGTACACATTCCTATTGTTTACGAAGTAGAGAAATTCAGTTCATGAAAATATCCATTCTTTCACTCAATTTTGGACACTGACCAACCCGGATTTTCCTGGCCGGGGAGAATTTTATGTATTGTGCAACTCAATGAGTGTCATTATCATGAACTCTGTGTTTGTAAAAATTTTCTTACATACGTTTCTTGTGTATTTTAGCGTATGGAAGATTTTCAGATGAATAAAGCCTAAATCAACCGGCATCGCTCATCCTCCATTTCTCGTATTGTCTTATCTGTTGCAACCGTTTAATCGTACTAAATCTCATTACAATACCGGTATGCCTTTCTTTGTATCGAAGATTGACAACAGCGGCTTGTGATCCGTGTGTAGTATTGAATTTCTGCCATGCAGAAATTTGTGGAACTTCTTGATGACGAATGCCATGGCTAGGGCTTCCTCCTCAATTTGCCCGTAGTTCTTTCCTGCCGGCGTTAGGGTGCGAGAGGCGCGGGCGACTGTTTTTTCTGACCTGTCTGGGAATACGTGTGAGATCACTGCTCCGACTTCATAGTTTGATGCATCCGCAGCAAGAATGATCGGAAGTTTCGGGTTTTAATGTGGTCAGTAGTTTTGACGTTAGCGTCCGTTTCAAATGGTCGAACAATACTTAGCAGTTCTGTGACCAATGTCATGGTTGGTCTTTTTGAGGCAATCGATTGAGTGGCGCGCGTATTTCGTGAAGTGCCGGTAGAAATGCCCTGTAGTAGCTGATTAGTCCCAAGAATGAGCGAAGTGATGTGACGTCTTTCGGTTGTGGCATTTGCTGTATTGCTCGAACTTTTTCTAGATCTGGGTGGCGACCGTTTGCGTCCCATTACGCCAGTTAGCTTCCACCGCTCGCAATGACGATACGACAATCCTTGAACCAGACATCGAGCCAGAAACTCCATCGATATCAACAACTTACCAGAGTACTTCCAAAGACGATGCTCTCGCAGAACCTCACTCAGAAGAGCAGAAATCCGTAGAAAGCCTCCTCCAGCAGCAACAGAGAGTTCGTCTCTACTGCCTGAGAAATCGCGGAGCGTACTTTTCCATTTATAGGCATACATAAACAGATGCGAACTGATTTTACTCTCCATCTCCCATTGCCTGTAAGAGCAATTCCATACAATCGGGAAGAATGCTGTGAACTGTTTTTCTACAGTTCGTGTCGTTGTTCGTTCTCCGCATATTCTAATTGTTACTGCACTTAATTTTTCAGCTATATGTACAATTGACAAGTTGCTCAAAGCCTTGCTTTCAGGCGAACCTCTTATTCTGTAACTGGTGTTGAACGCACGTTGTCGACTCATTACAATCCCTCAACGTATCTAACCATTGAGTGGGAGGGCCTCTTGGATCCCATCCAGGAATTCTAACACCCCTTACATTGCCAATTCCACTAGCTAGGCTTTTCATACCCTTCTTCCACGTTATGGACTGACCACCTATATTCATCTTCCAACCGGCACCCGCCTCGGCAAACAGAGAACGCCGAGGGATCCCGTCAGGAGACATGCGTAACACACGTCTCAGCCATCTTAGCTTAAGTGTTCCATTTAATGATTTGATCCTCGAACCTGAGACTTTCCACCGAACCTCAGCATTGCTCACACGGTGTTCCCACCAGATTCGAGCAATACTACGAAGACACAGTGTTCAAAATACCGACAATCTTCATATGTCCTCCACCCTCAGTGACCATGTTTGCGAACTACACATAAGCACGGGCCTCATTGCTGCAGCGTACACTCGACCGTTGATAGGTAGACGGATGTCATTGTCATTTTCATTTACTATTTTCTATCTACCTTAATTTTATTACTGTTGTTCTACCAAACTTATACTCTATTGTTTTCAGATCACACCGTTCAGTTGTATGTCAAATAAAGTCTAAATTCTAGGCCTCTGTTTTCTGCCTGCCTCAACCATTCAGATTTCGTAATCATACATGTTTCAATTTATTTAACATAGACACCGTCTTAAAATGGAGCGTTGCCTATGTACTGAACGATTCGACGCAGATCCAAACTCGACTACTTTCTCAAAAATGTGGCGTCACTGGCTCTGTACGTTCGACAAATTTCTCCCCAAAGTTGGTGTAGACCATTCCGAGAAGCTTGACTTCCTATACAATTATGTCTCTCCAACCATATACGATTGTGGCTGAATGTACTGCATACAACAATGCCATTCAAATCTTTGAAAAATTGTCTATCAAGCCGCCCAATGAAGTCTTTGCATGCCACCTACTCGCAACATGCAAACAAAAAAAAAAAAAAAAACGGAGCAGGATTTCAAACAGTTCTACCAAAAACTAAAATCCTTAGCAATGGATTGTAACTTCCGGGCCGTGACAACCGAGAAAAATCAGAACGATGCTATTTGAGACGCTTCCATAAGCGGGATGCGGTCGAACATTGACCGGGAGTGATTCCTCGAAAATAAGTCTCTGGATTTACAAACAGCCCTAGAATTAGCCCGATCGCTCGAAATGGCCCAACAACCATCCAGCGCCTTTTAGACACAATCAATATCGTATACGGTTTCGGCGCCAACAGCCACTGAATCAACTGGAACCAGAACTGGATCTCCCCGTGTTCCGATCTTACCTCTGACCGCCGTCCATGGGCAGGCACATTCGCGACATCTTTGAAGCCGGCTTGTTCTCTTTCAGGAGATAGCCACTCAAATGTAAAACCAAATGTCGTCTGGTCTTGGGGTTTTCTCCCGACTGAGTGCTTCTGGAGCCAATAAAACGTCTGCCGGTGATATCACAATCTCTTCCATCGAGCTAGGTCTAGACGACTCTAGAGACGGCAGTGACCCACCTCGGTCCATCCTGTGGACCTCCTGGGGGCACTTTCGTCCCGGTATGTTGTTTTTCGTTATGTATTTATTACCAATCCTCACCCCACCCGTTGAGACCCTCATGGTCGCTTTAGTCTAGATATATCTACAGAATACTTTCGGGTGTTTTTTCGTTGTCTTGACGATGCACAATTTGTTATCGGAAAACCATTCTTTGTTCGTGTACGCTACTTAAAATGTGCAAGCAGGCGTTCAAGTATACAACTGAATCCGATTAAAAGTGACAATACTCACCTAGTACAAGGGTACATTTTAGTCTTAAAGATATCCACAGGCCTATTTTCATTATGTATTTTCAGACAACTCTTCATGTCACAAGATTCAAAAAGGCCAAAAGCATGGGAATACAAACTGCTTATTGAAAAAAGACTAAAATTTATCAGTGCATTCAACAGAAGAAGATCGTGTTTCAAAAGAATATCAAAAGGGAACATTTTCAGACCATTTCTATTGTGGTGAGTTGGAGACTTTAACCGGTTATTTTAACTGTGGTTTTAAACACGGGAGTATACTTTCACTTCCTTTCAAAATATAAGTAATATAAGCGTACTCGGCATTACAAACGACGTGGACTGTACACGTAATTTTTGAGAATATATGTGAAGCGTGTTCTTTCCTCATATGTGCACAGGGGTTAAAATAAATAAACATTCTAATACGAAATAATTAACAAAGGCCTACCACAACTATTCTGCAGACCGGGCACAATCTCCGCATAATTCAGACAACGAGCGCTCGACCTACTCACCTGATGTAATCGCCCTCCCAGGCTGAGGATATCCACAGACTGCGCCAGCAGCCTGCGATGGGAGCATACTAATACGACCTCCAAATCAGTTCTCGCGGGATGGTCAGTTCAGTTCAGTACAGTTCAGTTCACTTCAGTTCAGTTCAGTTTGCACAGGACAGGTAATGGCCACGGCTAGTCGAGCGTCCAGAATTCCTTCGATGGTATGCACACCAGTTATGCACCTGTAGTGACCTCGATCGTTTTGAGAAAATGACTATTTTCTGGACACCATTTTTGATCTATTTTCTCCACGATCTTTTCTGACGTTTGACATTGACCTCAGTGTTCTCCGGTTGCCTACGTTTTACTGGACTGACTTTTCCGAGGTTTCCGTCGACCTCGTTTCAAACCACTTCCACTTTCGTTCGTTCGCTCGCGGTTCGCTCTCAGCACAGCCGTCGCGTTTCGTTCCGTTTTCCGTTCGGTGTATTTCTCGTATCGGTACTGTTTCGGTGCCACGATATATAGAATACACCTCGCATCTGCAAACCGACTTACGTCTTCTCTATTCGTCCGATAGAGGGGATATCGTTGGTATTCGCTGCTAGACCCGATAGGAGACACGTTCGCTAGCCGCTCACGAACGTCTTCTATATTGGTGAGCCCAAGAACTTCCAGAACCTCCCGGATTATCCGCCCGCCCGGTGAGTCTGTGATTTATCGCTGTTTCACGCCCTCCTTTCGTTGCACGATATATATTTTTTACGATATATTATCGCAACGTAGCCATGTCAGAGGATAAGGCGCAGCTCGACACAGATCTCACTCTGTCTGCGGTTGCCTTTAAACCCGTGGCGTTTATCCCTCATGATCCAGAGGTTTGGTTTGCAGCCTTAGAGCTGCAGTTTGAGGCACGTAGGATTGTTGGCCAACGCCAACGATTTTCCTATGCCTTAGAGGCTATTCCAGGTGATGTTATCGCCTCGGTGAGGGATTTGGTATTAAATCCTCCTCAAGTGCAGCCGTACGATCGGCTTAAGGAGGCTATACTACAACATTTCCTTCCTTCTCGGGAGGAAACGGCTACGTCAGCTACTAGCACGGCACCCCATAGGTGATACTAAACCCAGCCGCCACCTAGCTCATCTCCGGTCTTTGGCAGGGCCCGCCGATAAGGATTCGGAGATAGTTAAGGAACTGTGGTTGGACTCTCTACCCTTCCACGTTCAGACCACCGTTACTGCTCTCCTCGAGGACTCGTCCTTGGAACGAGCAGCCGCCGTGGCTGACAAAATTGTCGCACGTGTCGGCAGTGGGGCTAATCCCCTCATTGCCACGACATCGCGCAATCCTAGGGGTGTCGATCTGGATGAATCGCCGGAGAGGCCTCGGCACTCTCGATCCATCCAGCGCCGCCTGTCCTTCAAGGACAGAGTTAAAATACCTACTCCTCGCAGTAGCCCCCGTAAACAACGGCACGGACGGGCGCCCTCCACTGCCCACGTCCGCCGTGAATCCGCCTCACCTGCCTCATCCAAACCTGATCATCCTACCAGCGGCTTTTGTTGGTTCCATCGCGTTTTCGGACCAGCCGCCCGTAGGTGCAGACAGCCGTGTTCATACGCGGCGGGAAACGCCACTGCCGGCGAGTAGAAGCGGCCGTACTCGCCGGCAATCAGTCTCAGGTTGGCCGTTTATTTTACGTGCATGATTCGTGCACTAACGCTAGGTTCCTAGTCGACACTGGGGCCCAAGTTTCTGTCTTGCCGGTTGGTAAAGACAAGCCACGAGCTTCTCTGCTTCGGCTGTCAGCGGCGAATGGTTCCTCCATTCCTACCTACGGCACGAGACAGCTTGCGGTCAACCTGGGACCACGACGACGGTATCTGTGGACGTTCATTCTTGCGGATGTTCCCACAGGCATACTGGGAATCAATTTTCTGCAGCACTATGAATTACTTGTTGATTCACGTAGGCTGCAGCTTATCGATCCTTCGTCGGACAATAAATTTACGGGTACTGCAGCTCGAACAGATGCACACCGAATCACAGGATTGTTTTCTAACATTCCGCACGATTTTCAGTCTTTGTTTATTAAATTCCCCATATTGACTAAACCATTTGAAGAGATAGAGACAGTGACCGATCGTGTGGCACACCACATTGTCACTAACGGACCACCAGTCACGGCACGACCTCGCCGACTGGCACCGGACAAATTGGTTTCCGCCAAACGTGAGTTTGACACTTTACTTTCTAAAGGTATTGTTCGTCCTTCTCACAGTCCATGGGCCTCACCTCTGCACATGGTTCTTAAGAAAGATGGCGTTAGCTGGCGACCATGTGGCGACTATCGCGCACTAAATTCGGTTACCCGTTACGATAGTTATCCGATAAGCCACATACACGACATCACGGTATCACTTCACGGCACGACTGTATTTTCCAAGATCGATTTGGTGCGAGCCTATCACCAGATCCCAGTCACCGCTGAAGATATCGAGAAAACCGCTGTCACGACTCCTTTTGGTTTGTTTGAGTTCCTACGTATGCCTTTTGGTTTGCGAAATGCTGCTCAGACATTCCAGAGGTTTATCGATAGCATTACACGAGACTTGGAATTTGTTCACGTCTATATCGATGACTTGTTAATCGCATCGTCGAGCGTAGATGAACATTTTCAACATTTGACGCTACTATTTCAACGTTTGTCCAAACATCGAATAGTAGTCAATCCTGATAAATGTGAACTTGGCAAGCCGGAACTTGTGTTCCTCGGCCACAAGATCACTCGAGAGGGTATTACGCCTTGCGAGGATAAAGTGCGCGCTATTTTAGATTACGCCGTACCGTCCTCAATCAAGGAGCTCAAGGCATTTTTGGGGTTAGTTAACTTTTATCGTCGTTTCATACCCCATGCCGCTGAACGTTTGCTTCCATTAACTGACCTACTTCGTGGCAATCCACGTAAGTTGTCGCTTACGGATGCCGCACGAGTAGCATTTTCGGAGATTAAAGCGACATTAGCTCAGACCACGCTCCTCATGCACCCAGTCCCATCCGCCACGCTAAGCATAGCGGTGGATGCATCCGACTTTGCCATCGGAGCGGCCCTGCAACAGTCTGTTTCTGGGATATGGCAGCCATTAGAGTTCTACTCTCGACGCCTCAATCCCACGGAAACCAAATATAGTGCTTTTGGTCGCGAACTGCTGGCTGCATATAATGCCGTTAAGCACTTCCGCCATGCAGTCGAGGGTCGATATTTCATCCTCTTTACAGACCATAAGCCTCTGACGTATGCATTGCATACTAAGTCTGATCGTTACTCTCCACGAGAAGTCAGACATTTAGACTATATTTCTCAGTTCACGACTGACCTTCGACACGTTAAAGGTGAGTCGAACTGCGTTGCAGATGCCTTGTCGCGTATTCCGCTTAATGCCATTAAATCTCCGGTTTTAGACATCCCTGCCATAGCTGCAGCACAGGCACAGGATTCTTCATGTATGGAAGCAGCTCAGTCATCGTCGCTACAGTGTCAGTCCGTACCTCTGGCCACCAGTGCTGGGACGATACTCTGCGACATGTCTACTGGCATACCTAGACCAGTCGTACCCTCTGCATATCGACGTCTCGTGTTCGATACCCTTCATGGACTCTCACATCCAGGCATCGCAGCCAGTCTCCGATTAGTAGCTGCACAATACGTCTGGCCGTCCATGAATAAAGATGTTCGTATGTGGGCAAAACAGTGTCTACAATGTCAACGATCTAAAGTGCATAGGCACGTAGCTTCGCCTATCGGTACTTTTGCTACGCCTGATGCTCGCTTCGATCATATCCACGTAGACATTGTGGGTCCATTGACCCCATCACACGGGTATACCTATTTACTAACGTGCATCGATAGATTTACGAGGTGGCCCGAGGCTATTTCCATCTCTATCGTCACGGCCGAATCAGTGGCTCGACATCTGATAGAACGATGGATAGCTTCATATGGTTGTCCTTCCACAATCACTACCGATCGAGGGCAACAATTTGAGTCCGATCTATTCTCTTCATTAACTCACATGCTGGGTACGGAACGCATTCGCACGACCGCGTACCATCCGGCATCGAATGGTTTAGTCGAACGTTTTCATCGCCAACTCAAAGCGGCTCTTAGAGCACACGAGAGCCCCGACTAGTACGAAACGTTACCGCTAGTTCTGCTTGGTATCAGGACTTGCATAAAGGCAGATATCCAATGTTCCGCCGCAGAACTTGTCTACGGCACGACATTACGACTGCCTGGGGAATTCTTTACGCCACGGAGTACAGATTCACTTGCCGTACAGACTTACGTTCATCGTTTGTCTACGTACATGCAAACTCTCGCTCCGGCGCAGACTCGAATGCAGCGACGACAGGTTTTTGTTCCGACCGAACTCGAAACTTGTTCGCATGTATTCATTCGTGTTGATTCGGTACGGAAACCATTACAACAGCCTTACGAAGGTCCATTTCGCGTGATTTCTCGTCACGATAAGACCTTTAGGGTTGATCGACACGGTCGCGTCGATACCGTTAGCATCGATCGTCTCAAAGCCGCGTACGTTGATGATAGCGTGTCGCCCGCTGACATGAGATTCGATGTTAACCCTGCACTGCCTGTTGACGACACTTCCGTGTCACGTCAAGGTCTGCAGTTAGCGTTGCCTGCTACGACTTCGAATGAGGCTAACGTCTCACGTTCAAGTCAGCAGCCAGTTGGCCCTGCTACGTCCTCGAATGAGAATACTGTCTCACGTTCAAGTCAGCAGAGCACGCCTACGCACCCGTCCGTGAATGAGGCTCCCGTCTCACGTTCCGGTCGGAAGATCGTTTGCCCAGCACGTTTTCGCGACTAGGTCAAACACGATCTTAACCATTGCACTTCGCAGTAATAACTTTCGTGTTTATCGTTTCGACACGATTTAACATACCTCATTAGTTATTACTGTATTCTAGTCAAGTCCATTGCGGTTGCTACACCAGTTTTTCATTTCTTTTTGTTTCATGGAACCTCGCCATATGGTACGCTTCGCTGGTCCCACGAAATCTGGAGAATTTTGGCACCAACGTTTGCATTCTGGATCGGCCTTGTCGTTCTTGTTCCTGCCCATTTACGAACCTATCGATTTGGCTTCCGAATATCATATTGGTTAACGGTTACCCGACACTGGACGTTATTGGTGTGGCACACCTTGATGACGATTTACGCAACCGACGTCATTGGCAACGAATCTGGTTTACGCTCGACCACCATCCTACGGTTCCTGCATACCACGGATTTTGCCCGTCAGCATCCTACAGCACAGCTTAATGCACGTATTTTGCACGCATTCGCGCACACGAATACCGTTTGTATGCCATGTCCTCCTTGACATTTGTTTTTCGAAAGCTTTCCGTGCTTTCTAGCGGGGGGCTGCTGTAGTGACCTCGATCGTTTTGAGAAAATGACTATTTTCTGGACACCATTTTTGATCTATTTTCTCCACGATCTTTTCTGACGTTTGACATTGACCTCAGTGTTCTCCGGTTGCCTACGTTTTACTGGACTGACTTTTCCGAGGTTTCCGTCGACCTCGTTTCAAACCACTTCCACTTTCGTTCGTTCGCTCGCGGTTCGCTCTCAGCACAGCCGTCGCGTTTCGTTCCGTTTTCCGTTCGGTGTATTTCTCGTATCGGTACTGTTTCGGTGCCACGATATATAGAATACACCTCGCATCTGCAAACCGACTTACGTCTTCTCTATTCGTCCGATAGAGGGGATATCGTTGGTATTCGCTGCTAGACCCGATAGGAGACACGTTCGCTAGCCGCTCACGAACGTCTTCTATATTGGTGAGCCCAAGAACTTCCAGAACCTCCCGGATTATCCGCCCGCCCGGTGAGTCTGTGATTTATCGCTGTTTCACGCCCTCCTTTCGTTGCACGATATATATTTTTTACGATATATTATCGCAACGTAGCCATGTCAGAGGATAAGGCGCAGCTCGACACAGATCTCACTCTGTCTGCGGTTGCCTTTAAACCCGTGGCGTTTATCCCTCATGATCCAGGGGTTTGGTTTGCAGCCTTAGAGCTGCAGTTTGAGGCACGTAGGATTGTTGGCCAACGCCAACGATTTTCCTATGCCTTAGAGGCTATTCCAGGTGATGTTATCGCCTCGGTGAGGGATTTGGTATTAAATCCTCCTCAAGTGCAGCCGTACGATCGGCTTAAGGAGGCTATACTACAACATTTCCTTCCTTCTCGGGAGGAACGGCTACGTCAGCTACTAGCACGGCACCCCATAGGTGATACTAAACCCAGCCGCCACCTAGCTCATCTCCGGTCTTTGGCAGGGCCCGCCGATAAGGATTCGGAGATAGTTAAGGAACTGTGGTTGGACTCTCTACCCTTCCACGTTCAGACCACCGTTACTGCTCTCCTCGAGGACTCGTCCTTGGAACGAGCAGCCGCCGTGGCTGACAAAATTGTCGCACGTGTCGGCAGTGGGGCTAATCCCCTCATTGCCACGACATCGCGCAATCCTAGGGGTGTCGATCTGGATGAATCGCCGGAGAGGCCTCGGCACTCTCGATCCATCCAGCGCCGCCTGTCCTTCAAGGACAGAGTTAAAATACCTACTCCTCGCAGTAGCCCCCGTAAACAACGGCACGGACGGGCGCCCTCCACTGCCCACGTCCGCCGTGAATCCGCCTCACCTGCCTCATCCAAACCTGATCATCCTACCAGCGGCTTTTGTTGGTTCCATCGCGTTTTCGGACCAGCCGCCCGTAGGTGCAGACAGCCGTGTTCATACGCGGCGGGAAACGCCACTGCCGGCGAGTAGAAGCGGCCGTACTCGCCGGCAATCAGTCTCAGGTTGGCCGTTTATTTTACGTGCATGATTCGTGCACTAACGCTAGGTTCCTAGTCGACACTGGGGCCCAAGTTTCTGTCTTGCCGGTTGGTAAAGACAAGCCACGAGCTTCTCTGCTTCGGCTGTCAGCGGCGAATGGTTCCTCCATTCCTACCTACGGCACGAGACAGCTTGCGGTCAACCTGGGACCACGACGACGGTATCTGTGGACGTTCATTCTTGCGGATGTTCCCACAGGCATACTGGGAATCAATTTTCTGCAGCACTATGAATTACTTGTTGATTCACGTAGGCTGCAGCTTATCGATCCTTCGTCGGACATTAAATTTACGGGTACTGCAGCTCGAACAGATGCACACCGAATCACAGGATTGTTTTCTAACATTCCGCACGATTTTCAGTCTTTGTTTATTAAATTCCCCATATTGACTAAACCATTTGAAGAGATAGAGACAGTGACCGATCGTGTGGCACACCACATTGTCACTAACGGACCACCAGTCACGGCACGACCTCGCCGACTGGCACCGGACAAATTGGTTTCCGCCAAACGTGAGTTTGACACTTTACTTTCTAAAGGTATTGTTCGTCCTTCTCACAGTCCATGGGCCTCACCTCTGCACATGGTTCTTAAGAAAGATGGCGTTAGCTGGCGACCATGTGGCGACTATCGCGCACTAAATTCGGTTACCCGTTACGATAGTTATCCGATAAGCCACATACACGACATCACGGTATCACTTCACGGCACGACTGTATTTTCCAAGATCGATTTGGTGCGAGCCTATCACCAGATCCCAGTCACCGCTGAAGATATCGAGAAAACCGCTGTCACGACTCCTTTTGGTTTGTTTGAGTTCCTACGTATGCCTTTTGGTTTGCGAAATGCTGCTCAGACATTCCAGAGGTTTATCGATAGCATTACACGAGACTTGGAATTTGTTCACGTCTATATCGATGACTTGTTAATCGCATCGTCGAGCGTAGATGAACATTTTCAACATTTGACGCTACTATTTCAACGTTTGTCCAAACATCGAATAGTAGTCAATCCTGATAAATGTGAACTTGGCAAGCCGGAACTTGTGTTCCTCGGCCACAAGATCACTCGAGAGGGTATTACGCCTTGCGAGGATAAAGTGCGCGCTATTTTAGATTACGCCGTACCGTCCTCAATCAAGGAGCTCAAGGCATTTTTGGGGTTAGTTAACTTTTATCGTCGTTTCATACCCCATGCCGCTGAACGTTTGCTTCCATTAACTGACCTACTTCGTGGCAATCCACGTAAGTTGTCGCTTACGGATGCCGCACGAGTAGCATTTTCGGAGATTAAAGCGACATTAGCTCAGACCACGCTCCTCATGCACCCAGTCCCATCCGCCACGCTAAGCATAGCGGTGGATGCATCCGACTTTGCCATCGGAGCGGCCCTGCAACAGTCTGTTTCTGGGATATGGCAGCCATTAGAGTTCTACTCTCGACGCCTCAATCCCACGGAAACCAAATATAGTGCTTTTGGTCGCGAACTGCTGGCTGCATATAATGCCGTTAAGCACTTCCGCCATGCAGTCGAGGGTCGATATTTCATCCTCTTTACAGACCATAAGCCTCTGACGTATGCATTGCATACTAAGTCTGATCGTTACTCTCCACGAGAAGTCAGACATTTAGACTATATTTCTCAGTTCACGACTGACCTTCGACACGTTAAAGGTGAGTCGAACTGCGTTGCAGATGCCTTGTCGCGTATTCCGCTTAATGCCATTAAATCTCCGGTTTTAGACATCCCTGCCATAGCTGCAGCACAGGCACAGGATTCTTCATGTATGGAAGCAGCTCAGTCATCGTCGCTACAGTGTCAGTCCGTACCTCTGGCCACCAGTGCTGGGACGATACTCTGCGACATGTCTACTGGCATACCTAGACCAGTCGTACCCTCTGCATATCGACGTCTCGTGTTCGATACCCTTCATGGACTCTCACATCCAGGCATCGCAGCCAGTCTCCGATTAGTAGCTGCACAATACGTCTGGCCGTCCATGAATAAAGATGTTCGTATGTGGGCAAAACAGTGTCTACAATGTCAACGATCTAAAGTGCATAGGCACGTAGCTTCGCCTATCGGTACTTTTGCTACGCCTGATGCTCGCTTCGATCATATCCACGTAGACATTGTGGGTCCATTGACCCCATCACACGGGTATACCTATTTACTAACGTGCATCGATAGATTTACGAGGTGGCCCGAGGCTATTTCCATCTCTATCGTCACGGCCGAATCAGTGGCTCGACATCTGATAGAACGATGGATAGCTTCATATGGTTGTCCTTCCACAATCACTACCGATCGAGGGCAACAATTTGAGTCCGATCTATTCTCTTCATTAACTCACATGCTGGGTACGGAACGCATTCGCACGACCGCGTACCATCCGGCATCGAATGGTTTAGTCGAACGTTTTCATCGCCAACTCAAAGCGGCTCTTAGAGCACACGAGAGCCCCGACTAGTACGAAACGTTACCGCTAGTTCTGCTTGGTATCAGGACTTGCATAAAGGCAGATATCCAATGTTCCGCCGCAGAACTTGTCTACGGCACGACATTACGACTGCCTGGGGAATTCTTTACGCCACGGAGTACAGATTCACTTGCCGTACAGACTTACGTTCATCGTTTGTCTACGTACATGCAAACTCTCGCTCCGGCGCAGACTCGAATGCAGCGACGACAGGTTTTTGTTCCGACCGAACTCGAAACTTGTTCGCATGTATTCATTCGTGTTGATTCGGTACGGAAACCATTACAACAGCCTTACGAAGGTCCATTTCGCGTGATTTCTCGTCACGATAAGACCTTTAGGGTTGATCGACACGGTCGCGTCGATACCGTTAGCATCGATCGTCTCAAAGCCGCGTACGTTGATGATAGCGTGTCGCCCGCTGACATGAGATTCGATGTTAACCCTGCACTGCCTGTTGACGACACTTCCGTGTCACGTCAAGGTCTGCAGTTAGCGTTGCCTGCTACGACTTCGAATGAGGCTAACGTCTCACGTTCAAGTCAGCAGCCAGTTGGCCCTGCTACGTCCTCGAATGAGAATACTGTCTCACGTTCAAGTCAGCAGAGCACGCCTACGCACCCGTCCGTGAATGAGGCTCCCGTCTCACGTTCCGGTCGGAAGATCGTTTGCCCAGCACGTTTTCGCGACTAGGTCAAACACGATCTTAACCATTGCACTTCGCAGTGATAACTTTCGTGTTTATCGTTTCGACACGATTTAACATACCTCATTAGTTATTACTGTATTCTAGTCAAGTCCATTGCGGTTGCTACACCAGTTTTTCATTTCTTTTTGTTTCATGGAACCTCGCCATATGGTACGCTTCGCTGGTCCCACGAAATCTGGAGAATTTTGGCACCAACGTTTGCATTCTGGATCGGCCTTGTCGTTCTTGTTCCTGCCCATTTACGAACCTATCGATTTGGCTTCCGAATATCATATTGGTTAACGGTTACCCGACACTGGACGTTATTGGTGTGGCACACCTTGATGACGATTTACGCAACCGACGTCATTGGCAACGAATCTGGTTTACGCTCGACCACCATCCTACGGTTCCTGCATACCACGGATTTTGCCCGTCAGCATCCTACAGCACAGCTTAATGCACGTATTTTGCACGCATTCGCGCACACGAATACCGTTTGTATGCCATGTCCTCCTTGACATTTGTTTTTCGAAAGCTTTCCGTGCTTTCTAGCGGGGGGCTGCTGTAGTGACCTCGATCGTTTTGAGAAAATGACTATTTTCTGGACACCATTTTTGATCTATTTTCTCCACGATCTTTTCTGACGTTTGACATTGACCTCAGTGTTCTCCGGTTGCCTACGTTTTACTGGACTGACTTTTCCGAGGTTTCCGTCGACCTCGTTTCAAACCACTTCCACTTTCGTTCGTTCGCTCGCGGTTCGCTCTCAGCACAGCCGTCGCGTTTCGTTCCGTTTTCCGTTCGGTGTATTTCTCGTATCGGTACTGTTTCGGTGCCACGATATATAGAATACACCTCGCATCTGCAAACCGACTTACGTCTTCTCTATTCGTCCGATAGAGGGGATATCGTTGGTATTCGCTGCTAGACCCGATAGGAGACACGTTCACCAGCCGCACCCGAACGTCTTTTATACACCCACGACGGCCGAGTGTATTTCGTCGAATCCCCGCTAAAAATGGAAGGGAAGCGGAAAACCCCATCGCACATCAACTGCAAGAGGCATTATGCATCGTGAGCTTTCGCTGAGACTCTATGCAATGAAGGAAAAAGTCTGTTAAAACATTCTCCAGAATAACCACAGAGCCACCCGTCATCCATCTAGTTGATATAACCAAGGCTCACTACGAGGAAATATCTCGTACCACTTGTGATCTAGGGCGCCTTTGAAGGATTGGACTGTCTGCAGATCTACCATTCCACCAGGCAGACCGTTCAAACTGTTCACAACCCTGTTGCTGAAGAGGCGCGATCTAGCCATCAACATAGCTCGGGTTTTTATTGGCTTCTTTTCATCTTCTCTTGTTCTGGAATCTACGGCCACTTGAAATAGACTATCTGGTCTAAGGCCAGAAAAGCCCTTCATTACCTTGAACGTTTCTATGAGATCTCCTCGACTTCTCCTCTTTTCCAACGAGAAAAGATTCAGGTCACAGAGTCTCTGCTCGTAAGTCTTACCCCTTCGCCATTCAACCATTCGCGGGGCGAGACGTTGGACTTTCTCTGGGCAGGCGGCGCCCTTTTTGTAGAGGCGTGACCAAGCCTGCACGCTACCTTCTAAGTGCGGTCGTACCATAGCAATGTAAATAGGTACGAATACCTCCGGCTGCCGGCAAGGCAAAGCTGATCGCAGCCTAAAGAGCTCCCCACGAGCCTTATGCGCAGCAGCGTTGCACTGCTCCAACCATTTGAAGTCACTGCTCATGATGACCGCAAGGTATTTAACCTTACCGACTGCCTCTACGGTGAACAGCCGTTGATCATGAGCGACACTTAGGCTCTCTGTTGCCCTTGACAACAAAGGCTTTTTTGAGCGTTCAGAGGTAAGTCCCATTTGTATGCCCAGTTCACGGTGGTACCTATTTCCCTGCCCAAGTCCGCCCTACCCTGGGATACAACAATCTTCACATCATCCGCAAAAATAAAGCTGGGCGATTGAAGAGCGCATGCCAGGTCATTAATAAATAACAAAAATAGGACCGAGCGTAGGACGGATCCCTGAGGTACACCACTGGTGACGTTCACCAAACTGGAGCACCTGTCCCCTACTTTGACGTAAAATGTCCATGTGATGGAAGGCTGCAATAACCAAGGCCATCAGACGTAGAAACCACTGCTGAAACCAGTACAAAGCTTCCGGCAGTCGGCTAGCCTGGAACCACCGTGCAAAACTGAGAAACGAGAGTGTAAGTCTCCTAAGAACTTCCAAGTGGGAATTTAAGCTCAAATTAGCCCAGTGGGTAAGACAACAGCCGAAAAAATTCTAAAGCTATGTACAGTCTAAGGGCTCTATAAGAAATGCCGTAGTTCCGCTATCCACTAGAGACTATGGTATTGTCACTGATGACCAGGGCAAAGCAGACGCCGTGGGGGGATACTTTGGTAGTGTACATAGAATGGATAGTGAGGCACGAGTTGATCTGGCTCTGGGACATCCTTCTCAGTTAAACGAGCTAGACCTCTCAGAGGAAAGCGTGCTTAAGTACCTACGAGAATTAAACAATCACGATTCAGTGGAGCCCAGATGGCATTCATCCAGCTATCATCAAGCCGTTGGCGGATATCATAGCTCCATCGGTATGCAGGCTGTACAGATCCACGTTGGACCAGGGTAAGCTGCCTCGGGACTGGGAAGTCGCGGCAGTCGCGGCAATACATAATAGTGGGCCTAAGTCGGATGTGCAGAACTACAGGCCGGTAAGCCTAACCAGCATCCTATGTGAAGTCCTGGAGAGGATCATCCGTGCCCATATCTGCCAGCACTTACTGGAGCACTCCATGTTAAGTCCAGACCAGCATGGGCACTTGAAAAAGAGATCTTGTCTGACCAATCTCCTGTGCTTCTTAGATGAAGTAACTCGACGACTGGACGAAGGTAAGAAAGTTGAGGTATGCTAACTCGACTTTAGCAAGGCGTTCGACTCCGTTACTCATCGTCTTTTGCTATGCAAGATGGAGAATTTCGGTATAGGTTGGCCAGTACTTAGATGACCGGCTGACTTCCTCTCCCACAGGACGTTTTACGTCAAAGTGGGGGACAGGTGCTCCAGTTTGGTGAACGTCACCAGTGGTGTACCTCAGGGATCCGTCCTACGCTCGGTCCTATTTTTGTTATTTATTAATGACCTGGCATGCGCTCTTCAATCGCCCAGCTTTATTTTTGCGGATGATGTGAAGATTGTTGTATCCCAGGGTAGGGCGGACTTGGGCAGGGAAATAGGTACCGCCGTGAACTGGGCATACAAATGGGACTTACCTCTGAACGCTCAAAAAAGCCTTTGTTGTCAAGGGCAACAGAGAGCCTAAGTGTCGCTCATGATCAACGGCTGTTCACCGTAGAGGCAGTCGGTAAGGTTAAATACCTTGCGGTCATCATGAGCAGTGACTTCAAATGGTTGGAGCAGTGCAACGCTGCTGCGCATAAGGCTCGTGGGGAGCTCTTTAGGCTGCGATCAGCTTTGCCTTGCCGGCAGCCGGAGGTATTCGTACCTATTTACATTGCTATGGTACGACCGCACTTAGAAGGTAGCGTGCAGGCTTGGTCACGCCTCTACAAAAAGGGCGCCGCCTGCCCAGAGAAAGTCCAACGTCTCGCCCCGCGAATGGTTGAATGGCGAAGGGGTAAGACTTACGAGCAGAGACTCTGTGACCTGAATCTTTTCTCGTTGGAAAAGAGGAGAAGTCGAGGAGATCTCATAGAAACGTTCAAGGTAATGAAGGGCTTTTCTGGCCTTAGACCAGATAGTCTATTTCAAGTGGCCGTAGATTCCAGAACAAGAGAAGATGAAAAGAAGCCAATAAAAACCCGAGCTATGTTGATGGCTAGATCGCGCCTCTTCAGCAACAGGGTTGTGAACAGTTTGAACGGTCTGCCTGGTGGAATGGTAGATCTGCAGACAGTCCAATCCTTCAAAGGCGCCCTAGATCACAAGTGGTACGAGATATTTCCTCGTAGTGAGCCTTGGTTATATCAACTAGATGGATGACGGGTGGCTCTGTGGTTATTCTGGAGAATGTTTTAACAGACTTTTTCCTTCATTGTATAGAGTCTCAGCGAAAGCTCACGATGCATAATGCCTCTTGCAGTTGATGTGCGATGGGGTTTTCCGCTTCCCTTCCATTTTTAGCGGGGATTCGACGAAATACACTCGGCCGTCGTGGGTGTATAAAAGACGTTCGGGTGCGGCTGGCGAACGTGTCTCCTATCGGGTCTAGCAGCGAATACCAACGATATCCCCTCTATCGGACGAATAGAGAAGACGTAAGTCGGTTTGCAGATGCGAGGTGTATTCTATATATCGTGGCACCGAAACAGTACCGATACGAGAAATACACCGAACGGAAAACGGAACGAAACGCGACGGCTGTGCTGAGAGCGAACCGCGAGCGAACGAACGAAAGTGGAAGTGGTTTGAAACGAGGTCGACGGAAACCTCGGAAAAGTCAGTCCAGTAAAACGTAGGCAACCGGAGAACACTGAGGTCAATGTCAAACGTCAGAAAAGATCGTGGAGAAAATAGATCAAAAATGGTGTCCAGAAAATAGTCATTTTCTCAAAACGATCGAGGTCACTACAGGTGCATAACTGGTGTGCATACCATCGAAGGAATTCTGGACGCTCGACTAGCCGTGGCCATTACCTGTCCTGTGCAAACTGAACTGAACTGAAGTGAACTGAACTGTACTGAACTGAACTGACCATCCCGCGAGAACTGATTTGGAGGTCGTATTAGTATGCTCCCATCGCAGGCTGCTGGCGCAGTCTGTGGATATCCTCAGCCTGGGAGGGCGATTACATCAGGTGAGTAGGTCGAGCGCTCGTTGTCTGAATTATGCGGAGATTGTGCCCGGTCTGCAGAATAGTTGTGGTAGGCCTTTGTTAATTATTTCGTATTAGAATGTTTATTTATTTTAACCCCTGTGCACATATGAGGAAAGAACACGCTTCACATATATTCTCAAAAATTACGTGTACAGTCCACGTCGTTTGTAATGCCGAGTACGCTTATATTACTTATATTTTGAAAGGAAGTGAAAGTATACTCCCGTGTTTAAAACCACAGTTAAAATAACCGGTTAAAGTCTCCAACTCACCACAATAGAAATGGTCTGAAAATGTTCCCTTTTGATATTCTTTTGAAACACGATCTTCTTCTGTTGAATGCACTGATAAATTTTAGTCTTTTTTCAATAAGCAGTTTGTATTCCCATGCTTTTGGCCTTTTTGAATCTTGTGACATGAAGAGTTGTCTGAAAATACATAATGAAAATAGGCCTGTGGATATCTTTAAGACTAAAATGTACCCTTGTACTAGGTGAGTATTGTCACTTTTAATCGGATTCAGTTGTATACTTGAACGCCTGCTTGCACATTTTAAGTAGCGTACACGAACAAAGAATGGTTTTCCGATAACAAATTGTGCATCGTCAAGACAACGAAAAAACACCCGAAAGTATTCTGTAGATATATCTAGACTAAAGCGACCATGAGGGTCTCAACGGGTGGGGTGAGGATTGGTAATAAATACATAACGAAAAACAACATACCGGGACGAAAGTGCCCCCAGGAGGTCCACAGGATGGACCGAGGTGGGTCACTGCCGTCTCTAGAGTCGTCTAGACCTAGCTCGATGGAAGAGATTGTGATATCACCGGCAGACGTTTTATTGGCTCCAGAAGCACTCAGTCGGGAGAAAACCCCAAGACCAGACGACATTTGGTTTTACATTTGAGTGGCTATCTCCTGAAAGAGAACAAGCCGGCTTCAAAGATGTCGCGAATGTGCCTGCCCATGGACGGCGGTCAGAGGTAAGATCGGAACACGGGGAGGTCCTGTTCTGGTTCCAAAAACGAGCACCGTACACAGACTGGAGTCCCAGTCGCTCAGCATCCGACTTGATGCTAGTCCATTTTTTTACTGGTCCTCCAATGCGGCAGCACCAACCTTGGCATGGAGCACGTGACATACACTGTTACTAAATCTGTGTTCGGGTACAGTGACCAGCGGATGACCCCCTATCTCTCCCTCTTCTGATTGTATGTTTCGCGCACGCGGCAACTGCCGGAGCTACTTCCGTCACGTTTCCTCTGCACAAGCCAGCGTGTGGCCTCTACTTACGCCCAGTGAGAATACACGCGTTTGGCACTCCACTGTCTTTCCTCGTTGACCTCCTCGACAAAAGCTATCGTAGAAGCTGAGGTAGTGTTCCCTTCTGTACGGGCGTCGCAAGGTGTGGCCGAACCACTGCAACTATCGCCGCTGAAGAGATACCGGCAGCTTTTCAATGTGAATGCATCGTTTTCCTATCGTGTCGATGGATATCTTATGGCGCCGAATCACTTTGAGGGTCATTCGCAGGCATTTCTTGTCGAATGCTTCCAGCTTTCTGGTGCCTTGCACACGTAATGTCCAAGTTTTTAAACTGTAGGTCAGAATGGGGCGGATGGGGCTTGGAAGACGCGGATTTTGGTTCAGAGACTGATCTCCAGGTGTTGTCAGTTCACAGTTTGTCTTTCGCTTGGCCGTTTGGGAGGATCTTGGGGCCGAGGTACTTAAGTGCCTGCATGTGCTCAGTTAGCTCACCGTTGACGTATATTGGTTTTGCGAACTGTGAAGTGCAATTCAAGAAGATTTTAGTCTTTTGTGTATTGACTTCTAGCACCACGGTTTTCACATAGAAGACTACACGATTCAGGATTGGTAGTGAAGTAGTCGAACTGTTATCTAGGATAACGATATCGTCCGCGAATTCCAAATCAGTTGAGTAAACGTCTGGACTGAACTATACACCAAGGCGATCGATGAACGCCTGCCACATTATCCAGTTGGTAGCGTAGTTGAATAGGAGTGGCTGCAGCAGGCAGTGGGCTACTGACGGCATACACCCCGCAATCACAAAACCAATGGCCAGGAGTTAGGATGGTAGAACCAAAAGAAAAACCTTTTTTAGGCAAGCCATTTATCAACTCGAGTGTGCCAGGCCGGATTGAACGAGCAGTGGTCAATAAATTATCGGACCACTCATGACGTAACCCATTTTGTTAATCGAGCATTCATCTACAGTCCGACGCAAATTGGGCCGACGGATCAATAGTCAATCCAGCAAAATATTGATACCAACCTAATCGGCCCCACAGGGCTTGAATCTAACTGGATGCCCGAGTTTGGGAACATTCGATTTTCGTCTTATATACAGCACAGTAATTTCTGGTAAAGACACATTTTTGGTGAGTCGGGTTTTGCCTTCTGATTTTTCGTAGCGGGCTGGAGCGATCGAGAATCGCAAGCTGAGATTGAGTGCCAGGGTTTCACGAGAGACCAAAACTTAACAACTGGCCACGGGTCTTGTGTACCAGTGGCGTCCACTGATCCAGACTTGAAGATGCTACAATCTCAACTCAAACTGATGGAGACTTTGACTGCCTGACTTGCGAATATGGGCCCAACCTCAGCCACAACAGATCGTGATCCGGACATGATTCTTAGAAACATGACAGAGTTTATTCATGACCCCCAGTCTGGTGTCACCCTTGATTCCTGGTTCAGGCGCTATGAAGACATCTCCGTGGAACTCTTCAACAAGGGTGACGAAACAAAAGTCCGACTCTTGATGCGGAAGTTGGGATCCGCGGAACACGCCCGCTGCACTAAGTATATGCTACCTGGAGTCCCCCGCAGCCATTCATTTGATGACACGATTAGCATGCTCACAAAGATTTTCGGGCAGACTTCATCGTTGTTCAGCACACGTTATCAATGCCTCTAATTGGTGAAGCGGGACGCCGACGATCTCGTGACATATGCTGGCATCGTGAATCGTGAGTTTAACCGTTTCAAATTGGGATCATTGACTGAAGACTAGTTTCAGTGTTTGATTTTTATTTGCGGGTTACAATCACCCACTCAATCAGACTCACGCATCCGATTGCTGATGAAAGTTGATCAGGAGCCCAACACAACCGTACAACAATTGGTTGACGAATGTCAACGCTTAATCAGTCTGAAACATGACGCAGCTATGATCCAACAGTCCGATCACACATCTCAAGCAGTCAACAAACTCACGATGCACAGACAAGTTCCAGCCAACATAAACCCGACAAACAGAACCCATGGGCTGAATGTGTCTGTGCCCCTTGCAAGGAGGCGGCCAGTCTGGCTTTTAAATTGCAGGCCCAAGGGCAGGATCAACGCCCACGAAGTAGTACATTAGACATCAGCCCCAAACCACCGCGAGCAGGTTGCAGTAATTCGTTTGCGGAAGTAGTATACACACCCGAGAGGCCAGTCATCAGAGCGAATGGACCGGTTCCGAGAGCTTGCCAGGAGGTCGTTGCCCCAACTCCTTTGAAGCAGACCGACGAAGGCCGGTGGACTGAGCAGAAGCCGAGAAGGGCAAGGCAGGTCAAAAAGAAGGGTGACTGTAATATCGCGAAGGATGGATTGGCTAGGGTGGATGACCTTGCTCTTCTGGTACTGGAAAACAAGGTGAAGGATTTGCGGAGACAGATCTTGTCGATGGGCAGGGTCTCAAGTAGGAGGCTTCTGACCCTAAGCAAGGAAGAACCCTTTATATGGGAATCGAAAGCCAGGAGGGACATAGACAGGAGGAGGGTCGGCGACATACTGTGAATCGCAGGTGTTCCGTACCCTACTACTCTAAGGAGGGTGCACAGAGTGGAGACATGGAAGTCACCACTGGGTAATAAGGGCGAACTTCGTGCGAGACCAATCCTAGTGGATTTTGCTGATGAGGCCACCCGGGATAAACTGCTGGCGAGGGCAGCAACAGTGGCTCAAATTACCAAGAGCAGATACCAGATTGTGCCGGACGAGCATAGAGCAAGGCCTGGTGGTCTAGCCCCGGGGAGTGACGTTGATCGACCAGCCAGGGAGCTGGTGAGAAACCAAAGAATTCAGCGGAATGCCGTACTCGGCTCTCTGGCCCCGACCCCGACAATAGTAAAGAAGCCACGTGCGGGGTCGGTAATAGTTGTAATTGAAGATGCGCTGGAAGACGAGAATTGGCAGTACTGTCCAAAGATAGATGACAGTGCGACCCCTGCCAGTCTGGATGTTGTGGCAACTTCTATAGAGATGGATGGGAATCGTCGAAATTCTGGATCGCCAGCCGGCTTCATGCACCCCAGTGCGGACAACGGAAGCAAAAAACGTGTCATCATCTCAGGCGTTTCGCCTGAGAAACAGACACCAGTGAATAATAGCAGACACATAAGCGAAGGAACAAACGCGGTGTTGTTATATACTTAAGCGTGTAGTATAAGAAACAAATGGGCGGAACTCGCCAAAACCGCTGACGAGCAGAAAGCGTCAATGGTTGCCGTCACGGAAAAGTGGTTTTCTGAAGAAGACCATGTGCCAGGCCTAATAAGTAACGGTTTTGCAGTCTATAGGCAGGACGGAGAACACGATCGCCTTGTTGGTGGAGTAGCCATCCTCGTTAGGTCAGGTACAAACCACCTTGAGTCTCAGACCAAGATGTGCACTCGCAATATCCAGTTATGCGCCGTTACGATCACCCTTCCAGGCAGAAGGGTTAACGTTGTCTGTGTCTACGGGGCACCGAGCACTAACCACGAAAAGGTAGTTTGTTTACTGCGGACTTTGAACTAGTTAAGGACGCACAAAAGACCCTCATAGTGGGTGACTTCAATCTCCCGCACATCGACTGGGTGGCTGAGGTCTGCGTGCCGGGATCGGAGGAGCAAACCTACTTAGAATGGCTGCATGCCAATGCGTTGCACCAGCATATTAGGGAAAATACCGGATATAGGACTGGATGCGTTCCATCCTTGCTGAATCTAACAATAACGAACTTCCCCAACGATGTGTCCGAACTGAATTATTGTGCACCGCCGGACAAGAGTGACCATGTGTGTGTCAAAGTAGTCCTATGTATGCGGCAACCGAAGGTGCCCTCAAGGCTGGTCAGACATTTCTGTAATATGGACATAGATAGGCTTCGTAATAGGGCCATGGGTTCGACCTGGGACACGACAGAGGAGGCTACTGTCGAGGAGCGCTGGCAGACCATATAGGGATTTCTGACTGCCCTACAGGAACAGTTGGCACCCTTAAAACGAAGGAGTGAGGAGGGCAAAACCATGTGATGGAAGGCTGCAATAACCAAGGCCATCAGACGTAGAAACCACTGCTGAAACCAGTACAAAGCTTCCGGCAGTCGGCTAGCCTGGAACCACCGTGCAAAACTGAGAAACGAGAGTGTAAGTCTCCTAAGAACTTCCAAGTGGGAATTTAAGCTCAAATTAGCCCAGTGGGTAAGACAACAGCCGAAAAAATTCTAAAGCTATGTACAGTCTAAGGGCTCTATAAGAAATGCCGTAGTTCCGCTATCCACTAGAGACTATGGTATTGTCACTGATGACCAGGGCAAAGCAGACGCCGTGGGGGGATACTTTGGTAGTGTACATAGAATGGATAGTGAGGCACGAGTTGATCTGGCTCTGGGGCATCCTTCTCAGTTAAACGAGCTAGACCTCTCAGAGGAAAGCGTGCTTAAGTACCTACGAGAATTAAACAATCACGATTCAGTGGAGCCCAGATGGCATTCATCCAGCTATCATCAAGCCGTTGGCGGATATCATAGCTCCATCGGTATGCAGGCTGTACAGATCCACGTTGGACCAGGGTAAGCTGCCTCGGGACTGGGAAGTCGCGGCAGTCGCGGCAATACATAATAGTGGGCCTAAGTCGGATGTGCAGAACTACAGGCCGGTAAGCCTAACCAGCATCCTATGTGAAGTCCTGGAGAGGATCATCCGTGCCCATATCTGCCAGCACTTACTGGAGCACTCCATGTTAAGTCCAGACCAGCATGGGCACTTGAAAAAGAGATCTTGTCTGACCAATCTCCTGTGCTTCTTAGATGAAGTAACTCGACGACTGGACGAAGGTAAGAAAGTTGAGGTATGCTAACTCGACTTTAGCAAGGCGTTCGACTCCGTTACTCATCGTCTTTTGCTATGCAAGATGGAGAATTTCGGTATAGGTTGGCCAGTACTTAGATGACCGGCTGACTTCCTCTCCCACAGGACGTTTTACGTCAAAGTGGGGGACAGGTGCTCCAGTTTGGTGAACGTCACCAGTGGTGTACCTCAGGGATCCGTCCTACGCTCGGTCCTATTTTTGTTATTTATTAATGACCTGGCATGCGCTCTTCAATCGCCCAGCTTTATTTTTGCGGATGATGCGAAGATTGTTGTATCCCAGGGTAGGGCGGACTTGGGCAGGGAAATAGGTACCGCCGTGAACTGGGCATACAAATGGGACTTACCTCTGAACGCTCAAAAAAGCCTTTGTTGTCAAGGGCAACAGAGAGCCTAAGTGTCGCTCATGATCAACGGCTGTTCACCGTAGAGGCAGTCGGTAAGGTTAAATACCTTGCGGTCATCATGAGCAGTGACTTCAAATGGTTGGAGCAGTGCAACGCTGCTGCGCATAAGGCTCGTGGGGAGCTCTTTAGGCTGCGATCAGCTTTGCCTTGCCGGCAGCCGGAGGTATTCGTACCTATTTACATTGCTATGGTACGACCGCACTTAGAAGGTAGCGTGCAGGCTTGGTCACGCCTCTACAAAAAGGGCGCCGCCTGCCCAGAGAAAGTCCAACGTCTCGCCCCGCGAATGGTTGAATGGCGAAGGGGTAAGACTTACGAGCAGAGACTCTGTGACCTGAATCTTTTCTCGTTGGAAAAGAGGAGAAGTCGAGGAGATCTCATAGAAACGTTCAAGGTAATGAAGGGCTTTTCTGGCCTTAGACCAGATAGTCTATTTCAAGTGGCCGTAGATTCCAGAACAAGAGAAGATGAAAAGAAGCCAATAAAAACCCGAGCTATGTTGATGGCTAGATCGCGCCTCTTCAGCAACAGGGTTGTGAACAGTTTGAACGGTCTGCCTGGTGGAATGGTAGATCTGCAGACAGTCCAATCCTTCAAAGGCGCCCTAGATCACAAGTGGTACGAGATATTTCCTCGTAGTGAGCCTTGGTTATATCAACTAGATGGATGACGGGTGGCTCTGTGGTTATTCTGGAGAATGTTTTAACAGACTTTTTCCTTCATTGCATAGAGTCTCAGCGAAAGCTCACGATGCATAATGCCTCTTGCAGTTGATGTGCGATGGGGTTTTCCGCTTCCCTTCCATTTTTAGCGGGGATTCGACGAAATACACTCGGCCGTCGTGGGTGCATAACTGGTGTGCATGACATCGAAGGAATTCTGGACGCTCGATTGGCCGTGGCCATTACCTGTCCTGTTCAAACTGAACTGAACTGAGCTGAACTGTTTGCAAAGGCGAGAGTGGCTCCACTGTAAACGGTGTCCATTCCGAGGCTGGCACTGGCAGCAGTAGTACTGACCGTGAAATCCGCGACCCCGATTAGGAGATGCTTCAGCCGGATAAACTGGAACCAAACTTTTAGACGGACTCAGCCGCGGTACAACATTAAATATACAACATTACCACTCGCCCTAACTCTTTGGTGGCCAACAGACTCACTATAATCCACGCGTCGACCAAAAGCGATCAATGGCACTATGTACAATCCGCCAGTAACCCAGCCGACTTCTGCTCGAGGAGCCTGAAAACGCCAGAGAGGTTGCGGATGTGGACATTGAGACCGGACTTCCTAACTGCAGCTAAAGCGATGTGGCCAACGGTATTATTACATAAGCCTGATGATGGTGATATCGAGACCAAAAGACTGATACTGGCTACAGACTTCACGGGAAGCGTAAGCCTAATGGAAAAACTGTGCCACTTTCTCAACTGGACAAAAATTTTAGGAGTCGTGGTCTGGTGGACACGATCCAAAGTACGCTTACTGATTATGAAAAGCGCACGACCACAAAACACATTAAACGTGGGGACGATACTGCCGGGCGAGCTGAATAAGCCGAACTCGACTTTCTATGCCCACTACAACTAGACGCTTTCCCATTCGAGGCCCACGAGCTAGCCAGGATAGATGATAACACCAAAGGAAGCGGGCTGTTTCACAGCAGTATACAAAGACTAAACCCCTTTCGAACCAACGGACTACTGAGAGTCGGAGGGCGGCTGACGAATTCGAATCTAGAGTACAAAACAAAACACCTCATAATGATCCCCAGTGACAACTACATAACGAGATGCCTGATGAACCATGTCTTCTGGTACCAAATGAAGCCGAATTTATTTATTTATTCCTCATGCATTCTCCCGTAGGACCCAACCCTTCACTCCGTCTCTGAAGCACATATGTGTCTAATTTCATACAGTGTTCACGATTTACTATGGGGTTAGTTGTCGAAACCTTAGTTCATCACACGACACGACATTGTTTGTGAAGAAGCGGAAACTCCTGAACAAACGCTTGTTGACCGTTTGTAGAAACGTCTCCTTTTCCGTGACCTATTTGTATTATTATTCAACCTGTGTCCAAGTGGATATAAGTTGTGAGTCGAACATACTTCTAATGTGACAACACTACAAGTTGAGTCCCTGATGCTCGAGTACCCTGTAGCCATCTCTATATTCCATTACGAATTCTCAGTCTTCATCTTGCCACGTACTTTACTCTGGATTGGGCAGCCTTTTCCTCCGCATTCCATTACCTGTCTACGCATCCCAATCATACCGAACCCCTTTTTTGTGCACTGTTAATGTCGTATCATACTCAGAAGAAACTCTAAAACATCGAGAGATGGTGCATAACCTTAAAAAACCTGAAAGCTTACTGCGGCTGGACAACGATAGAAAAAGTTTATAGCGACCTGCGTATGCACTGACTTAGGGTCTAGGTAGGTTAGGGCGAACGGCATTCCTATCTACCCCTTGGATGTTGACCGTTTCATGGGAGGATTTGGTGGGCGGTGTAACGCACATGCGTGGAAATCCTCTCTTAACGTTGTCATATACTTGTTCTGTTGAGACTGTCCTCTTTATTTTATTGGCCCTGGAACAAGCACAACATGCATCAATCACTACACTTCAACATTTGTCTGTAGTTTGCTCGCGTGAAGTGGCATAATTTTGATTCGAACTTGGACTGCCAGGACGGAGGTACCTGACATTGGCATTTGTTGAACTTTGGTCCTCATTGTTAGACGTTGTGGCTGTACAGTTGAGGTCTGTACATATTTATATGCGTATAACTTGTTAATCTAGTACCGTAGAAACTGCGAATTAATCTTGTTTTTGTTTCGGGATTTGTTTTGAATAGGCTACGTGTTGCTCACAGTCGGAATAACCTTTACGCAGGATGGACGCTAGTGGCTCCCATGTTGTTTGGTGGATGTCCTCCGGCCTTGCAAACTTGGGTACGTCTAGCTGCTTCAGGCTGTTGAACACCTCTCTTGTGTTG
Organism: Fasciola hepatica; assembly: GCA_948099385.1. NCBI lineage: Eukaryota > Metazoa > Platyhelminthes > Trematoda > Plagiorchiida > Fasciolidae > Fasciola > Fasciola hepatica. The sequence continues at coordinate 3,247,512 of CANUEZ040000117.1, forward strand.
GTCTTATCGTCCTCCATTTCCTGTACTTCACCGCTTCTGGCGGCAGGTAGTCCCTGAGCACCCTAGTCCTGTCTATATACCTGTAGAAAGAATTGCAACTGGTTCTCTGCTTTTCCTGCCCGTTCTTTTGGCCGCCCTCCCTGTGAGTTCCTGACCCCACCTTCGGCCTTCTTCTGTGTTGCCTTAGATTGAACGTAATTATAGTGTGCTTTCTGAATGCTTTTGGGGTTCCGCTCATTAGGTTCCACGTAGTAGTTCCTGCACTGCTTCTGTACCTAAGATAGTCCATGTCTCGCTGCCTTGGACCTTAAAAAGACCCGGTAGCCTCTGGTGCTTCCGTAATTCTTGCTTTTGTTAGAGCCCTTATCAATCTGCTTGGACACCATATTTGCTGTCCGTTCCGGTTTACTCTTCTGAGTGTTGCAATGGCCTCTGTTACTTCAAACTGTCTGCTCTTGACCCAACTCCGTCGGTGTTTTATGTTGTGGTAGTCGCTTACTGCCCCCTAATTTGCCCGAAAGGTTCAGTTTTATGAAGCTATTCTCGTCTACCTTTGTGGGTTTTTTTCTGAATTTATCGGGCGCACTCATTGCCTGAAGGTTTAGCCTAAACTGGGGCACGCCAAGATCACTCTAGAATGTGGGTTCCCAGACTCCCAGCTGTTATAGGTCCTTCGGGGCTCTGGCCATTTTCAGGTCAATTACTGACGGTGACTGACCAAATCGCCATCTCGTCATTTGATTAGCCTTTTCAACAACAGCCTTCCTGTGGATTGCTTGGAGCAATCTCTCCCCAAATGCGCTCTATGGGGAGGTTCTTGAGGTCCAGTCTGTTTCACAGCGCGCTGAAATCACCCTAATTGAGTAACTTCTACCCCGAATTGGCAACTGTATTGAGAAAATGGAGCAGGTGGCTGTCCTCAGAACCTTCTGCTCCTGGGCTTTGACACCTGCAAACAACTAACTCTTTCGGTCCGCCCGTAGCTGTTGCAACCTCTACCTCTTCATTATTTGGTGCACGAAGACCACTGTCCTAATAGCCGTCATACAGCTCCCCTAGGATGGCAGTTATTCTACATTCGTTTCGGCCGTCCAGCCTATCCACCCTTAAGCCAGAGTATAAGTTTGGGATGAGCCCATTGTCACTTTCGCCTGGTCATAGCCGCACATCGATGAATGCTGTCACATCTGTTCAATGTGTCCTGGCTCTATGCTCCGGCCATTTGTTGCCCATACTTTCAGTATTGTTGTGGGTTACAAGCACCACATACCCTCCTCTATTTTCTTGCGTTACCTAAAGGGAGATGGCGGTTGCCCCGGTCCAACTTTGAACCAGGTGGGCAATGTAAGAGAGTCGGTAGAAAAGCCTCACGTGCACTTTACGGGCTGAAGCTTTCTGTAAGCTCAAGGAGTTCAAGAGTCTTTTTACCAATACACAGGGCCATTGTGGGACCCCTAACGGAAAACTGCTTTTAGGCCTGGAGTCCGTTCCTCATGCAGAAGGAAAGAACCCAGAGCAAGCACAGTGGCGATGCACTAGGTGGTTTGGTTACCGGGAGCTAGGCTACAGACAAAGGTCGGACCGGATGAGCCTATACTCTAAAAAGAGAAGGACAAGTTGGGGGCCTAATAGATGCATTCAAAAATGTTAAGGGAATGGACACATCAGTTGGAGACTTGGGGAGGATGAAACACCGTGAGGCCACAGGCTCCAGCTCGCTAAGTACCGCGTGAGAACTGGGAATGAGGGCCAGTCCCCCCTGTGAGGTCACTCAGTGATAAGAATAAACTACTGGGGTAAAGGACTGGGGTAACTACGGTGGAAGCCTCCAAGCTTCTAATGCATAAGGTCTGGAAGGGAATTTTTGGAGACAGTAGTGATCAGATTCCTCTACGGCGACCTTGGTCCCTCCCTTTCTATTATTTTCCCCCACAAAGCGATTGGTCAAGCTGAGTTGACGACAAGCAGCTTGATCCCAGAATCAAACTGGCTTGCAGCACCGCGGCGGGTCCAATAAAAAATTTCCCGTCCCACCACTCCTGGACACGCCTACGAAGAACAGATAACTCTTCATAAAGTCGAAGCAACTTGAGATCAAATGGCTCACTATTGCAAGAAAACGGACGAGCCGGCAGACAACCGTGAATTACTTCAGGCTGCATTGAACTGAAACGAACAGTTTCACCCTCACAGAAAAAGTTCATTGTCGACAAACCGGGAGCTCATCACCTATAACCTCGTTCTTACCGCTAGTACTGCGGACGCTGTGTTCCAGCGGGAAAGAAGGGTGTTCACGAATTTGGTACACTGCACCTAACGGCTTCCTCTGAAAGTCCATTCCACATAAGTATAACCATAATGGCTCGTAGTAATTTCGAAAATTGGTGTTGATTTTAGCTCAGATAAGAGCTGTACGGTGACTTGCGATCGCTGGGCTGGGCTTTCAGATCGCAAACGTCTCAACACCAGTGAAGGTGACGCCATCGGTGGGCAGGTGTTGATCCTCGAGCACATCTGTCTGTATATGTGGTCCAACCCTTGGTTCAACCCTGACAACTGGAAAGGCCTTGGCCTTAGCAAGTTACTGATCATAGAAAGTTGACCCCTTGATCTTTCAGGGCAAAGCTGTAAGTTTATAAACTTGACCTTAAACAGCTTTCGCGCCGGGAAGGATAACATCAAGACCGAAAGAGAAACTGGAAACCAAACAAAAAAGAAAAGTGATGTGCAAGGTGAAATACAAGGACTGCGACGAATGCTAAGTTGGCCAAACTGGGAGAAGGGTTGCCACGGGAATACACGAACGCAAGTTGGTCACACAAATGCCTGATCCATCGTGATTATTACAATAACATTGGTCTGTTTCGAAAAGGCCCAAAGCATTCCAGATACGCGACCAAAATGTCACAGACGAATGCTTGGACAAATATTTCGTGAATATATAGAGGGGAGAGTGGCCCGAATTGGACGGATGAATTCAATACAGGTAGATATGAGGCAAATGTGAGATAAGTGTAAAGTAAATGTACGCGCATCAGGAAATAGCGGAGGGAGTTTTAAGCTGGCTTGTTGATAGATTTGTGTTGATGCCCGGCAAATCCGAAAGCCAATGCCAAATGATGGGGTCTGATTGGTCCAAGTGGAGATAGCCGTGAGGTGGGATTTGTACACGAGGGAGACGGAAATTTGGTTGGATGGCAGCAATAACAGAAGATCATAAAAAATAAATTGGTATGAGTGGAAAGGGAAAGGATAGGATTGATGCATTGCTAAGCTGCGACAAATAATCAGTAGCAGATTGCTGTACTTTGTGGAACATGGGGCAACCGAGACAGGCTTTGAAAAGTGGGTCAGATATAAAATGCTTTGGAGAGATTGGTGTGCGTTGGCCGTAAGATACGGATATTTTCAGAATAGGCGCATATCAAGAGAGGCTACTGGATGTTGCACGGGAGACTACCGTCCAAAAACTGGAGGATGTATAGCGAAAACTTGCTCAGTGTCAACCACTGAAAGTGGAATATCGGCGATAATTTATGACATTGTTTTCTTTGTAACAAAAGGAACGCGGTAGACCTGCAGAGGGAAAAATCAGCCCCAGGAGCATCGCGATGATGTCAGCTGTGTCAAACGGTCGTGCAGGATGAAGAGGGCAAGTGAGGGAAACAAGTAGAAGTGATTCGATTACCCTGTTCAAGGTAAGTGCTTCATGAGATGACCGATGAATATTGGAGAAGCGGTAGAAAGTGGCCGTGCTTTGTGAAGCCGCTAGATGACTACTATGGGGGTGGCTAGGAAAAGTGGAGGAAACATGGATACTTAGTGGTCGTAGCGGTGAGGACTAACAGAAGAGAAAGAAAACTTGGCTGTAAATGGGACTGGGGTGCATGTATATAGCATTTATAAATACGAAAAATAGAGGAGCGAAATGTGTACATGGAAGACTTGAGGGAACGAGTATCGACAGACCACACGGAAGCTATTCGTGAAGTTCATGATGTAACGATTTCTCTACAGCGCACGGAACACGAGGAAGCGAAGCAACCTGAAAAGTACATAAAAATGTCTGTGGCGAACAAAATTTAAAACAGGAGATGGGAGAACTGGTAGAAGTGAACCAGGTAAGCGATGAACAGGTCATTTTACCAAAGGCAAAGCTCGACTTGAGTTGAAGTAAAAGGGGGCTTCAGAACAAGATCTGAAAAAGAAATGAATGACGAGAAATATGTATGCATAGAAGAGATGGGACGACGGAGCTGGAGAGCTTTATACCGGCAGGCAGTTGCGTAAAAGAAGTTAACCGAAGATGCCAATCGAAGCGTTTGCTGATGGAGGAACCAACGGGCCTTCGTAGAACGCGGCATGACATACATAGTGGTTACGAATCGGTAATAAATGTGGTTATGGGAGATGCACAGGTTGGACGGCAAGTTTTAACCTGGGGGTCGGGCATGTGAGCCATTGGGGTTGACGATGACAGACTGTACAAGAACAGACAAAACGGATAAGAGCGCAAACGATGACAAAACGATGACGGTGGTTTTAGGGACAAAGTGGCTAGGTGTGAATACGGGAAGTTAAAACGTAACCAAGGAAGACACAAGTTCAACCTGGAGGAAATTCATATTCTGGATCAAGCAACCGCGAAATGTACACAGGAGTTTTTGGGATTTTGGCTTTCCTCATGGATTTCAATCAATAAACACGTCCAGTTGGGTGGCTTTTACGGTCTCTCGATGAGCGTGGGGTTCAACTAACTCAACAAGTGAAAAAATAATAAATGGAATCCTAATCTCATTGTACCATGGCCGCGGAACTCAACTCTTTGCGGGAACACGTCAACCAAAGAGGACTCAGTGAGCCAAGAGTGTAAGCGAGAGATAAGAGTGAAACTAAGAACAAAAAAGGTACGAAATTTACAAAACTCCAAAATATGCGTTTGTAAAAATATTCATCTATACTAATGCACCGATATGTCTGGGCACATTCCAAGGGACCGAATCTGCCGAACCAGGGGGCGGTGCTAAAGGTCAAGTTTATAAACTTGAAGTTTTGCTCCGAAAGATCAAGAGGTCATCTTTCTATAATCAGTAACTTGCTAAGGCCAGGGCCTTTCCAGTTGTCAGGGTTGAATAAAGGGTTGAACCACATATATAGACAGATGTGCTCGAGGATCAACACCTGCCCACCGATGGCGTCACCTTCACTGGTGTTGAGACGGTTTCGACCTGAACGCCACGCCCATTGATCAGAAGTCACCGAACAACCGTGTTTGTAAAAACGTAGCTCGTATATCCGGCCTTGAGCTTGCCCTTCGTAATCAACGGCTATGTTCCACCGTTGGCGCCCCCAGGATTAGCGAAGAACAAGTCACTCATGTCTATACCTGACAAATCCTTCACAATCTTGAAAGCTTCTAATGAGTCACCGCAGCCTCTACGATGAGCTAAAAGGAAGAGATTGGTACCTTCTGGAAGCTGGGCGTGAGACTTTCCTCAGTGATGGGTGATCATTCCAGCAGCAAGTATCTGCACCCCTCGCAAGCCTTCTCCATCCTTGTGACAATCAGGAGCCCACTCGTGGATACAGTACTCCAGATGAGGTCGCACCAGAAACTTGTAAAACGGGACAGGCTCCGGTTTTCACATGTGACACTATAGCACATCTTAGTCAATACCAGTTCGGTGGTATTTGCTGTTCTCTGGCACAGCCTTGAAGGCTTGAAGTCCTGCGTGACTGTCATACCTAGGCCTTTTACCTCTGACACCATTCAAAAAGGAGTGTTGCACGTTCCTCCTAAGTTCGTAGTTAGGATTTCGCTTTGGAGGGATTCAGGGATAAATTTCATCGACCAGCTCATCTGATAACCGCACCTATATCCTGTACTTAATTACTCCTGCTACTTTCCATAATCTGCAAAGGTGAAACACAGGTTGCACAATTCTTTCGCCATGTCGATTACTTAGTGAAGGAGGCTCAAAGTTCCCAGTATTGAATCATACTGTGCACCACTGGTAACTCTCGCCGGCTTCAATAGATAATAGCTCACCTTGAGGCAGAAGCCACTATTCCTTAGAAAGCTTGCTACACAACCTGCTGCTTTCCCGCTTATACCAAAAGCCTGCAATTTTTGGTCCAGCAGGCGAGGATTCACAGAATCGAAAGTCCTACTGGAATCCGCATAACGAACCTCCGCTGATCCACCATCCTCCATTCGTCGGCGGTCTTTTCCGAAAAAATCAGCGTGTTTGCCATACACGAATCGTTTTACCAAATCCATGTTGTGCAGGTGTCAGTAGTTCGTTATCAACTAGATGCCAACGAAATTGCTCCCCAGTTCTACTTTCCAGGCATTAACTCAACACTGACGTCAGGCTGACCGGTCTGTAATTCTCCGCCTTCTGCCTAGATCCTGCCTTACGTATTATCACAGCAGCGGACTTAAGCCAGTCCACTGGCACTCCATCCCCTCTTAGCAAGGCTTCGTATAAATGGGTAACGGGCTCTGATAAAATACATGGAAGAGACTGAAAAATTTCCCAGTCTTTCTTGCTCCATCCCGCTTCTTTGTACTTGCACGAGAATTTAATTTGCTGGAGCAACTCTTCCGCACTTAAAGTAAGCTCCCGGAGCACTGACTTACTCTCGGTCTCTGAGTCCATCATAGTAAGCATCGGGTCTCGAGAATACGCGCTTTTAAAGAAAGCAAGGAAGGAAGCCACCTTGTCTTTATCATCAAGAACAGTGCTTTCTTCGGACGCTCCCAGTGTACCTGAGCACCCATGTGTCTTTTTCTTCGGCTGTACATAGGCGAAGAACTTCTTGGGATCTGCCCCCACACTGATTACAGGCTTCATCCCATACTCGTACTTAACCTCTCGTCGGAGGGTTCGGGCCCTGCTTCTGGCTGCTTTGAAACCAATAAACGAGTAGGGCGTGCTGCAAGGCTTTTAATGAGCCCAGAGCCTACTGCAAAAAGTTAAATGTCTTGCTATATTTGGCCTCCACCAGAGCTGCCGGCTCTTCTTTGCTGTGCCGGAGGAGCAAACTCGTCTGCTCAGCTCATTAGCCCGGTTTTATTGCTCTCCTTTTTCCCCTACTGGTGGGTCCGGCACAGTATGAAGGCCATGCGCTGCAGGCGCTGTTCAGCAATCTCGATTATTGATGTTTGACGGATTTCTCGTAGCGGAAACCTCCGTGCTGCCTAAGTCGAGTGGAGTGCCCCCCTCCAGCAGTCGTAACAGCGAATAACGCAGGAGAAAGGTAAGGGAGAAGAGGATCTGAAAAACCAGGTATTGGGGGATCGCACGTATAGTAACTGTGTGTCAAAATGCTGACGTCGTGATGACTTTACACCAGGTGGAGCACGAAAAGGCACCGCAGCATGAGAGGCACACAGAAGATGCCTGTGGTGAGCAATATACAAAGCAGATGAGAGTGCTGACCGAAGAAAACCAGGCAAGAGATAACCAGTCAGCTAGTTCAACCGCAGACGACACAGGATGAAGACCGAGATGAAGAAAACTACCCGGATGGGAAACCTTGTGATGGAACGAGGGGCACGAGAAATAGTTGTGCTTCGGAGTTGGGAGAATGGAACTAGAGGGCTGCTTGCTTGCAGGGATTACACAAATGGATTGAGCCAGAAGGTGATAGTCGGGACACTGTCTGAGAGGCAGATCCACGGAAGAATTGCGGATTTAAACATGGAAAATTTGGTGGTGTGAAAAGATAATAAATTTGGTCATAAAAAATTGCAAAGGTTTGAACGGCGAGTTCTTATAAGGTAGTTGGTCGTGGCTAAGTATATGTCTGGTGCGTAATGGTGGGTGTAAGATGGACAAAAATAGATATCGCAAAATAGTGGCTAGTGAGGCTAGCGAGCAAAGAGTTTTATAAGCATATGGAGGTACCAAATGAATAGAGGTCAGCAGCCGACCGGGGGGAAATGGGCAGAAATGGAAATATTTCGGGCTTGGGCTGAGTAAAGTGGATAGGGAGAGAGTGACACCACGCTGTGAGGGTTGTCATAGTGAAAAACGATGGGAACAAAAACAGAATGAATGGGTGTGCATACAGAGGTAGAACTTCACGGAGAGGAAGTGATAAGGGTGCTGAGGAGAACGATAGATGAGCGAATCGTGACGGAAAAATGATAGGAACACGCGGTCCGCAGCTGACAGCGATGAATGCTTTAGGGCAAGGAGAGTCGGGGAGTGCACTCCACAACCGGTTCTAGGGGGTGAGGCTGACCGTGTGCTGTATCCAGCCCGAAGAAAGTTTCGTGAAGTGAACACAGATGGTGTGATCCACCAGCTTACTTGCGCTCGCACATCGTTGCGGATGGCCTGCACGCCCGATGTGGGCTGGCCGAAGCGGGGGATCCGACCGTGCCCCTCACGGTTTGGATTGGCGTGAGTGTTCACCAGTGGTTGTGCAGAGAGTTGAGACACCACGATAAGGGTACATGGTCCGGGACCAATTAGTCAGGCTGTGGGAACTTGGAAAAGAGAGTCAACGGGAACAGCGAGTGGTAGACGGCAATACAGTATTACTATTCAGGTGCACCAGCCATACAGGTGATTGGTATGATGCCCGAGGTGGTTGGCCGGCATTGAGGACAACTGCAAAGGGAAATGAGATAGAGAAACGCAGTCTGGACATGGCCCAGCTGAGGATCAACGGTTGAAGGAAAAATGAACAAAGCCGAAGCACGAGCTCATTGGTGCAGCGGATCCCGTAGACAGATTGAGGTCATGGAAGTTGAGACTTTAAAGGAAAAGCGTAAGTAGGAGTTAAAAAATCAATGGTAAGGCTAATATTCCACTTACAGTACTCAGTCAGTAAAAAAAAATAATAAGTTCTGCGCAAAAATACGGAAGAAACTTAGCTGGATGATAGGCTGGAGGTAGAATTGATGACTTCATAACGGGATACTGAGTTCAGTTTGTGAGCCACGCTAAGGGAGAGAAATGAGACTGAATTTTTCCAGTTCATAATCACAGAGGTAGTGATGGAAGTATGTGTAGTGGGGCCTGATGTAGAAAGTAAGCGACGTATTCAAAAAGTTATCGAGGAGCCTTGGCTTACTTGCCATGCTTGTGATATAAGTACAGGACAGCAATGCATATATATATAGTGTAAGGTCCAGCCAACGGAAAGTTCGAGCGAAGCGTAGCAACTAACTTCGACACAATTCAAAACGAAGCCGAGTCCAAATAGCCACGATACCATATAAAACAAATTAATTAATTTTACAATAATCAAACCTCAACAGTGTTCCTTCCGGGCCCTTACGCCCCAAATCGAACAACAAATCAACAACAGCAGCTGAATTACAGCAAAAGTTTAGATATAGAAGGTGCGATTACCGGATACAGTCACAACGAAGTTTAACCTGAGCGACTCACACTCGAGTCAACGGTGAAAGTCCAGTTTGTGATGAAGATTTCGAGCAATAAAACAAACAATCGGAATTCCGGAAAAGATACTTCGTACAAATGAAAAATGTCGTTTGTAACATGGATACTAATGCGTGGAACTGGGTTTCCTGAAATCCTTTACATATATTTATATGCATATATATATATTTAGCTACATGTTTACATAGCGGACCAGGGCGTTGTTACTGATGCAGTTCCTAAGACGTTGTTAAAGTTGATTTCTGGGCTGCAGACCTGATATAACTAAATAAAGGTGCTAAATCGTGCAGCAGATGAGGCATACTGACACACTGTTAGGAGTATTACGATGGCCTCTCTAAAAATGCGAACTAATCTGGAAGGAAATGTTTCAAGTTGCTAAGGAAAAACAATTACTGTACACGGAAGTGCTTTAAATGGGTTGATGGCGGAGTCTTAGGAGAAGCGGTCAAACAGCGCATTCAGGACTCAAAGGCGGTGAAACTATTCGGGGAGGTAAGATAATGTGATGAAGCAGGGCAATGACCTAAAAGTCGAGGCCTTTCTGGTAAGCTTGAATTTCGGTTATATGAGCGTTGAGTAAGGGCAAAGCGGTTGTGAAAGAAACAAATTTGTCAACAACATGCCCGAATGTAAACTTTGGCTGAAAAGATCTGATGTGCAAAGGAATTATATTACAGATTCTGGAGTACGTGACGAGAAAGAAATTGGAGCGTAGAACAGTCCTCGCAGAGGGTGTGGTAATAGAATACTGTTTAATACCGAGTGGATATCAAGTATCCGGGGAAAATCATCAGTGTTTGGAGGAATAAGATTGCTCAGTCAGTGGCTTATACAGAAATATCAGGTTCAGCTCAATGCGGAGAAGCCTCAATGGTTTAAGTTTGATGACCACCAATAAGCTGCTTTGTGAATCTTCCCTGAACACATTCAATAATATTTCTGTCGGGTATTAGCGTAATAGAGAAAACTAAGGGACAATATTCGAGGAGGGGGCGGGGCTGGCATGTACTTTGCACATGTAAATAATGCACTCACTAAGCTGGAAGGATCTGAACAGAAGACCAAGACACTTCTTAGCCTTCACCGTTTGGAAGACAGCAGGTTCCGAGAAGTTGAAAGAGCAGGAAAAGCTTAAGCCAAGGTCTCTTACTAAGGGCTGGCTGTCGATGGGTGAACTGCCGATGCACAAGAAACCAGGAGGAACCTGGCATTTGTAAGAAAAATATACTTATCGGTGGAGAATTTTATCCCCCAGGTTGAGCGTTATTCACCAAGAGCGTCTAAGTCAGCGGATGTCTTAGGGATCGTAGTACTGAGGTTGCCGGGCGAAAAAGTGTAGACTATCTTAGAGTCGTCCGGGAGCAAGAACGGTGCGCTGTTAGGTATGGTCGGAAACATATCATTTATATATAGGAGAAAAAGAAGTGTGCCTAAAACGCTGCCCTGAATAACACCGCTAGTAACGGGCCTAGGGCTCTAGGTGCGCCCGTTATCCAAAATAACCTGTGAACGATGAGATAAACAAGATAAAAACCAAGAAAGTAGTGGATCGGTGATGCCAAAGGATCGCAGCTTTGTTGAGGGTAAGGGTGAGGTACACGATCCAATGCTCCAGATAAATCTTGACAAACAATAACGAAAGATTTCCCAATTTCAGCTGAATCAGCAACAAGATTAAGAAAGTAATGCTGACAAGTAATGCGAGACCGTAAGCGGAGGAATTTATTCTTATTGACGCTATTAGGATTTGGGATTATTAAGCGGTTACTACTGTGATCTTTTACTAATGTTTCCATTATTCTTGATAAAATGAGGGTGTGGTTTAAAGGACGATAATTGGCTACCTCGTGTGAAGGTCCCTTTGTATGAATGGGAGCGGGTACCGAGCGCTTCCAACAGGCAGGTACTGTGCTACCACTAACCAAAGAGTGAAGAAGTTAAGCAACAATGAGGAGAAATCCTAGCCGCCATTGAGAAGAGCATTGGGGCCTAGTCGAGAGGAAGGACTGCCATTGGATATTAGCCTGAAAATACTCCTGGAGTCGAAGGGCATCAAAGAAAGGACTGAGTCAGAAACTGGTTAAGATGGGTTGGGGGCAGTGACAATAGATGAAGTCATGGCTGAAGCAAAGAATGCTTTGAAAGCTTCGGCTATACTAGGTGGGGAGATGACACATAGTGAGAATCAAGAGTTGGAAGTCGGCTTCAGCATCAGCTTTTCGAGGCTTTTGCGACATAAAAGTTGCGGCTTGTTGGGTGACTCAATTCCTTAGCTTCTTGGTCAGATGTCGCCTATTATATTGTCGTTGGATAAGTACGGGGAGGTGGTTTAAACAAATAAAAATTGGGAGGTGGTTGGAATTACGTACTTGCTTGAGAAGCTTATGATACTTCTTCTGGAGTGGCGAGACTGGGGACCTCTTTTTGAGTATATCCTGGGGAGTTTAAGGCAACTTGTTCAGACAGCCGGAAAAAATGGGTAGAAAATATCCGCAGCACTCCGTGGGTCATGGGTGAGAAAATAAACACCCCAGACTTTCTGGCGAATAAGTGTGACCAGCAAGGCCAAATTTTTGCATAGGAATGTATTTTTGGAGAAGTGTGTGGGATTAGGTGGGCCACTAAGGGGCAGATGGCAAGTAACCATTTTATGGCCGGTGCCGGGGAAATTTCTTGTTACTTACACGTCCGTGAGAGCATGTTGTGAGTGAGTATCAGATCTAGTTCGTTCCCATTTCTAGTAGGTCCGGAAACTTTCTCCCCAGCCACCAAGATGAATACTGGTGACTAGATCCGTAAGACTGGAGGGAGCCTCAAGGGTAGACCAAAAGAGTCGAGAGAGATTAAAGTCCCCAGCAACGGGCTTGACTCCGAAAGAGAAAAAAGAGAGGTATTCGAAAGATCTAATAAATAGTGGAAACAAGGAACTGGGGGGATTTGACGAGCGATACAGAAGGCGATATAAAGAACAGTGCTTTGGAAGCTGATAGTGAACCAGAGAGAATGGGAATAGAATCGAGCGCCGTATGTTAAAGAGGGGTCGTGTGGTAGGTTTCCCTGACATAGGCAAGGCACCAATCACCAAGCCGGTTCGGTCTTTTGGTCCTTAGAAGAATATACTCTACCAAAGATAATTGATCCCTGAGAGAGCTCTAAGGCGGCCAAGATTGCGCTACTAAGATAATGTCGTAATTACGTATGAAGACAAGTTTTTTAGGTGCAGGAGTTTTCCAAGAATAGAAAGAGAGACGAATAAGGCTAAATATATGCCCTTTGTGGGAGGTGGCATAGGCACATCAAGGGGGTAGTTTAAGTTGAAAGAAGGCAGGCAATCGCGATAGTGTGGAGTGGAGATCAGAATCGGGGGGGGGGAATATATTGATGTTGAGGCTATTGGGGGTTCAGATAGAGTGGCTTTCAGCCGAGCTGGAGTAAAAGTTGCAGTGAGAGGGATTGCCGAGGGGTAAAAAGATTGGGCATCGACGGAGGGGGAAATGTCGGGGCATAGGGGAAAACGTGTGGAATTTGGAGGGCCGATATCAGACAGGGGTGATTAACGGCAGTTGTGAAATAGCGGCTAGTCGGAATTAAGTATTGACTGAAGGGGGTGCGGAGGATAGGGTTGAAAATGTGCGCCGGAATGGGGGTGTAGATTGATAGATTGAGCTGCATGTTATGGGAGGGGTAAGGCAAATTGTGTGAAACACTGAACACGGAGCAGTGGTTATCGGGGGCAATAGAGGTAGTTCTCAGATGAGGAGTACGACGAGGCAGAGTGGACGGAGTGTGGAGGCCGTATTCTGGTACCGGCAGGCAGAGGCAGCAGTGAAGTTGTAAGGACTGCCGATGCATAGGAGCAAGAGATACTTTTTAAGGTCGAAACCGGATTCGATGAGTTGAGGCGAGTTGTTTTAAAAGGAGACAGTTGAATGAAGGAGGGATTTGTGAGAAGGGTGAGAAGACTGGTAGACTCATTCCTCTGGACGGCGAGTAGTTTATCACCGGAAGGAGCAGGGAGCGAATTAGTGTTAGGGATGTACCCAGCAGGCGGTGAAGCGGGAGAGCGAGGCATAGTTGGTGTCATTTATTAGGTGACAGCAAGAGGGGAGAGGCGGAGGTGTCTAGACCAGCAGCAATGGGGTCAGACTTCAATGAGTTCAGTGCGGGAGCGGATGAAGAGGCAGCGGGTGGTTGTGAAACAGAAGGTGCGTGCTAGGACAAAGCGATAGGGACCTGAGAAGAAGCTATGTAGCTATCAACTGTCTGCGTCGAAGACTCAGGATTATCAGGCATCTTTCTCATGGAGAAGTCGAGAGAGATATGGTAATTTCTTTTTGGAGATGGGCTTAACCCTGGCTATTTTTGTTTTTATAGGAAAATCAGAAGCCTCAGTGTTACACGTTTTGATGAACTCTCTGGCAGATACAACAACTATAAATGGCGTAAGAAGTGAACAGTTGAAGCACTTAACGCGCTTAAGCAGCCTTGATATTTCACAAGGGAAGTGGGCCATACCACATGCATTCAACAAGGTATTCTTGGCGTGCTCAACGTGTATTCTTTCTGGGACATTAAACACGACTGCAGTACGGGAGTTTCTCACCTTTATTAGAACTTTGGACTCGACAGAGTCGATAAAGCGATCAGCCGCTATCGGGTTTTGTGGGGTAGAATGTTCGGTGCTTCCAGTGACGCTCAGTAGTGGGGGGGGGGAGTTTAGATACGGTATCTTACAACTTTAAAGGATGAAACTTTATATCCGAAATGCCCTGGTCTAAAACGGCTGTTTTTCCATCGCCAAGCCCACAAGATTACAGAGGTCCATCGAGCATTGTTTTGATTCCACGGAAATTTGAATAAGCCCATTTTTCCCACTAACCGGAATATGGGTGGATGGGGTAACATTTGAAGTCTTCTGTACTACACGTGGCATTTTGAAGTATCAAAAAGACACCGTGAGTAAGGCGGAACAGTAACGGCAAACTAAAGCCAGATTAGAGTTCACCGCTGAGAAAAAATTCCCTGAATTTCTCTGGGCCACTTGAATGCCTTAGGAAGTTTTATTCTAATGTTTCCTAAGATAGCTGAGTGCAAACTATATCGATAACGGCACGCAGTACGACCTGGTGTAGCGTTATCATTACCCACAGTTAGGGTCATTTCTACATTGCCGATATCTCCACTCATTCTAGACCTTGAATAGTCCCCTTAAATTGTAATCCCCGAGTTTCCACTGATACGTTAATCATAACTCCCAGTTGGAACATCCTTCAGACCCTACTACTCCGGTCTCCTTTCAGATCACACTGGCTACTTGTTTAGCCATAGGTCTGCTAGGCTCTGCTCTCGGATAATTGCAGAGACCAAATTATTCAAACTGATCGGACTGGACTACCTTCTACACCGGTCATCCATGGTTCAAACCTATACTGAGGATGGCCATGCTATACAGAGATTCTCACATCGCACACCGCTGCGACTACAATAGTTTTACCCGGGTCACAAGCCACCATCATAATTTCATTGGACCTTAAGGGGGATTCCCGACTCCATACAACATCAAGCACCCCTCTAACAGCTGCCTCCAATATGCCCCCCAATTGGTCGTTGATACTGCGTTGTGGTATCCAACTCATCAATGGAAACCTGCCATCGCCCTTGTATTTTCAACACGCTACCCTCATTCCTTCACCCAACACCAACTTAGTCCAATTTTCCCTGCTACCCATGTCAATCCTTTCATAAACCGCCAGTCGCCTCTGGTGAACCCGCACCTACTCGGGCTTTAATTCGTGGCCTACCTTCGGTGGCAGACATGAACGTTAGGAAATAAAATACCAGTCACTCGCTGTCGGTCGAAATTTGTATCTTTATTCTAGTACTGATTACACGGAAACGGTTGTCCTTACGTCCATTATAATATCCGTTGTCGCCTTGGGTTTGGCCCTCTGCAAACCATTGCCATAGTATTTGCTTATCCACATTCCATCTCTCCATCGTTTCCTTGAAAAGTCTGCTCCATCTCGTTACAGCTGACAGCCTCCTCAAAGACCTCAATTTGGAATCCCCAGCTAAGCTTCCAACCATCGTTTACGCTGACTCAACAGAGCATTACATTCCCTGTGAAGTGTTTCTCTTCATACCCAATTCCAAATGAAACTTCGTTCTCCCTACATCGAAATGGAAACTACCTGAAAAAAGATAACCAAAATAGACTTATCTGGCCTTACAGGCTCCACCAGTTTTAAGTTTCCCAAACCACGGCCCTCTGGCCCACTGACCTGTCCAAATGACATGGGTGCAAACAAACTACCGAATACGCTACTGATTTTACTTGTTGAAAATATGACGGTGGTTTTACTCCCTACCTTGCCTGCATATTCTTTGGTCGAAATCTCCCTCCTGTCTTTCGCTGTAGATCCTTCAAACACGCAGCCGGCTAGTCCAAGTGTTCCTTTCTATACTTCCCGACTTTTCTTTGATCTCCAGGTGATCCATTGTATGAATCATTTTTATATTTACTAAATCTTACCCGCATACTATTAAAGCTCCAATCAGGAGCTTTGTGTCTAGCAAACTTTTCTCAGGGCCTTGCCCCCGAAACCAAAACTGCTCCGCGTTCCCCGCGTCAAGGTTTCTCACTTTAGTTGAGTTAAACACTGCCAGGCCCTGCCGTGCTGTTGCTGTTGTGTTTGAATCCGACATTTGAAATTTGTGAATAATTCATACTGCTCTATAAAGCTGTACCCCGTGGTCTTGCTTTTTGCACATGTCTTGATTCCCTTCGAGAAATGTGCTATTGTCATTATTATTATAATTCATAAATTAATCTTGGCTTCATTTGGTTGTTGTGCTGGGCAAAACTGTGGATGGTGTTTCACTCATATAACGTATTCCAATGGCGGTAAAATGACTTGGAAACATATGTTTAGAGAGATCTTATATTTCGTCGGGGCTGTGATGTTCGAATAATTTTGTCTGAATGTAAGCTCGTGCATAAATAGTATCACAACAAAAGTCAGCCAGATTGTTGTCGAACACCGCGAGAATCAATTTATCTCCGTGAATCAATTGGTGTTGCTATCTTAGGTTGAAAGAGAGGACCGCACGGATTTGAAGCCCATTGAATTCAAAAGCTTTTCTAAAACATTTTTCGAAATATGCTGCCGTGGTATTATAGTAACCGTCAGCGCAAGGAGTGTGTCAGGCAAAAGTGTATCTCGGGTAACGTTTGGTTAAATTATTCGCAGCTGAATGCATAATAAGAGGCAAATGATTTATCAACATTGAAATTGCTGCGCTTGACAAAACTAATGAAGTAAATCATATCATTTGCACAATCTTTATCTCGCGGTGGCTTCTGTTGTTCCCCTTTCATTTCAAGGACTGTTAAATGCTTCAAAATTGCGCTAACAAAGGATGAAGTTTATTGTCAAACTTTTTTGCAGAGAGTCACATCTAATGTTTTTACATAACACCTTTCTGTAAATGTGTTTTTGTGAGCAACGTTCAACTTATTCCACTACGTGATATATGCGAAATTACGGCTACAGTAATCAACTAAGCTTCTTAGGAGGGCTGCATCTTGAATGGACTGTGATTTATAATAAAAATTGCCCCTACTTGGTGATTATAGGTTGCACGGACGCGACGCCAGTTGACTTTTTAGTGTCTACGCATAAGTTGCTGAACCAGAAATGGTGTGATACCATCTCCTGAATAGGCAATGCAGTTTTGCTCAGCGTCTATGAAATCTGTGGCCTCTACTGCAGTGAATGAAGGGCTTGTCAAATTTTGATAAAAGAGCTTTCGGTATGTACACTGAAAAAAGGAAATAAATGAATGGTTGACAACAAAACGTGTTCAATAAACACCATGGCTTCTTATTAGGTCAATACTCGCGGAGGCCCGCGATGTGAGAACGTCCTGCCCTTCGCAACATTTAGCTGTTTATGCATCCGGCAATTGTGTACGTGAATGGAAATCAGCTCATGAAGTAGGTCAAAACGAGCCTACTTCACATACGTTAATGTAAACATTCTTGTAGTGAATTTATTAAGTCTTACGTGATGTTCCGGAATCAGGAGACTAAAGGACAATCTTTTAGCCTTTCCGTGCTACGGATTTTAAATGATCTAATCTCCTTCGATGTGCTATTTGTGGCTGGATTACCATCGACGAACTTGAATTTCATACAAATTTTTCCTACGGTGTGGATAAATCCGTTTAACCTCTGCCGGTTATAACACTTAAGCCGACTGCTTGGTAACAACAAGCCTTGGAATTCTCTTAATAACGATTGATTTTCTCATCGAAGCTGGACTGTGTAAATATCACTAAACGTCTGCGAAAAAGTAAGCTAGCTTTGTCCCTTAAAAGATTGTCCTTACCACAACTATAGGGTCATTGAACGTAGTAGGACGAGTTATGTATATCAAACAGCAGTTTCTCCGAGGTTTCTTCTACTTGTATGAGATTTTTATTCTGTTGATAACAGCTATGCTCACCACGGGATAGGATCATGAAGGCTGTACAAGACCTCAAATTAGAACTTGTGTTTCCCCGGTGAATCTTTAGGAATTTTACTTGAACTTACCCCAAATTAATTTGTAATTGCTTGCACAGTGCTGTTCAGGGGAAAATATAGGCAGAAAACTCATCGTTAGAATCAGTGTACAAGGGGTTTAACCACCGTACCTCTATAAGAGAAACATTTGATTGCCACTGAAGTCACTACCTTACCAAATAGGTCCGTTTTGTATCGTTATTCGCAGGCTTTTATGAGACAGACTTTAGCAGGCAGCTTGCCTACATTTTTGCCAAAAAAGCCCAGGTAAAACTGGGATAGAAATTAACAAAACGCACAACGAGGTTTACAAAAGAGAAAAGGGGAAAAGAAAACATTTCTTAAAAGTGGAAAATAATTCCGGTTTAATCTCATCTTTGGTCAGCACCTGCACCAGATAGGGCACAAGGTATTCGTTGTACAGAACAATTCCGGAAGAATGGTGTTGAGGCTCAGGTCTGGCGGCTTGCAGAGAGCAACAGAGAGAGCTGAGTGTGTAATTGGTGCGTTGGATTCTGTATTATCTTGTAGGCTAGAGCTGTGCAAGCGTGGAACGGTTGTTTGACCAGTTCGTTCAAAAGAAAGCCAAAGGAGAGTGATGAGAAGCCATCAGTAATGGTAAATCCGCGGCGAAAGGCTATGAAGCCTGATGTCAAAATGCCAGAGAAAATTAAAGGGTAAAATTAAGACTAAACCGGAGAAACACATTGAAGTCTTACTTAAGAAGATAGACATTGCAGTTTACTGAACGGTGAATAATGTGGGGAGCCCTCCGTGAATTAGCATCCAGTCTTGCACCCGGATGTTTGCCAAAGCTAACTCTGCTCGGAGACTCGGAATTAAGCGTGACGGGATCAGTGGGGGAAGATGAGTGAGGCGTGCTGAAAACCCATGCGAGGCATTTAGATGAATTCAGTTCTAGCCCACCTGGGAAGGGGAAAATTCTACTAGAGATAGGTTTTCGGCAAAATGCCTAAAATCTGGGTAACTGGAACTAGCTTCACAAAGAACAAAGTCTTCATCATACCTGAATATGCTTGATGGATAAGAAACTAGGAGGTTGCTATTATAGATCAAAAATAGAAACGGGGTTGAACTGCACCCAGAGGTTCACCGAAATCGATAACAGCTTTCCTCGATGATTTTTACGGCCTTAGTTCACCGAGCTCCATCGTGAAGGTGATGCGATAGTCAGGAAAACGTTGTGTGGAAAGCCAAGACTTTCAAGCATCCAGGAGAAAAGAGATTGGGGTAGAGAATCAAACGCCCAAAAACAATCAAGAAATATGACGTAGACAGAAAGCTCGGAATTGTTTGAAGATTTAGTGGTGGAAAGGATCAAGCAGGCCGCAGCATCAAGGGTGGATCTTTTGAGCTTAGTGGAAAAATAAGAAGGGTAAGGTGGCCCATAAGAAAGCCTCTGAAGATAGGTAAAAACCACCATTTTTTGACTCCAAAAGCAGCGGCTATGGGAGCAGTGGGGCGAAAGGAACTGCAGACTGCGTGGGCAAACTAGATCAAGGGCTGCCATTTCTAGATCCTTTTAACCTTAAAGCTCTAGGTTTTTCTTGGTATCCCAACACTGCCAAACCAACTTTCGAACCAACAATCCTTTAGAATGCATACAAAATGGCCCAACCGTTGGACGCACCTCTGCTAGCCTGCAGCATTATAGCTCAGTCCCCGGCGAGCCTACTCCACCCAGAACGTGGAGCAGGTGCCACTGACCGCTTAAATGAACTTTATGTTTGCCCCATTAACTTAAACCCAACCAGTTCATTACTGTTGTTGTCATATATTAATCTAACCCACAGCTGGAACCACGTTCAGACTGTAATCCCTGTTTATTTCAGGTTTGTCGCCTCACGCTATCTCAGTCGCCAAAATGGATAACCAAAGATGCCACTATGACTCGTACCGACGGGAACCCAAGTGGAACCTTTCATATCATCTGGGACTGCAAGCAAGCCACGCGGCAGAAAATACCCCCAACTGCCTATCGTATTAATTAGGGTTTTCTAACACAAAACCACTCCTGCTGATATCAACATTACAGCCAACAAAAGTAACAGTCCAAGCGCAACCGGCTAAAATGCCAGTCGTCATTTACATCCGTCATATCTCGCCACACTGGACTGATTGACCAACACATATCCTTCACCCCGCCAGACGAACTATATCCATAGAGTGTAAAACATTACCAGTAATGACCTCGAATAACACTGAGGCTCAATGCGTCAATGCACATATATATATGTATATATATTCGTCAGTGAAACAGCATAATATTGCCCAAGTCAATGCGGAGATTTTCCACTTTAGTATCTGTTGCAACAGTCCGCTTTTCGCTCGATCCGTGTCCGGCTGGAAATTGATCCTCCACTTTTCCAGGGCCCTCCAGTTGCACTTTCACATTTCTGAATGGTACAGGTTACTGATTCTGAAATTTAACTCACCCTTATATGGACCTTGATTACTTCCGCATTCACCGAAGTACAAAAATGTTCATTCATAAAATTGGTTTCATGTCTCCCTGTTTCATAACTCATTCCTTTTCTTGAACCCCGGTAGAACCGACATTAAGGGTGTGCATCAGCTTTATGGTTTGCTATTCTCTTCGCATGCATCAATTTCCCCGAGAGTACTTCCATACAATCTCTTTTTCCTCCTATTTGAAACTTCGCTGTTCGCAGATACCCGGTAAACCGCCGTTTTTCATGGCACGCATCATTTCCGTTGATAATGCAACTTTAGCACCACGAATGAACTACCTATTCGATATCCCCACTGTGCGCCACCGCCCATCGCAAAACCGAAACCGGTTCAAAGTTGGCGCGGAAACCATTATTAGTGTGGTCCATATAAACTGCCGCTGGCTGTTTTTCTACAGCTGGCACTCTTGACTTTTACACTTGAAGTCTGTGATTGTTTCATTTTACTGAGTAACGCTGTACACCGTGATCATGCGCCTGCGTGTGTGTCTCGACCATAACCGAGAAATACACCATTATTATTATTATTACTATTATTATTACTATTATTATTATCTCCACCTAGGGAGTTGAGACTTTCAGGAACTCGGATGATGGCGAATGGAAGCCACAGGGCAAGAATCGAACATCTTGACAGAGACTCCTTTGTCAGAGTTAAGCGGTGGCATAAATGAGAATTTCTGGGAGAAACCATAAAAACCGTCAGTAGAAGAACTTTTCGACCTTCGAATGATCTTAAAGATATCTCCCTTAGAGGAAGGATCCAGATCTGCTGAAACCCGAGGCGAATATGAGGGAAGGCAGTCAACGGAGGGAAGTATAAACGTGGCGCCGAAAAGGTTTGCTTCTGCAATACCGTTCGCGCATTGGATTCCTCACTAAATGGCAGTATTATGCAAGGCAAAATCCACTGTGAGTATTCGTTTGCAGAGAGGTACTGTCAAAGGAAGCGTACCAGTGACATTTTGGAAGCTCGAACGATGTATGCGGACCCAATTCACGTCCAAAGGACAAAATGATCAAAGGGATAGAAGCTGATACATTTTGTTGCTTATATCGACTATTCTGTAGAACTGACAAGAGACGGGAAAATGAACGAGCTGATGGCCGGAGCTGACGAGCTGCAGTGCACCTTGTTCCGAGCCGCGTGGACTAAGATGGCGATGAAGCTGCTTGTGTCGTTACCAAGTGGACTTTGGTGAGCAGCTTTCGAACAATCAGCAGATTGAATGAACTGGAGCTAACCTGAATTTTTGACCTATCGAGGAGACCGGCCAACGTTTGCTTGACCATTTAAGTACCTCAATGGATGACCGAGGAGAATCACCCAAATGTCCCGCAGGACGTTTTAAATAGGACTGTGTCTTACCGAGGAAGATTATGGTATCCTACTGGATGAACCGGGTCTGAATGTGGGAAGGTGCATTGAACTACAACTGTTCTAACTACGATCCACTTTATATGACTGAGAAGAGTAATTCGAGAAGGAAGATCGCTAGTAACCATTGGAAAACCTGGTGCCGGACTCGGATGCTCCCGGAGGAGGCTATCTTTTCCAAGTGACCAAAGTACAGATACCTATTCATGAACAGGACGCACCCAGGCTCTATGACTGCAATCGCATTTAGTGATTTTGATATCTGCCAAAATCAGCTGCACTTTCTCTCTCTCTTGATCAGCAGTGGATGTCTCTTGATTTCTGAGTTTTGACGGGATTTGTATGCGACTTCCTTCCCAATTTTGATTGTTTCCAGTGTTTGCAAGGCAGTCCTTTCGCCAAGGTGACGAGTTTTCTGATGGGGCAACATAAGTAGAAATGACCTGAATGGTTTTTGTAAACATTCCTGCGGATGGAAGGCTGCAGGCTTCGGAGGAATCCTTGTGGAGGCACCATCAGTGACTCGCTCGTGGAAGGACAGAATGTACGGAGAAGGGTTACAAAGGCGGAATCTTATCTGGTTTGAAGGCTTGAATAATCTGCGGGTTTGTGTGAATAGGCTTCCGGTTTCAGAATAAGGGAGCCTTGGTCACTTGAAGAGAGACTGGCTTTCAGTTTAAGAAAAAATTGAGGGTGGCCGGTTATGACCTTGTCTAACAGAGAGTATATTCTTGTGGGAGAGGTACTTACATTAGTTTATCCGAACTCCGAAAGGAAGTGAGTGTCAGCGCTATTAAAGTGGCCAGCTCTCGTATTCAATTATGTGTACAGTGCAGGCGCCAAAAATGAAAAAATAGCATCATAAAAGCGGTATATATCATACTCTACACCAAAAGACTTCATATACGTGTTGGTGATAACAGTGCTTTTGAAGAGGGAAAATCTAGGAAGACGGCATGAAAAGGTCTTTCAATACTGTTCACAGTGTATTTTAAAGCAGCAGTGAACCTGTCAATAAATGCTGAGTTCAAGTAGGTCACCGCTTTACCCCCGTATTATTTTGTTCGACAGCACTCGATCTTGACAGTAACACTAGAGTCAGTCTGCGTTCCCTTCTAGCCCAGAGTTTTGAGAGCATAATGTGCATGTGCAAGAGAAAACCCTTGTCCGTAAGGTGCTTGTTAAGTCCAACAGTTTCGAGAAGAGAGAACAAGTGCTAGCATTGGACACTGAAGGCACCATCATTCTAGATGGGGTAACAAAGCCAAGTGAGTCTTGCCGCCCAGAGTGCCACGGATTTTACTCCAGTTTTCTCCTAAACCAGCAACAGGGAAAGGACATATGTTGACTGATTACATGAAACTGTTTTCGATGTCCAAATATTGCAGTCAAGAGCATGAACAGCATGTAGCCATGATAACTGAGCAGCTATCTATGGGTCCTAGGTGTCAGAAGTGGGATAAGAGGGTGGAAAGACCAATCAAAGGGCGAGCGTTACGTCACTCCTTCACAAACTCCTTATTATTTCATGGATCAGAAGCAGCTTAAGGTTATTTTCTGAGTCCGTATGGAAAAGAAAGTGGTGATACATGAGATTTCGTGGGAAAATCAGCTAATTTTCCAATTTGTCATTGACAGTCACTCTGTGCAGTTTTGTCATACAGCGCACAAACAGTGTTCATACTTGCACTTACGTGGATAACAAGAGCAGTTTGACTCACCATGTTTCACTAAGCGCTGGTACCATTTAAGGTAGCTCTGATCTCTATGTTCTCAGTCTATAAACCATTAACGTTTTATTCAGTCATGTGAAGACTCACCTGGAGCACAGGTACCAATGACACCCCTGTAAAATAACAACAAGGAATAGCTATTTATTAAGCGTGAATCCTTGTTTCTACGTCCCGCAATCTGCTGTGAAAGCAATTTGTCAAAAGAAACCAACGACATACTCATTAGTCTTTCTAATTAAGTAATCCTAGCCACCCTTTCTTCTTGGCTTTATATTTGTTTATCACACAAGCTTTAACTGCCGTCTTCGGATTTTTAATTGAACAGGACCGGCCACATAGTAAATGCCTGTGTTATACGCTGCGAAATAAAAAGAACAATTGATAATACAGCCAGCCTAAGCGGACTCTGACAAACAGCCCACGCAATTACCAATAAATTGAAGTTGCTGCACCAGGGACAAAGTTTTTCCTGGTGGGAAATGGTTTTTTGTACACTCCGGCGTCTCTTTGTCACAGACTGTGTTAAAAACGACGTAGAACGTAGAACGGATTCATTGGTAGGCATTTCCGAAAAATAACGGAATTCTTGGCTTCTCACTTCCACAAATAACTATTTAGTCTCGTTTTCCGTTACAGGTGGTTGTTCTAGCTTCTCAGCGTTTCTCAAGACTAAGACGAAGAGAATTCATCTATATATTTGGGAACAAATGCACGATGAGAAGAATACTTGGACATAGACCTAAGAATAATCCTTCTGACGAACATGAGAGATTAAGATGAATAATTTAACAGGAAATAAATCTACAAAAAACAGTCCGATGCTCAGTATTTGATAACTGAAGACGAAGTCTCATAGGGGACGAAAATGATCGCTTTTGATCAAATAAAATTAGAGAATTTATGAACCGCCCATTACCGTTTGATCAATCTCCATCATTATCAGTGCAGGGCCATCGAGAACAAGTCGACAAAATTATTCTATGGAAAAAGTACAGACAGTTATTGACCGTTAATCCTAGTTGTCGGAGTGGAGACTTCCTCTTGGGTGATGGACCCACGAAGCGTCAAGACGTGTGCGCAGACATCAGATTGTTGCGATCCATTTGTTACGGGTATATTACGGGTGCCCGGAGTTACTTTACGTCGGCCTCTTTTCTGACTGATGAGGTTTCCCTACGTTGGCCAAAGTCGAATAGTGCAGACAGTGAAAAGTAGATTGCTTTCTCAAGGGGGACAAGGCTCAGCTTGGGTTAAACACGTGCTTTTAAAGGCAAACGGCTGAGCACACCTTCCAATGTATGGTAAAGTATGCGAGACGGAACTTAACCACCAGTGGGTAGACTGTATAAAAACTAAGAAAAGGGATAACCTACCAAGTGAATCAAATCGACATTTTTTTAAATGATAGGTGCAGCAAGGGTAATGTAATCCATACTGGCACAACTTTGTTTAACCCAAACCCAACCGACGGGATAATGATTCATCCCTTTTGATCGGATAACCTTTTTGGTAAACATAATATCCACTAGTAATGTCGTTCGCTTAATTATCTGCAGCAGAAGAAGCAGAATTATTTAATAATTTCTTTAGTTAACCTTCCATCATGAACATCGTGCTATACGCAAGGATCATCAAGTTTTTCATTTTTATTAAAATACAGCAGGGCTCTGGATCATCAGTACTTGTAAATTGCATATAACGGGTATTGTTTTCTCATATTTTAGTTATCCTCGAAAGTGCTTTTGAAGTGGAAAGCAAGAAAGAAGAAGAAAGCCTTCCGTCTAGCGAAAGATATATCCCTCGGGGAATTCTTGCCTGAAGCTTCAGGTTGAAGGTTGATAACTTGATTTTCCAAATTGTGACTGATTATAAAGCGAAAGACACTCCTCTTCAGATGAAAAGAAAGCACCACCCGAATTTAGGACAACTGTGATGAAGTATTCTGTCGATAACTCTTACTCAAATAGTATTTATATTAGTGAAGCTGTTTCCGGGACCATAGAACGAGGTGATCTGGATTCAACCAAAATATTTTTCCAGTTATGCATAATGCAGAGGTTCTATCTCCTCCAGAAAGAATCCCTACTGCGCTTCCAGTCAAAGTATCCTTTGGGTTTACTTTGTTATTTTTAGGTTAAACTAATTAAGTGACGGACAAATATGTATATAACAGGCATGGCACTCCAGCTGCATACAATAAACGTTTGCTCTTAGCTACCAGTGACCAAGTAAATTAAGCAACCGCGAGAAATCCCAACTAACAGGAATTTCTTAGTTCTCGGAGTCCGACGAATCGTGGGTTTAATCGTCAGTTGAGGCTCACAGTTTATTAAATTAGGACAGCATTTGTGAGCACTCCTCAGTGATGCCAAGGCTAGGAAGTCAAATATCCCAAGTGAGTCAGGTCACACGCTCGCGAATTACGCTATTTTCTAATAGCGTTCCATTACCACCTTTAACTCCCAGCCCAATACGCGTGGCCAAATGTACTTCAGCAGTGTCTTTTAGGGCACTTAGGTCTTATTCGAATAGCAAGTTCCACACACACCCAGGGGAAAATGGAATAAGGGCTTACTAAAGGCCTCACGAGTTGCTGTTGAGACAATATCTGACTGCTTCTGGAGACCGTTTTTAAACTGCACAAAAGCGGAGACCCAAAGCTCGAACATTTACGACCCCAAGGGCTTTTCGACGGAAAATCTGGTGAAAAGTGCCAGGTAAATTCAAAGCTTGAAGGAAATAGAATTCTGTAACCAGTTTGCTATGTGTTTCAGTCGAAAAAAATTCTGTAGAACCATATCATGTTTTTAGTCAGCGGAGAAAATTATCACAAATTCATAGGCAAATTGTTGCTTTCACTTAACAGTCCGTGTCTGTAGGGAGCCATAAACTTCTCCGGCGCTCAGAAAATATGGGTTCTGCAAATTCATACAGAGTGGCGTCCTTATCGTTATGATGAATCCTTTAGAAAAAGTTTTATGTTGAGACCACATCCACCAAAGAAATCCATTCGCCAAAATGAAGCGCGATATGACCATTACTTTCAGTCACGGCAGTTGCGTAACCCCACCAATAAATTCAGAATGAAGGAATTCCAGGGGTAAAATGAATTTACGGACAACTTCATTCTCATCTGCTCTAGATCGCCGATGAATGTCCAAGGCAACTCGGTCACATGGAAGTGTAAAGTTTTTGATGCATATTTCCTGCTTGAACCGACTTATATTGTGTTTGCATTTTATTTCGAATCCCTAGTGTCATCCGATTATTCGGAATAAAGTTTTGACAAAAAGAGGTTGCAACAAGTCACTGTGCACATCTGTAGTGTAGTTCTTGAGGCAGCATATACGTGACTGATTTTCCGAAGTAACGGTCGTCACCTTGTGATCATGGAAATAATTGTGTCCGAAATGTATGTAAACTCAGGGTTAGGTTCATTGCTAGGTGGAACAAGTTGCTGTAAAGAGATAAATATATTAGTGGAGACGATTAAGTGCCGTTTATTTTCGTGACACAAACGTCAACGGAACCCAGGTTTGCGTAAAAGGTGAGATAAATTAGTCCTATTTACTAGATAAGCGACCGGCTCATTCGCTATTTGTTCATTGGTCCAGGGAAGACATCTAGTCAGCAGGCACTGCGCGGGCAGCACCAACCGGGTCACGTTCACCGGTTCTATCAGATGCACACAGGTTGCAGTGCGTTGCGTTTTCCTTTATCACACGAATAACCACTGTGAACTTACGATGCACAAGTGGTGAATGCGCACCAGTTGTTCTGGCAAAGCAGTGAGTGACTTTGGTTTCGGAGGTAGGGTTGATGCCATATGAGCAATCAGCAACCAGGTACTCTCTACCGGTCAGTGCATTGATAGTTCTAAAAGGTGTGATACTCAAGAATCTCTCTGTGCTTCTAACAAATTCACGGGCTAGGCTTTCGTCAGAGAACTTGGAGACGGGAAGTCAGGTATTTCTTTGAGCCTTTTTTCGAAGTCTGGGGCAAAGACGCATATCGTTGGTCATGCAACACGCACTTGGCGTAACGATCGATGGTAGAAAATCCCCCTAAAACCCTTACAATTCAGTGTTTTTCTTAACATCACTCACCTGCTTACAATACTGACGTGTCTTTACGAACCGTTTGTTTTTGTGGACCATTTGTTTTCTGTTCGCGCCCAGAGCGCTACTTTGTCAAATACTTGTTCCGGACCTGCGTGACGCACGTGCTCCTTGCTCACATGCTGCAATTCGGTTTCTCATTTGTTGGGTCCTTGTACTCTCGTTGTTCATTCAGTAATCTAGTATCGTAGAATATCACAGAAAATCGCGTTCTGATTTCAGGATCCGTTGCGAATTTGGCTACGCACTGCTCAAACGTGAGTTACAATAATCAATAGATCAATTTGGAACGAGGAAGAACACACAAAATGGCAAGAAAAGGATGGAAAACATTGGAATCTGGAAAGGAAGTAACACGACAAGTCGCTGTAGAGGATTTGGGTACATTTGATTCTTTAGTTAATGTAAGATCGCCTAGTCCTGTCAGTGCTAGTTCATGTGGTACTGAGGGCAATACGGATTGTAAGGATTTTGATCTATATAGGCTGATAATATTAGACCTAGAACAGCAGTTGTTATCGGCCAAACAACAGGCCTAGTAAGCAGAAAAGTAGTGTATACAGAAAGAAAGTGAGCATGAGGTCTGGCGATAATCCAGCCGATCTGCGCTCCCGAGATGCGACCAACTTCAGGCAACTATACGCGTGGACGACAGGGCCAAACTTCCTGCAAGTGCCTAAACAGGACTGGCCCGTGTCCGTATTAAAAATCCCTACGGAAGTAGAACTGGAGATCAAAGGCGTAGTAATAGCTGTCAACGTCGTCGGAGCGACATCCATTATATCGCGATTGGTCAGACTTTCTTCCTGGATGAAGTCACTTCGTGCTTTAGTTTGGTTGACCAGGTTCAAGAGAATTTTATTGGTCATGAAAGGGCCACACCCCTCAGGCCGGACACGAGTCGGCTTGATAAGTCCCGATGAGCTGCAAGCTGCAGGATACGATATTCTCAGAATGATACAACGCAAGGCTTTTGCTCAAGAACTCGAGAGGGCGGAAAAAGTGGGACCAATCAACAGAAGAATATCATCTCCAAGAGGCGAATTAAAGCACTTAGACCCCAAAGTCATTGATGGACTGCTGCGGGTGGAGGGTAGGCTGACCAACGCCCACCTGAGCTTCGACACAAAGTATCCCATACTGCTGCCGGCCCGGCGACCTGTGGAAGAGCTAATGATCCGACACGTCCACGCCGTGGAGAGACATGCCGGGGAAAGTCACGTTACGAGCGTCACCTGAAAGCGTCTTTGGTTGCTGAGAGAACGAGAGAATGTAAAACGCATAATCCGACGTTGTGTGCAATGCAGGAGACGCAGTGCCACGGAAGGCAAACAACACATGGCACCACTACCAGAATGCAGGGTGACTACGGGCTGGTGGCCGTTCAGCGGCACCGGGTTGGATTATTTCGGGCCCTTGTGAATCAAATGCGGTAAGAGATTGGAAAAACGGTATGGTGTATCATGACGTGCATGAAGTCACGCGCCGTACACTTAGAAGTCGCACATTCGATGACGACTGATTCTTTCCTACGGGCCTTGCAGAGATTTATCAACCAAGGAGGCGTACCAGCCGATATATACCCAAATAATGGGTCGAACTTTGTGGGCGCCCACCGGGAATTGCAGCGTTGACACAAGAATATAAACAGGGATGAATTGCACGATTTAACCGTGGCCCACGGCATACGACGGCAATTCAACCGCCAGCAGGCCAGCCACTGCGGCGGCGTATGGGAGCGCATGATCCGGTCCACCAGGTGGATATTGCTGTCAATCATGGAGCAACAGCCGCCCAACGACGAGACGCTGAACACCGTCATGACTGCGGTAGAGAGATTTCTGAGCAACTGCCCCCTGGTTCCAGTAATGAACGGGGACCCCACAAATCTGGCGCTCACCCCGAACGACTTATTGACGGTAAGGTCGAACGAGGGTTTCCAAGGACCGGTAAACCTTCGTGAGAGCTACCTCCGCGGATGGAAGCAGGCGAACTATCTTTCCAAGGTTTTCTGGAGTCGCTGGCTGCGGGAGTACCTACCGGCTCTGCAGACTCGACAAAAGTGGCTGGCGAAAACAAGATCATTCAAGGTTGGGGGTGTGGTGATGATCACAGACGAGCGTCCACATTTCAGCACCTGGTCCTTTGGAGTGGTTATGGGAATCATCGAAAGCATTGGCGGAATGATAAGAACGGTGAAGGTGTAGACAGCTAACGGAGCGCTCATTCGTGACATACGCAGTATTAGCCTCCTCCAGAGTGAAGGCGGAGAAGCCGATAACACTGATGCCCAGTAGACTATTCCACATTCGTCTTCGAGGTGGGTAGAGAAAACCCATGTATGGGAGCATTTACGACACACTGACGTATCAAACCATCATATACCCCGACGCACACACACACCTACATTATACTCGTCTGTACCACATGGCCTCCGTCAAACACGTTACAGTGCTCACAGTCTTTCGTTGAAGTTACAGAAGTCTTTTCCGATATGTGGTGGTACATGTGGTTCTATTGTACATCCAGACACATAAGCACATACCCGATGCGCGCTATGCCTCGTAACCCTTATCAAACATGCGACAGTGTTTGCCGTTTGTTTTCGTTGACCTTGCTGAATGTCTTTTCCATATGTGGCGGCAGCGGCGATTATATCATACACACACACTCACGCAAGCACATACAACCCTTCCAAGGACAGCATCTACGTTCCCCCTTCAGGCCCGCCATCGGTCAGTTGTTCTCTTAGAAGAAGTAGAATAGCCTCGCGTCTATGTGGTCACCGAATTAGGTGCAACCATGAGTAGAACGGTGACAACAAGAATTAGGCACGCGCACTGGCAGTAGGGCCTAGGTAGGTAGGGAGAATCAGTGCCTTTGTACCAAACCTTTGACTCTGCTAAGGATTCGGGAGGATTTTGGTGGGCGGTGTAACGACCGGTCGTGGAAAATTCCCCTAAAACCGTTGCAGTTCCATGTTTTTCTTAACATCACTCACTTGCCTACATTATTGACGTGCCCCTACGCACTGTTTGTTTTATGGACCAATTGTCGCTTTTTCGCTCCCAGAGCACTACTTTGTCATATCCTTGTTCTGGACCTGCGTGACGCACGTGCTCCTCGCCCGTACGCCGCAACTCGGTTTCTCGTTTGTTGAGTCCTTGTGATCTCACAATTGAGGTTTATACCTCTTTTGTGTCATTGTTCATTCAGTAATCTAGTATCGTAGGATATCACGGATAATCGCCTTTCGATTTCGGGATCCGTTGCGAATTTGGCTACGCATTGCTCAAAAGAGTGTTACACGTGGTATGATTCTCGTGACCGTAGAGAGTAACAGACAGTCGGAAACGTTGAACGCCATGGCGTTTTTTCAGTTGTCTATTCGTCTATGGAGCTCAGATGCGACCGGGTCCAGGAATTTGCTGGCCGCCGATAAATTCTGAGGGTGGTTATGTGTTGGAGGGTTTAGGAATTGTAAGATTAGTGCCCACTTTGAGGGTGTGTCATCCACTGACTTTACCTCGGAGATCCTGCCTGCAAAGTTCTGTCATAAGTTTCTCACTTTCTCTCCGGCCTCACCACGTATGTCTACGAATGCCACGAAAAATGGCCTATGTTCTTTTTGGCTTAGTGGATTCCTAGTGTTACAAGCAGGACATGTTTGTAGGGGCGGAACTTAGCGGTTTCATCTCGAATATTTTTGCTCCCCAGCTTTGTAGCGCATACTGAAAAGAGGAGTCTCTGGGGCGACAAAAGGTGTTGGGGAGACAGAGTAGCCAATTCGCTCGACCGTGGCCACTAGGTAATGGTTTCATGAGTAGAACCGTAGAGGTAAGTTGGGGCTGACGAATAAACAGGTCCGATAAACATATGCGAAATTTTGAGGATAAACTCAGGCACTTTCAATATATGAAAGCCCGTTTAACCTCCGTGAGGAAATGAGCAAAAGGGGCCGAAATCCCTCCCTGGCGTAGCAAATCGGATGCGTCGCCATTTAGTATGGGCATATAACTTTTGCTCAAGCAATTGGGCTGGACTACCAATGTTCCTCATTGGATTCCGCTTTGCGGCTTCATTTACCCTGGGTCTCCCCAAATTAGCTCACGGCAACAGTGCAGCCAAGTAACCGGGACTGCTGATGAGCTGAGAATAGCTCCTTCCCTCTAAGTTTTCATAGGATAGGCAATGGCCGTGGTCAGTAGAGGGTCTAGAATTCCTTCGGGGGTGTGCAGAGTAGCAAGTTACCCAACACAGATCAGAAAATTTTGTCCTTTCCTAACTAAAAACAGGAAGGAAAAGTAAAACCAAATCGCACGTCAACTACGAGGGACGTCACGAACGGTGAGCCCTCACTAGGCTATTGTATGCAAAAACGAAATATCACATTGCCCCTCATTCGGACTTGTAGTGAACACTCCCACAGCTGACTTTCAGGGACTTCCTCTTTCCACTTGCAATCTAAGGTCAGTAAAAGTGCTGAAGGATCCGTGGGTTTATTATCACGCCAAGTGGACCTATCCAGTTTTTGCTACTGTACCGCCGAATAAGTGCCGCTCAAACTTCTGTCAGCTTCGTCCCTTGTCCCCCTGTTGGGAAGCCAATGCCATCTGAAATGGACCAGTCGGCCTAAGGCCAGGGAACGTTTTCTTCACCTTAAAAGCATCTAATGGATATTCTCATGGCCCTTCCCACTCCAAGCAGGAACGTCCGAGATCTCGGTCTCTACTCATATAACTTGCCCCACTGTACTTCAGCCATTCTCGTGGCATGAAGTTGAACCTCCTCCCACCAGGCGACTTCTATATTTAATGGAGGTGCCCAAGCCCGCAGTTTGCTCCTCCGGTGGTGCTGTGCTGAGGCCTCGCATACAACCGCGAATAACTCCAGCTCCTGATACAAAAATACTGACCGTAGTTTAGAGGTCTCAACGAACCCTTTGTTAGGTAGCCTCCACTGGTAAGACCATTCAATATCCTAGTTCACAAATACCCCAGGGTCCTCGAACCTACTGGCTGCTCCTATGCTGAAAACGCCTTGGTCATGGGCGGCTTTCAGGATTCCCGTTTCACTTGACCCTAATTGGATTTTCGAGCGTCGAAGTAAGCCTTTCTGAGTGTCCAGTATGCCCCGCCTAGATCGCCCCTATACCCGGATCATGCTGCTTTCGAGTCATCCGTGAAAACGAAACCAGTCAGTAAAAGGTTAGACGCAAGGCCCCTAATGAAATAATAGAATAGTGCTGGGCTCAGGAGGAATCCTTCAAATGCGGCAGTGGTAACTTACGCCAAACTGGAGCACCTGTCTTCTACTCTGAGGGGAAGAGTTCTGCGAGAAAGGAAGTCTGTCAGCCACCTACGTACTTACTCGCCTATGCTCAACGGTCCCAGTTAGCTCAACCCCAGATGATGAACGACGGGGCGAAAAGCCTTGCCTAGGCCACAACAATATAAATTGTTTGCTTGCCTTCACCCAGGCTTCCAGTCATCTCGTCGAAGAAGCACAGGATTGGTCAGACACGATCTACTTTTTCTGAAGTCCACTCTAGGAATACTTTGGTAAATGCTGAAAAAGATGAGCATGGAGAATCTCAAGAATTTTGCATAGATAGTTGGGCCCTCCGGTCCAAAGTTGCAGACAGCCAACTGGCTTTTATTCTCACGTATGGCCACGACTGCCGCCTTTATCTCGACTCGAGGCGGCTTACTCTGTCCAACGTGGACATGCAAGCTCACATATGGATGCAGCTCTTGTATCCCCCAAAGACTTGATGACAGCTGGATGGTCCCATATGCTTTTTCCAACTAATAAACGTTTGCTTTTGTGGGTACTTGCCCACGACTCCCCGGGAGGAATAGAGTGTGTACCGGAGTCAAATCTACTAGTACCCCACTAACTACTCTGTGTGCATTCCATAGTATTCGCCCAGAGCCTCTGCTTTGCACTGGTCACTAGTGGTAATAGGATAGCCCACGCTAAAGAGAGGAAGCACGGCGCCGTATGCTGAGCATTTTGACTTCGACAAAACATAAAATTTCTTCCGCAGCTTTCTGACTTACTCAGAAAACCAGAAATAAAAAACTTACTTGGCACACCTCAAAAAATTCAGCGTCTTATTTCTAACTTGAGTGTAGTGAATCCGAGCTAGATTGCTGCATGGCACTGTAAACTTTCCAGCCGTGGCTTCAACGCTTACTGATTAACTACAACTGTGCTACTTTACAAAGTAATACCATCAATTTTGGCCACTCTTTAAACCTATATTTGGTTAGTCTTTACTGTTTTGTAATAGTGTCGGTTTCTAAAAGTACATCAAAAATGCCACGTATCGTTGAGTTGCCCTCAGATAACCCAGCAGCGTTCCACACTCCAAAGACTAGGAAAAGTAGGCGGAGTCCTACATTAGCTGGCTTAGAAAATGTTTTGGTTGTTCTCCACGACTTCGTAGGGCTGACGCATAAAGTACCAATTCCTCAGGAGCAAGCATGCCAGATATAAAGCCCATCTTCCCAAGTCGGACTACTCTACGTTTAAGCTTGCCCCCTTCTTGTGCATCACTGAAAGCGGCGAACGTTCCTTCCCTCACAGTGCAGTAGTGGCTGGTTGTTACGCTCACTGTGAAGCGTCTGAGATTCTACAAACAACAACTCTTTGCGATCGCCTTCGAAGGACTCGGCCAAATAACCCTAGTGAGCACAAGAAGTCAAAAAGGGCTTCTGAACGGTACCTTTTAGAACTGATTCTAATATTCGGGTTTCATTTAAAGTAAGGCTGGCAAATTTGGACCAGAAAAGACCAAGCATGCCGTTTCGTCTTCATAAATGTCATAGTTTCGAAGACATACAAAAGTCATATTCTCAATACCCGAACCGATATGAAGTAATGAAATTTCTCCTATATACAACTACGCAAACCACAGCAGTACGGATAACAAGGCTGCGGGATAACATGTTAGTTGTATAGCGGAACTAATTTGTATAATGTTAATAATAATGACCATGATAATGGTATGTTTGCCAACCGCAGCTGAGATGCATACATAGGAGGATGGTCAACGCGTGCAACACTACTCAACATAATGGAATACCCAAAGATTTTAAAAACATTTGGAGCAAATTACACCAGCCGTGTAATAAATCTGGGTGGGGTTTGAATGAGGTAAACTGACATCATATCGCGCGGCAAACTCAGATCAGTTTTGAAATCCGTGACGCAAAATTCATCCTGGAAGGTGAAGAAGAATGAAGGAGAGTGTATATGTCCGAGGGTGAGGCAGATAATAATCAATGAACGCTTACTCAAGTTCTCTGACCAAGGCAATCGGTGGTGAAGTGAGCACACATTATTAAGACTTTCCTGAGAAAAGAAGAATAATTATTAGCTTGGAAATGCCCCATAAAGTTTGGCGTGAGATAGCACGAAAGTAGTCAACTGGTGGCGACAGTGATAGGATTTTCGGAAACTGAACATCAGGTAATTTGTGTTATCGGGGAAAGTATTCATCATTTCAGAGTTGTATTTGATCAGACTTTTGCTTAGATAGACGCCCGTAATTTATTCAAAAGTGATTGAGACTTGGCTTTTCTTTGAATCAGTGGAGTGAAAAAAGGAATACATATTAAGATTGACAAGAAATTCCTCCGATGCTCATGCCCGGTTGGTGAGGCTTTAGGCGGTACATGGAACTGCGGAGTTTTACTAGATATTATACTGAGAGAATATGGATCGGAAGAAAGAATTTGTAGAGGCGAGGAAATTAAGTTCAGTTGGATCCCTGTGTGAAGGATGAGTGTTGCCTGCAAGAATTTTAAGAGCAAACTCTACACATGCGGTCAAGTGTAGTTCACACACCTTAGCAGATAGTTCAGTTAAGGGTAGAAAATTTACTCAAATGTTAGTAGGTAGACCTCGAAAATAATTTTACAATCATTTTCTGTTAGGCCTGCGAGACTAACGAGGAAACCGTAAAGTAAAACAGGAAAAACATTGATGAACAAAAAGGGAAATAACACTTTTTAGTGTAAAGTGCCTAATATTCCGAATTTGCTTAGACGGCCGGCGTAATTTCTTCGCACCGCTTGAAATATGGGGTGACCACTCTAAATCTGATTCCACAGTAATTCCTGAGTATTTAACAGAACCCACTCTGATAGATGGACCTCTGAAAATGACAGATAAATCAGAGGTATGAGAGGATCGGGAAAGGGTCAATACTCGTTCAAAGCATTTGGACAAGTTTGAAGGTAAACCGGGTTGAACAGAGAAATCACAAATATGAGACAGCTTACTAGAAAAGTCATTGAATTCTTGAGTAACAGAAGCACCTTGACAAAGGGCCGGACCAAAGGCTAATTAAATGAGTGAGCAGGAGAAATGGAAGAAAGATCATTGATGTAAGTGAAAAGAAATGGGGGAGAAGCAGAGCTCCCCAAAAAGCTCCTGAATTGTCCACCAAAGGTTTGGGGTCTTCAAGCCTAGTGGTCAGTAAAAAAATGGGACCCTTTTGTTAGTAAAGATTTACGGAGAAGAGAAAGCAAAATAGGATCAGGAGCTTATAAGTAGTTTGGAGAGGAGCTTCTCGCAGATTCCGCTAGTCCATCCAAGGATGTGTTTACATGGAGAATTGAGGGAGCCATGTCATCCACTGTGAACCTGTCCGATCTTTAGTTAAACTGCAGGGAACTATCTGGAGAGTTTACGGAAGAAATCAGACGTTTAAGAATATCAAGTACCGTAAGTATGAGACCATAGTAAGTTAGGGCCATTGTATAAAAGCATTTAGCTGTGACACCAGAATTACCACATTTCGGTAGAGGAGCGATAGTGGCTGATCTCCAGCAGCCCGGGATAGAAAAGTATGATGGTGATTGCTTGATTTGTTCATGCTCAAAGCATGCCGGAGGCGAGATCAAATTTTTACATGCCGCGAAATGGACAGACGAAAGTTGCGAAAACTTAGAAATATGCATAACAAACTTAGGGTAGGCAAACTTGAGGAGCAGAAAAGGGGGATGTAAATGTATTTTCGCCGAAGAACGAAGGAGGGAGTTTACGTGAACCGAAGGATAGATTCAGGTAGACGCCTGGTAAATGTGGGGGTCTAGGTCGAATGAAGCATCCGACTGGGCCAAGTGAAGGCGACTGAGAGCTGGCAGTTTTATGCAAGGAAGACTAAAACTCTATGTGAGAAACTGTGGTGGAGGGAGACGATGAACAAAAAATCAAGGGGTTAAACAGCGATGAAGTAAGCTTCACTGCAAAAATGAACGGTGTTAGGGCACAGAGCTCAACTTCAAAGCAGGAAGCGAGCAGTGCATGACGTAAAGAGTGGGCTGGATGGCAACAGTTGGTTTGGAGAAAACGAGAAGTGGGGAATGTGAAGCGCAGATCTAGAGAGAATGGAAGCTTATCATGGGAAGCAGCAGAAAGGCGGCAGGGAAGACGGCCGGCAAAGAAGTGGTGAATGCAGAAGAAATATGTGAACACACATATATGTGTTTATTTCGTATGTATATATATATATGTACTGAAAACACGAATAGCAAACGAGCTCGTTTCCGGTAACATCATCCTCGTGGCTAATACAGTTACTTTTATAGGTTAGAATTGCGTAAATTATGAACAACGTCTGTGTGCCAAAGTGTGATTGGATGGTCATCAAAGTTGGTGTTGCGTAGTTAGGAAAGATAGGAGGGGAAATGTTGTTGTTTCGTGGTAGGGAAAGGGGCCCGTGAAACAATGCACAAGGGTTTCGGGGATTATCCATTTCCCGTTTCAACCAAAGGGTCAACGTATGGGCCATCTTGAGCTCCAGAGTCAGTCCCGGATCGCGGCCAGGGTAGTTTGAGTGCCTTAACGAAACTTTTCTGAGGACAAAGCGATGGATTGAATAATCTGACCACCAAAGCCTCTGCCGTTGCTAAATGTTGCTTTTGAGCGGCTTTTGGCGCGTTTGTAGGGACTCTGTAGACTATTTTGAACGCGTCATTGTTTACATGATGCCCAGAGTCCACAAGGTGTGCCACTATTGCGCTGGTGATGGATTTTCTGTTTTCCGTCGACAGCCAAGTTGGTTCGTGCTCCTTGATCCTTTGTGATTGTTGCCTGGTCGATCTACCTATATGATTTGCCGAACATGGGCAAACAAAAGAATAGGTTAGCATGGATGAGGTGAGGACAGGTAACGTGTCTTTTAGGTTCGTCGAGATCACTGGTCGACTGGTGAAGTGGACACCCAGTGTAGCAGAGGGAAAGGTTCAAGCGAATGCCTTTTCCAAGCGTCTTATTATTAGCTCGCTTTTGCCATCTCCTTTGAAAAAGAGATCAGTGTACAAATCTTTCTTCTTCACGGTCACCAACGCTTGTCTCGTTGCCCTTTCTGCTGCGTTCTTTTGAATGAAGCGCTCGAAGTATCAGTTATCCAATAGCGTTTGCTTCAAAATGTCTAATTCGTCACTCACCGTCTCATTCGAGCTAATCATTCGCACACGGACTGCGGGTGAGCGAATGAGGTTACGTTTACGTCCGATAGGTACAAAGCTGGCGAAACTAGTGTACTAGCCTGTCCAATATAAACGAACGCAAGCGGAGGGGGAAAAAGAGCAGTTGAGTGATATGACACAAAGGAAGCATTTCCTGGAGGAGATAGATAGGGTTAGATCAAATAGTACAGAATTACCTTGAACAAACCATGATGAACTTGTTTGTGACGGGTGAACCTGGGGGATGAACAGAGAGGGAAACGACTTTGGATGCACTGAAGTGGCCGTTGTGAGCAGACTTTAATAACCAAAGGAGTACGAAAGAAAGGATCGGCGGAAATAGTTAAGGTTGAATCTAATAATCTGAATAAATCGTGTGTAACATGCGTTGGCGGCCGAAAATGGTTGAAGTGGTAATAAACAGATGTACATTATACATCTGGAAAATGATGCCTGTGGATATGGCTAAAACATGCAGAGCAACTATGAATACCGTGTTCAGATTAGTGTAAATTATCAGTGGAGGCAGGTAACTTGGAGATGAGACTAACTGGTTTGCAAAGATGTGGCAGTTGTATGAGCGAATAACGTAGAAGAGGAATAAGTAGGTGTAGGACTAGAAAGAGCAGGTGGTTGCTAATTATATGGTTTGAAAAAGTGCGTCAAATCCATGTCGTATTGATGGTTTACCTTTGGGTGAAGCACAAAATAGCGGAGCAGCCTGGAAGGCACATTTTGGATGCCTGTGGTGAGCAATGTACGAAACAGGAGGTGAGAGTACGGACCGAGGAGAGGCAGGTGGTAGGTGAACACTCAGATCGTTTTGTTGCAGACGCTACACGAGGCAGATTGAATAAGAGAAAAGGGGATGAAGTACCCTGACAAAAAGCGCGAGAAGTATGTGCATCGTGGATTTGAGAGAATGAAACAAGGGAGATCCCTGCCCGCAGGCAACTGCACAAGTAGACTGAGCCGCAAGCTGTTATTCGGGACGTTGCCTGATAGGAAGGTCCGTAGGGAATTGCGGAGTCAGAAAGGGAAAATAGGGTGGTGATGAATGGATAATAAATGAGCACAAAGACTTGTTTAATAAAGACGTATACATATCGGTCAGGGCGACAGCTCTATATGTTAAATTGGTGACGACATGCCAAATGGGCCAACACCTAAAGCTATTTAGGAAATACGAGGAAGCTTGAGTACTTCCACCGTGGAAAACAGGGTTGTGTGCGTACAATCCTCTGGAATGAGTGGGATCGGAAACTCATTTGATCGGTGTACGAATGCACTGCTGGTTTTGTCGTCGTGAGCAACAGTTCTCGCTTATCCTTTTTTCACACGGCAGCCAAATAATTTGTCATAGTCTGTCCTAGTTATGACTATATAAGATTTCACTAACGCACAGCAACTAAGTGCGTTTAAGTATTTTCTTTATCAAAAGGAATGTGTATCTCTGGAATGTTTCCTAGGTTTGCAGGAATAGTCCTACCATCTTCTTAGGAATTCAGTCGTCGGTGAAGTGACACGGTCGTTACAACGAAAGAGAGTTTCTGAGGGGCAGCAAGCCGAACATAAAATCGATCGTGGCTGCGAAAAGTTTAACACTGCCACCTGGCGATTATTCTCGAGAAAACCAGGGATTTCTATAGGCGGAGAAATCTGTCACGTGAAAAATCTCGGAGAAGGATGCTGATTAGCTGGCCTGATTGAAAGGGTGGAAAGCAAACGGGGAGCATGTCATGAGCACCAACAGAAGCAGACAGTGGTACTGGCTGAGAGGGGTGCACTCAGCTTTAGGAAGATTGATTCAGAGTGACTGGCGATAATCCTGTCCATAACAGAGTTGCCTCTTGTTGGAGGAAAAAAAGAATTAGTTAGGTGAAACGCGGTGAAGGATTGAGCGGAGTTGTGACTAAAATCGCCTACCGTGGTGCCCAAACTTTCATCTAAAAATAAAGGACTTGGAAATAGGAAAGAGTTAAATAAGTATACAATAGCTTTCTTTGTGAAAAATGTGGCATCTTATGAATTTGTCCTGGTGGTGCTCCCATGGAGAGAAACTTTGAGATGGCACTGCGCCACTGAACAGTCAGCATTGTTTTGTTGAGTATGAATGAAGGACTTCAGACTTGCCATTTCAGATGGAGATACCATGCGCGATAACCCGCCCGTAGCTGTCATGGTGGAATCTCGGTCCTGCTGGAGCATTTAGAAGCAATCTATGGGCAGCAGTTAATCAGCAATATGTGGGTTTAGCAGAGGTTCTGGTACGCAAACCGCACAAGTATGAACACGAATACGACAACGAAAAATGAGGGGCAGATCCGACATTTTCAGGAGGAGAAAACGCACGATAGTACTAAACAAGGAGAGGACGGACGTCTTCTCTTGAGGGGTGCACTTTGGAGCAGCATGTCATACGACATGGATTCTTACGTCGGGCCAGAAGAGAATTTCTCAACATGAACGATCGGTTAAATCGGACTGAGTGAAAGAGCCCATATTCTTTTTGAAAAGAAGTATTTCTGACTTCGCATAGCGGCGTACAGTGACCATGGAGGTAAATTCCTCTAATTCGATAGAATAATGGCTAACACAGAACTGCAGAGCAGCCCGTCAAGGGGTACCCCAGGTCTCTTCAGATATGCCGAGGTAAAGGAGGCGGAAACTCAAGTGATTCCAGTAGGATCCATGATATTTCACGTGAAAAATTCAACAGTGATCCGTACCAAGAAGTGGGCTGGGAAATGGGTCAATCTGGATCCAAGTGACAAGGCGGGAGTGTGAAGTTGAACCGCAAAAATGTGGAAAATAAATGAAAATGGAGCAACGTCCCGGCCGCTGCCTCAGCTGTGAATGACGACGGCAAGTGCAATACAATTTTATGAGAAAAAGCTATTAAATGCGATATAAAATACCATGCGTTTTGCAAAGAGGTATTTGAGTATTCCCGAACCCTTAGTGGTTGCGTTGTCGTGATGAAAATGCGCAAAATAAATAGAGACTTTTGAGGTGG
The DNA here is from genome assembly GCA_948099385.1 of Fasciola hepatica. Lineage (NCBI taxonomy): Eukaryota > Metazoa > Platyhelminthes > Trematoda > Plagiorchiida > Fasciolidae > Fasciola > Fasciola hepatica. The sequence goes on from CANUEZ040000117.1 coordinate 3,288,724, forward strand.
GGAGAGATGAGGGAAGATGGATCGAGGGTATGCGCAACACAAGACAAAACAGGCTGTGGAAGATAAAAGTGGATATTTATGAAACTGGTGTGGCATAGATCACCTTAGACGGCATTCGAGAAAGAGTTGCGCGCCTCAAAGCGGGACGGAATATGGATGATGACGGAGGATGCGATCTGACTGAAAGTGATGGGCCGCCTTGAACTGTAGAAGGGCCGTGAAGTATCAGGAGTGGGCTAGAATGAGAATGATAGGTTCGGCGGCTGGAGATAGCACTAAAGTAGAGGTATCTTGGCTAAGGCGGTAGAATGGAAGAGTACGCTACCAGTGGTACCTACTTGGGTGGTCGGATTTAAAGCACTGGTAAAAACAGGGCTCATAACGAGAGAAACCCAAGGTCTACCTTTCTTCGACTGGAATTTTGCTGGTTCACCAAGATTCTACCTCAGTATTAAGCATTGTAGCCTCAAATCGTGTAAACTGAGGGGTTAGTCTGACCTTTTTTCGTCATTTGCATGCTGCAAGTAGGACAATCCTTGCATGAGGACTGATTCGGTAACGGTGATAGGCGATAATTTTGATAGCGCCGCTTTGAAGGGATTCACGGTTATCGAATCATCTGTTCACGCGGGGATGAAGTGCCGCATACACAGCGAATTTGAGTTGATATGATAAAAAGCTGGAACATAAGCAGAAAAGAATGAGGGGTAGAGGCCATTTTTGGAAGCAAAGCCGATAGTTACAGCATTCTTGACTGGCTGCGGGGCTGTGCTTGTATTATTAATTTTAAGCTGGAACCTGTGGAGAGAGTCAGTATGACGTGTGCTATCTGGAAGTTTGTTACAGATCTTGCTCTATACAGCAATAAAAATTTAGTTCTCCCGGAAAGCCTGGCATGTGGAACTGAAAAATGAAGGCTCCGTGCCTTAGAGGATAGATGCGATTCGTGGTGAAGCTTTTTTGGGCGGAAGAATGTATGCGGCGGTGCAAAAGCTTCCACGAGAAGAGCAGGTTTATTTTTGTGCTGCTTAGCTGTAAGTCACAATTGTCGTAAATCGAGCAAAGCGCAGCCAGTTCAAACGGATCCGAAAACCAGAACAAGAATGATTCGTAGTTTCTACGGCACTAAACTAAAATTAACAAAAAGTGCAAATACAAACAAACCCGAAGTTTGCCGCCAAATAGACGCAGCATTAAAAACCCAAAAATTCAAAGTCCGGTGGCTCAAGCACTACGGTCAGAAGCGGTTCAGGGCCAAATTCAGATATCTCACGCAAATAAACAAAGGTGCAAAAAGGAGGAGTATGGAGCAGCCCACCAAATTAGTACCAAATATAGTGGCATTTACAAAGCACGCCGAACATTTGGAGGAATTTTTTATTACTTGTTCCTTACAGTAACCATTGTGGGCAAAGTTGAAGGAGTTCGCACTTCTGTAGGCATGAAAGGGTGGTGGATGTACCGGCGGGTCCCTTGGTAATTGACCCTTTTATGTCTTCTTTGGAGATAATAGTGGAGCACGACATGCTACGAGTAATAAGAAAATAGCACGCCAGAAGGAGTTTCGCGTCCACATCGTGGGCGAGGAGTAGGCTACGACTGGGTTCCAGATATCTAATTAAGACCCGTGTTGCGCCTAGTTTTGCAATATGGAAAGAAGCATGTAGACAAAAGTTCATAAAGCATGGGTACAGCAGCTTTGGTTTTGGACCAGAGAGGTTAAAGGGGACTTGGAAACTATTGCTAACTAGGATATCAAAGGAAGCATGGCTCTAATAAGTAGGTACACTGCTTTTCGTAAGGGAAAATTTCATATGCCCAGTGGAGTGCCAGATCCCAAGGAATTAGAACCATCTTGTTTACGTCTAGGGCGTCCTGGAGGATTTTGGATTCAAAGAGGTACAGTAGTTTGATTTTGTCAGCGAAAGGTGAACATTCCCGAGGAGGAATCATGGAGAATATATCGTTGACATACATGCGGAATTGTAGTGGACCCAAAACGCTACCTTGGATGACGCCGCTGGTGATCGTTCTGAATGACCATGGATGATAGCCAACCAAGACCGTCGGAAAACAGTCGGGTGGGTAAGAGCGAAGAAAAGAGTGCAAAGGGTCGACATCCCCGAAAAAGTGAACTCTAGACAAAACATCAATCCTGCGCAACTTGTATGACTGACTTTCTGAACCTTATTACTGTAGCTGCCAATGATGGTAAGGCAGTTATCTCAGTCTTTTTAGGCATGACTAAAGCTCTGACCTGGTGTATCATATTCTTTTGTTGTCAAAGTCCATGACATACGGCTTTGTTGACCCACTATATGCCTGGCTAAAATCATACTTGTCCTCGAGCTGTCAAGTGGTAAAAGTTGGTGGCACAACTTCCACACCTACCATTGTAATCGGCGGTGTGATCCAAGGTAATGCACCAGCCCGTTGTTGTTCCTCGTGTACATAGATGATATATTCACCATGGTTCTCCATTGAACTCCATTTTTATTTGCGGGCGATGTAAAGTTGTTGTACACATTCGTCCATAATCCTTTGAGTAATATAGCGAGAACATCGGAGGATATACTAACGCTCAATTCGTGGTGTACCGTTTGGGCAAAGACGTTCTCGGCGGACATAAGCTGAATTCTCACACGCAAGTGTCATGTCCCCACCGAAACGTTTAGTTAAGTTGGTCATCTGATCCCTGACAAACCATCAGTGTGTGACTTGGGCATATACTACTTTCGTTCATTCAAGTTCCCGGAGCAAACAGACACTAAATTGCTAGGTCCCGCAGGCCAATAGGACTTGTTCACAAAACATTCTGTTTGCGTGAAAGTCAGCTCAGTGTCTATACAGCACACGTTAGACCGTTGCAAGAGTATAGTTTCATAGTTGACTCTAAAGTGCCTCAGACTGACAGGATTGCCCTCAAATGTCTACCGCTTTTTTACTAAACAAATAGTCGGCTGTCCGTCTAGTCTCAACTGCAAACAACGCTGTGATCTGCTAAAACTCGAACCTCTTTGGCTCCGACGAATAAAGAACGACTTGCCACTCTTCCACCCGTGGTTTAAATACAGATCCTGCAAAGCCTCCCCTGTCGTACGAGACCCATTAGGCTCAAGGTATTCGTTACGACACAGCAGCCATTCGGCCATTGTTTCGTCATCAAGAATCCGCCCAAGGTCCAATTGCTTTATTGATAAATATTCACAGATGTGGAATGAGCTTCCACCAAATGTCCGTGCAAAAGGCCACTTGCCGAGATTTAAAGAGGAACTAAACAAATTGCTTGACATTCTTATGCAACAATGATCCGTACAATTCGGAGGAGCGAGCACACGAGGTTGGTTTGGCTTTCGACATGCGGGTTGATTCACGGGCCAGGAGACCTACGTACCAACTTTTAGTATTCTTTCATGCGCAACCTTTTGTGTTTGCGAAGTAGAGTCATCCACCAAGATAACATTCGCTCAAAATGGCAACTTTAGTCCTAGGTCTACAGCTTCTTTCTAGCCCGTACCATTTACAAGGTTATTCACTAAAGTAAGCTAAGACAAGCTTCTTATACTTGAAGTGACTCATCGTGGTAATTCAACCTCCAGCTGGAAAGTCACGGATGCCAATCCTACCAACTACCCACACGCCATCCTCCAGCTAATTCGATTCAACGCCTTCACGCAGGTCTTTGTTTTTATTCTGCAGATCGGTTAAACAACATTCACTAAACGAGACAACTGTACCTATTTACCTAGAGCTTTCTCCTTTCCTGCCCCATATACTAGGTTCTCCGCTGGAAGAAAATGGGCCCCATTTCTTATCCCTTATCTACATCATACCAAATTCATGTTACTCGGTCCAAGCTGGGATCGTTCCCCCTCCCCTATTTAGCCTTGGCATTTCATCACAGAATCCTGTTCCGGTGACCACCATTAATTAGCAAATCATCTTTCTCCTTCTCTATTGTCTTCACCATTTATTTTGCGTTCCTGCTCTCTCTCATCCACTTGTATCCCGCATTTCATAAAAGTAGTTCCATTTTCTGGATACTAGAGGTTTCTTTTATTCATTGACCATTGATCCCCAGCTGCGAGTATCCCAGGCTGCGTCTTTCTATTTCTGTTTTTTCAGACCACCACTGATGTGCATCTTCTTTTTTGATCGCTTGGCAAAATACCTGTACCACATTTTAGGCTGAAAATTCGATACCTGTCCGTCATTCCTTCACCACCACATCGGCCCTGCTCTCCAGGATCCCTCGCAACCTGGTCGCAAGCTCCTGGACCATTCGATCTCTACTGCCCCTTGACGAGGCCAATATCACTCGCTCAAACCCCGTCGGTGCGGGGCGCGGCCAGGTCCACCGCTTGATCGAGGCACTTGGGGCATGCAGAACTTCTGAAGCTATGTGCCAGTGCAACTAGGATGGCGGATTGCAAGTCCTGTCACCAAACATTCTTTTCGGGCAAGGTGTCTTGCTCACTGTCAGCCCCACCCACCAGGGCCAGTTGCCAAAAAAACACTACTGGTGCACCCGAAATGCTGCAAGTATGCCGCCACCTCCTCCAGTTATCACTGGTTTTCCGTCGTACTTTTTTCCATCTTCGCCATTTTGGCTTACCGCTTCTTACGCCCGGCAAAATTTACTTTACCTAACGCATAATCATTGCGTATTGACGTACTCGGCTTACTGTTCACGACCCTTTTTCCCGCGGATTTATGCCCAAACACTCACCTGTCCCATTCGCGAACTTAACCAATCCCAAAGATAAAAGTAACCCTTTTTTATCACATTTTCCGATACACTTGAAAGAGGTCGACTTAATGTTTCATACACTTCCGATCCAGAATGTCAAACTATATATTTCTCTGAGGAATGTTTGCCTCCAGAGCATCCCAGCAGTCGACAATAATAAGACACTTCGCTCTCTCGCTATCAGTCATACGGTTCGTCCACACACGGCAGTGGCGTTGCAATATCCTCACTTTGCAAACAATCACTTCACCATCACGTGATCCACCTTCAACAAAGAGCATCAATAAGTAGTATTTTAACTGTCAATTACCTTATCGCCCAAATTCGCAACTGTAAACGTTGGTTGTTTGGTGTTGATTCATATTCTTTAATCTATCCCGGTAAATCCTCTCAGACAATTTTGATCCTTGCAACCCTCGGTCATCATGTTCAGCACTTAGATAACGCTAATCATTACGCAAATACTTACTTGTCATTTAAATAATCACCGTGTCTCTGCAACCGTCGTGGCTAAGCATCACATTGATCTGCTGACCAGATCCCCTTACCATGTTGATGCAGCGTACCCACTTTCCCGGAAGTAAATAAGCTGCCCATCGATTGCATGTTTACATAGGGCAACTTCTTTTGCCACCATTCAAGCAATCTCTCTACAGATGAGCCCTTCACTGGGTATCTAACTGACTCAGCTTATATTCGGTCGCTAAAAGTTATAAAGGTAGTATTTGGAGGATTCTTGTCTGTCCGCAATTTCAATCCTTCCGTCGTCTGATATCCAATCCTAGGCCGTTCCGTACACAGCGGAGCGCTATGGCTGGTTTACCTCTCCTTGGAAGTTTCTTGCTCCTCTAGGTTAACAAACTTTCGTCAGTTCTGTTTGATTCTCTTGCCGCGCAGGCCACCTTTTGTAATATTTTAGAAAAGTCTGCTACTTCCAACCAGCTCCACCCAGACTCGGCCGGCTTGGCCACCCGACCTTGAGCTCGTATTTGCCGAAGGCCCCCATAAAGAGTGAATTAAATACTTCTTCTTATACTCTATCGAGTGCACATACTTGAACGTCCTACTTTGAATCGGATTCCGCTTCCAATTGTACCATTTGATCTTGAGTTGCAGCATTCCTCCAGGTCATTCGAAATAAACCAATAAAATTATTTATATTATCTCCAAGCACATCTCTTCCTAGTCTATACCGAATTTGGAACAAAGGATATTTATGCATTCTCAGTTCTCTTTTCACTATTTATTGATCAGCTTTCTTTAAGTACGACAAGAGCTTGTGGGCTTTCTCCTTCGCCTATTATTGGACTTACCTGTGCTCCTTCCAGGGTTGCTCCACTTCCCCGCTTACGATCTTGGGATAAGTCATAGGCTTAGAACCTCTCGGGTTTCCAGCATAGAGGTACGATCAACCTGTGACTAAAAAAATATTCTTCTACCATTTGAAAGAGTTGGGCCTCGTGCAAAGCATTCTCATGGCTTTTCCGTGCTACTCGGGTTTTTTAAAGATTGTACACCGTCCTTTGCAACTGAGGAGCATTTATGGCTAAAGGGGTTTCTAATTCCGCTATCATTTGCCTCAACTAAATCGTGCATTTGAGGCTCGACTACGGTGTTCCGGGTAGTTCAGTTTCCTACATTAGTTAAATCCCCGACCCCCAGGGGCTTTTGTGACACCGAAGAACTTCCTTTCGTCGTAGGCACGTCTGAAAACTGAAAGTTAGGAAATTTCGTGCTCCACTCTCTACAGTGCTGCATTCCGATTTGACTGCAGGACCAAACTGTTGGTCACCGACGATACTCGACCAATCGCTTACAAAATAATTGAAGCGAAACGGAAGAAGAGGGACAAAAGTTGAAAGAACGGGTTCTAATTGCTAATCTCACAGAAAACTTCTACCTTGGTGTTATGCAGTCGACATCTAAGGGCATCCACCGACGTTGCTCTTGTAATATCCACAGTGGGCTTATTCTACTCGGCGGCAGATCCAACAGGACTGGCTGGCTCCTAATTCCTGTTCTTTTACGTTCTTTCGTGATCTGAAACCTGTGCATCTGCAATCTGTCGACCCCCGAGGTCTTAAGCGGGACTTTCGTAGTTTGCCTAACGTGTTTGTAGAGAAACCGCATTCCTTTCTGGCCATCAGAATCCCTAGTCTCACCACATATATCGAGCGTTTTTATCACTTCAAAGCAAGCTGTACCCAGTTCAACCGTCAATATACCACATTTTGTCTTGAGTCCTCCCTGAGGGTTTCTCACTCTGTACTCTTTGCTCTGTAGATTCGTAAAACATCTCTTTGACCGATGACTTCGATTTTCTGGGCACTGCTGAAGCATCATTAGACTCGTCACTGTGGTTATCCACTGCGTTCCCGTGCCATTCGCCTCGTTAAGCACGCGCGCTAAATGTCTATCTCTTTGTCGGTTCCAAGAGCCTCTATCAGATTCCCTCCAAACCATCTTTTAAAAGAGACTAGGTCTAACCTGTCCCTTATTTGCTCATGACCTGGACCCCGGCAGTCTCTAATCTACCTGGTAAATCTCCGTTGTTTGCTAGAGGATTCCGTATCCAACCATAGAGAAGGACCCAATTTGAGGTCTACAGCGGCCCTGCGTATCAGTAGAGGGACTTCTGGTCTATTGACACTTTTCAGCTGGTGAAGTGTGGATGAGGCTTTTTTCGAGGCTTTCTCGCCCTGATCGCTTGGTTCGTTAACAATGATGGTTAACTTCAGGAGGACGGAAGCAAGCTTGCGAGCCTCACCAGGTTACACAAATGAAGACAGTTTTGGAGTGATGGTCACGATAGTGCCCATGGTAAATCTTTTGACAGTGGACGAAATGCGCGCGTAAAATCAGAACCAGAGTTAGCAATATTTCTCATCACGATAAATTATTCATATGTGTTGAAAGATAGGCCTTACATTTCTGCAACAATACAATAAAGCCGCAAGTAGTTTGATGGGTACAAAATGGAAAGAGATTACCGTGGCAAATACGAATCAATTTTGAATCGGGTGACCGCTGTGTGAAGGACCGGCCATATACAAAAAAGTGGAAGCAGATGTTATCTAGTGCAGAAAACACATCCAATGCATGGAAGTACGGGAAAGATTTTGAGGATGCCTACTGGCAACCACCGAAGAGAACGAGTTGTCAAGAAGCGCTGAAACCAGCGAATAATTTGTTAAGATATTTCAAAAATCATTGGTGAAAAAGCAAATCAAGAATGCCCTGCAGAAAAGTGAGGCAATTGTCAGAACGAAATTCAGGAGTCATCCAATGGTGTGGACTGGGAGCTGATGGGTTAACTATGGGATGAAAACTTGTGGAGAAACAATGATCAAGTATGGTAGTGTCGAAGTTAGGTGAAATCCCGAAATCGAGGCTTAAAGATACTCTGCCTGGGCTTATGCCTGATAATATTGCTAAATTCGCAAATATATTGTCTTGCCGAGTCTCACTCGGCTTCTCCTTAATACCATCGAGCATAACATGCATGGCTGCTAGGTATCACAGCCTTGAGAGGGCATATTCCTGCGTACGGAGTGTGCTATGGAGAATATCGCCCATGATACTTCTGGGTGTGCCCGTCCACAGCAAGCCGTTTTGGAGAATAGGAGGGTACCACTGACCCTGAGCCGTTTACCACCATAATACGTGCGCCTGTACGGCGGTTGACAAGTGGAGTACGGCAGAATAAAGGCTTGGCCTGTCACGAATGCATATACGTACCTTTCATCAATTCATCTGCCACATCCATCCATCCGGAATAGATTCCCGAAATAATCTTCGGGGGACTTCCTTTAGAGATACGCTTGTAAGCCTAGGTGTTATGGCGAGGTAAAGGGTATTCCAGTAGATTGTCAAGGTCCAAAAACGAGAGGGCGGAAAAGAAAACAAACAACAGTCTGGTCTATGCACCAGCTGCTGACGGGGAGAACAAACAGAGTGAATGGAAAGAATATGTGAGTTTTTGACGGAGCCCTCTTTTATGAATGCGGACATTGCGCTGTTCTCAGGGTCGCAAGAAAACGGAAGCTTACTGTAGCCAAGTGTGATGGGATTCGTACCTACTACGAGCACTTGCACTGGTCGGTGAATGGAGGCTACTAAAAAGCAGCAATCAGCTTGGTAAGGCTGAAGCTTAAAAGGGATGGCAAGAAAAATGTAGATAATGCCACAGTCTGAATCTGTGACAAGAAAGGAAGGAAGTTTCTCACGCAGAAGCTTGATTAAAGAAGCATTTCAACCACGCGACTGGGTCAATACCATAACAAAAAATCCCCAGCTGACTTTGTACAACACTACATTGAGGCGTGAGCCTAAGGAAAGCACAGAGAGAGTTGAGCCACAGACGGAAATCTGTGAGCGCGGAACGTTTACATCCCTCTTCCAAGCTCTGGAATGCAGACCAGGTTCAACCCAGAAATGTGGGCCTTATGCATATCGAAGCCGGATGATGTCGGAGCAAAGGTCACAAAATTCAACTTTCCAACTCGCGTTCTAACCACTGCACTGAACAACGGCATGCTGTCTAGAGGTTATGCGGGGAACCCAGAATGATTGAGATAAAGAAAGGAGGGGTCAGCAAATACTCATGGGGAGAGCAAATGGCATACTCTCACCCCGATGTGGTCCATGCCAATCAAGTGAAGGCTAGCTCAGAAGCTCAAATACTTGAGGCTTCCCATACACCAGGCCCGGTCTAGGAGGCCAGAAAAGACTCTTCCTCTACCGAAGGGGCAGAGTGCATAGGCCCGAAATTTTCCCGGCAGTAAGTGCATTTTTGTTTTCTCTTTCCTACAGAGGAGCAGGAGAGCACTTTTGATCCTTGGAGTATACTTCCCATTTCACCTCGGCCAGTCTTTTTATATTTGGCCCACCGGGTCAAAAACAGTAAGGAACGACTGTTTCTCCCTCTTGTGTGGCTGTCACTGGCTGAATGCTACTGTCTTCTTAGGAGTTGGAGCTTTGGGCTGAGGGACAGACTGGAGTGAAAGAAGCGGCTAGATAATGGAAGCTTTCCTGAGGTTTCTCTTACCAACTTGCTTCTGATAATCACAAATCCTGACGGATGCAGTTTCTATATGCACCCTCTGGTAACAGCATCGTAGTTTTCACATACAGGCAACTTCACCGGCGTGAAGACGGGTGAAAAATATTACCGCGAGCTTTGCGGAGGTTGATGGCCAGCCACTGCTGTAGCTTCGAGCGGACTGGAGTTGATATGTCTGTGAGTGCCAGCTTCGAACCACTCGCTGGAGATAGGAACTGATAAACTGGAAAATCCAAAGATTTGTTGAACCGAGAAACAGTAGCTGAAGGAGGATCAAATCAGGGAAAATTTCGTTATAGGTCACGATGGAAAGACCTCTTGAGCAGTTGCGGATGAGGAATATGTGCATAACGCGCTGTACGAATGACTGGAGGACCAACGTAAAGCCATAAGCCTCTAGTTTGATAGTGTGAGTCCGGGTGAGGAGAGATCCATGGGTTAAGTAGTATTATATTGGAGGATTGAAATGAAATTTCAATTGTGGGTTAAGTTATCGACGGGCAGGATCAAACCCCAAACCAACTTCATTCAGGTATCGCCTGACAAGCTTGATAAAGTTCTGCATGTTAACGTTTTCAACTAGGCGGGTTTTCAACGCCCTTGAAGACTTAATGGACGGCAGACCTTATGGTAGTTCTTTTCTGGAGAGCGGCTGGCTTGACATGGTGGAGGTTGGACGTCAAAGTGTTTTTGTGAAGGGAACAGTCATCGTGTTATCTCCAAATCCTAAGCAGTAATGCGAACCCGTTGAGTTTTTGGACAGCGGCGCTGGCCTCAGAATCCTGTTTCTTCCGTACCATGAAAAAGTTTGATTTCAGCCTAAATACTCAAAGCAGGGTGCACCGGTTGCCTTAGTTCAACTGCCTCGAGTAACGGGGTGGTTCTTTTGTCAACGACCTTTGAATATTCCCAGTTGCTATTCTATCACACCAGAGCAATTTGCGTACATTAAAGAACTCCATTCTAGCATGCGTCCGACACCAGTCCTAAAAATACTAGTCCCACCTTCTGGCCAGCGGAAGGTGCGATGTATTAGGCCGATTAATCTTCCGTCATTCTCGCTATAGCTAGCTGTGCCCAAAAATGTGAAAGGGGAATGTTGCAAATCTCCACTTATAATCGGATGCCCACCCACAAAGAACAAACCAGGGGGATTATTGCATTCAAATGTTGAGATGCTGCTCTCCTCTAAGGAGAACCTCTTTAGATATAGCTGCAACAGGGACCGAGTGAGCATATATTCTAAGAGATGCTGCCCATAACTGCGCTAACCTCACTGGGATGAAAATTGCGTGAGGTTCTGACATCGTCGTTAAAAACGTGCGGAGAATCGTGCTCAAATTCTTTTAAAACATCGATATACGGGATGAAAAACAAGAGGCCTGGGGAGCTCCCCTAGATTGCTCCGCTGGCACTGGACTTTGGTTTAGAGATTGCCCATTTAGGTTGACCACATTTTGGTGGTAAGAGAGCTACGATGGCAACCAGCCCAGAAGTAGGTCAGCTTTGCAGTAGGACCTCACTTGTAAAAACACACAGGAAGGCAAAACCAGATCGGGAGATTTTGCATGCCAGGAAGCAAGATAATCGTGGCATCTCCGAAATTGGTCCACTCTGTGACCGACTTCAAGAAGTCGGCCTGGGGGTCCAGCATCGGTGATTTTTCAGAAAGCCACTTTGACTGCTGTAGAGAAGTGATGGGCCACAGTCTTAGTTTTACTGACCCTCCTCATGATCTCGGAAGTAAATGAGATATGCTTCACAGAAAGGTGATTTTTAAATTTTTTCCGGGCGCTTTTGCTTTGGTTGGGGAACGAACCAAATTCCATGGATACTTTGAACAAGTTTGGCAGAATGATAGGGATATCGGAGCCTCCTGAACGAGAAGCAGCCTTTGAGGAACCTTCCGACTCAAGGTAAAAGTACCTCTTGCTGAAGCCAGTAGGTGGTGGACTTTATCTGATGAAAAACAAGAGACGGACTGGAAGTAGCGCTGGACCGAATCAGAATAGTAGCTACGGACCAGGTGAGCGGTTGGGGAGAGCCACAGTAAGAAGTGAACATCGGTCACAAAGAGGTTACCTATATATTAGGACAAGTCCTACACCGCCAAAGCATGCCCCTATTAAGAAGGTACTACGCACAGGGAAACGGAGAAATGAGGCAGAGGGCAGGCGCCGGGCCCGCCCCAGGGTAGACAGTCAACCCCGGATACCGGGATGCTTCCCTCGTAGCGGCGGGCGGAATAAGCGGAAATTCCGTTGGGGGTATTAGGATGGACCCAGGTGAATCTGTATCCTAGTGGGTCATCAAAGGTTGTTGCGACAAAGAAGTGTCCATATTAACCGAAATTGTGGAGGGGACACGGCAATCCTCCTTACCTACTTTATCTTTCCCCACTTCGATAGTCGCGAGCGAAATCCAGCCCGAAGAAAGCTGTCAGATTTTGGAAGATGCTCCGTGGAATTTCGTGGCGGGTAGGGTTGTCAGTGGGGAAGCAACCGGAATCCCCAGTGAGCAAAAAATATGTTGTACTCGGGTACAGAAACTGAAGGTGCGATTGATGCATCAATATCCAGGGCTAGCAGGGGCAGATGAAAATTAACAATGACACGGCATAGTGTCTACATTATCGGCGACAAATGAGGAAGCTGACGGTCAAGTCCAAGGGAACAGACTGTCTAGCTATCACCAAATCACAGCTACCGGGGTTGGTAGGCTATCTTCGGCGTGCCCGGGGTGTCCGAGTGCGTACAGGGCCAACCGTTCGGAAGGAAGAGTAGGAAAATGAGTGCCAATATTAGTAGCCCTGGTAGAATCCGCTAACTTACTTGGGGACAAGTTCCTGGCAGCATTTGAAGAAGTAGGCCCTAGGACTGGCGAACAGCAGGGCGTAAACGACAACTCACATGCGGATCTATAGCCGGGGTTGATGACACCACAAATGATTGCCGACACAAACCAAGGAAACTGAAGGTCAAGGTGTCTAGGCCACTACTGACTGAAACACCGCTAGATGCCACGGGTCCCATACCTGCCTCCATCTGTCGCTCAGCCGAAGATCACCTCATCGCACGTTCTTCTCATTGTGGAGCAAAAGGCAAAGTGAGCGCTCGGCAATGACTTCCGGATGCACTTCCATCAAGCCAGGGACATGAGGGCAAATATTGGCTCCAAGTACCAAATCTTGCGGCATTGGAAAAACTGGACGGAGCCTGCAGCCGAACCGGACAGCATCCATTGCACGAGTATGAAGGAGAACCTGGTCAAAGCTTTTGGATGAAGTAGCCTTGATGGTCACTCGCAGCCTCTGCATTTATCGGGTGAACAAGACTGTTGGACGGTACGGAGGATGAGTAACGCTCCTAGCTGCACAAAAGAATGAGCAGCTAGCCGGTGAAACCCCTCCAACAGGCAACGTTCGAGGAGTTTCGTGCAAAATTAAAGAAGAGTTTGCTATCCGGGGTCTATTTGCATCTACATTTCATCGGCTAAAACCTCTGGATACATTGTGCTCCTGGAAAGTGTGCGTAGAAGATCGCCGGAGCCGAGAGGGTACTAATGATCGGGGGATTAAACTGTCCCGAAATAGGCCGGGGAGCCCTTCGGGCTTCAGGAAGTGGAGTCGCAGCCAAACTTAAGAGCTTAGTCCTTGACCGAGCCCTGATACAACGAGTTCGGGAGCCGACCAGGTGGACACTAGACAGACTTCCAGCTTACCCGATATTGTCGTGACCAAGTTACCAAACGACAGACAATTTGTGAGTAACTACCCCCTGGAAGTGAGCGATAACGGCGACCTAAGTTTACAGTGAGGACCGGGTCAGTTGCTCTCCCCAAAAGTAGAAGTGAAACCTCAAATAAATTCATTAGAATGGAGAGAGCAGGTAAGTCGAGAGATGCAAGCATTTTGTTTACTCTTGTCAATCGCCGGCTAATGTTCTCCCCCTGTTCTAATGAATTGGGCAAAACGGGCCAAAGTTTAAAATCTAACAAAATTGATTTCCCAGCCCTAGCCAATGCGGTTCGGAGACTGGAATGAGACCACGAGTACGACGGGGTTTAAGAAGGATGGACAGCCTTCAGATGCAGCTTATTAGCTCTCTGGTCACTGGTAAAATACTGAGTAAGCCAACCTGGTGGAAGCACCAAGTGGAGCGAGCGCAAAAGTGAATAAAGAGGGAGCAGGGCTTTTTCAAGTAAATTGGTGGCCACCGAAATCCACCTAAGTTTATTAAGGCCTGCGCCATGGTTCTGACGATACAGATAAATTTCCAATCATGATATGAGTTGACATTAGTGACTAGGTCCAAGCCCCGTCCAAAGGTGTGATACACCTGCGTGCCACCCAAGTCAGCTCTTAGAGTTTCGGTATGGTGCGTAGTTGAAGACTCAGGGCGGCACACCGCAATAAACGGTTGCAAGGCGAAAGTGCTGAAATGTCACCTCGAGCGAGTGCAAAAGTGGGCTCAGAGGATAACATCATTCATAGCTCAAATCATGCAACAACAAATGTGTTACGGACTAGTTTGACGTTAGTCCGTCATTCTAGTTTTTGGTACGAGAGGTTTTTCTCCTTTTCAGCATACGTACTTGCATCGTTAGAAGATTGGAGCCTCCTCTGTCCTCCTTTTTCTTTCGAAGATCCTAGCTCGGTCAATCGAATTTACAGCAATTTATTCTCATAACAACCCATGGAGTGCCTCTTCTGTCCGGAACGTTTCGAAGCCGATCCACACTCTCCATGGTCCGCTTAAACGTGGATTCATGGGTAAGAAGCATTCACAAACTTCCTTTCTGTCACTTAAGTGCCTAGTCTCGAAAGGAAAAATTCCTCTTGGAATTCATTCTCCCGTCCATTCAGAAGCTTGTTTCCGTTGTCTGAGTTACGAGGACGCCATAAAGACTCTTGAATCGATCCACGTTTAACCGAAGAATGGAGTTTTCTCATCATTTGCTAGCTACCACCAAACAAGAACCCGACCATGAAGTAGATCAGCTTTCACAGAAATCAGGTTGTTCTCCTGAGGGCTGTGACTTTAAGGTGGTCTCTGCCGACCGACACCGCGACGAGGATATCCGTATTGAGTTCATCACATGGCTGCACCCTAGCATCATCTGTCAACTGCTACTTGAAAGATAAGCGCTGGACCAACAAAAGGCTTTCGATGAAGACCGTATGCTACAGCTTGCTCAGCATCACTCCCTTCTCTAAGATTTGACTGTCTGAGGACTGTACGGAGCCATACAAGAACCAACGGAAACTGCTGTCCCAGCTCCCTCTGCAGGTGCTCATAAGTCACAGCTAGAAACCGAGGAAAAGATTGCAGCGTCCGCCACCGATTGTCTTTATCTCGGTGAGGTTTTGCGTCTGAGATCAAAATGTCCGGCCCAAGAAATCATTTGTAGCTCTTTCAGGAGTGAGGGGCAGTTTCAGAAGGTTTGTTGACTGAATCCCAAAAACAAAAGCACTGCGTCCTCATTGAAACATGTCGCTCCATTGCATGTTCTATCTCTTCTACCAGTTTATCTAAGCCTACGGTACTGGTTCCGAATAAAGATGTACAGTTGAGGGCACTAATCTATACGGGGCGTACTTGTCAAGCAATATGGCTGCACTACATCATTGTTCCGTTCTACCACCCACCCCCCACCCCCCTCACTAGTATAATTTCGACGGCTTCATCTCAATGGCCAAGGGTCACCCAAGAGCCGTAAATGCTTACGTTGGATACAAAATACTTACTGCCAACCCGCGAAATTTTCTCTCTTAGTTGGCTTGCTCAATGATTCCATCATCAGTCTTATTTTTTGAATCAAAACCAGGGTGTGACTATTCCCATAGACCATGATCCATCCTCTTTCTCAGTACGGTCACTACTGCAGTAGTCAACCTTGCATCCGTGTTCATCAGTTTGGCTCTTGGTTGTAAATCTGTTGTCACCAAGTCTCGCCGTCATTTTGTTGCAGACTGAAGGTTTATACAAAATGGAAATGACCGATTACTAGAGAAGGGCCTTATTAAACCTTCAACGCCTCCCTGGCGATCCAAGGTTTTGACCACCACGAATGAAGGACAATAGCCATAAAGCGGTTTAACACAGTCAAACCATTATTCAGTTTATGAATTTTGATGCTGACTCTATCCTTCGGGACAGACAACCTTGTAGAGGTTTCTCAGTACGCCGTTTTCAGCACGCTAGATCTTGAGAAAGCTTATCATCAAATTTCCTTACGTGAGGATGAAAGCCCGTACATCGCCTTTGAAGTCCGTGGTAATTTATACCGGTTCTGTTGTATACCGTTTGGCGTGGAAAATAGCATAGTCCGCCTCCAACGCGCTGTTGATGGCACCATATTTGATGAATCCTTATGAGACACGTACATCTATGTGGCTAATGCTGAAATATGTGGTCACAATTTGGATGAATATGATGAAGACCTCAAACTAACTCGATGTTGCCAAGGAGCGCGGTGTTACATTCACTGAGATAAGGAGTGTAATATCTGCGACAGGACTTCGATAGCTCGGTTAGGAAATCTCTCAAAGCTTGATCAAACCAGACCCCGAAATCTCCCGGGTCCTAAGAAAACTCCCTCATCTAGAGGATATCGGATCACGAGAGAAAATAGGGGGAATGCCAGCTCACTATGCCAACTGAATTCCGCCCTTCTCTGGAAAGATTTGCCCCCTGACGAAGAGTCTTATATTTCCGGCCCCTGATAAAGCAATGACTGCTTTTAAGAATCTCAAAGACAAACTGTCACGGGCTGACATGTACACTATCGACTGCATTAGCTCCTGATTTTTAAAACGGACGCATCAGATACCGCCATTGTGGCTACACCAAAACAAAATAGTTGTCCTGCTGCCTTGGTTTCGTGCACTCTTTCTCTAAGCGAACACAGGTACCCTGATATCGAACAAGAAGCCCTTGCCACCATAAAGGCTTGAGAGAATAGAAGCACCCTTCGCCGGAAAATCGCCTCATTCTTGTCGCTGCTCAGAGCCCAGTCACCTCTGTGCACGATGAGTAGCGTAAGGGTAAAGTAATGGGTGGCGAATTCCGCAGTGGAAATCGGAGCTTTCTTTTTACCTTTATGACATTCAAAATTGCCCTGAAGTCTACAACAGAACGGCCGACACGTTCTCTTTTGGGGCTGTTGCGTTTCCACCTTATGGAGTTATGATCTGAAGCATTTACGCAATATGCTATCCACCCTCTGACAACAAGGAAGCAAAACGTTTCCCATTCCAAAAACGTGCCGTTCTCTTTTGACAAAGTTCGATCAGCCGTCAACCAGCTTGAAAGAAGTGTGGAACTAAAAACCCGTTTTTTTAATCAGCTGCAGGACAAACTGATAAAAACCGCTCAGCCTTCTAAAAGAATGGGTATTGCCTTTAAAGGCCCCCTACCACCTATCTCCTGTAGGAAATACAGTTTGACGATAAGTGACAAATATTCACTATTTCCCTCCGTCCTTGACTGTTCAGACCTATCCTCTTCCTCAGTAATCCAAGGACCTACCCAACAGCTTTCCTCATTTAGAATTCCCCCCTTTGTCCACTCCGACCGAGATACTGTCTTCATGCCCTCTGAAATATGGGAAATTCTCCATGACAAAGAAGTTGCAACCAGCCGCACAACCCCATACCACCCAGATGGAAATGATCGAGTGAAGCTGCTGAATGGAGCTCCATGGAAAACCACCACTCTGGCATTGAAATCACGACAGCTGGAAATTTTCCATCTGGGAGTCCGTTCCCTTTATCGTCCTGCACTCAACTCGCTTCACCCTGTGCACCGCAAACAACGAGACCCCACGGAAGCCCTTCTAATTTACTCCGCAAGTAAACTGGAGAAAACTCCCCCCCTACCTGGTTGTCAAACCTGGGACCTATCTTAGTTAAGAGAATGATTCGGTCTTCGAAAAATGACCCCTTGGTAAAAGAAGTGGACCGTCCTAGCTGCAATTCACAATACACCTGCATTCATCTCTCAGGTGGCAAAAAGACCATGTGCCACTGAGGCACCTTGCTTCCAAACCAACCGTCTCGTATATTTATTCTCAAAGGCAGACGGATCATCATGCCTTTCCTGCAACCGAAACATCTGAACGCACGTCCGACCCCTCACGTTATACATCTGGAATCAAAGACAATAGTTCTGCGTGGTCTCAGATCCTTGATCTTCCAGCTTCTGGAAGCTGGAAAATAGGCGGGACTATGTAATTCACGAAGCCATAAAGTGTGAGTAACCGCGAAGTGACCACTTGCTATATTAAACCTAAATTTGTTCGGCTGAAGAGAATGTTGTCACTCACTTTGACGTTGATGCTGGTCTCGTGTTTTTATTAACAACGGTTTTTCCCCTTTTCAGCACACGTGCTCCCATTGTTGGAAATTTAAAGCCTCCTTTTGGGTTCCTCTTCTTTCTAGGTTCACTGATCTATCATTCGATCTTGTGACACTATGACGATTTATCCACGTCGAGTTGCGCAGACCATCAGGATGCGGAGCTCCAGTAAGGCAGCGGGATCAGATGGCCTATGTGCTGTCATCAATAAGCCACTGGAATCAGCTCTGAACGAACCCCCAAACCCGGATGTTTACCGCTTTCTTGGAAACACCCGAAGGTTGGAAGATTGCCTAGGTTGTTCCCATCCATAACGGCGGGTCAAAGGAAGATGCGGAAAATTAGGGACCAGTAGGTCTCTTACCGGCTTTACTTAAGGTCTTCGAAAAGATCCTAAGAACAAGACCGAGGCTTATCTAGTGCCAGGCTGTCTGATGTCCAGCGGACTGCGTGGTTACACGAAGAACCGATCGTGTTTGTCAAACCTGCCTCCCTTCCAGGACACCTTTGCGATATATTTGGACATGGGCGAGCTGTCTGAATCTTCAGAAGGCCTTTGGTAATGTAACTTACCGACTTCGGGTACAATCCCTAGAGTGATAGCTTGGATAGAGGCTTACTTGAGTGACAGTTCGTCTAACTTCCGGAAAGATGACGGTAAATCGGACTTTGCAAAGGCCTGTAAAGGGATGTTACAGGGGTCGGTGCTAGAATCACTGCTTTTTCTCGCATACGAAAACGACTTAGGCCGGAGGATTACGAGACCCGGCTTTCTAAGCGCTGATGGCCGGGAGTTTCTATGACATCCTTCAGGCTGGAACATGCACCGGGATTTACTGCGCACCCATTGGTAGACGAACAAGATTCATCTACCTCCAAATGCAGGAGAGTGCAAACACTTGTTAACAGTCACCATACCTGAAGGGGGATACAAAGAATTTTGATTCGCTGGCTGTACTTTCGGACTTCTTTCGCGCACAAACCTCAGGCCATCCGACCAGCTTGTACTCGGATGCACCAGACTCGAGTTCTGCCCTTGTTAGAGCTCATCGGAGGTGCATATCCTCTTCCACATCCAGGGTTTGAGCCCGAGTCCTCTCACCTCGAAGGCTTGTATGTTACCACCGCGCCATCTCACTCCCGCTCGGGCTGATTGGAATGGCCAAGGTGAGCTTGACCGGATGTCGACCTCCATAATAGCCAGAGATGACCGACAGCTTTGAATGGAGACACAGTGCCTGCCCTGTTAACTCCAAGCGAGTGCCTCCCACCAAGTCAGGTCTTCTCCAGAGACTCCAGAGATTATTAGATCTATGTCTACTTCCATCACGAGAATGACGCCTAATGATCCCAAAGCCTCGACACGGACAAATGTCACTCTGCTGCCGCTTTTCACTTCCCTACAGCTTCATCATTATGCGAGTTCGCGACCAATTCCCAAATTCCGCTGCCCCCCATCTGCCCATGCCTGTGTCCATTGGAACTGTATACCATATCTTCAGATCTAGACATGTTAATTTCCCCCGTTTTATTGCCACCAAAAAAGACGGCAACTAATACCACGCTATACAACTTCGCCACACATTGACCACACCCAGATTTCTAAGTAGCTATCTGTTCCTTCCAAGGAAGACTGCGCGCCATTTGGAGGAATATATCCGCCAGTCCGACACCAATTCGTATCAAACATTTTCAGAAAACCGTCCAATAGTAAATCAACCGCATTAGCTAATCAAACCAAGTTTGACCTTGTTCATATGCATCGGTGGTCCCTACGAATTCATCGCATTCGCGGCCTGCCAATACTAAAATAAGGCCCTTACATGCCTTCCCATCTGTCTCAAGTTGTACTCACCACATCACTATCATCTGCAGGGCTCTCGGTTGTAAATGCTCCCTGTTTGTTGTTCCGCCCAACTCCCCCTACCCCTCCTATAAGGCGGAGCTTAATCCACCCCCACACCCCATACTCCTCAAACATTCCCTACCCCGGCCTTTGCACCCGCTTCAATCAATGCTCAGTTCCGACTGGCCAGTATTTCTCAACTGCTCCTAATCACCCTTACCTGCAGGGAAGGATACAATAGAACAGCGCATAAACCAGCTACAACTGAGGCTGCGTTGCATGGTCGATTCGCATCTGAGAAGGCAAGAGGCCATCGCCATGGCACACCCCAACAAAACTGGCTACCTGTCCAACCTGCTTAGTAAAAGGTCCAATCAACCTAATCTTATCTGGCCCAAATTCCTCATCTGTGGCTCATCTACCACCAATACCCCAGAGTCTATTTTTAAGGCCTCCAATTAGCATTTCTCTTCCTCCCTTGTAAACTGCCCCGGTATCCCGCCTCCCACAACCCATCCCTGCACCTCTGTCTCTCCTTCATCGATTCTTTTCACCCATCTAGAAATTGATAAATTACTTTTCCTCTATTAAACCTCCGCCGATACCGGTCCCAGATGATCTCCCACCGGCCCCCCTCCGTTTTGGTGGTCCCGACCTCCCTTTATTGTCACCTAATATGCACACCACCTCCATGCTCCACATTTTCGTCCTTTCTTAATGGAAACCCTCTGTTATAATTCCGCATTTCAAAAAGGGTGCACCACACGACCCAGATAACTATCGGCCCACTAACCACATCCCAGTAGTCTGCAAAACCATGGAGAGAGTCACCAAAAAACATTGCCCAGTACCTCTTATCCAGCAGCTTGCTGAACCTTGGTCAGCATGGTTTCTTGAACTCCCGTTCCTGCTCTTCCTGCCAGCTAGACTTTCGTAATATCCTACCATCTGCTGCCGAAGCCGGCAACTCTGTAGTTGTCCTGTACCTCAACATGCCTGACGCTCTGTTAGCCAAAATCCGGTTTCTTGGTATTACTTACCCTCCCCCCTCCTGGCTGTCCTCGTACCTCTCTCACAGACCATAAGCTGTGCTCGTTGACCGCCACTTATCTTCCGCCAAACCAATTACTAGCGGCGTCATCCAAGGCAGTGTCTTAGGATCATCACTACCCCTGACTTATGTCAATGACATTTCCCCTTCTATTCGCCAAGGCACCTCTTTCCATCTTTTTCCGAAATAGTTTTATTAACAACCAAATGCAAATGGACTGTGACAATATGGGCAACGTAATAACGGTACTATTGCGATGTGGCTATAAAATGTAACCATGGATGGGTTTAAAAGTTGCAACTTAACGAACGTACAGACATCAATGAATGAAGGATACAAAAATCTGTCACACGGTCCTCATAGCATAGAATGAATATGAACAAAGTGAACCCAAATAACGCAAGCACTAGATCAGACAATATAAGTGAGGCCACGGTGAAAAAGAATGGAACATACTGAGCACCAGTGAGCAGGTCAATCCCACGCGTTACAAGCCTCTCTAGCCGGATATGGAGCACCGATGTACATCTTCAAGTTGTTCAAGTACCGAAGTATTTACACAACACGGGAATGAATGGGGATGAGGGTAATGTAGGCAGTAGGAAGCTGAATGAACAAGTACTTAGACAGGTTTCATTGGATGTATTGTGGCTCAAAAAACAGCATAATGCAATCATAGGAAACAAGAGAAGGGGGTTGCTGCTTCCCGGCATACTCCAAGCACATGTAGTTACCAAAACGGTAGCCAAACATTACTCAAATAGAAGCGTCTTTTCGTGGATGGAAATCAAACTCGAGGGTAACCAATGAACGCTACTGTGGGACGGGTTCGGATACGATGGCATCGGTTGTGCCATCACCGGCGGCGGGGGCAAGGACTGGTTGCGAGGTTACTTCAGCCGCTGCAGGGACCTTGGTTTGGACATCTGACGCGGGTTATGGGGCGGACTCTGGATGATAGCTATTGCCGTTTACAGTATTCCCAACGGAAACATCACCGGCAATTACGGAGGAAGTCGGAGTGCTAACCTTTGATGCTTCAGGCTATTCCGCAGCTGGTTGCTTCACTTCCAAACTGGTAGTTGAAGGTAAATCATCTTTGTCAACCTGCACAAAGCCCGCGAGAAGTTGACCGTCTTCACCCTGAACCGAAATAGCAGCACGCACCTCTGCGCTATCCGGGGGAGGGACGTCCCTTTTCTCCACTACTTCGAAGTCTACACCTTCTTTGGATAAAGGTTTGTCATTTACAGCGTCCACCACTTTCTGTGGCCCAGTGACCTCATCCTTCGATGCGTCGCCGTTTTCTTTGTCAACCTTCGCTTTCTTCGACGGAAGCTCCTGTGGGTCCGCTACTGACTCCAGGTCCTTAGAAGAGCTAGTCTCGAGTCCATCCAACTCCTCAACACTACTTTCTCTTTTGATTTGTGCCTGCTGAGATTCCGTGTCTTCAGAGTGGGTCTTACCCTGTTCAGTAGACTGCCTCTTCCGCCTTGGTGACTTGACGGGAGATTTAGCAGGGGAAGCCGCTTGAACTGCAGCAATCCGTGCGCTTTGTCGCCGCGGTGTGGGGTTGTCATCTGACTGTGCGTGACCAGGACGACGAGGCATTTCAATGGACAGCAGAGTGAAATGTTGACGATACAAAAACGGTGTACCCTTCCTCCCCAGCGACCTATCCGTGACCCCGTACAACATATCGCGTGACTTACTGTCTCTCTCCAAACTTGGTCTACCTCGCGGTTCATGAAATTCTCTGCGAAGAAAAGCTTCCCCCTAACTTACAAGTGCACTGACCACTCAGCCAAATTTGTCTGGACGGTCTGCTCATCCCCGATCTTGGCGTACGCTACTCTTGCTCCCTTAATTTCTCAGAACAGGCATCGTTCCAAATCGCTAAGGCCAAGCGAAGCCTAGGCCTGATCAATCGCTGTTTCCTAATACCGGCCAGTCGCCTTTCCATGTATCTCTCACGTGTCAGACCGCCCCTAGAATATTGTCCCATTACCTCCAGCCTCTGGCCACATTCCTCTATTGTATCTCTTGAGAACGTTCAACGTACTTTCACCAGAAGGCTGTTGGGCGTATCCATAGCCCTAACATACCGCCAGCGCTGTGAGCTCCTACAAATTGAGCCTATGTGGATTCATCTCATGAGACTCAACCTGGTCTTCCCCTTTGAGCTAATCCATTAACAGGTCTACACCTCTTATCCTATCTCATTCGTTACCCCCTGCTCCTATCCAACCCGACATCGTGCCTTCTCTCTCCCTGTTCCTCACTGTGATCCCAGCCTGAAGTCCCGATTCTTTCTGTCAGCCTATCCCAAAATCTGGAATAAGCTCCCCCTTAGCTTACGCAGTGCCTCCTCAATGTTCGCTTTTAGGCGCGTACTTGTGTTACACTTAACAGCTCCCAATGCTATATTGCCCGCCAATGAGCTCGTATCCACCGATCTGGTCCTCGGAAGAGGTCTCACTCTTTAACCCTACTACCTCTGCGCCACAGGCCACTAGGTAAACTCCATGTCCGACACTTCTCCCCTCGGTCTAGTGCCGCGAACTATGACCAATGCCATCCCTGATCTACGGGGAACTTATCTCCTACCTTCGTAATATAACCCTGTTGCTCACTCACATTCATCTGTCACTCATTATTTTCATTTTTTATCTCCTGAGTATCCGTTGCTCCCCAGCTTGGACACACCCAGACTGCGCTTCTCTATCCCTTTTCCCTTTCCAGTGATCCCGGATGACGGCCAACCACTCTTCGATCCTATCCTTCCCCTCCCTCTTCTATGAGCTGTTCCTCACAGTCGTTATCTCTTCCGTGCCTCCGCACTTCTTTTTCTCGCCCTCTGTTGCTCCGCCATGCCCACCTGTCATGAAGATAGTTCCCCACGATATGGCAAAGTTAACTCTGTAATCATTTGATCTAACCTCACCTGCCCTTCCTAATAACTGATAATTTCTTTTTGAGACCCCGGTGTCATTTCTCCTGCTCCTGTGTATATACATATATATATATATGTTTGTATGTATACTCGCGCATGTATATATATGCGTTCGCTCGGCATCTAACAGTCCCTCACCGGCAACTTCTCTTGCTATCATCCCGCCGACCGTCATAGTATTCATTCAACCCTCCTACATCTGTGCCTCACGTCTACTGTATTCAATCCTCCTGAATCATTTTTTCAGCCGATCCATCCTTCACGCCTTTTTTTGCTCGCTCCCTGCTTTACGATGAGTTTTGTGCCCTGTCCGCCGACCATTCATTGCAAAGTGCAAATGCTCCATTGATATCTAATCCATTGCAGTACATCTCGCTTTTTTTCTCCATCGTCCCCCGCAGCTGCGGTTTCTTACACCGATTTCTAGCCATTCCTATGTATATCAGTCGGCCTCCAGATGTCTCCACCCGGACCAGTCATACTCTTCACCTGACCTTGACTTTCAAGTTCACCGGGTGTCCATTTGAATCAGCCTTTAAGTTCATTTAAACTCCCTGCATTTTCTGTGGTGTGCACAAAAGTGGGACGATGAAGAATAGGATCGAAGAGAACAGGTGAGAACGGATCTAATTATTCGATCAATGCAGGTGCGACATGTGGTGACTGACCAGAGGGATCGGGTGGTGACAGGTCAAACGATTTGGAACTGTCAAAGAATATCATGACCCAACGTTGTCTTTACAACCGCTGGAACATGAAAAAGCAGACAACACTGAAGGGCACAAAGAAATTGCCAGTGGCTAGCAATATACGGAACAGGAGATGAGAGCAATGACCGAAGGGACACAGGTAAGGCATGACCAATCAGGCCATTTTACTGCAGGTGAAACACGAAGGGGGCAGAGAAGAAAAAAGCAAGAAGCACCCGGATAGGTAAACCAGAAATAGAACAAAAGGCCCAATAATTGAATGCGTGAAGGAGCTGGGGCAATGGAACTGTAGAGCTGCAGTCAATTGTACAGGTGGATCAAGCAGCAGGATGCTAATCGGGCACTGCCTAATGGAAAGAACCAAAGAGGAACCGCTAGTTCAAGAAAGGAAAATATGGTGGTGATTAGATAATAAACGCCACCGCAAATAATGCAAAGTTAGGAGCGGCGAGTTTAAACATGCAGATTGGTCATGGGTGCGGGTGTGGTTGGTGCTTAATGGCATTGGGCATTAGGAGAGAGAACAAGGAGAGACTTACCAAAACGACAGGCAGTGAGGTATGAGAATGACGTCGATGAGCATTATGAACGTAGGGCGATGCTCAGTGAATGTAGAATAGAAGCTCGCGATGACGGCAGGTGGGGAGCAGCGATACTGGCCAGCGGCGGCAGAGAAGAGTTGGTAGAAAGATAGTGACTCCATGCGGTGGGAGGTGACATAAAGTGGGGCATAGATACAAAAAGAATCAAGGCTTATCATGGGGGTCAGAATGAGGATAGCATGGGAATTGGCAGGCTAAATGTGCGGGATGCACAGCATATATATATATATATATATATATATATATATATATATATATATGTATATATATGCGAGTAGCGGGAACAAAGAGCAATGGAGAGCTATGAGAAAGAAAGTATCAGTGATTGTAAGAGGTGGGTAGTGTCAGATTTAAATATGTAGGATCGACTTGGGAAGATTTAGAGGAATTTTTCGTGACTGTTTTTCGTGGTTGGCCTTAGCTAGGTGATAGCCTGCTAAACTTTCTACATACTCATTCCCATCGAACCCTTTCCTTTCTGTTAATATTCCCCACCTTTGACAATGGACGGTTGAAATGCATGTCCAATCTCCAGCTGGAACGTCTTCCGGAATGCCGCGCTCTCTATATATTTACGATTCTGCTGGATACTGTTTCACCTATCACAATGTCGGGATTTAAATCCCATGGAAGGCATGGAATTTTTTGCAGGCTGGCCCCACGATGTCGCTATTCAAATTTAACGGCTTAGGAGTATTGTCTGGCTTGTTTCGGCCGAGGCTTTACTGGGGCCCTTCATCTGCTAGCTAAGTTGGTCGCAATCTAACCGCCATACATATGAACTCCCCCGACGGCGTCATATTGGAACGGCCGGGGTATCTGATAGCCCCTTCTCCATTGATATCCCTATCTGGGCCTATGCAAAGCCGGACCGTACGCTAACTTCTACGCTAGTAGCCAATGACCATCGTTTTCAGCTGAAGTGGCTGGCCAGTCTCCGCTGTCTGATTCGCCCAATGATTGATAGTCCCTCTGCCCTGACAACAAGCGCCTTACGCAGACTGTGAACCATACTCGCGAGATATGCGCAGTACCAACTGAAGTCACCCACTGATACTTTATACCTGGGCGAAACCTCATTTTGACAATTTCGCGTGACCAACAACCGTGCAACGAAACTTATCTCAATAATGGGTCCATGCTGCCCCTCCTCCCAAAGCGGCTGATCATAGTGGACGCGTGAACCCAAAATACTCTGAGCCATTCTCATCTATGGTGCCCAGGATGGATGCAGATAAGATCCAGGGTACTCGAAAAAATGTTGTACATCCATGGTTTCAAAAGAGTCGTCGAACCTAGTTCAGGCGAATGCCTTTACCCTCTTCTCTCTTTCAATATTCAGGTCATCCTTGAGGGTATTCCACTTAAAAACTCATTCTTCCTACCTAGGGGCTCCAACCCCCTTCCGACAGCTGCAGATTTACACCACTGGATGATACGCATTATTCTTGGTGACCACCTCGTCTTGTTCACAATATCTAGGTTCTTTCCACATTCACCTTTCCCCTGTCTACTTCATTCAGTGAAACAGAAAAAGCATCCTTGATAACATCTACGTAATCCTCGCAAATAATGTAACTCCTACGTCATAACACCCATCAGTAAAACCCAAAGCTTCAAAGCCCCATTGTCCAAGAAAGATAGTCAGGATCGGTTCGCGCCCATATTCGAGCGTCTCATACTAAATAAGAGAACATACCAAGGTGTTGCTTGTGGATGAACTTAGCACAGTAATGTTATATGCAGTCACATGTGCGTAGGATGTAGAATATTTTGAATGATTTTCAAAATAGATCTCTACACAGCATGATGTGATTGATAACTTCTCAGTCATCTATCAGCCCAGGGCTCCCGTCACTCCTGTACTACATATCCTCTTTAAAACTTACGTTCAATTACAGCTGCACATTAAACTTTGAGCCATGTATACTTGAGAAACCTACATCCCTACAACTTTAAGCGATGAAGATCGATTGACTGATTGCAAAGCTTCACGGTATCATCTTACCTCCACGGTAGTGTAGCATTAGGATGCCCATCATCAAGCCGTAAAGACCTCTGTAGAACTTCGACGGCTTCTCCGTCCTCCACAGATAGTGAAGCTCCCGGCAGATCTCTGACATTTAAGTCTCCATCAAATAACTTTAGCAGGTTATGCCCATTACCTTGCTTTCCGTATGTTGCACAGGCATTATATTTACCCGGATGACCTTTATCCGATGGACTTCTTATGGCGCCACCTGAAGCAGGGCAGCCTGTGTAAGGGTCTCCTTTAAAACCTCTTCACTGTTCCAGAACTCAGTGAACCGAAGAAAAGCTTGACTGATTAACATCCCGATCATTGGGTCTGAAACAGCTTAAGATTCTATTCCTGTTAAATGACATCACTTACACAAAGATGGCTGAATAGGTACCAATGCCCTTATGTCCAGAACGTACGGAGGAGAAAAGTGAGTGCAGCACACCCAAGGTATATATACGTATCTGCATGCGTGGGTGCGATCATCAGACAAGTCATGAGAAAGCGGTCGGACGCAAAAGACCGTGGCACATGGTGGTCTTATACTAATTCAGTGAAGGCGAGCACCTAACACTAAAGGACAAAACGGTTTTTTTAATATATTTGTGCAAATTATGTTGTAAAATGGCACGATCGAATGTGGAGGGAGAAGAAAAGTGAGTGGAGTATACCCAAGGTATATATATACATGCATATATATATATATATATATATATATATATATGGAGCAGGTAATTTCCATCCTTAAGGGAGGAAAGAGACAGAGGGCCCCAAACAACTGTCCTGAATCCTAATATCTGTCATACTCAAAGTGCTAGAGATAGGTTAGTAACGGACTGACCCAGAACCTACTGAACTATTATTTGACGGCCAAATAGCAAAGTGGGTTCGTTAAAGATCCCGTTCGCTCAATAAGCTATCGCTTTTGGATGAGTTAGCCAGTCGATTAGACTGAGCGGAACAGTGGGAAATTAAAGAATGGGCTTAGAAGTGGGAGTTGCCGCTACGTGCGGCCAAATGCGAACAATACCGCTCGAGTAGAGGAGCAAAAAAGACGATTACTTAGAACCGTCCCTTCCCGCAGGGATTTAGCCAGCTCCTTTTGCAGGGGACTTAGGCATGCCCATGCTCGAGAGTCTAAAACTGCTGAGTAATTAGGGCTGACAGAGTTTAGGGCAAACGGGGCACTGTTGAACTTACAGTGTGTAAAGGTGTCGAGGGCAGCCGGGGTAATTCTCCCTACCTTTAAGAAGTCTGTGAGGCTTAACAAGGAGATTTCCGTACGACCGTAAGAGCACAGCCTAGTGAGGAGAAAAAGGATTGAAAGGCTTTCAAAGGAGATTTACGCCTATGATTAGTGGATTACAAAGAAATTTGCACCAGAAAGACTAAGAGCCCTAAATCCGCTCTCCTCTGGCCACGGTGGGCTAGCGGGAGAGTTAAAAGCCCTATTGGGGTATCAGCGCAACCTATTTACCATCACTGACCCGCTGGCACAATTTTGCACCCGTGGAACAAGGGCATAAGCTATATAAACCGAGGACAAACAAGAGCATTAGCACATCTTTTCTTCCTGAACCATAAAAAGCGGACTTAGTCACCTTCACAGTAACATACACATAGGTCGAGGTTTTCAGCTACAAACGGGATGTGTTCCGGGCAGAGGTGCTCCCAAATATGGTAACTGTATCCAAGGGACAGACATATTACAAATTCTTGTACTTAAGAACGAAGCTGTATTCAGTTTCGCCGTGTGGTCTGCGCAATCACGACAAGGCATTAGGAGTGACAGAACAAAGAATCCGTGTTCGTCTCGAGTGAAGATAACCTCTTGCTATCAGCAGAGAAAAACAATACTCAGCTTTGCGAAAGAAGGCCTCAGAAAATCCAGTGCAAGACTAACGACACAAGAACATTAACTGTATGGGTTGATCGCGTCCTAACAGCTTAACATGGCCCTGTTAGTAATCTTGGCAGCAATCAACTTGTGTTGTTTAGTGCCCTCTTGGCGGGCGTATCTCTGCCCATATCCCTCAATACCGCATTATGCATGATCAACACGTAATTAAGCGATCAAATTAATCCAGGACTTTGTGGACTGCTTCACACAAGGCCAGGAGCGAGTGATGGAGCAGAAATAACATTGCAATAAGAGTACTTTAGCTGAGAGCAAACATCATGCACCCTATCTCTTTATAACGTACATACGTAACTTGGAGTAGCCTGAGAAAAAGCACAGTGCCAACTCAGGAACAACAAAAAGAAGCCTTGCGGACACAAACAGGAGAAGCAAAAGTTTTTTATGTATTCTCCGTGCACGCTTTGTAGCTGTTTGTCTGTTTCTCAGTTGTTTATGGGGAACAGGATTCAACAGCCAGGCCATACAGCATCCATACTGCTGGATCCGGTTCCGAGCCATATCTCTGTGCGTCTCTGGCCATTGGTAGTCCACATCTCTCGAGTCTCAGCCATGAAAGCGGAATGCATCGAACAAAATCAAGGACGAATATACCTTCTTCATGACCCTGCCCCATGTCTTAGCCCGACCGCCGTGTCTTGTCTTCCAGCTTTTCCCGGCAGTTGGCGAAGGAGCACAAAGGATTAAAGTTTGGGCAGGCATACGCAACACCTGTCTGAGCTATCGGAGGCTGCGTAGGGCGATTATATCGGTCAGAGTGCAACCATTAGCACCAGACGAACGATGGCGGATCTCGACCTTGTCCACCCATGTCTCCCACCAGACGCGGGAGGTGTTTCGGAGATATCGGTGGTCGAATACCAAAGGGTCCCCGAGAAGACATCTCAGCCACTGCACAAATCAAATAATAATGAAGCACCGAAATTCGACGGCTATATGCAAGTCGCGGCACTAAGGGGGCCATTGGAACTCACAGTGCAAGTGGTTGGATGTCCATTGGCTCAAGCAGCAAGTTTGGTTCAGTTCAGTTCAGTTCAGTTTGCACAGGACAGGTAATAGCCACGGCCAATCGAGCGTCCAAAATTCCTTCGATGGTATGCGCCCCAGTTATGCACCGACCACTGCCGAGTGTATTTCGTCGAGTCCCCGCTAAAACTGAGAGGGAAACGGAAAACATCATCGCACGTCAACTGCAAGAGACATTACGCATCGTGAGCGTTCACTGAGAAAGTACGCAATGAAGGAAAAGTCCAATAAACTTACTCCAGAAGTGCCGCAATGCTCCCCGTCATCCATCTAGTTGACATACTCAAGGCTCACTACGAGGAATTTGTAACACATGTATGAGCAATGCGCAGCCAAATTCGCAACGGATCCCGAAATAAAAAGGCGATTATCCGCGATATTCTACGATACTAGATTATTGAATGAACAATGACATCGAAAAGATAAAAACCTCAATAATGAGATCACAAGGACTCAACAAACGAGAAACCGAATTGCAGAGTGCGAGCAAGAAGCACGTGCGTCACGCAGGTCCAGAACAAGGATATGACAAAGTAGCGCTGTGGGCGCGAACAAACAAAAATTGTTCCATAAAAACAATTAGTTCGTAAAGACACGTCAGTAGTGTAAGCAAGTGCGTGATGTTAAGAAAAACACTGAATCGCAAGGGATTTAGGAGGATTTTCCACGACTGGTCGTTACAGAAACATCTCGTACCACGTGCGATCTAGGGCACCTTTGAAGGATTGGACTATCCGCAGATCTACCATTCCACCAGGCAGACCGTTCCAACCGTTCATTACCTTGTTGCTAAAGAAGCGCGATCTAACCACCAACCTAGCTCGGGCTTTTATCAGCTTCTTTTCATGTCCCCTTTTTCTGGAATCTAAAGCCACTTGGAATAGACTATCTGATCTAAGGCCAGAAAAGCCCCTCATTATCTTGAACGTTTCTATGAGATTCTCTCGACTTCTCCTCCTTTCCAACGAGAAAAGATTCAGGTCACATAGTCTCTCATCATACGTCTTACCCCTCTGCCGTTCAACCATTTGTGTGGCGAGGAGTTGGACTTTCTCTAGACAGGCGGCTTCCTTGGCCTGAGCTGATTTGACCCATGCATATAAGCGCATGGCCAGGAACTAAGGGCCGTGTCGGGAGCCAAGGAAGTATTCTGAGTATACGACGATCTCCATGGATGTTATCCTATTTGAACTGAATGGAACTGAGCTGAACCTAATGTAAGGAGCGGTAGCTAGCCTAGCTACCTGAAAATGAAGCAAAAGCCCTCTGAAAATCAGGATCGAGGTCGTCAGTCATCATTTGAGTCAGTTTTTCCTTTGTCATAGTCACTTCAGTCTCTTTTTGTTTTATCGCACCGAAATTTCATCGTCCTCACGAATTGTCCGGTTAGTTTCCGGTGAGGCGGGATTTGGGTTTTGGTGTAAGTCATCAGCTGGTGTCGCTGGACGCCACATTGCATTTTGATTGGTATGATTGTGTGGTGACCTGTGATTTAGTGGGTCTAAAATTGTTTACCATATGGAAATTTCATCAAAAGACTCATTTTCCATATATGACTCGAACATGGTACGATGGTTTCTAAATCGTCTGAAAGTACGTCAACCGTAGTTAAGACTTCTCGTTACCACAGCCATTTTTATTTAGCTGAGTGCAGCCGGTGTGACGCACCGGTAGTATCGAAAAATCATTCCTAACTAACCAATTAGTTCGGGACAGCAACGGAGTACTTCAATCCCATTTTCTGCCGTCAGTACATAATCACGTTCATCCTTGTAGCACCCAGCCCGTTCGTAACAAAGGTCTTCGGTCCATTCGTTTAGTGGCCATTTTACACGGATCAACATTAAGTTTATTCGAAGGAAGCTGACAACCGGAGTAGTGTGCAATGCTACTTTGGCGTTGTATTCAAATGTATTGGTTTAATTCGTCGAAGTGTTCTAAAAACGTCGCTACAGTTCGCTCTTTTTTACGCCCTCAAAGTGGGTAAGTTAAAGACAACTACCGAAAATGATAAATTAAGGGATAAAAATGGGCATCGGAGTGCGTAATTTGGGTTAGTGAAAGAAGTTGACGCAGCATATCAGGTATTTCAAACGATTGACACAAACCGCTCAGATATCGGCCTGGAACCGTTCGAAGCCGATCGGTTTTGGAGTGGTTTCTAACGGGATTCCTGGACGGTTTCTGAGCGGTCCTTGTCAGTCATTTGAAATACCTGATATGCCTCGGTAATTTCTTTCACTAACCCAAATTACGTAATACGACACCCCTTTCTATCTCCTACTTTATGACTTTCCGATAATTGTCCTTATTTTACCCACTTCGAGGGGATAAAATAGAGCAGTATATACCAAGGTTCTTTAGGACATTTCGATGAATTAAACCAGTGCATTCAAATACAACGCCCACCTAGCATTGCAAATTGCTTCGGTCGTCAATGTTCTTCGTATAAATTCAATGTTGATCCGTGTAAAATGGCTACCAAACAAACCGACCAAAAGCCAATGGGCGTAATATTAAGAACGATCAAAAATCGACCGGAAACCGATCGGTTTCGGAGCGGTTTATCTGCGAGGGTACGAAGGCCAATTATTTGCGTGATAACGCCAGTTTCATGGGTTCTAACGTTGTATCGTGCTACATTCGTGAAGTTGGTAGCCCGTTGAAGTCCTAACTGAACCTCCTGTTGTAGCAAAACCGTCCCTAAACGGATCGGTTTTCGACAGGTTTGCGCTGTCACAGTGATCGGTTTTCGAGCGGATTTCAGTCGGCTTAAACCGGTGTAAAATGCTGGGCGCACTCGATTAATTCTTGTAAGTTCTTTCAAGTTACGTTTCCTCTTGCCCCTTTTTATTTCCCAGGCGACGGAATCCTAATAATTATCCTTATTCTGTTCATTTTACGGAGCATGAAATTAAATGGCGTATGACTTGGTGTTAAAGAGCATTTCAATGGTCTCAAATCGATGTAGCGTAATAAAATGCTTTACATTAATGTACAGTAACTAATTGTCGATTCCCTTCGTATTAATTCACTTTTGACGTGTGAAGGAATGGCTGCTAAACTTTCCGGTCTGAAACCGGTGTTAGGGACGGGCAATGAGCCATGAAAGTTTTTGTTGCTGTGTTTGCAGATTGGACGCGTGCAACCCGCTTCGGAAAAGCACTTCCTTTGCTGTTTTCAATCCAGTACATAAAAAACTATCTAGTTGCTCACTTGCAAACAAATGACCCATATGTCACATACTCACGATAAGATTACTGTCATTTCCTCTCAAGTTATTTGCCCCAGCTGGTATACGTAACTCAGCTCAGGTCACAGGACTTGCGGCTTGTGCCAACAAACGTCCACTTACTTGCATTGTGAGTCTAAGGAGTTCCCGCTGTGCTGCAAATTCCAGGGGTCCAATTTAATTCGGTATTTTTTAGTAGCTGAGGGGAAGGAAAAAATTATGCTAGCCCTCGGGAACAGCAGCCTCAGTAATACAAGTTCAGCTGCACAACCCACTAACGTCCCCATATGAGACACTCCGAGTCCTTCAAGATTGTAAAGACGAGTAGAGATTGAGGAGTAGGGTGATATGAAGGCTGTGATAGAAATAGGTACAGTAGAAAAAAACACCAGAGTATCAGGTAGTCAGTTGATAGGGAGACGGTAGAAAAATAAAGAAACAGCTACTTGGGGTGGTTAGTTATATTTTGAGGATGCCTCCATCCAGCAAGAATCCAGTTTATGCTTAAAAGAAACGACTGAAGTTTCCGTCACTACGTGTGGAGGCAACTTGTTCCACTTGTTCAACACGGTGAGGAAAATTATACTCCTATGCTCGTGTTCTTCACCCACTTTTTACTTTTGTATGGCTAGCTCCTGCGAGAGGACGAACCAGCTTCATACATGTCCCAAATGGCACCAGCTCATGGGCGGCAATCTGATGCGAGACATAAACACAGAAATCCAGTTCTGCTTCCAGTTGAAAACGCCGTAGACAGCCTGGAGTTCTAATGCCTCAACGTCCGAATTGACGGTGCTGACCCATGTTTTCAGCTGTCCTTCGTTGCGACAGCACCATCATGGACATGGAACAAGAGCGAGGCATTGTTTTGAGATCTGTGTCCGGACGTCGTAAGACACGTTCAAACCAATGCAATCGTCGGCGTTGGAGGGACGCTGAAAGCTTTTCGATATCAAAGTACCGTTGTCTTATTTTGTTTGAAGGCTTTTCGTGCCACGCCACTCCCAGTATCCGTTGCAGACACCAATGGTCAGACGCTCCCAGCTTTCTGATGTCCTCGACGAGTATCGGCCGTGTCTTGCAGCCGTAGGTCAGCACTGGATGGATAGCGACCCGTAAGACGCTGACTTTGGTCCGGAGGCTGATTTCGTTTCGCGCCCAGAGTACATTGTGAAGCTGAAGAAACGCAGACCTGCCCTTGTTAATGCGCAACTTGACTTCATCTTTGGCTTGGCCGTTTGGGAGAGTCGTAGAGCCCAGATATTCGAACGCCGGGACGTGTTCAATTTGTTCGCTGTTCAGGAGAATAGATTGTGTAGTGCATGTCAAAAGGATCTCGGTCTTCGACGTATTGATCCCTAGTCCCATGGATTAGGAAAGCATCGGTGCCCAGCTGAATACTAGGGTAATCGGTGGGCGCCTGACATTATCCAGTCGATGGTGTAGTTGCACAGGACTGGCGAGGGGGGACAGCCTTGTCTAACACCGGAGTTGAGGGAAAGTTGCCGGACTGCTCTCCGCAGATGCGTATTCTCGCGCGGGTATTTGCGTAGTACGACTTCATGTGACAGAGAAGCTTCTGGGGCATTCCATCCTCTTCTAGTGTAGTCCGAAACGGTTCTCTATCAACTGAGTCAAAAGCAACCCGAAAACCAACAGAAAAGCTGCATTCGGTTGCTGAAACTTGTACCAATGTTTTGATACTCGGTGAAGGGCAATTATTTGGTCCACGCACCCTCTGTCACGGCGGAAACCTCATTGACTGGGGTGTGTGCACGCGTTCCGCAACGCCTAAAAGCGGTTCAGCAAAAGCGCGGAGAATATTTTGGCGGCCACGTCGAATAAACTGATGCCACGGTAATTTGCGCACACGGTCCTGTCACCTTTCTTTGGAAGAGGAAGTAGAGCTGAGGTCCCCAAGTCCGCTGAGAATCATGGTGAAACCAAACCGTGTGCGATGGCTTGAGTAGTGTCGAAAGACAATTTATGTGTACGGTGTAATGTCACCTCCAGGGTATTTCCAGTTCTTCAGTTCGCGTATTGCATTGGGGATTTGATCTCAACTTGGTGGGTTGTTAACGTCATAGCCCTCGCTCTGGATTGCTGGGATTCGGTACACGGAGCTTGCCGCGAGGCGGTTCAGTAGATAGTCGAACTGTACGGTCCATCGCTGCATCTTTCTGGCCTACTCAGGAATAAGCAGCCCGGCAGCATCGCGAAGGAGGGGTTTTGTTGACTATCGGATTAGACGAAAGAGCTTTGGGAAGTCCCCGCAGTTGGCCGCAGTCTCCATGGTTTCCGTGATTTCGGTCCAGTAGTTACTGCGGTTGCTTATGGCCGATGGGGTGGCTTTTCGTCGGATATCACGGAATTCTGGGTGACCATTTAGGCGGGCATTTCTAGCCTTCTCGGTTAACTAGAGAGCCGCCCTTGAGATCCAGTCTTTCTGTTGTCGTCGTGTAAATCCCAGTTCATCTAAAGCGGATTGTTGGATCGATGCGGGTATTAGTGACGGTTAGGCTGTTGAAGTCTGCAAACTTGACGAGGCGTTCGCCATTGCTGCACTGCTGTCCGAGACCATATTTTGTTAAAGTGTGTCTAGTTGCTTGGGTGAAGGGACCAGTGCGGGCGTCCCAGTCACCTGCAGTGAGGAGTGTCGCATTTCGGGACGCTTTTTATTACCTCTTGTAGCCTATCGTAGAACTCGCCCTTTGTCACTTTTTCGGCTGCAGCTGTTTGGGGCATAAACCGCAACAACCGATACGCTCAAGGATGAAGCCTGAAAACAATCTAAGGCGATCCGAGGGGATATCGGGTTCCATAAAGGCAGTGTTCTGTTAGCGTTGTTGCTGACAGCAATCGCGACACCATGGAGACCAGAGCTGTCCGTGGGTCCACTATGATATAGGTGGTAATTGTTGTCTACTCCGGGAACCTTTATACACCGGGTGCCAGAATTCGGCAGCCGAGCTTCGGAGAGACATGCGGTTTCGATGCGGAATTCATGTAGTGTTCGTCCAGTGATGGCTTGGCTTCCGATGTCCAAGAGTGCTCTCACATTCCGGCAGGTGATTCGGATGTTATCTCGCGTCTTGAGCCCCCCAGCTAGCATATTTATCACCCCGGCTGCGGGGGGAACAAGAAGCGCGTCGCTTACCGGGGACGCCATAGCATGAGCGATGCGTGTTAGGGAACTTGCCACGAAGAGTCTTGGGAATTTCGTACGAAGTGGCGTCCCCAGCGTCACTCGGCTTTCTGTTCGAGGTAGCAACTCTAGCAAGTGCACAACCAAGTGCTGCCTGTCGGGCAACAGGAAGTTTTTGTGTTGGGATCCTATGACCGAACGAGCGGTTCGTACGCCTTTTTGATGGTGGCCCACCAATCCGGGATGCCTGACACGTCCCAGTAATCTTGGTTCATGGTTGTTGGTTGCTTTCTAGGAGCTGGTTTGCCGTTTGGTAGAGGTCACCTAAACCCAGGAGACCATGCAGTTTTGTTGATTGGACGGATTTCCTCGGTAGCCGTTGGATCCCAGGAGATCTCGTCCACCTATGCAGGAGTATCCATCTTCGCATGCTGGGCGCCGTCTCACCGAGGTTTTCGGGCCCCGGTTACCCTCAGCCTGGTTTGACCGAGGGGTTTGCCGGGGTGTGGCCGCTGACGCATGCCTCAGCTTCGTGGAGCCACAGGTAAAGGTTGGGCAGGTGATAGAGACCAAAGAAGTGGAAGATACTCCAAGGGGCACGATAGTTTACCAACTCAGAGATGCTACTCTTAAATGCCCCATGCACCCCATGCTCTTGTTCGCTCTTGGTTTATCCAATTTATGCTCGTGTTCCCTGAGTGCAAGGTTGTAACAAGTCAGTGATGGTCTGTCGGCCGTAGTGATTCCGCTGTAAAACTTGTAACTCTGTCAGGTCTCCCCTCAGCCTACGACGATCAAGGTAGGACATTTTTAGGACTTTTAGTCTTTCCCTATACAACCGTCACACCGGGTACCCGCTGGGCTGCTTTGTTAAAAATGTCGGACCCCTAACGGACAAACTGCAGCTTCTGTTTTTTTTTCCTGAAAGTCAAGCAAAATTTGTTTGCTTTCACCGTGCACGTTTTGGGAATATTTTTGTCTGTTTTTCAGTTGCATATATATATATATATATATATATATATATATATATATATATATATATATATATATATATATATATATATATATACTTTGCATCCTCCAGGTGCAAAGTGCTTTTTCAGGGTCGGCAGGAGCCTGTGCCTGCACTCGCCCTTTGTGGTGTCCAGCTTGAGTTAGTTGATAGTTCTAAGTACCTTGGTAGCTTGATAACAACTGAAGGTGGGGTTAGGAAGATCAGCTCACACATAGCGAGAGCTAGAGCAGCTTTTGCAAACCTGCAACTCCTGTGGCGTCGCCGTGGCACGGCTCTCTCTTCAGGGATGGGTGTACGTTGCCGCGATTCCTAGTGCTTTACTCTACGGTTGCGAGACCTGGGCACTTCTCATTGAAGACACGGCGTCTTTCTGTGTTCGACAACCGATGTCTCCAAAGCATTGCCTCCATCTGGTGAGAACATCGAGTGGGTAGTGACGCCGTGCGCCGTCGTACTGGGCAAGGTTAGCCGAAGTGATCGCTCTACATCGCCTCTGATAACTCGGTCATGTTTTGCGAATGCCTGCCCATCGTCTACTCTTCCGTGTTGTACTCGCACGTGCTGTGCAAGACTGGAAGAAGCGACGCAGCTGTCAGGCCATGACTTGGTGTATGGGTATGAAAAAGCTGGCGTCAACGCTGGCTTTGGTTGATGCTTCCCGCCTCTCCGATTAAAGCCTGAAGGACAAAAAATGTCATTGGTTAGAGACGTTGAGGGACGGTTCAGAATAGAAATGAGTGGCGCGAATGCTGTGCGATGTGTCTGTGTCCCATAATCACAAAAAGTGTCAGTGTGAAGAAAAACGTCAAAGAGCATACGGTAGAAAACTCAGAATTTATCTTTTTTGATAATTGTTCCTTCCATTGTTCTTTTCCCTCTCCCCCATTTTTGTGATTGTCTTTGCTGTGTTGGCACCATGCTTGATTTCAAGCCGGTGTTAAATATATTTAATATACAAGCACCAGTCTCAACCGTCCTTTGAACGGGAAATTGGAATATAATACCAAATATTGATAGATACATTGAATCTATTGGGGGAGTTAACATTTTCAGATGTACGTAGTGTCAGTGCCAACTTGTTTTGCTATTGTACATGTTTTATTACTACAAAATGTATTAGTAATCGGGGTTTATAGACGGTTGTGTTTCCCCCACAAGTCGTTCTGCACAATACTAACCCGGTACAGCCCAGCGTAACGCTGGTCAGTGTGTTGCTTGAAAACAGGTATTTATTAGCGAAAGTGCTTCGTAAATCTGCATAATGTAACGTAACGTATAGTGTACTTCCGAAAAAAGTGAAATAGTGGCTTTAGATAACTGAAAGGAGACATATACAACTCTTCATTAAGCAAACATAAAAAATTGAAAAACGTATTGACTTTCCACGCATTTATTTCTGAACTATAGGCATGCTCATGTGGGCGCCCTAAAGGCTTTGGTAGCATTGCCCAAATATCGCAGTGATATTAGACTAAGCTTCATCATCATCATCATCGTACAGCGTTAAACAGTAGGGCAAGCCCCACTGACCACTGCCTTTCTCACCATGTTGCACGTTGAATTAGAAAGTATGAATATACAAAATGGAGAGGGAGTGGACCTACACGGGTAGCAAAAGGAAAGAATGCCCTAGTAGCCAACACACGGAATACACAGTATAACTGTACAAACGCACATCGATCAATCATTCTGACTCCACAAAAAGTGACAACACGATCGCCACTGCTCGCGGTTCGCAGCCATATCCTTCAGTGTCTCCAGCCAACTGGTAGGCGGATCTTTTGGACCCCAACCACGAAGACGTGAAGCACCTACTTTTCCTAAGTTCTCTGTACATTTTCTCATTCCTCGTTGCCACGTCATCTGCTGACCTCCACGTGGTTTCTTCCACTCCCTAGGAGGGGCGGAGAATAGGACACGGAACGGTAGACGTGTGCTTGCCATACGTAACACGTGTCCCAACCAACGAAGTCTACTAAGCTGGATACACTGAGACAGAACGTTCTCTGAATAAGTACCCACTGCTCGATTTCTGACCTCATCATTATTCATACGGCTATTCCACCCAGTCCTAGCGATACTACGTAAACATCGAAGCTCGAAAACCTCAAGACGACGAATATCTTCAGCATGCAGACTGCAAGTTTCGCAACCATACAACAAAACTGAACACACAGTGGCACAGTATACACGACCTTTCAACTTCGGTGAAATATCAGGTCGGCGCCACAAATGCTTCAGTCCAGCGTACGCCGCTCGAGCCTTGGATATGCGCGAGCTCACCTCTACTCCTGTGCTCCCATCCGTCGTCACGCAGCTACCGAGGTAGGTGAAGTGGTCGACAACTGACAGCACCTCCCGATCGAGCATCAAGCTCGGAATTGTTGACCTCCAGTCTTGTAACATCACCTTGCACTTTGAAGGTGCAAAGCGCATGCCGAATGGAGCTACAGCTCTTGCGAGATTATCTAGTGCACG
Organism: Fasciola hepatica; assembly: GCA_948099385.1. Classification (NCBI taxonomy): domain Eukaryota; kingdom Metazoa; phylum Platyhelminthes; class Trematoda; order Plagiorchiida; family Fasciolidae; genus Fasciola; species Fasciola hepatica. Next base: position 3,328,889 of record CANUEZ040000117.1, read on the forward strand.
CTCAGCATGTTCCGTGGATTCGAACAAGCAGACAAAGTCGTCCGCGTAATCTAGGTCACAGCTTTTCACTATTTCCTAGTTCGACGCCTACATCCTGAAGATTTTGCAGTGCACTCTCCACTATTTCGTCCATGACGAAGTTGAACAGGAATGAAGACAAAGGGCATCCCTGTCGAACACCACTGGTCGTTTCGAACCGACCGGATAGTTCACCGTAAACCCTAACGCGGCCAGAAGTATGAGAATACAATGATCTCATTAGGTTCACGAACTTCTGGGGCATACCTTTTCGATGAAGAACACTGAAAAGCGATGTTCGATCAACTGAATCAAAGGCGCCTTTCAAGTCTAAGAAAATCATTATTGTCGGTCGACGGTGCGTGTGACGCGTTTCAAGTAATCGGCGAAGAGTAAAAATCTGGTCGATGCATCCCCGATCTGGGCGGAAACCAGCCTGATGTTCGCGGACATTCCTCTCGCGAGCCGGTGTAAGACGATGCAGCAAAATCGAAGCTAATACTTTGGTGACTATCGGGATTAAGCTTATCCCACGATGATTACTGCAGTCATTGCCTATTCCCTTCTTGAAGATGGGAACAATCAATGACTCGCTCCATATTAACGGAATACGCTCCTCGTTCCAAATGTCACGGAGCAAGGCGGTAAGTGATTTTATCAACGCCTCACCACCCAGTTTGAAAAGAACTGGAGGAAGTTCGTCGGGACCTGCCACTTTCCCCCGCCTTAGTAATCGAATACATGACTCTACTTTTACTTCTGATGGGGGCTCAAGTGATACCACCCAAGGAGTCACAGTTGTTGACACGGGAGTAACTACACTAGCGTGCGGCCAGCTAAACTGTTCGTTGAAGTACTCGGCCCATCGGTCAAGCCTTTGCTGTTTGTTATGGATGGGTTCTCCATTCCTATCGCTAATCGTTTCACTGACCTGAGTTCACCGTCCACCGGTGTCACGAATAAGTTTGAACAGTCTTTGACTGTTACCTGAAACAGCTGCCACTTCCATTTCTTCGGCTACCTTGACCCATCAATTTTCGCGACCATTCTTAAGGCTTTTCGTAACTTGTCTTTGCAGCTTTCTCCGCATCTGATTCATTCCCTTACGGTTCGAAAGCTGACGCTTTGCTCCATTATACTCAGCGACTCTTGCGAGATCCAGTGTCTTTGATGGACACCGGATCTAGCACCACAGGCGAAACCTGCTGCAACGTGCATCGCCTGTTTGATATGAGCCCAATGCTCATCTACATTACTGTTCTCCGTGGATCCTAGCTCATGTGCTAACTTCTGCTCATAACGGGTGCGGACTTCTGGATCACACAAACGTTGCACGGCTAACCGGGTTTTCGGTTTGCGACGATGACCACGGAGCTTGAGAGATAATCACATTGAAACTAATGCACGGCCAGACTCTACGTACGTGGACCAGTAAGATCTACAGTTCTGAACCGAACTGCGCCATCTGTAGCTTACGGCGATATGGTCAATTTGACTCAAAGTACCTGTAGAGTTAGAGTGCCATGTCGCTGTGCGACGCGAGCTGTCGGAAATTTGTGCTAGACAAGAACAATCGATTGTCTGCACAAAACTGGAGAAGCCTATCCCCGTTAACTGTACACAGAGCGAGTAAAGCCCACCTAAACAGGCTTCTGACACACTAAGTTTGCCAGCTTGTGCATTGAAGTTACCAGCTAGCACTACAATGTCGGAACCTTTACTGCTGCGAACGAGAGTGGTGAGGGCATCATAGAACTCATCTTTCTGCAAGTCTGAGCTGCAGTCCGTTGGGGCGTACGCCGAGATCACAAACAAATTGCGTTTAACACAACTGTCCTTTCGAACGCCAACTGACCCTTGGAGTCTCACAGCACATAAACAACCGTTAACAGGAATCCAGTCTAAAAGGACAGCCTCAGCCTTGTAAGTCAAGACAATTCCTACACCACGTTGACCCACAGCTCTAGCTGCTTCGTCTTTTGAAGTGCGCAGAATATACCTCGATGAGGTACCAGGAGCAGTTGTTCGACTGTGATTGACCACCATCCGTCGTTCCTGGCACCAGTTGATAGTAGCCGGGACTTCGGCCCGCCATGGTGATCGAAAAGGTTCGATTATACCATCACGATGAAACTGCACTTTGACGTGGTGTGATGGCTTGCGTGCCTTTATGACCCAAAGATGGCTTCTTTAAGCCGGAGATGCAATCATGTCGGACAGGTCGAGGTCCAGTCTACTGGTCCTCCAGGTTAGGGATCGATTTGACCTGGCGTCTCAGTCGGTAAAATCAATGGAAGAATAATTGATCCAAACAAATGGGCTTCCACTCGACCATCCCGCTGCATTGTGGAAGGTTAAGAACCCCAATCGTTCTTCTGTTTTGCGGCTGTACTCGTCCAACATCTCTCATGAACTGCACGAATACAAAGAATTCCATACTGCATCAGTCGTCGCATAGGATAATCATGACCGCGCTGCCCATTGCATCGAGCTGGGTGGGTAGTGATAAGTGGGGCACTGCTTAGATTTCCGTCTCTATTCAACCTTTGTCTTCTGTCCCCAAGCAGATCTATTTGCCCCCTCTATCCACCCATAATGCTTCCACGGATAACATGCCCGATACTAGCAACGGTTCATTGTCAAATAGTGTCGGGAATAATCCTCTGTCTGGTAACTCACATTTTCTCAAGCCTCGTCAGCTTGTGAATCTCGGCTCCTTTAACGTGCGTACACTTAAGCAGACCGGTCAGCAAGTGTGCCTAGCCCTCACAATGAACTCTCTGAAGATTAATTCCTGCTTCTTAGATGAAACGTGCATCCACGATTCGATTAGTGTGATTCAGCTAACTACTCCTGGTATCTCATCGAGGTATATTCTGCGCAGTTCAGGGGACGAAGCAGCTAGAGCTGTGGGTCAACGTGGTGTAGGAATAGTCTTGACTGACAAGGCTGCGGCTGTACTTTTAGACCGGGCCCTTGTTAACAGTCATCCCCAATAGTGCCGTTGGCCTTCGTGGCTATGGGGTATATACCCCTTTCACTGCACTCATGGGCAAGCATGTGAAAAATGCCCACGTCGCACAGCGACATGGCGCTCTAACTCTACAGGTACTTTGAATCAAATTGACCATATCGCCGTAAGCTACCGATGGCGCAGTTCTGTTCAGAACTGTAGATCTTACTGGTCCACGTACGTAGAGTCGGACCATGCATTAGTTTTAATGCGATTATCTCCAGCTCCATGGTAATCGTCGCAAACCGCGAACCCGGTTAGCCGTGGAGCGTCTGTTTGATCCAGGAGTTCTCACCTGCCGTGAACAAAAACAGCACATGACCTAGGATTTACGACGAATAGTAATGTAGTCGAGCATTGGGAATGCAGGGAATGCACGTGGCCGCAGGTTTCGCCTGTGGTGCTAGATCCGGTGTCCATCAAAGACACTGGATTTCGCAAGAGTCGTTGAGTCTAATGGAACAAGAGCATCGTCCCTCGAACTGTGAGGAGATGAATAAGCTGCGGAGACATTTACAGAAGCAAGTTACGAAAAGCCTTAAGAATGGTCGCGAAAATTGATGGGTCAAGGTAGCCGAAGAAATGGAAGTGGCAGCTGTTTCAGGTAACAGTCAAAGACTGTTCAAACTTATTCGTGACACCGGTGGACGGTGAACTCAGGTCAGTGAAACGATTAGCGATAGGAATGGAGAACCCATCCATAACAAACAGCAAAGGCTTGACCGATGGGCCGAGTACTTCAACGAACAGTTTAGCTGGCCGCACGCTAGTGTAGTTACTCCCGTGTCAACAACTGTGACTCCTTGGGTGGTATCACTTGAGCCCCCATCAGAAGTAAAAGTAGAGTCATGTATTCGATTACTAAGGCGGGGGAAAGTGGCAGGTCCCGACGAACTTCCTCCAGTTCTTTTCAAACTGGGTGGTGAGGCGTTGATAAAATCACTTACCGCCTTGCTCCGTGACATTTGGAACGAGGAGCGTATTCCGTTAATATGGAGCGAGTCATTGATTGTTCCCATCTTCAAGAAGGGAATAGGCAATGACTGCAGTAATCATCGTGGGATAAGCTTAATCCCGATAGTCACCAAAGTATTAGCTTCGATTTTGCTGCATCGTCTTACACCGGCTCGCGAGAGGAATGTCCGCGAACATCAGGCTGGTTTCCGCCCAGATCGGGGATGCATCGACCAGATTTTTACTCTTCGCCGATTACTTGAAACGCGTCACACGCACCGTCGACCGACAATAATGATTTTCTTAGACTTGAAAGGCGCCTTTGATTCAGTTGATCGAACATCGCTTTTCAGTGTTCTTCATCGAAAAGGTATGCCCCAGAAGTTCGTGAACCTAATGAGATCATTGTATTCTCATACTTCTGGCCGCGTTAGGGTTTACGGTGAACTATCCGGTCGGTTCGAAACGACCAGTGGTGTTCGACAGGGATGCCCTTTGTCTTCATTCCTGTTCAACTTCGTCATGGACGAAATAGTGGAGAGTGCACTGCAAAATCTTCAGGATGTAGGCGTCGAACTAGGAAATAGTGAAAAGCTGTGACCTAGATTACGCGGACGACTTTGTCTGCTTGTTCGAATCCACGGAACATGCTGAGCGTGCACTAGATAATCTCGCAAGAGCTGTAGCTCCATTCGGCATGCGCTTTGCACCTTCAAAGTGCAAGGTGATGTTACAAGACTGGAGGTCAACAATTCCGAGCTTGATGCTCGATCGGGAGGTGCTGTCAGTTGTCGACCACTTCACCTACCTCGGTAGCTGCGTGACGACGGATGGGAGCACAGGAGTAGAGGTGAGCTCGCGCATATCCAAGGCTCGAGCGGCGTACGCTGGACTGAAGCATTTGTGGCGCCGACCTGATATTTCACCGAAGTTGAAAGGTCGTGTATACTGTGCCACTGTGTGTTCAGTTTTGTTGTATGGTTGCGAAACTTGCAGTCTGCATGCTGAAGATATTCGTCGTCTTGAGGTTTTCGAGCTTCGATGTTTACGTAGTATCGCTAGGACTGGGTGGAATAGCCGTATGAATAATGATGAGGTCAGAAATCGAGCAGTGGGTACTTATTCAGAGAACGTTCTGTCTCAGTGTATCCAGCTTAGTAGACTTCGTTGGTTGGGACACGTGTTACGTATGGCAAGCACACGTCTACCGTTCCGTGTCCTATTCTCCGCCCCTCCTAGGGAGTGGAAGAAACCACGTGGAGGTCAGCAGATGACGTGGCAACGAGGAATGAGAAAATGTACAGAGAACTTAGGAAAAGTAGGTGCTTCACGTCTTCGTGGTTGGGGTCCAAAAGATCCGCCTACCAGTTGGCTGGAGACACTGAAGGATATGGCTGCGAACCGCGAGCAGTGGCGATCGTGTTGTCACTTTTTGTGGAGTCAGAATGATTGATCGATGTGCGTTTGTACAGTTATACTGTGTATTCCGTGTGTTGGCTACTAGGGCATTCTTTCCTTTTGCTACCCGTGTAGGTCCACTCCCTCTCCATTTTGTATATTCATACTTTCTAATTCAACGTGCAACATGGTGAGAAAGGCAGTGGTCAGTGGGGCTTGCCCTACTGTTTAACGCTGTACGATGATGTTAACGGGTGATATTCTCATCTCAGTGCGGTTGAGTACCTAAACCGACTTAGGTATGGAATTCTCAGGCGTTTGCCATACTCGAAATGCGAACGACCCACACTATTCTCTACTTCCGAGAATGCAATCATTGAGCAGAACATCATGTCATTATGGCCACGCTGCACGTGTGCATTCCGAGGCAGAATGCATATCATTGCAACGGCTTACTATCATTGGGCGTGCTGGCTAATGGCGCCTGTTCACTCGTCTACCTCATCCTAGTAATAGTCACATTTCTCAGAGAAATGTGGTTGTCCTTGGAAGTGGCTGCTGCTGCTGTTGTTCCAGTGAAAGCAGTCCTAATATATCGGCCGTTTGTACAATTAACTGTCCACAGCCTTTGGAGCCGTCCATCAGCGTCGCGGCCAGATGCACCGATGTCAGAAAATGTGGTCCTGATCATTACTTCACTTAACTGTCCTTCATATTGAAACACCTGCAGGCGGAAAGCGAGTGCCCGGCGCTTCACACAGGGTTGACTAATTGATAGTCAGTCTAGAGAAGATGGGTAAACCCTGATTCCAAACCAGTTGCGGATGGTGTATAAGGCGTACAACGGTATGCTCACCGGTATTTGTGGTGGAGAGGTGCACTGGGAACCCAGGACGTTTGGCCTCATCCGGAAGTTGTTTGAACCGAGCATTCGGTCATCAGCTTCCAGTGGGTTACGGACCCCACGTTCGTCCCGCTGCCTTGTGGGTTTAGCTTTAAATGGCTAAAAGCTACGGTTGTGGATCCCCAAGAAAACCACCTGCTTTGGCTTGGACAGTCTGGCAGTATCGCGCCCATAAACAAATCATGGACTCGGATTATCTACCCCTTCCTCCTCGATTGTATCACGTTTTGTTTGGCACAGTCAAACCAGACGGGTGTGAAATGAACAAAAAAAAACACTGCAGATGCTTATGCCTGGCTGCAATGACCCGGGTTAGGGTCTGCATGAGATTCTGCTTATCCTTTCCGTTTGTTGAATACGAGACTGTGGGTGCCTCAGCCCAATTGTTTGTTAATCATTATGAACTCAAATAGAAAACCATCCAGTCGTTGGAGGTCGTCCATTTTGTTCTGCGTAGAAACCCACTTACCGTACGGGTCGTTGAAGTAGGAGGCAAAGAAGATAACACACTTTCACAATTAGTAAAAATCAGTCAATCTAAACGGAAGCTGTGTCGGGACAGTTAAATTGAATGCACTGATGCACCCTCTTGGATCTTATCACCGGCTCCGCTGAACCGCTCTAAACGGGGGCTCCTCAAATATGGAAGCGTCCGACCAGAATGGAGAACAAAATTTAAGCGGGAGTTCACAAGCATTGTTACCACCCTCCCGTCACGAACAGACATCTTGACGTGGTGTGATGGGTTGCCTGCCTGTGCGACCCAAAGACCCAAATAGGATGGCTTCCTTAGATCTGATCGGTTGATGGATAGAGGCCAGGGAGAGTCTGCTCTCCAAGCTCGTTAGTGGGTAGCATATGGTACTATTCACTGTGCCCTTAGAGAGGACACTCCACCGGATAAACACGGGAAGAAACAGTTTACCGTTCAAAACATCTGTACTAGGTAGACGTAAGACGGTTATACCTGGGATTTCTTTCGTCGGTGTAAGTCATCGCAATTCATTGGGCAGCCCCTAGCCCAAGGGATGCTGCCCCAACCACGTTCCGCTTGCTCCATTGGGTGCATGGGGCTAGAGGCGGATCGCCAGTTAAGCACCCGAGAATTACGACATTTGTGTGCAACAATCAGACCTCACGTGGCAGACCAAGAGTTCCTTCATGAATGCTTCGGTTCCATCCCCATGCTGGGTTAGTGCCCCGCTGCCTTGTAGGTAAGACCGTTGAGTCAGTTCATTACAGTTCAAGCAACCATTGGCCCTTTACCGAATGATGCAGTTTGGTTACTGTCTCTCGGCAGAAGCTTTAAACGGAAATAAGCAGAATGGAGTATGAAAAGAGTAAGAAAAGAACCTTGGGTACCACCATCAAGCCGGTAGAGCAAGCTTGTAAGTACAAGAGCGCCGCTTAGCCATATCCCCTACTGTACTCAACCACAAATATCAGATGAAGTGTCATTGCCTATACAGGAGGCGCATTTGACTTTTGCTAACCCCATTCACCCGTGGCACTCGACTGACATCCCGTTGTCTGTTAAGGGTCGAGTGTACACTGCGGCGGTTAGGTTCGTTCATTTATACCGCCCAGAAACGTGACCGTTGAGGGTGACAGATAGGCGAAAACTGTCACTTTGAGCATCGATGTCTCCGTAACACTACCCGAATATGGCGGTGTTATAAACGAGAACAGCAGAACGATCCGATAATGAAAACAGAACCAATGAAATCCACAATTCAGGCTTTATTCATCATACATTACTTGTAGGAGAGCTGAAAAGAGATGGGAAAACAACATTAAAATAAACAGTAGACAACAACGTCAGGCGGGAACACCGTATCAGCAATGCTGAGGTTAGACGTAGTGTTTTGGGAATCAGAGGTCAGTCTCTAAAACATGATGAATCTAAACAGATTAAGGTGACTGGGACATACATTACGCATGCCTCCGATAGACTTCTTCGGTTTACGCTGTTTTCCGAGATAAGTAATGGTTGGAAGGTAGATCGAGGTGATCAGTCCATGATATGACAAAAGACGTGAAAGCCTTGACCAGCGGGCTTGGCCAAATGGAATATGTGAGACTTCCGGGTTGGGGTTCACGGGAGCCGCCTACCAAATAGTTGGAGATAATAAGTGATACGGTTAGGTGTCGCGGCCAGGGGCGTAGTTGCATTCGGACTCTCTTTGTCTTTGTGATTCCCACTTATTACTTTGGTTTTCAAGTCTTTTTCACGTGATCTTTCTATTCTTCCTGCCGTTTACTAGACAATGCCGGGAGGTAGTAACCAAAACCTGAGGACAAGGGGGAGGTTATTGGTTGAAAGGACTAAACTTTACCGCCCTCGCTTGTGTCACTTTGCCAGCAATGTGATTATCCTTTTTTATCCGTAACTTCATCTTTTCATCGTTGTGCTTGAGCTGTGATTGACAGAACCAACTACTCGCGATTGTTACGTCCATTTCGGGGCTGGTTTATGTTCTCAAAGTGAATGGATGATATAGCAATATTTTTGCTTTTGTCTTTTCATATGTCAATAAATTCAACAACAAAAAACGTTTTGTTCTTCAATGATAGTAAAAACTACGCCAGTCCGACGTTCTGTCAGCGAATTGCCGTCCGTTGGAGTGGAACAATTAACAGAGCTGTTACCATATAACAGCTGAAGAAATGGATCGGACTACTGCGCGGAGCCTTTCTGTACGTTTTTAAGTTTCTTTGAAGTGCTACCCGTTATTCATTGACATTTTGAGTTCCGATTTTACAGTTTATACAATAGATTCGTCGGGCTTTTTTATTTGGATCGCTAACGTCAACTTAGTACATCTCAGAGGATGTCTGACGTTAGTGCATCAAAAGAACTTTGATGTCACATGTTATTAACTGGAATGATTGGGTAGCAGACATAGAAAGAGGGTGATTCCAACGTATATGGCAAGAATTGCGGACTGTGGGGTAGATTACTGGTTGCGGTCTAGTTTGAAGTAACGCTGCCGAACCTCGTCAGCTTTAGTGATAGACAACATTTCGCTGTCCTGGTCACTGCATCTATTCCACTCGTTCCTCGCGGCTCTCCATTCAGAATCTCTCAGTTGTTAACTATTCCTGATAGTGCAGTAGTTCCCTGTGGTTGAGTCTATACTGTACACCACAGTCATACTTATGCCTAGAGTTCAAACATCTAAGTCCGTTGGGAACAATGCCTGAAACTTCGTTTCTGATGAAGCTGTTCATTTGATAGAACGACAGTTTCAAACAATCTAAGCGGTACACACCACCAGTAGTGTGTGGCAGTACATCTATGGTGGAGTGCGTATACTATGTACTGAATAAGCAAGTAGCTGGTTGCTCAAAACAGTTATGGACAATTGTGGATTGATAATGAACGCGGCTGCGTCAGATGGACCGTGCGCAATTAGCCAAAAGAAGGTATGTGAACCACACGATTGCATCCGACTCCATAACGACTGTCTCCAAGTGGACTGGACTGCTGATCTCCAAATAAGCAATGTTGTTACATTTGATTGATGTTTTTGACGTCCGAACGAGTGATTTTCAATACAGAATTTGTTTACTAGGTGCGTCTTCTGGATTACAACACATCGCCTCCATAACAACTATTCTAGTTCAGCCCTTATTGAGGAGTCAAAAGATACTTCTTTAAAAGCTCGGGCTAGTGATGTCTCACGGAATGTGAGTCCCCGGTTTGCTGTAATTTATTTACATGCTTGCGCATGAGTGCAGTTGAAGGGGTGTATTCCATAATCACAAGGACCCACTGCGCTTTTGAGAATGGGCGACAACCGGACTGAGTGCTGCTTAAGGTCGCGATAGGTCAAGTGAGACAGCGAACCGGTCGAACCTCTGACTTCCGAAGTGGTGAGTACACCCTCTAAATCATCCAATCACCACTGACCATTGGAGTCCAACCCAGCAGTCAAGCAAACTTCAGAATTGTTCACCTTTGTGAGATGTTTCCATTAACCATAGTTCATCAGTCACCGGTGCCACAAATCAGTTCGAACTTCGTTTATTTTGCCAAGGCGGCAGCGACACCCATTTCCGGCTGCTTTCATCCATCACGTATTGCGATCTTTTCTGTTCCAATAGTACACCGAACTGCGGGGATTATGACGTCCCATGCATACCTCCGCGTTTCCGCTGTTGGTGAGTTTAAGATAATTAGAGATGATCGATCCGTAACTATAGTCTTCGTTCACTGCCTCGTTATGCGGTTTAACAGATAAATCCACCTTCTACAGATCGGTTTATGTTTACAGTTGAAACCGAGTTCACGCTTACAGTATTTCCTTCCTGAGTTCATCTAGAAAGTAGTGTTAGCCCATCATCCCTTCTTTCCAACTGTAGAAATAAAAGTTATGACCTCAGCCACTAATCTTGGCCGCATAAAACGTGATTGAACACAAGACCAGCCTTCTTGAAAGTGCGAAACACTAAAAGGCATGACTAGTACCGCAGTCAACGAATTAATTGCATCTGAACTCTTTCTTCAACCACATGACTCAACTATGCCTTTATTACCGTTTTTTCATCTTTTATGCGTTTACGATAAAACCTCTCAGTAAAGGACATCGACGGGAAGACCAAAATGCCCCTTAGCGCCGGATGTCCCGTCTATAGTAGTTTTGCTAACTTACGGGGATGCTGACGAAGAATCGAAAGACTTCCCTTATGGACTGTGTTTACTGTATATATTTTCTCATTGTGATACTGTAACGTGACAGGCAGAACAAAAGCAGTGAATAGCGAGACTAACAGTTAATTGGACTAAAAGTGGTGACCACTCGCTTGAGTAAGGTAACTCGTATTTTGACCGGTACGTAATCTCGAGGAGTCGTACAGTAACTCACAAAATGAAATTTCGTTCCATATATATATATATATATATATATATATATATATATATATATATATATATATATATAATCGTATAATATTATTCGAAAGAAAGTGAGTCGGTAGTGAAGGTGAAAAAACTGATGACCGGTGGTGGTAGTAGTGGTTCAGCCATCTCCGTTCACATTCATGGGGGAAAGAATCCTGCATCTCCCTGCTCTCTACTGTGCATTACCTGTCTCAACAAAAGCAGACAGTGGTCACTGGTTGAAACAGGTACACACAACTTAAGGGAGAATAATTCGGGATGATTGATGAGTCCTGTTTAAGACGGTTACTTCTGGTCGGAAAAACGCAAAGACCAGTTAAATCAAACGCGGTAGGGGGTTGGGGCGAAGCATAACGTTGAGCCGCATCAATCTCAACAGCGATGAGCTGCTTAAGGTTGGTTAGAAACACGAAGAGTTAAGTTGACGTACCAATGTCCGACGATGTCATTGGCATTTTTTATTAAATCAGACTATTTAATGATGCGTGTGCATACATGAGTATACTTGCTGGAGTGGTGGCCTCAGTGGTGTTTGCACCCCGTGCCTTCCTTTCCCATTCCCTATTTTCATCAACTGTGTAGAATCATCCTTCGTTTGACCCGATGGTGAGCAACAGCGTTCACTGAATTGTGCGTATTGTCCTAACGATGATGGTTACCATGGGAATCAGATGCGAACGACACCAGTACTGGGATGAACTCGGAATTAAACTATTTTGATATTAGACGACCAGGTCAGACTGAACCAAGGGATCTTGAGACTTCCAGTAAGATAAGGTTTGTTCTTGGTTGTCGAGATTTGTAAGAGGAGAGTTCGTAGGTTGCCGGGAACCGTGTTGGCGGTCAATCAGTAATTTGTATCTAAGATGCAAGCGTTGGATGCTGACCGCCTCATGATTAAGCGTAACTTTCAGGTAGTTTTGAGGGAACAAAAAAATTTCAAAATGAAGATGAAAATAGGTAGATCGGATGACACGGATGATTGCAAGCATCGAGTTTTGGAATTCGAAAGGTAGTTGTTAACTACGATTTAGTCCAGGAAGCAGTGCCAGTATTAAAAAAATGGAGATTGGATAATTTTTGACGAACAGATGCGGGTTTCGTCCGGAATTGTTTAACAAGGAAGGAACTGGTCAGCGGAATATGTTGCGTTTTTTACCACCAATTTTAGCATGGGTGTTATTCGTGTATCAGCTGTGATCAGATAAAATAAGAGGTGGGACATATTCACGACGCATGATGGTTTGTGTTCAGAGAACGGCAGTCCTACCGTGGGATTTGATGAAGTGCACTGGGTATGGCTCCTTTGGGCGAGCGGTGATGCTGTCTTGTAGGATGGGTGGGCAAACTACAAGCAGTAATGTACCGAAGGTAATGCTTCTTATCATTCGAAATCGATTATCTAAAGTTTGCTCGGCTTCAAAAAATAAGCCAGTTGAAAGTACGCAAAATTTCGGTTTGTTTTCAGTGAAGAAGTCCGTTGGAAGCGCATAATTCACAACAAGCAAAATGCAGTACGTAATTGGGCGCGACACCTAAGTGCAAAGCCCATTATTTGTAGTAGTCAGGCCCATAGATCCTGGTGGCCACCCTCATACGGTGGAGTCTACTGACCACGACAGTTTTTTCTGTTACACCAGAGAAAAATAGTGTCCTGTCGTTTAATAACTGTCTGAAACCAAGGTCGATGCATCTTCAGTCCAAAGTAGCAGCTGAGGCGCGTTGTAAATGTCTTCGAGGGAGTACGTCTCATCTTACTTTCGCAGGAACTACATAGATTACCTTATGTTCTACTAAATAATAACGGTAAGCACTTCTCGGTGTAAACCTTTGCGTTGCAGGTGCCGCGTCTGGGAACACCGCTCCTCACTAGCACGCCGTTCGTGGGAGCACGAAGACCGTCAGCAACACCGTCGACAAGCCGACCTAGACCTACGTTCCAAGCCCCCGTCCGGTAAGAAACCTAGAATTGGTATAGATTTCCTGCTTACGTGTCATTTTTTAATCACGGGATCTCGCTACGGTTGAGAAAGGATACATGGTATGAAACGTATCTATCACTAATTGTTCAGGTTGTGTACATCCACTTATACACAGGGAAGTCTTGCTGTGAACCGTCAGATTACCAGTTCACCCGGGGTGATTATAATATGCTAATGTAATTTGTGATGGTAAACAGTACGATCCATTTGCTAAACGTCCGAGGCCTCTATGACTGTCCTCAAAGGTGAGTTGTTAGAATGCACGCGATACCCAAATGCTGCTTTTGGCCATGTGTGTGTGTGTGGGCCAAAATCCCATCGATTAGGGCGGCTTTTCGCATTTGGAACAGTTCGACGTTCACAGAGTCTGAAAAACCTAATTGCATAATGTTAAAATATGGTGCTTTTTAATTAATCGAATTATTCCCGTCATTAACGCAGATCGATTACACTCAGCCTTCGTTTGGGTTGAAGGCATTACCATTCTTATTTCACTTCTATTACGGATGTTGTTCCAAGTTCCAGATATGCTGATTCTGATTCGCGGATACCTACTGAGCCTGTGTTGAGACTTTCTGAACGCTTGGCCACTCAATCGCCCAGAGATTACGGAAACCCAAGACTTCATTCGCAATGTGATGGGCATGATGATTGTTCATAAACTAGTCACTCAATATTGTGACTCCTAAGATACCCCCAGTCACCCCATTACCAAAGGTTCAGGAGTCACACACCTGTTGAGCAAATTTGCTAATTATTTGAACCATAGCAAGGAAGAATCCTTTTACGTAGTGGTTTCTACCTCACATCACTGACCACAGGTCAATGCGAACATTATTTTCATGACATTTAACTTGATCCGACTGGACCGTATTAAAATGCTTGCACCTTAACCTTACTCAGTTGAAAGGTACTATCTTCAAATCACCAATTAATTGTTGTTTGTGCGCCCGTGTGATCCGATATCGTTCGTCAGTTTTTTCTTTCATAATCAGGTTGGTTCTGCTAAGCAGCTTTGGGTTTTCATACTCTCTGGTCGGGTGAGTGGCCAAGCGTTCAGAACGTCTCAGCACAGGCTCAGAAGGTATCTGCGAATCAGAATCAGCATATCTGGAACTTGGAACAATATCCGTAGACTTATTTCAGACAACCAGGTGTTTTTCCGTAATAGAAGTGTAGTAGGAATGGTAATGCCTTCAATAGCCTTCAACCCAAGTGAAGAATGTTCAGTTTCAGTGACGAAGAAGGCAGCCGAAGTAATGTCAAGTTTGCTCATTGAGAGAAACTAGATGAGCAACTCCAGTTATTCTCCTAATAACAATATTAATCTGATGTAGTTGAAAATAGAAATAGCAGGACGTAAAACAAATGGAAATGGAAGTGGAAGATTCGACACTACCGGTGTCCATGATGATATCAATGTGAAATGGGCCAGCTGTATTGATGATCTCTATCAACCACTGAAAGAGCAACGTTAGAAAAACCCTTGGAAGCATCAGATCTGTCGTTGTAAAAGTACGTGAATGATTGTCTGCACGCGATTCATATACGTCCCAGGCTACCAGGTCTATGATTTATGACATTGCAAAAGCAATCGGTTAAGCGTGAATGGAGTTTAACACAAGAATCGAATTCGCCTAATGAATTGTTCACTGAAGTTAACTCGTTGTGACCACGAACGCGTGATAATTATTCGCGAGAAGTGAACGGGTCAGATAAATGACCCCTGGCAGAAGGCGGACTACGATCTGCAACCAATATACGTAGAAATTGTTTTTCTCGTTATGCAATTGAGTGCATTATTAGTCTCTTGACCACAAATACTAGCGGCTTTACATTTCCTGTAGGATGAAAGACAAAATAGTGTGTGACAATAACATTCCGTGAGACACTTCATTGACGATAACAAAACCGACCAGGCCAGTTTCTCGTCCCAAAGGACGCTCGACACAATAGTAGTTTTTGGACACAAGTCAAGAGTTCCCAGTACTTTTAGAAATTAGTGTTGATTGTAGCTCAGGTTTGTGTTTTTCAGTGGCTTGGCGTTTGGGTCGCAAGAGTATTAGGTTGCACGATATATTTCAAAGCATTTCGCTGCATCTTTACTGGTGCGTACTTCACTCAAGGTCTTTTACACATCTTCCAGGCAGTTAACGTACACTCGCGTCATGAATGCACTCTGGCGTAACCCAGGGTGCGTTCATGAAACAAACGTTGACTAAATAAAGATGCTAATGCTGAGGATGAACTGAGACCAAATTCAGATTGCATTCTTGGCGGCAACCTGTCTGGACCATTGACTTTATCACACTTTATCTTCGCTCACACACCATATACGGAGAGAAAATGTACCAACTACGAACTCTTCTTTTCAGGTTGTTTTGGAGTCTATAGCTATTACTGAACATTAAATACCGGTCAAGTCCGTTAATTTGCTGGCTTTGTAATATTTGCTTTGTTTTGCCCACTAATAAGTTTTTGAATAGTAAGTTTCAAAATTTGATCTCCCCAAGATGTCCTCAGATTTATCGTCCACACCGTACAAACTGCGTTTCTTGTCTAAAAAGCAGAGTTCAACTTATTCATATTTTGGGCAACGGTTACAAAGTCGTCTAAGTGTAGGACAGCTGACGCGTTTTCGGGTGCATGTAAATTCCCCATTGATTTGATTTGATTTGAACTTATTCCTAAAAATCATTTGCTTCTGTTCGTTGTTTTCCAAAGCAGAGCACACGATCAGCTGAACGTATCACACAGTTCGGCTTCGTCGACACGTTCGCGGAACAAGCAAACTGCTCCGATCCGGCGAATCACACCAGGTAGTTCATTGATGAGTAGCATTTGTATGGTTTTGTTTAGTCGTAACAACTGGTCACTACCGAAGGTCTCCTCAGTCCCTATCTGTTCGTCGCCCGTACCTTTTGAGGTTTGATTCCTGATGTAATTTTTCACTCATTTTCACAGATAAACCTACTTTCCGAGTAATAGTTTAATGGCCGGAAATTTCATAGTTCTCCGTCCTTCACTATTGTCTCCATGAGGTGATCGTTGGAGCTTGATATTAGAACCCCCAAAGTCAATCTGTTTTGACTTTTAGACGACAGTCAGTGATCACTGAGTATTTCTCTTGGCGCTTACTTTTTATGTTTTTGAGTTTCTACTCTTCTCAGTGCGGAATTTTCGTGCAAGATTTTTGATTTTATTCGAAAGGTGACACTAAAGACTGAATAAGCGTAGCCAAACAAAATCCGAACTGCATGACGTAAGTAAGGGATATACGCCAAAATTTGGTAGCAAACATTAATCCCCACTTTTTTCCGGCTCGTGACCACTCCTGAGCTATTGTGACCTCATGCAACTATCCACTCCAATTCTCGGGGTCTGTTGGCCGATTATCCCTAATAGTGCAGTCGGTCTTTGTGACTGGGAAATATCCCCTCGTCTCCACTCGTGCGAAAGTATGAAATGAAAAAAATTTAACGCGGTGACGTGTGTGTGTGTGTTCGTACCCGGAAGAGCTTTGCGGCAGTACAGTAAAAAAAAGGCTAGACGAATTACGACCCTACAGAAACAACCCATCTGCATCGTACGCTTTAATTCGTCCAACTGTCGTAGTTCTAGAAGGAGGACAGCGAATAAACTCGGAGAGAAACAGTTTACCAATCAAATGATTTGTTAAAGGCAAACAGTTTCCAATCTTTAGGATGCTACTTCGTTCACATTCTACTTACGTTATTGATTGCATGCGGCTATAACCGAATCCGAAAACTGGATCGACAATCAACTGTCCAGCGGTCGACGCAAGTCGCAGAACATCACATGAAGGGGCAGGAAGAGCTCGTATACACCTGTATGTAATCTCCATTTTTCGCTTGCATAGGGGGATCTTACCTTAATTCAGAGTCCAAAGATTCGACTCGTTAAAAAATACTTCCATATAGAAGAAACATCTATTTTGCTCTCCTGGTTCGAGTTCGCACATGAATGCAGTGCTGGTAGGATATAATTCATCTTGTAAATACTTCACTGACAAAAGTAATCGGTACTATTGATGAGTTAGCATAGTTAAGTTGTTATCTGGGCAGCTTCATTTCACTTGGAGGTCAGATATTGCATATGTCCTTGCGTACACAAAGGGCTCGTTTGGCATTTGCCAACCTATGCCATCTGTGACTTCGAGATGACATCTGTTTATTTATCAGAGGTCGAATGTACGCTACAGCAGCCAGACCAGTGCTTCTGTATGGTGAGGATGGAGGACATACAAAGATTGTCAGTATTTGAACACTGATTTCTTCGTAGCAATGCTCGAATCTGTTGGGAACACCACATAAGCAATGGTGAGGTTCGGCGGAGAGCCTTGGGTTCACTAACCAAATCGGTAAGTGAAACACAAGCTCACCAGGCTAAGATGGTTGAGACATATGTTGCGCATATCCTCTTACAGAATTCCTCGGCGCGCATTGTTTACTGAGGCGGATAACGGTTGGAAGACGAGTGAGGGTGGTCGGTCCATTACATAGAAGAAAAGGATGAAACGCTAACCGACATACTTAGCCATGTAGGGCGTGTAAGACTTCCTGGGTGGGGTTCAACAGACCCCTTCGCTCTATGGTTAGATACTTTGGAAGATACGGCTGGGTGCTGCGATCAGTGACGTTCTTGCATCCACAAGCTTTTTTATCGACTTGATACCATAACTTGTAGTTCTCCTCACGCTCGTTTCTTTCTCATTTCTGATTGAGGTTACTGCTGAGAGATAACAATTAAAGCCAGCGCATGGGTGATGGTTGTAAACTAGACTGGAGGATGAGATAGGACAATCAGTCCATGACGCTTATGCAAGACATGAAAAATCTGACAAGTAGACTAGACCTTGTAGGACGTGCTGGGCTATCTGGATTGGGCCCAAGACTTGCATTTGGGGATATGACTGGATGTTGCGGTGGGTGGTGCTGTTACATTCGTGCACTTCCTTTGTCCACTTGATACTATTCTCCATGGCTGTGTTCTGTTTTCATATTCTTGATCTCTTTGATTCCTGTTCAAAGTCTCCGCTAAGGGATAGCAACCAAACCAGCTTTCCACCCAGCGTGCATCAATTAGCACATGTTGGGCTTGTGTATCTAGTTTGAAGGAGAGTATCAGCCGACGTTTCTAGAACGGATAATATATATTGGTCACTCATTGTGGTGGGCATGTTAATTAGACCACGATTTCTGCTGACGCATTATTACTATACTCAGCAGCTCAAATCTTCGCTCAATGGTATGAGTAAGACAATGCACACAGGGTTAAGGAGATAAGGCAGAGGGTGTGTGTACAATGGTATAAAGCCTGTGGGGCTCAATAAGTTTATTGTAAAAGTTCGAATGTTTGCAGTGAAGTATGTGACTAGTTCATTGTTTGATGCCATGCACCTTTATGCTATTTGGTTTCACCGGGGCATATTGTAAGTTTGATTTACCAGACCGAACTGTCATTTTTTCGGGGATGCACCTCGAGATTTTGCCGAATTAACTGTGACCTTCGAGATAGGTATATCTATTTCTCATATGCCCCAGAAGTGTTATCAAGATGAACAGCTTTTATCTGCCCTCTATCCGGTTTGACAAACCCGCCGAGCGGTTTGTCGAAGTAATGGGGCAGCTCCTAAAAAGGACATTGGAGCTTTAGGTGAAGATCATACGAGACGACAAATCGCCAATCAATGGTGCTATCCTAATTACCAGCAGCGTACAGTAATGCAGAGGTTGTGCATAGCAACTTCAAGCCACCGGGTGAAGCACGGAGTGGACGCCTCGCTTCGGAGACGACTTTCTGCAGGCCATGGCTACAAATTACCTTTTCTACACCTTCAACTTTGACGGCACATTCAGAGCAGGCCAGTGTAAGTAAATGGGCTGGCACGCTGTCAACAAACAGGCAGATTCGGCAGTCAGTGCGACGGTTTGACGAGCAGCCAGCACGTCCTCCCTTGTCCTGAAACGAAGGTTAGAGCAAACAAAATGAACCGAAGAGCCATTCAAATGCCAACTGTCGTCTAAACCGAACAAACCAATCGGGTTTGTTCCCGGACTAACCGATCAGAAGAGCTGGCTGAAATTAACAGGTGAAAAGTGTGCGGACCAAGATTTGCTTATGGCCAACATTCGTCGCATATAAACTGTCGTTTTTGTACTACTAAAATGAAATGATTCGAGGGCAGAAAAGACTTCTCGCTAGACTTAGTAGGGAAGCGAAGATCTGTCAGAGATGCGGCCGCAAGTGTGCATGACGGAATTTGAATCCTTGCACTCGGGAAACTGTTGCGCCGTCTCATATTCGTACTACCTGCTTTGTGATAAAACAAAACACTCGTAGGTGGGGTTCGATAAATTGCACCCGGGGGTGGGGTTGCCAGAGTTGGATATCAGCGTTGGCGACTGTGCAATCTTCACTAGGTCTGGAAATTTAACCCGGCGCATGTATTTTGCTTCAGTGTCATGGTTTCTAGAGTGTTTTTTTCTCTCACATGGCTGTATAGGGACATTCTCCGAAGCTCAGCTTATTATTTTTCTCAGTCGCAACTTTCTATTAAAAAGCTTAATTAACAGTACTTAGCTTTTCCAACAGAATGAAACAACAGGGGTATAATACAAGTGATACTGAATCAGTGGAAAAAACAACTCATCGTTTAATAAATTAAACTCTTCGAATCCATGGACGATGCGCACACGTGTACTATGAACTGAGCTTGTTTTTAGCTCGTCCACCGTTCATCACAGGTGTCGCTCACAAGGATTCCAGTGTGTATGAACACAAGTTTTTGATCACGAGTTGTGCACGAGCGTGAACTTGCTTTTATGCCAATGTCATACTCGGTCAAAATCTAAACCGAATTGCAGCATACGGGTGAATGCTTCTTCGGAAACATTAGATAAAGGTTGCATCACTTGGTGCAACAGATAGGGTGAAATGAAAATACTAATAATGTCAATCATGTTGCACGATATCCTGTCACAGATTCCGCATCTGAACATCGATGGGGGTTCAGAATCCCTACAACCAATCGACCGTCCGCTTCGGTTCCCGAGACAAACACCAACGAGACAACGACCTCAAGAAAACGACGGCGACGTTCAAGACCTGGAACACTAGCTTTACGGGAAATTCGCCACTATCAGAAGAATACAAAGCTTCTGTTACGGTGAGTACACCGACCGGAGTGTACCATTTGTTTGAGTTTTAAAGTACTGATACACTGTAATTTCACCTACGAATGAACCGACAACTCAATTCATGCAACACTAGGAAATATTTAATTCTAATTTTGATTGAAAGGGCGTAAAAGGGTATTCATGAAATCACCCATGAACAAGTGGTGTGATTTGTGATAGAAGATCCAATAAACCGATTACTAGGCGGTATATTTCGTAGTAAAGTAAACATTCACCTTGTTGCGCGTTATCTGAATCAGTCGAAACTGTCACTTGCGGACCAAGTATACCAGTGAAAGCGGTTCAGTGATCCAGGTCACGGACTACCGAATTCCAAGAACGAGGTTCCAACCCCACCATCGCGGTCATCTTTAATGGTATTCAAAATTCTGCTGTCCACATCTAAGCTATAGAGCTGTTATTTGTCTCGCCACTCCAGTTTTCGATTTGAATCAATAACTCCGAGGTCCATTCTCGTTGTGGCGTATCAACCCAACGGGAAGCTATTATTCATGAGGTTGACTTTTCCCACACACTGATAATAGCTGTTGGTGATTTGTAACTGACGATCATTCGATGTGAGTGTAGGTATGCGGGGTCCGAACGCAGTCCTGTCACACATTCGTATCGCAGTGCGACACAACGTTGCGCTGAGTCAGAAGCATGGACAGATTCATCACTCTTGCGTGATTGTCCCACCATCTCGCTCCGCGTTGGCCATGGAAGCTGACGAACTGCTTTGGCGAGCACAGTATAGGTCCGTTTAATCTGTTCGAAATCGCCTTGGCCGTGGAGAGAATTTGTTATGTGATCTCTTTAGAGTGGTTTGCGGACACGGGATGACCCATACCAATTGCGGGACCAGTTGCCGTTCTGATCCTTCTGGTCAACCAAACAGGACCGTGTTCTTGAAATCAATCGCGTTAGAGCCTGGTTGCTTTACCGACGTAATTGGTTCCCTTGATTTAGATGCAGCGTTCGACTTGGTAAACCGCACACTTTTCTGGGGCGTCTTCGCTAGAGGTTGTCCGAGAAATTCAGCTCTTTCCAGTCGTTCCATGGAAACAGTAGAGTCAATGCCGAGTTCGTACTTACGGCGATATTTCACTCGAGTTCATCACGAGAATTGGTTTGCGTCAAGATTACCCTATATTGCTCTTCCTCTCCAACTGTTTAATTAATGTGATGCGTAGATAGCCCTATCCTCGTGTGAGGATAGCGGAATCGATGATCAGAATCATCTCATTTGGGCTTGAGAAGTGTTGGGGAGACATTCAGTTTCTGCAATACAGGTGCATAGACTACTACAGTGAAGATATCTTACTTTTCGATTAAATAATTTGAACTCGTATTTTATCGCGCCTTCATGCATTGGTTATGTACACATATTTTCCTCTGACTGATCGATTGCTCCAACCGTCCGTCGATTCTTAAAGTCGGCCCGCTCCGTTCAAGCAGAACTATATAAACGGTCCTATGAAACAATAGAGTTATGGGTATTAATCCGTGTTCTCATTCAAGCTAGTGGGTGCTCTAGCTTTGATTATTGCGCGTCTATTGGCGACCAGATTTTCTGGTCCAAGACAATCCTTTTGCTTTTACGAGTCAAGGTGTGTCGGACGGACAGTTCTTTTGCACACTACTTATCGGCAGATGTCGTTCGGGACATTCGTGAGGCTGGCTCATCCTCTTGCAAGAGTCAGCCTCGTAAGGAGAAAAGTACGTTGCGCTGGCTTGACATTCGATTGTCCATGAAGAGTCCAGTAAACATCATCAATTAGGTTTGTCTTTTTATGCGACTCAGAAACCTTTACGTTTATATATATATATATATATATATATATATATATATATATATATATATATATATATATATAATATCCGGTCAAAGTCACGATATCAGCACGACTTCCTGTATATGACAGGGCGTGGAGCTTTTGGTATGTATCTTTGATTGCATCTGGGCTGCAGTCGGTGGGCTCATACACCGAGACGACAGACCGGTCGCGTCTTTTGGAGCGGCGACTGGTGACGTTGCACAAACCCCTGAGTCTCATTGCGCATAAACGGCTGTCGGCTGCGATCCATTCTAGCAGCGCCGCTTCAGCTCTCACTGAGAGGAACGTCAGCGACAGCAAGACCAGAAGCCGCAGCCTCAGCGTCCCCAGAAAAATCTAGGTAAAGCTCCACAGAAGAATTAGACGGGACGTCAATCAGATGATTGAATTGGAGTCTCGAATGCAACACAGCGATGGCAAGGGATTCAAGCATGCGAGCTAAACTTGCCTGTTGTCCTGTACGCATTATGGTTCGTACGTTGAACGTGGGTAGTTTGAATGGGCATAAGTCAGTGGCAGTGGGTTCGGCAAGACTCGAAGGCTGGTTTATGAACGACAGGGGAAGACATAGTCGGGATTCCCACCACGGACACTACAGCGGGTACCGTCGACCGAGGAACGCATGGGGTTTGAAATTGGGAAAAGAAGTAGGAAGAGAGTGAAGTTAGGAGAATAAGTTGTGTGCGGTGTAGAAGAGTGTTCGTTCGCGCGCATGGAAGAGTAATCAGTCATAGTCTTTGATTCTGTCATGGTTGTTTGCGTTGCGGGATGTTGTACTACCGGGTCGGCCAGTCCAAAGTGGGCATTTTTATTCGAGGATGCACCTCGAGCTTTTACGCAGGCAAGCGCGTCCTGCAAGGCAGTAGAGTTGGTCCATCTGAGCCGGTGGCCAATGGTATGGCTCATTCGTCTCTTCTGGAAACACCTGGGAGCCGGTGACTGGTTTGTCAGTTCATACGCTCTTCGGATGAGGCTAGACATCCTGGGTGCCCAGTTCACCCCACCGCCACAGATGCCGGTGGGCACATGGTTGTACGCCTCATACGCTATCTGTGGTCAGTTTGAAATCATCCCCGACCAAATTGAGGCGTTTAGAAACACGCACGAAGGCTATTAGTGATCGAGCATCACTGTATTCACAGTATTGCTCGAATATGATGGAAACATCGTATCAGTAATGCTGAGGTTAGATGTACGGTGTGGGGAAGTGAAGGTTAGACACTGGAACGTGCATTGAATCTAAACAAGTTAAGGTGGTAAAGATGTTACACGTACCCACCGATAGACTACCTCGATCTATGCTATTCTCCGGAACAAGTAGTGTTTGGCCGATAGTTCAAGGTAATCAATCCGTGCCAGCCAAAAGATATGAAAATAATAACCAATGGGTTTGGTCGTGTAGCACGTATTAAACCATCAGGTTGGGATCCGGGAACTTCGCCTATTGGTTGGTTGGATATTTTACGTGACATGGCTAGGTGGCGTAGACGGTGGGACGGTTTCATTCCAGCCCTTCGCTCGTCTTGCTCATTTCTGTTTATGACTTTTTCCCCGTGTTTTCACCTCTTCGTTTTTCTGCTTCCGATGGACGATACTGCGAGGTTTAAGTCGAAACCAATACACCGCAGTGCTAAGTTGGTTGTTGATGGAGTGGAACCGAACTGTTTTCACTCCACGAACATAAATAGAAACACGCAGAACATGAGGTCAAGCAGTCATGTAGTTCATCTTCGAGTTTATTTTTCATGTATGAAGACGATTTTTCTTTCTGTGCTTGCGCGTGAGTGCAGTGGACGGGGTTTACCTCATTTTTGAGAGCGCACTACTCTGTTAGGAATATCCGGCGTCCTGACCGCAGGACTTGGAGTAAAAAATCCCATAGGGTCCCAATAGGTCGGGTGCGCTAACGAGCCGAATGACAGTGGACCACAGTCTACCACAAGAAAATGTTTGTCTTCGTAGACCATCTTCGTTTTTCTGTTAGGTGAGCCGTGGATTACCGAATCTGCAGCCGCATCCCTTTTGATGCATGTCAGTGAAAGCTACCTTTTGAACGCTAAGATATTTGGGCTGAGGACTGGTTTATATATTGCCCTAAAATGAACGTGTTCCCTGATTTTTTGATTACTCTACGAAGCGAGGCTTCAGTTGATTCGGTTCGAAGGAGAAATGTAAACGTAAATAAAGCTACACAATCGTTAGATTGTGAAGTTTCGATGAGGATCAGACAGCTGTGAATCAGATGGAGCACCGTCAGCTAACTGTTTTATCGGATCTCATTGTTCATCTTGTCTCGTTTCAGGAAGATGCCGTTTGCGCGCCTGGTTCGACAGATAAGCACCGAGCTGTTTGGAGCCCGTGCCCTTGAACTACGTTGGCAAATTCACAGCTTCATGGCCATTCAGGAGGCCGCAGAGGCTGTGATCGTGGCTCTCATGGAATCTGCACAGTTGTGTGCAATTCATGCCCGTCGGATCACGGTAATGCCGAAGGATTTCCAGTTGCTTGCCCAATTAACTAAATATAACCATCCGCACTGACTTCTTTTCAACATGATTTTTATGTAAATATGTATATATTGAAACGTGAATCAAGGTCATACGCTGATATGTCTTTTGTTTCCCTCACGCATGCGACGGAGTTGAGATCGAGCTAGTCAACCCAGTATTCTTTAATTCTTTGAAATCTATGACCCTCTGACCGACGGAACTTCTCATCCATTTAGTCCAGATCAAGCAGTTGGGAGTCACCAAGTGAGACCAACTTTTTCATTTCTCTGCCAAGCCATGGCTGGACAATCGATTAGCTTCTCCCAGCACTGTCCAGGACAATAAAGTAGATATTGTGGACGCATACGCAGAACACATAGGAGCCACCGTAAGAAATGACTCAACCTCGCTCGCAGACACAGGCGACGTTTCGGATTGTCTGAAAAATTATTAAAGTCGAAAGAATGTTAGTGATCTCGCAAACCTTGCCTTGATGCTCAAGTTATTAAGTAGCGGACTGCGTATGAGATATAGTTTCGGCAATATAGTGGAGAATAACCAGCGTTTTTGGCCCTGCTACCTCAAGAAAATGGAAGGTGGTGGGGAATCATTAGTATTTTAGTCTATGGCTATCTAAGCGGAAACCGATGATACTGTTTTGATGTGTAATTAACTGTTTGCAGTATATGGATTACTGCATTGGGTAAGGTTTCCGAAGCTTTCAATCTCTTATCATGGATTTTACTTGGCAAACCAACGTTCTACCGTGCGAAGTTAACACGGAAACGATTGTTAATTTATACACAGTTATACAGGAAGGTGAAAACAAAAGTAGAGTGAGCTTTTTCAGTGCGTATTCTGGATTGAGGGAGATCTATTGAGTTAATGCCAAGGTATGCCGTTATGCATCCCGATGGGCATTACTTCATTGAACACCTGCAGCTTCTGCGCTAGATTACGCCACATTAAGTGATGATTAGACACGGTAAACTTGATGTAATTAAATGTCTCTCGATGGACAAGGCCGGTGATTTGCCGTCATTCTGTGGGGCCCCGGCAGCATCGATTTTCGCTACCATTGGGATGTACGTCTTGACACTCACTGAGTTTGTCAGTGTATACGCCACAGCTACAAGTGAACTGATAACATGCGGAACATTGGGATCAGCAAGACCGTCTGGGTGACCATAAAAACCCAACCGTTTGGTCGCCTTTAACGAAAGCAGCCGCGCCGCTGTGAGTATCTTGTGGCTGATTTTGGCGAAGTAGGAAAAACTTGCCCCTTTTCGACGGTATTCGTTATCCTGTATCTAGATCTCAGCTTTTGCTGTTGTGCAATAAAAATTTGCCGGGTTAGCGCTCGCCAGCAATGTTTTTTCCAAGTTTCTTCGTTTTCCACCTGATCCTTTGGTGTGGGATTTGTGCGCGCTTTTGAAGAGGGCTCCGACTAATGCGCGTTCGTAATTCACTGGCGCGAAACTGGAGAATTGTAACATCCGCCTAAGTTTGCTTCACGCATGTTGCAGTACTCCGTCCGAACATCTGGTTGTTGCAGCAATAAAGTTAAATTGTAATCACCTTTTTTTCGTCCGAAACAGGTTAGTATTAAATCGAAATAAAGGTATTGACGAAAAAAGGAAAACTTCCTTCGGTCAAAAAGAGGAAATATGGTCGGAGGGCTGCTTTCCCGTCAGAGCCAACAGTGCGTCTGTCAAGGTCGGATCAAGAGGACTTCCCATGACCACGTCATCAGTTTGTTCATAGATTTTCCCCTCAAACGTAAGATGAGTATTTTCTGTGCATACAACAGTGGGGTGTTTGATGGGAACGGGTTTACGGATGTTGTGTGAAAAAATAAAATCAAATGATCAACTGTCTCACAAAGAGGTACCTGCACGGAAAGGGTTCAGCACCAATTGAGCACATTTTGTCCCAACTCACCGAGACATTTAGTAAACCTGAGAGTCAGGATGGTTTTTGTATTCGGTGCTTTTGAACGGGTCACGAATGTTGATAATCCAGCGTGTAAGTTCCTGACGGTACCGACACGTTCGTTTCTTCTTGGAGTTGATAGTTAATAGAATATCTGTACGTTAGCCGCGTTTGGCCCAATGTCTCAGCACGGTGGTATTATTCAACAAAGAAACGGTATTCGGTGAATGTATTTCACAGCAGTTGACAATCGTACACAGATATTCCTACAGTTTGACAAGTCTTCCCATCTCAAAATCTACCGCATAGAATGTAACTGATGGGCTGACTATGTTGGTGGATGAAGTTGAGAGTGGTGTTTTTGTCTAGTGATCTACAGTCTAGATAAAATGTTTGACTAATAGTCAGCGGTTTTGTAAATGAGTGGTTAGCCTAAGACAAATGATTGAACAATCTTCAACGAGTCTCCAGACAACATTAGACGGTGATGATCCCAGTATTGATCGCTTCTGCGATCGTCGGAAGTAGGAAAAAGGAACGCTTTCCACTTTCTGAATGTACTCCTGAAAGGTGCCGATGGCAAATGGCTCTGTCACGTATATCGCAAACCAACGTGGACAGACCAGTACACCAGCTTTGCACCGATTGGGCATGAATGGAACCAAATCGCTCCTTCACAGCCCGTGTGCGAATGGTTTGCTCGGGTGAGACGGTGAGTGAGGCGAACGCTTATTGATAGCAGATACGTTGAACGTTTTGTTAAGGACACAGAAGAAAGAGCAACGAGGCAGACGTTAGTGATCGTTAAGAGGAAAGATTGATACATTCGGCCCCCGTTCAACAGAGACGGCAAAAACGAGTCACTACTAAGACGCTTGGAAAGGGCGATCTCTCGCATCTTTCCTGCTGCCGCTACGTGCCTGCTCTACCAGTCGATCAGTAATCTCAGTGAACCTAAGAGACAAATGACCTGTGTTCACCTCACCCATGCCAACTTATTCGTTAGTTTGTTCATGTTCGGGAAGCTTTACAGGTAGGACGACACGGTAACAGTCATAAGAGATCAAAGAGCGCGAACCAGCTTGGCTGACGACAGGAAACAGCAAACTCATTACCAGTGCGATTATGGCGCACCTTGCGGGCACTAGGCATTACGTAAACGGCGACGCTTTCAAAATAGTCTACAGAGTATCTACGAACGCGTCGAAAGTCACTCGACATTAATATCTAGGAACGACAGAGGCTGTAGCGATCAGATTATTCAATCCATCCAGGGACATAACGGCGCCCTCCACGACTGGCTGCGCTACATTTTGTTGTGGACCTGATCACTGTTAGCTTGGAATTATTCTCTACATCAACGCATGTGACCCATACTTCGCTACTTTAAAAAATTCACTCGGATTAGAGACAACATATTCCACTACTCGTATTTATAATAGCTGGCCAAGACCAAGTTGGACTAGGAAAAGCAAGCGAGCCGGTTGGCAGACTGCTCTCAGTCGCACAACACCGAAAAAGATGACACTTCCTGCATTGGTTAGTACTAACATTCGGTCCCTTTTTGGGAAAATGTCTTTCCTAACCGACGTCCCGAACTCTCGTTTTAGCACGAACATCTGTATGACCTGTATCCAAGAATCTTGGTTGAACAAAAGTATTGATGACGAACTCGTTCTCCTTTCATCAGGACAGAAAACAGTACAAGAAGACAGGTAGTGATGTGGTTACTTACATCAATAACCAGTCGTCTGACAAGTCTGTGGTAATTTTCACTTTCTCCTGTGATGGCGTTGACTGCGTGGTTGTTAGATGCCACCCTAAATCCTTGACTTTTCGAGGCACTGTAATCTGTTTAGCTCCTTTCTGCTCTGAGCGAGACATCGACCTGTTTTTTAACGCTCTTATTCCCTTCCTGATCCCATCGCTGTCTGACTGTTGATGATTCTAATCATGCGCCTGCGTATCCCTTGATTTTGGTTTCAGTGTCCTCTGTCTTATCCCAACTAGAGGTAACGCTGTTCTAAACCGAATTATCACAAACCATCCCAATCGTCTTCACCTACAACGGAAAGCTCCTGTTTCAACGAGTGATCACGCCCTCATTATAATCAGACCCAGAGTTTATTCACGTTCAGCGCACGGTTCACTCATCAGGACAAAACGAATAAAAGTACCCGCTAGAGATCTATCATACACCAAAATTATTCTTCAAAGATCCCTCTCCATTGTTACTTCTTGTTTTCTTTCAGTTGCTATGTTTTCCCGCCAGACCTATTTACGAAGACACTGAGTAAGGTATTTTTAACAACGGCATAACAGCTTCTCCGTTGCTGAAATCTCTGAGAAGGCAGAAAGAACGTGCTTGTAAACTAAACGACCAGGCTTCGGTGAAACGACACTCCATCCTGATCAAACTGGAGATACGACGGCTGAACAAGACCTTTGCCCATCAATTCTTTTGCAACACCAATAGCAAACTTCTCTGGCAAGGAATCCGGGTTTTATGTGGACACCCGGCCCGGTCAAAAAGCTACGATATAGATGCCGACAGCCTGAACTCCGTGTTCATTCGTCCTTCATTGGATATCCTACCATCTTATCTTCTGTCTGCTCCCTCAGACATAGAGCCATTTTCCTCGGAAGTTTCCAACTTTTTTCGAACCTCAAAATCAGTTTTTTCTATGGGTCCAGACGGTTTACCCTCCACAGCACTCAAATTTGGAGCAAGTCAACTATCCGGAATCATGACTTCCCTCACTAATAAATCTGTTGATGCTGTTGGCATTCCAGCCCCTTGGAAACCCGTGACAGTAGAGCCTATTCCCAGACATACTACGTCCAACATTTTGTCGAAACACTTCTTCCCATCGCCATCACTTCTGCGCTCAAGTTGACCAAGCGCGCTATCCGAAGTCGATTGCGTTCCTCTCTTGCTGTTCAAAATGACCCCCATCACTTTGCGTACAAACCCACCAGATGCACTCTAGATGCAGTTGCTTCAGTTTGCCATTTCATTTCAAAAAACTTAATTTGTTCCATGAAATCCGTTCGATGCATTTCTTTCGACTAGTCCTCTGCATTCGATTCGGTTCCCCGTTCTCCGTTTCTTTGAAAACTAGAGTTTTTTGGCTACCCCGCTTCTTTATCCTCCAGGTTGAAAGACTACTTTTCCGATAGAACTCAACGTACTAGAGCTGGTACAATCTTATCGAGTCCTTTGATTAACAACTAAGGTGTAGTTCAGGGTGCCGTTCTCTCCCCCCTTCTCTTCACCACATATATCAGCGCGACTATTTAAGTACGCCGATGATGTCGTGCTCTCTCAGTTTATCTCCAACCAACAAGACTTAAACTCTTTTTCCGAGAATTTATATAATGTTCAGAATTTTTCGTCGCATTCTGGACTACATCTCTGCACTTCCCAACTTTTCGAGTGCACATGCACCCTTTCTCGTTCCCCTTGCCTCGATTATCAACAGTTTCTCTGTTTCCAGAGTTGACTGGGTCAAATACTTAGCAGTCACAATCAGCGCCGATTTACAGTGGTCTCATATTCTTGATTGTGTTAAAAACTACGTAGACTGCCTTTTCAAATTCCCAGGCGAAGACAGTTTGGTGCCACACAAGCTGTCATTCTTTCCCATGTTCATCCACGTATTCTACCAATCTTATTGTACTGCTCTCCCGTAAACTTTCCTGGCCTACTTGAGAAAGACTTTATAGCACTATACCGTGGCCTAGTCATTATCAGTCGTGTCTCCGATTTCCATGGGCTCTCTTATGTCTAAAGTTTGCGGTTTGCACAATAAAGCCTGTGAAAAATTCGCCAAGAAAATTTCCGCTGACCCCACCCATCCCCTGTACCGTGACTTATCTGCGTGTCTTCCGTATCCCTCCACAGTTTCTGCGTTTAGACTTGTCTCCTCCCGCATAAATGTCTGCCGTAACTCTACAGTGCCTTGCTTAGCACGAGTTCTGGTTGACAGAATAAAAGTCGCAGAGGAACTTTGCACTAACCTCGGTGGCTAACGGGTTTTATTTCAACAGTATTTACTTTTATACCTATTGCAAAGTGTCAATGACCAGTTTCCTTCCATTTGGCTGAAATGTGAGTTTCCCAATTTGCTAAAGTCTTCAATAAAATACAATTTGTTCTCATAAACGCTTCAATAAAGCACTCAGACTGCCCTGGCTTTGATCCGGGTCTGACCCTAGAACTCAGCTTGACTCAAACGCCGACCTTTCGACTGCAACGGGGAACGAATAGTCCCCGAAACCCATGCTTATTGTTTCAGTGGTCCTTTTCCTATCCTATCTTTCTTATAGAAATGGCAAAGTGAAGCAACTGTGTCCAGAATGAACCTGTTACGTTTATGTGCGAATTGATATGGGTCATCGGGAGCAACAGAAAAGGAGAGTAATCAGCTGAGGGTAGCGCACCCAGTCGACTTGAATGCATAGGAAATGAAGATTTGCGCAATGAAAACGTTTCCACAAATTGCTAGCAGTGGGGTGTTTGTGAACGGGCACAACGTCAACGGGTTTCCAGGAAGCAGAATCAGTACCGGTATCAGCGGAATTTTGATGAAGGAACTCATTGTTTCCGTTTGAGGACTTGCTACAAATTTGAGAAGGGTGAAGACCTACCGTGGAAGCCACTTTTGAGGTGTGTGGAATCCGCGAGACTTGTTAAGAGTAAGGTTCAGCTTCGAAAGCGGAATTATGTTGATCAACGAACCACCAACAGGGCGTATGTAGTATGCCGGTAGGTGCGTTCCTTTGTGGGAGGGGGGGGGGGGGGGGGTAAATTGTAATTCTGAGGCTGCACTTGAAAGATGCTTGCATCATTGAATATCTCAGGTGCAATGCAATGTATTTATCGGGTTTGTCCTTTGCCTGGGATTATCGATCGTATCATATAAAAGTCCAGCCTGGTGAAAAATTGTTTTCCGATAATTCATTCTCAAGCGGTATGTTTGGGCGACATTGTACGTAACTTTGAAAGCCCTGTCGGGTGTCAACTAGATGCCCTAAGTTTGTGCGGTTTACCGATACCATCTTCCCTTGGCTCAACTAGCACCGCGTGATATTTCGTCTAGTGATTCCCATGCAATTTTTAAACCGCTTGGGAATGTATTATTGAAAAACAGTTCTTTCGCTAGATTAAACTTCATCGTTTGTATTCAACAGTTAAGTACTATTGTGAGTTTCAGTAGCTTAATCTGAAGGTCGGATATCCGGAGGGTAGAAAACACTACACAATCCAATGGGACTTGCGATCTGTCGAATCTCTTAATCGCCAAATGTTCCAGTGTGTGAAGCAGCTGGGTTTTGTTGACATGATGCTGAATACCGTGTATGGAAATCGGAAGTTTAGATATGTATTCAGAAAACAACACCAATCAGTAGAGAGAATTGGTCACAGAATCGTCTTCAGAACCAAAAAACCGGAGGACACACTGAGTTTTCTCTCCTTGGTGTGGGAGGCTAACCGTTTTTGTTGGACAGCATTAGCCTACCCCCAGCCAAGTTAGCAGAGATTTACAGCGCGTTATGACAGGATTAGTTGACCACAGGGAATACGGCCGACCAGACGGTCTTTAAGTCGAACTACCGTGTCCGCAGCCACCACCTCGACCGGTAGACAGTGCCACGCACTGGTGACACGGCACACAAAAAATTGTGCTCTAACTGCCCTCAACGCTCCTGGTTTTACTAGTGTGTACTCATGACCCCTTAGTCGGGATTCCGTTGCTTTTTCTACAATCGGCTCCGTTGGGATGGATAGGCCTCTGATATCTTTGAAGACTCCCATGAACTCCCCCCTAAGTCTTTTACGCCTTGAGGAGAACAATCTCTATGCCGCCAGTCTCTGTATACGACTTGCTCCTCAATCCATCTAAAATCCCTGTGAAATAACGCAGGACTTTTTCCAACGCTGTAACGTCTCGCACCAGAGCAGGAGTCCACGCTTGGACACAATATTCGAGGTGTGGTCTGACCATTGTTTTGTAGAGTGGCAGCAGTATATGAGCCTCTCGTGATGGGAATGTGCGCGATAGTTGGTAGAGCGCCCGTTTAGTTTTGGCCGCAGCGGTTAGGCACTGCTCAGATGGTTGGAAGCAGTCAGTTATCCGAACTCGAAGGTCCGGGATATCTGTAGGCCGTGGTAACATTTGTGGGCTATTCGGGTCCATATATTTTAAATCCCCACCGGCATCCTGGGTTAGGTGTCTGCACTTCCCCACATCGAGTGGCTATTGTCACTGGATGGTCCACGCTTGAACCCTATTTAAGCCCTCTTGAAAGTATTAGTAGTACCGCTCCACCAGAGTCTCGGCTTTCAATAGGACGTTGCACACAATTTCATTGTTTGGTCAACACTGCAAAAAACACCTGATAAGTAATCTAACCCCATACGAGAAGTTAACAACACTGAGAAGATTTATTGAAATTGGACATGAAATTACAGCTCGCCACATCAAGAAACGTCGTTACACTGATTTAGTCCAGATCCCATGCTATCCATAACAATTCTTTATCTAGTATTTGTCAAACAGTTCGTTTGTTTCCCATGTGCCTAGGTCCTTACTTTCCATACGGGCCAAGATGCCCTCACCCACAAGCACGCGTGATAAGCGTTTGTGCAATCTCATTGCGTCATACAGCCCTTAGCCCGGTTTCTATGACAAGCATTGACTGACCTTAATGGGCATTTGTCCGGGGTCCACTTGTTGGCCCTTTTTCATATTGAACTCTGGTTCCTAACAGATTTTAGCTCTTGCGTGAGCTTTCTCCCCACTTTTTGTGTCTATGTGCGCTGACGCACTGGTTTCCATGACCCGATCTGTTATTACATCATGAATGCCCGAGTTACTGTGGCGATTGTTAATCACAGTGCTTCATGTTGCTTTGTTGTATCGGCATGTTTACCATTGCGCGGAATACGAGTTCGAGTGTGTGCCCATTCAGCTGGTTTTCCTGATCCTCAATTACGCGTAGCTCGGGCAGGAGCCATCATGCGTTCATTGCGAATGGTACGAGTGCTCAAGTCCAATTCACAATCAAAACACCTGGCGTTGCGGTCATAAAACCTGCTATGAGTTCCTGTGGCTTACAACCTTTGAATATTCATGGAACTTCCCGTGAAGTTGAAGATTACCTGGGACGTTTCGTAATCCGATGCTTGACGAGGAAAAATTTGGATTCCGAGAAACTGATCATTTCCTATCTGTCATCGGGAAGGATGATAATTCTCTTGTGAAAAATTTGGCCCTTCCCAACTCATTCATTTCTCAGTCATATGAAGTCCTCGGAGATTTGCTTTTTCAACATTTGCAGCCAGCTAATTTCGAAGTTTCGGAACAAGCAAAATTTCATTCATTAGTTCGTGAGAATCAGCAGTCCATCCGCGACTTCATTTTGCAACTGGAAAATCAACCTTCGCGATGCAGTTTTGGCGATCAATGACAAATTCAGTTGCCTAATCGGTTGATTACCGGAGTTACTTGTGTTGATTCACACAGACGGTTATTTTTGATTCCGAATTACACATTTCAGTCTGCTAAACTCTTGTGCGAACGATTGCAAAATATAAACGCAGTTGTTCATTAGAAGCTACTTACGCTGTTTAATGTTGCCAATGCCAACAAGCCAGCAGACCAAAAGCCGCACCGATTCAAATGCCTTTGTGAATTAAATAATACAAAACATTCGTCCTCATCCCAACAAAGAAATCAACGACGATGGAATAACTATCAGGCTTGTCGCTTTCGTAACCTTACATGTTCTAAATGCGGTAAAGTTGACTATATTCAGTCCCTTTGTCGAAGTGCTAGAGTTTGTGTAACTGACAGTTCCAGTACTCCATTTCGTTTGCCTTCCGGTTTTCAGTCTCGATCTTTAGCTGTTAACAGTTCGCATTCATCTTGTCATGTTACTGACACCTATGTTGTTAACTGTTCTATTAAACATTGATTCATATGGGATACCGGCAGTGTACAGTCGTTCATATCTTTTTCTGTTATTCAGCGTTTCCAACCCCCAGTAAATGATAAATCTGTAAACAATTCCGTTGAAGGTATTTCTGGTCATGATTTGCATGCATTAGAAGCGTGTGAACTACCTCTTACCAACTCCAATTCCAATACTTCTCAGTGCTCATTCCTTGCCGTTCACTCACAGTTTTCAAATATTGGCCTTGCTTGCATGAAAAACTTCACTTTTTTTCGTCGTTCTTCTCTGGTTATCATCATTCCGTTCCTCGAAAATTGATTTCCGAGTGTTCCGAGGCTTCAGGTGGCATCAAGATGACCCCCGTATCGGGGCCGCCAGAATTTCTTAACCATCGGATATAATATCTTTCGGACTGCGTGAACCATGGTTCAGCTGCACGTCGATGGGTTGCATCATACCTCTACCGCGTGAAAAGCTTTTTCACGCTCCCCGTGCAATTTGTAAACACTGCATTTCTTAAATAAAAGCTATTGGACCGACTTCCCTTCTGAATAAAACCAGTTTCACCGCGAACTAAACCTTGAGGTTTTTAGATGGCTACCGGATTACAGTTCTTTGCTGTCGTCCTCCTTTTGGACGATGAAAACGAATATGTATGCGTAATCAGTCAATCATGGTTGACGCCGGATGAAACGTACGCTTACGTATCCAATGTGTACGGAGCCTGTTTTCACCGTCTAGTGAGAACTCAGGCAACTCTTCCGGTCGAAGATCCCATCAGATCGATTAGAAAGCTATTGCACACCAGTAAATTTCGTCTAAATAAATCATTATCCCATGCCACAGCTCGGTACGATGAAGCCTGGCGAATACAAAAGCAGACTGAAGAGGATAACTTTCCATCAAGCGATGAGACACTTCCATGGGTTTACCGTGAAAGTGGACACCGTAAGTTATCGTTTAGTTGAATATTAACCTCACTTGTTCAGTAAACCCAAGAGAAACCTCTCGTCGGAGGACGAGGCGCCGCCGAAATGTTGCACGAGGGAGCTGCAAAAGAAAAGTAATATACAGTACGATAATTCCGTGATCTACTACCATTGCAGCTGAAAACCACGGTTTGCTGATTTCGTCCGTCGGGAACAAGCAGCATTCGGCGAATAGGGACGAACGTGATTCTTTAAGTGGTCTGTCTAATGATATCAGTTTTACGTGTTCCAGATCACGAGACGGACATGATGCCGTTGACACCCAGTATTCTGCTGAACGTTTGAACACCTGCGGCTAGGATTCCGACTTTACCCATTCTGTTCAACGATAAACGTGTGAAATAATTCCTTACCCTTTTAGCTATGCAATCTGGGTCCAGAATGTTGCGCGAACAAATGGTCGCCCTACAAAGAGAGATATGTTACTTGGAAGGACGAATAAAGCGGATCGAGTGCCATCACCGACATCGTGACTTGTCGATCGTATTTCCGTTCTCCGGTGCACCAGAGCTCCGAGAATTTGACGCCTCAGTGCTAGAGGAAAAAAACAGACGGGAAGTGGTAGGTATTTTTTGAT
Source organism: Fasciola hepatica (assembly GCA_948099385.1). NCBI lineage: Eukaryota > Metazoa > Platyhelminthes > Trematoda > Plagiorchiida > Fasciolidae > Fasciola > Fasciola hepatica. The sequence goes on from CANUEZ040000117.1 coordinate 3,365,044, forward strand.
CCAGAGCAATTTCCACAGGATTCCGTTTTCATATCAACGTGCGGCGAAACCGCTGCCCGTTATGTTCGTCAGCTGAAGCACATGGAAAAATGGCTTTCCGGAGAACTCAAGTCAAGGAACGACTACCACTTTGCAGATGCTGTGCTTCGACGAGAAAATTTCCGGTCTGTCGGCAGAATGGCAGTGGAATGTGCTATAAGAGACCGGATGCAAGACACGCATCGCAATCTGCGTCGAACACCACAAACAGTATGATTATTTTTCTAAGTTGTTTCCGTTACAGGAACCCAACAACTTAATAGCACAAGTGGTCCATCTTGGCGTGGACTGGTATGCCACTCAGTTCAACACGCCTAATTTGTACATATCAACTGTAACATTAAATGTTTTGCATACATATTTCACACGTCGTTGTATTTCCTATTCCGACTGAGGGCTAACTGAAATAAATGCATTCGCGTCAACGCAACTGTTTAGTTACGCAAGGGAAGAAATTAATGGGATGAAACCGGTTAGCGACTGCCATCATTCGCAGTTGGGGGGATTCGCCTAAGGGTGGCAGATTAGTTCCCGTCCGATTGGTCGGTAGTATTCGGTTGCGAGCGAATTAAATGAAAGGTACAGCAGATTCGCGCACGTAAGAGGGGGGTTGGGCAATGACGCTGATTGGTCGGATGGAGATGCGGTGCGCGGTGTGATTCGCTGACGAGGCATTTTATTTCCAACCCGGGGTAGAAAGTGCGATAACCGTTCACACCTGCTGGTCCACAGGCGCGCACGCTGATTGGTTGCCAAATCTGTGCAAGGCGGATGTCAATAATCGCTAAGATCACACATCCCGTACATTTTTCCAACGGAGAAAAAGTGTGCAAACTCTGTGCATGAACACAGTTTGTGCCAGCAGGGCAGTAAGGGAGGCAATCAACCAGCTGGTTGCGAAAGATGTCCTAAAACCCGTGAGTGCGTCATCCTGGGCTACACCAATTGTGACCCCATTGAAGAGGGATAAGAAAACGCCGAGAATTTGTGGAGATTATCCAACTCCCGTGAATAAATTCCAGAAGCAAACCAGTTGGTCTACGATGGAACCAGAAGACATTCTGCATCAGTTTCATGGTTCAAAATTCTATTCCAAAATGGATCTTAAGTATTCACTTCTACAAATACCACTTGACGAAAAATCTCGTGAACATCTTCCGAAAATTCCGAATGAAACGGTCCTTAAATAGCAACTTTTTACAAGCTTTCAGTATGCCACTTTTATAACAAACTTAGTGACTTTCACAAACTGTTTTTCCAACCAGTGCCTAATTAGTGGTTTTGGTAGAAAGGATGGATACTGACAAATAAACTAAGAAGCGGTTAGACAAGATGGATTAGAAAAAAAAGAGGTACCCATTTCCAGCGAATTTTTCGAGCATTGGGCCCAGCCCAATGCGCTCCCAATCGGGCTCAGGTAGCGCTGCCCAACGTTTTTAATGATGTAGCTCAACGACTTAAAGTGCATAGGCACGCAGCTTCGCCTTTCGTTACTTTTGGTGAGCCTGATTCTCGCTTTGATCATATCCACGTAGACATTGCGGGTCCATTGACCCCATCACACGGGTATACCTATTTATTGACTTGCATCGATAGATTTACGAGGTGGCATGAGGTTATTCCCATCTCTATCGTCACAGCCGAATCAGTGGCTCGACAATTGATAGACCGATGGCTGTCCTTCTACAACCACTACCGATCGAGGGAAACAATTTGAGTTCGATTTATTCTATTCATTAACTCACAAGCTGGGTACGGAACGCATTCGCACAGCCACGTACCATCTGGCATTGGACGGTTTAGTTGAGTGTTTTCATTGCCAACTCAAAGCGGCTTTTAAAGCACACGAGAGCCCCGACTGGTACGAAACGTTACAGCTAGTTCTGTTTGGTATCAGGACTTTCCTAAAAGCAGATGTCCAATGTTCCTCCGCAGAACTTGTCTACAGCACGACATTACGACTGCCTGGGGAGTTCTTTACGCTACGGAGTACAGATTCACTTGGCGTACAGACTTACGTTCACCGTTTGTCTTTGTATATGCAACTTCTCGCTCCGGCGCAGACTCGAATGCAGCGACGACAGCTTTTCCTTCCATTCGAACTCGAAACTTGTTCGCATGTGTTCATTCGTGTTGATTCGGAACGTAACAGCCTTACGAAGGTCCATTTCGCGCGATTTCTCGTCACGATAAGACCTTTAAGGTTGGTCGACAGGGTCACTTCGATACTAGCAGCATCGATCGTATCAAAGCCACGTACGTTGCTAGCGTGTCATCCACTGACATTAGGTCCGATTTTAACCCTGCACTACCTGTTGACGACACTTCCATGTCACGTCAAGGTCTGCAGTTAGCGTTGCTTATCACGACTACGAATGGGGACATCGTCTCACGTTCAGGGCAACACCCAGTTGGTACTGATACAACTTCGAATGCGACTGTCTTCTCACGTTCAAGTCAACAGCTCATTGGCTCTGCTACGTCCTCAAATGAGAATACTGTCTCACGTTCAAGTCAGCAGCGCAAGCCTATAAACCCGTCCACGAATGAAGCCCCCGTCTAATATTCTGGTCGGAAGATCGTTTGCCCAACATATTTTCGTGACTAGGTCAAACACAATCATTGCAATTCTCAGTAACAACTTTCGTGTTTATCGTTCCGATACGATTTAACATACCTCATTAGTTATTACTGTATGCTAGTCAAGTCCGTTGCGGTTGCTACACCAGTTTTCCATCTCTCTTTGTTTCATGGAACCGCACCATATGGTACGCTTCGCTGGTCCCACGAAATCTGGAGAATTCTAGCACTAACGTTTGCATTCCGGATCGGCCCTATCGTTGTCGTTCCTTGCCATTGAGGAACCTACCGATTTGGCTTCCGGATATCCTATTGATTACCGGCTGCCCGATGCTGGACGTTATTGGTGTGGCATACCTGGATGGCGATTCACGCAACCGAGGTCATTGGCAACGAATCTGATTTACGCTCGACCATCATTCCACAATTCCTTCATACCACGGATTCTACCCGTCAGCATCCTACAGCACAGCTACATTCAAGCATTTTGCATGCATCCCGGCGCACGAATATCGTTTGTATGCCTTCAACTCCCTGACATTTATCGATAGCTTTCCACGCTTTCCAGCGGGGGGGGGGGAGGGCTGTTGTAGTGACCTCGATCGTTCTGAGAAAATGACCGTTTTTTGTGGACACCATTTTGGATCTATTTTCTCTACGATCTTCTTTGACGTTCGATATCGACCTCACTGTTTTGTTCGGTTGCGTACGTCTAACTGGACTGACTTTTTCGAGGTTTCCATCGACCTCATTTTCAATCATTTTCACTTTCGGTTCTTCGACGATGGTACGCGCTTGCGGTCCGCTTTCTGCTCAGCTGTTGCGTTCATTTTCATCCGGTGAATTTCTCGCATCGGCACTGTTTCGGTGCTACGATATATAGAATACACCTTCGCACTTGTCAACCGACTTGTGTCATCTCGATTCGTCCGACAGACGGGATTACGTTGGTATTTCGCTGTGAGACCGAATAGAAGACACGTTCTTTAGCCACGCTCGAAGGTCTTCTATAGTAGTTGCAATGAAGAGCGATGGACAGATACCCCGAATTCACAGTGATTATCAGTTGACTCTGAATCCGTGGTTATGGAGACGCAAAGACAGCATGAAATCCATCCTCGGTAGTAAGTTTTTCTCAGACACCAACCTGGATGGCGCATTTTCACGAACTTCGCTGCAGATGGAGTTTCAACCGCTAACAACCACAGGCGTTCCGTAGTGCATGTTTCAGTACAATTCCTTGTCTTTCGGACTGCACCTGTCGTTCGGAATCATCCAAATTGATGTAGGCAAGGTGATTCGCTTACTTTTTTGATTCACAAAGGACCCAAGCAGAACAATGCCCAACGCTGTTGGGCGAACGTTGGGCTAAAATGACCCGTAACAGGTACTTTCAATAACTGCACAGAAGTTCATGGAATTTTACAAGAAAAATTATAATAAAAGTATCACGGTATTTATCAGGATATATCTGCGTTACAAAAAACGGCATATTTTGTTTTATAAGTTATCAATATACCATTTTTATAATAAACTATCTGGTTTTCAAAAAGAGGTTTTTTATCAGCGGTAGGTCAGTGGTTTCGATCGAAAGAGTGGGTAGTGGGCAAACAGACTAAGAAACAGGCAGTAAGGATGAATTAGGAAAAGAGGAGACACCCATTTCTAGCGATTTTTTCGACGTTGGGCGTGCTGCTTGTGGATGGCCATGATCACCCATTGAAACAGCTGCTGAAGAGGTTCGTGCAACGAAACGCTACCATTCAAGGCAGAAAATACAAGTTCAATACCACTGAGTTGGATTTCCTTGATTCCGCGGGTATCACCGGTATCCGAATTGTTTCAGACCACTTCTTGTCAAGGAGTCACATAAGGATCATGTGCACCTACGGTCGATCCTGGCATGCTCGCAGTACTATTCTTGATCCATATCGAACTTTACTTCATAAGCAAAGCATTCGTTCCTTGCTAACTCGTCGAATTTGCGACAATGCAGCGAGAAGTATGAGACGACACAACGTGGTCTTATTCGAAACGTTGTCGCCTGACCTACACTAGCACTGTTTGCACCATTGCGAACTACGCTTATAAGCGAAGCGTCCGAAGTGAGGATCGGCAGAAGATGGATGCCCAATAATTTGCACATCGCGTTTTCGAATTACCGCAAGGAGATATTCCCGGACACATAAGAAAGCACTGACTGTGTTTTGGGTGGTGTGTCGCCTCCATATTTACCTACGCGGACTGCAGTTTAAAATAGTCCCAGGTCACCGAGCTCTTCGGTTCCTCTGCAAACAGTAAATCAACCGCTGTCATGATTAAATGATTCAGCCATATACGCTTTTAGCTTCGGTATTTTGTACTGAACCGGTCAGATGATTGTCGTGTGGTTCTAACATTGGTCACACATTTGACTGCATCACTTCAATGCCGGAAAATGTATTGATCAAACATTTGATACCGGCTAATGCCATAAACGCATGCGTGCACATCACTGTGACTTTACCCGTGCCACAAACGGCTTGCTTCAACAAATCAGACCTCGGCCGTGAGTCATGCGTGCTCGTTGATTCGTCGTTGCTGAGTGGTCCTGCTTCACCGTACTCGATCGCATGTACTGCCTGTGTTTGACCATCGATGATTAACCCAGCTGCTTCCTCTGTTTTTTGCGTGCCTCATCATCGCACGGCGTTAAACAATAGGGCAAGCTCCACTGACCACTGCCTTTCTTGCCATGTTGCACGCTGAATTAGAAAGTATGAATATACAAGATGGACAGGGACTGGACCTACACATGCGGGAAAAGGAAAGAACGCCCTAATAGCCAACAGACGGAATACACAGTCTAACTGTATAAACGCACACTGATCAATCATTCTGATTCGACAGAAAGTGACAACATGATCGCCACTGTTTGCAGTTCGCTGCTATATCCTTCAGTCAACTGGTTGGGCGATACTTTGGACCCCTACCACGAAGACGTGAAGCACCTACTTTCCCTAAGTTTGCTGTACATTTTCTCATTCCTCGCTGCCACGTCATCAGTTGGCCTCCACGTGGTTACCTCCACTCCCAAAGAGTAACAGAGTTCAGAACACGGTATGGTAGACGTGTGTTTGCCATACGTAACACGTGCCTAAACTAACGAAGTCTACTAAGTTGGATACACTGTGATAAAACGTTCTCCAAATTAGTACCCCATACTCGATTTCTGACCTCAGCATTGCTCACTCGGCTATTCCACCCTATCTTAGCGATACTACATTAAATATCGGTGGTCGAAAACCTCAAGACGACGAATATCTTCAGCACGCAGACTCCAAGTCTCGCAACCATACAACAAAACTGAACGCACTGCGGCACAGTATACACGACCTTGCAACTTCAGTGAAATATCAGATCGACGCCACAAATGCTTCAGTCCAGCGTACGCCGCCCGAGCCTTGGACATACGCGTGCTCACCTCTACTACAGTGCTCCCATCCGTCGTCACGCTGCTGCCGAGGTAGGTGAAGTGGTCGACAATTGACAGCATCTCCCCATCGAGCATCAAGCTCGGAATCGTTGACGTCCAGTCTTGTAACACCACCTTGCACTTTGAAGGTGCAAAGCGCATGCCGAATGGAGCTATAGTTCTTGAGAGTCTACCTAGTGCAAGCTGAGCATGTTCCGTGGATTCGAACAAGCAGACAACGTCGTCAGCGTAATCTACGTTGCACAGCTTTCCACTCTTTCTTAGTTCGACGTCTACATCCAGAAGATTTTGAAACGCACTTTCTATCATTTCTTGCATGACGAAGTTGAACAGGAGTGAAGAAATCGGACATCCTTGTCGAACACCGCTCGTCGATTCGAATCGACCGAATAGTTCACCGTAAACCCTTACACGGCCAGAAGTATGAGAATACAATGATCTCAGTAGGTTCACAAACTTCTGGGACATACCTTTTCGATGAAGAGCACCGAAAAGCGCTGTTCGATCAACTGAGTCGAAGGCGCTTTTCAAGTCCAAGAAAACCATTATTGTTGGTCGGCGGTGCGTGTGACACGTTTCAAGTAGTCGGCGAAGAGTGAAAATCTGGTCGATGCATTCTCGATCTGGGCGGAATCTAATCTGTTGTTCGTGGGCGTTCCTCCCACAAGCCGGTGGTAGACGAAACAGCAAAATAGAGGCTAGCAATTTAGTGATTATCGGAATTAGGCTAATTCCACGATGGTTACTACAGTCATTGAGTATTCCCTTCTTGAAGATGGGAACACTCAACGGCTAACTCCATATTTCCGGAATACGCTCCTCGTTCCAAATGTCACACAGCAAGGCGCTAAGTGATTTTTTCTATCAAAGCATTCCCACCCAGTTTGAAAAGAACCGGGGAAAGTTTGTCAGGACCGGCCGCTTTCCCACGCTTCTGTAATCGAATGCTCGACTACACTTCCGATGGGGGCTCAAGTGATCCCAAGCAAAGAGTTGCAGTTGTTGACACAGGAGTAACTACACTAGCGCGCCGCCAGCTGAACTGTCCCTTGAAGTGTTCGGCTCAACGATTTGCCTTTGCTGTTTACTATGAATGGGCTCTTCATTTCCGCCGCACATCGTTTTACTGACCCCTCTCTCTATTTTCATTGCATATCATTCCACTGACCTGGATGTGCCGTCAACCGGTTTCACGAATAACTTTAAACAGTCTTCGACTGTCACCTGAAACAGCTGCCACTTCCATTTCTTCAGCTACCTTGACCCACCAATTTTCGCGATCATTCTTAGGGCTTTTCGTAACTTGCTTCTGTAAATGTCTTCGTATCTTACTCATCTCCTTACAGTTCGAGAGCTGACGCTTTTGCTCCATTATGCTCATGTGCTAACTTCTGCTCATAACGAGTGCGTATTTCTGGATCACACATATGCTGCACGGCTAATCGGGTTTGCCGTTTGCGACGATGACCATGGAGCTGGAGAGATAATCGCATTAAAACTAAGGCATGGTCAGACTCTACGTACGTGGACCAGTAAGATCTACAGTTCTGAACAAAACTGCGCCACCGGTAGCTTACGGCGATATGATCAATTTGACTCAAAGTACCTGTAGAGTTAGAGCGCCATGTCGCTGTGCGACGCGAGCTGTGTCAGAAATTGGTGCTAGACAAGAACAATCGATTGTCTGCACAAAACTGGAGAAGCCTATATCAGTTATCTGTACACAGAGCGGGTAAAACACAACGTCCGCTTAAACAAGTTTCTGCCATACTAGGTTTGCCAACCCGTGCGTTGAAGTCACCAGCTTGCACTACAATTTCAGAATCTGCGAAGGAGGGTAGCGAGTTCATCATAGTACTCATCTTTCTGTGTCAGAGCTGCAGTCTGTTGGGGCGTATGCCGAGATCACAAACAAATTGCGCTTAACACAACTATCCTTTCGAACGCCGACTGACCCTTGGGGTCTCACAGCACATTAACTGTTAACGGGGATCCAGTCTAAAAGGGCAGCCTCAGCCTTGTCATTAGGACTATCCTACACCACGTTGACCCTCAGCTCGAGCTACTTCGTCTCCTGAAGTGCGCAGAAAATACCTCGATGAGATGCCAGAAGCAGTTAGCTGAATCACACTGCTCGAATCCCGGATACGCGTTTCGATTCCGCAGAAAACATCAATCTTCAGAGAATCTAATGTGTGGGTTAGGCCCACTTGCTGACCGGTCTGCATGAGTGTACGCACTTTGAAGGAGCCGAGATTCAGAGGCTGACGAGGCCTGAAAAAATGTGAGTTACCAGGCAGAGGATTATTCCCGATACTATTTGACAGTGAATCGTTGCGAATATCGGCCGTGTTATCAGTGGGAGCATTATGGGTGGATAGAGGGGGCAAATAGATCTGCTTGGGGACAGAAGACAAAGGTTGAATAAAGGAGACGGAACTCTGAGCAGTACCCCACTTATCACGACCCACCCAGCTCGATGCAATGGACAGCGCGGTCCTGATTATCCTAAGCGACGACCGATGCAGTATGGAATTCTTTGCATTCGTGCAGTTCATGGGAGATATTGGACGAGTATTGCTAGGGTGTCCAGCCGCAAAACAGGAGAACTATTAGGGTTCTCAACCAAAGTTTTTAGTATTTCCGAGAACTTTCCGCAGGGCAGCGGGATGGTTGAGTGGAAGCCCATTTGCTTGGATCAATGATTCTTCCACTGGTTTTACCGATTGAGTTGCCAGCTCAACTCGACCTCCAACCTGGAGGACCAGGAGACTGGATTTTGTCTGGCCTCTACCCATTGACTTGTCAGGCATGATTGCATCTTCGGCTTGAAGAAGCCATCCTTATAGGTCTTTGGGTCATAGAGGCGCGTAAGCCATCACACCACGTCAAGGTGCAGTCTCGTCGTGCGTCCCTACAGATGCAATAATATACTGATTTGTTGTATACTGTGTTCTCCGGTAGTTACGCACACAACAATGATCCCAAAGGCTGACCTCTTTTCATGTGGTAATTTCACTCCACTGACTGCTCCTGTGTCGAGTGAGGAACCGGGAAAATGTACATAATACAACTATTCAGCAATGATTCTGGCTACGGAGAAGGGGTGCCAGCCCGAAGTAAAATGAAAATGTCTACAATTATTTGTTCTTTGAGAGGAACTCTATACAACCGGACGCAGTACAGTTTCGGCTCATTCCTTATACCGGTTAAGTTGATTCTGGATAAATTGTACACAGACCATTCGGGGTGGAGCTGAAGTCACCAGCTGGATGGATATGTTGACGGTCAAAATCAGACGCGGGCATCTTCACGACGTCAAAGAACTGTGACGCGTATCTGCACAAAGTCAAACCTAGACCAAGGAACCGGAACTCATGGCCCGAAAGTTGTATTCTTTGGCAGCAGGCGCACGCCGACTTGAACGGACACCACATCTCAGTACTAACAGATTCACACACCAAATGGCAGGAGGTGCTACTGACGGACACACCAAATAATTCGTTCGTAACTCAAATTTTAGGGGATTACTTCAGTCGGGATGGTATTCCACAAGTACTGGTGTATTAATCTGAATATTTTCACAAGCGGTCCAGTACCCTGTAGCTTCATCTCCAATATCCAGTGAATCAGACGAAGGCAGATCTCGACAGTCAAATTGCATAGATACAACAAGATCATTTTATGATTCGTCGGTACGTTGTCTGTCAACAGTTGCGTGCCTGTTTATCAAAAAAAAAACAAGTTCGTACCGACCAAAATACGGAATATATTCCAACCGTTCTTGTCAGCTTATAGTGCGCATAGTCCGGGTACGTGCGATTCCATTACGTAAGTTTCCGGGCAGCATGGAGTCATTGACCATTAAACATTTGAACATGCACAATAATCCATTCCAGGTCGAAGAATAGGTTGGAAGCTTCGAGCTCAGATGCAGTGTTCGTAAACGGGATGAGAATGATCAGCCGACCGTGTTTCAGGCTGCAGGTGGCCGAGTGTTGTATTTGTTGTTGAAGAACTTGGCGTAGTCTGAAGCGTCCGTAAAACTACGGTTCGAGAACCTGAAGGAACTCTTGCTGGACCATGTTATGCCAGTCAATTTCCAGGCGACCGAACGAGCGAAAATTCATTTCGTCGGTGCGAGGAACGAATGTTTCCTGTCGCGAGTTCATTCTCCAACTACAGTAATCGGCCGATCACATCACATCTATCACTTGTTTGACTGTACGTTTCGCGCACGCGGCAACCGCTAGCGCTACTTTCGACACACTTCCTCGGCACAAGCCAACGTGCGGTCTCTGTACTCAGGCCCAGTGAGAATACACGCGTTTGGCACGCCACGGTCTTTTCTTGTTGACTTCCTCGACGAACGCGGTCGCAGAAGCTGAGGGAGTGTGCCCTCGAATACAACTGAATCAACAGGCCAGGCGCTGAAACTGTGGGGATCAATTGGAGGACATTCTTTGTGATCGACTAACTGCTAGGCATAACAGAACCAGCGGCGCTCGCTGGAACTGGAGCGCTTGAACCTTGAAGACACCCGCGAAAATCTGTGACCAAGTTTTGTTTCAACAAAAGACATCCCAGCCAATGCGCCTGCGCTGTAACCACCAGGTACAAGCTGGACAGTCACGCCATTTTGATGGTGCCGTGTCTCACAAACACGTGGACAGATGCTTGTCATGCGAAGATTTCCATTTGCATTCAACATGTCGATTCCGTCAAGTCGTATGCCATGCATGTGAAAAAACTAGCCACATACGAAAAGTATGTCGAGGATCCATATGCAACGAGATGGATGTGACCAAAACGGATATAACCGAAGATACCTAACCTACTTTCACACTGAAGACCACAGGCTGGAAAGAACAATTCCCGTACAAACTGATATCCTTTCAACGTGGATTTCGAAGTGGGCTCATTGTGGACACGGGAGGTTGTGAGCCCATCATTCCAGAGAAGGCACTGAAAGTGATTTATCTCCGGACAACCACAAAACCCACTGCAGTATGCATCCAGGGTATAACCGGTCACCATCTCGCGCTGCTGAATGAAACGACGATAATGGTAGAATACAAGCAGGAAACATATGTCCCACTCCGCTTCCTAATTTTGGTCGGGGTTGAATACTTTGTGAGTTATGAATTACTCGCTTTCTTTTCACGCAGCGTCAGCCACTCCCGTTGATCCTAGTTCTTCAACGATTGGTGAAACAAGGCTCAAACAGTGATGGCGGTGGAGTCGGTAAAGTTCGAAATTGGTGGTGGCAGATGGTGGTTGGTACGTTTGCGGACAGCGTGCGACGGATGCGGGGAGTTAGTTAAAGAGTTGCTCTCACGGCAAACTTTAGGATAAAAAGTCAAGTGCAATGAGCAGAAGTGCTAGTGAGGGCACGATCATATGGTGAAAATACATGAATAGATAATCCTCACTGAATCCCCGAGGGCATCGCAGTGTGTAGGCAAGTGCACAAGATTTAGAAAATCCAAGGTGATTAAACATGACAAGTCAAATCTATCGAAATAGTCTGTTGTTATCCCCAAAGAATGATCCATATGTGTACTGTACTGAAGTGTCCGATATCATCCGTGGGAGTATCACGTGCAACATGTGTATTGTTCAGGACAATATGTCGGAGAAATCAGAAAACGAAAGAATGTTCAGTTATATGTAAGCGTTCCACATTCAATGAAACTGCATTGTCGAAAATGCCTGTAAACAGGCAAAATTTCCGTTACCGTGACTTACATTTCTCAAGATCGATCAACAATCAATTTTTGCCTACATGCTTGCGCATGAGTGCAGTGGGACGGTTGTACCTCACAACGTTAAGAACCAACTGCACTATCAGATCTGGCCGGCAAACAGACCCTGAGACTTAGAGTGGAGAACCGCATGAGATCCCAATAGGTCAGGTGTGGTAACGGGGTGACAATACATTACTGTGTTTCACAAAAGTGATCCGTGGTGACGGGCATTCAAACCTTCGATCTCCGACGTAGTAACCTAACGCCCTAAACCACTCGACCAGTACGACACAGATGATTGCGTGAAAATTTCTACACAGATTATCAAAGAACGTATGTTGGACGAGGCATCACTTTATCATAGTTACGGACAATTTTATTCATATTTCTTTACAGTGACTACGTACATAATCGAAGAACGTTTCGCAGAAGGAAATTAATGAACAAGGGGGGGGGGGATGCGACCACACTGTCCTCATGAATCTTGCTTGAATGACATTTCCCATGCGAGGTAACCGCCTTTTAGGTTACGAGCGCTAAAATTGAATGAATAATTAAACTTCGGTCACGCACCCATGGTATCCTAAGCGCTCAACAGTTTTCAATGCCTTCATGCCACGGACTCCACCACGACAAAAAAACACAATGTTCGAGTCGGACTTCCTAGGTTTCGGAACTGCAAATTTTCGTCTGAATTCTTCGTCACTCATCAGGAAAGCGTTTTCCACACTACCAACTATAATATTGACACCTCCAAGGAAAACTCAACAAACCACTCACGCGGAATGTTTACAGCACCCTCAATTTTTCCAGATTCCTTCAATTCATTTGGTTCCCTCACGTCTATTAACTGCACACTGTTTGATTTGACCAAAGAACTGAGAATCGTAACGTCAATTTCAACTCCGTGACCTCGGGCACTCCTAAAGTGCGAAACTGAAACAAGAAAAAACGTTTAAGCTCAACTCCAAAGATAGATCTCGTCTTTATGGGCTACACACATACCGTGAAAAATTGCTGATGGCTGAAATACCAAGGGAGGACAGCAAAAACAACTGGTGTCGGTAATCCGGAAGCTCAAGAACAACTGACTTTGCGGTCGCGTTACGGCGAGTGCGTGAATCCGTAAACTTTGGACCAGAAGACGCATTCTGAGGACTCACTTATTCAGTGTGAACTGTGAGGATAGAGAAGATCAAATACAACTGACACAAGTAAGAAAAACAACTCCATACAACCCGTCTTTGACGGACGGAGCGCTGTAATATGCACGGCCAGGGACCTTCAGCGGGATGTTGCAAATGTCCGATCTGGAATAAAAAAAAAACAAGGAAAATGCCATAAGCTCAAAGCTCGGTAAACGTCTCACCGGATTCTTTTTTACGTTAATCAAGCACTGATACAGCGGTCTACAGTCTTGCCGCTACGTTAGTTCCCTCGACGAGAGTACTATTAACAGTGCTACGGGCCAGGCCGGATCATAGGACTTGCGGCTTGGCCAGAGTTCATATTGCACGAAAGAGCCTCAGTATCTCACCGTACTCTTACATGTCAGGTTGCACAGAAATATTAGGGGCCGAGGCCAATCAAACATCCAGAATGTTTTCAGTGGTATGCAAAGAGATCGGCACGTACTACCATGACCTTTTTTTAACTCCTTTCTCTTGCTGAGCGAAAAGTTGTCCGTCCCCTTAGTATAACTAATAAAGGAGCGGAACACTTCTCACTTTTAAGGCGACAAACAATCATGACGTGTGTGTAGGCACTGACACCTAGGATGTGGTGAACCATGAATGATTTACAACTATTCTCCCTAATTCTCAGTATGAAATCGCCGGGAATATCTCGTCACAGTTTTTTGTCACATGCTTTCCCACTGCACTATTAGGGGTAACCAGCAACCATACCCCGAGAATGGAAGTGGAGAACCAATAGGTCGGCTGTAATAACGAGCCAGATGACATTTAATTACTGTCTACCACCTAAGTAAACCGTGACTTAGCATTTTGAAATGTTTATCATCCTAAACGCTAACCATTTGTTCAGTTAACTTATGCCACTTTCCCACTATTCTACTGCTAAAGAAGTTCGTTCGTACATCTAGCCTGGAGCGTCTTCAAGATTTACCGCTATTTCCTCTCATTCTCTGACCATCAGCCTGTTCAAATATACCACTAGCGCTTGCTCCCGATAAATCCTTTAAGATTTTAAATGCTTCAATAGGATCCCCTCTGAGTCTTCTGTTCTCCAGTGATAAAAGTACCATATATCTCAGTCTTTGCTGATATGATTTCCCTTGTTGTCCTTAGGTCATCCGAATGACTAGTCGATGAACCAATTTTTAGCACACTGTATTCTTTCACAAAAATAGCTCAATCCTGTATGCACTACTTCAAATGCGGCCTCACCACCGCCTTGCACAAGAGCATGAATACCTTTCCCTTATTAAAGGAAACTGGTGATCACAGTCTAAAGAGCTTTTTCCTAACCTTGTGTTGAGTCAGTTTGCACTGTTTAGCTCACTTGATATTAGCAGTCATTTTGACGGGCGAGCCGTTTGTTTTCATTGCTGTTTTAACTAGAAATGGTCCATTTTCTCCAGCTACGGTAACTCCCACTGTGGCTCTGGTTAACAGGTGGGTTTTGCTTTCGTTCAAGTGCGTGTCCCATTTCTTTGCCCATTTAACCATCCACACAAGGTCCCTTTCTAAGTTACCACGATTCCCTGATCTTTTTACTTTCACGTCATCTGCATAAATGAAAAGTAGTACCAATAGATCTGTCGCCAAGTTATTTATGTATAGAAGGAAAAGAAATGACCCTAGAACTGACCGTTGGAGTTCTCCGCTGGTTACCTCTGATGATTCTGGACTGCTAGTTCCTACGCTTACATGACACGTTCTGGTGGTCAGGAAGGTTGACACCCACCTGCGTAATTGCCCTTCTATTCCAAACGTCTTCAGTTTCTCCAGTAGAAGGCGGTAGCTGGCTGAGTTAAAGGTCTTGCTGTAGTCTAGATAACATACTTTTACGACATAGCCCTTCATTTAGCTTTGCATTCATTTTTGCTAACTCCATAAACTTCGATAGACACGATTTGCCTTCCGAAAACTCATGCTATGATTCACACAGCAACGAGCGATCTATTAAGTGTGTTCAGATGTTTTTTCACCACTCGTTTTATTTACTTTCACAGAATACAAATAACACACATGACGGTAGTTCCATTCTTCTGACTGCGAAATCTTTTTTATTACATGCACGTGTATGAGTGCCGTGGAAGGGGTGTACTCCATACCTTGAAAGGCCAACTCACTGTCACCGTACAGTGTTAAACAGCAGAGCGAGCCCCACTGACCACTGCCTTTTTCACCATGTTGCCCGTAGCAATAGGAAGAATGAATAAGCAGGGTGGACAGGGAGTGGACCTACACGGGTAGGAAAAGGAAAGATCGCCCTAGTAGCCAACACAATCGTCACTACTCACTGTTGACTGCCTCCAGCCGACCGGTTGATGGGGTATCATGGACTTCATCCACGAAGACGTGCGGCACCTACTTTACCTAAGTTCCTTGGACATTTTCTCATTCCCCGTTGCCACGTCCCCTGCTGACCTCCACATGGCTTCTCCCGTTCTCGAGAACGAACGAAAACTAGGGCGCGATACGGTAGACGTGTGTTTGTCATGCGCAACACTCGCCCCAATCAACAAAGTCGACTAAGTTGGATACGCTGTGATAGAATTATCTCTGAACTGGTACACAGGACTCGATTTCTGACCTCATCATTGCTCACTCTTCCATTCCATCCATTGTGAGCGATACTACGAAAACATCGATGGCCCAAAATTTCAAGATGACCAGCATCTTCCGCGCGCAGCCAGACCTCAGAACTGGGCGCACTGCGACATTTCAACTTTAGTGAAATATCAGGCTGCTACCACAAGTGCTCAAGTCCAGCGTACGCCCATCGAGCCTTGGATATACGCGTACTTACCTCTACTACTGTGATCCCATCAATCGTCACGCTGCCGAGGTAGGTGAAGTGGTCGACACATGCCAGCATCCCCCCAATCGAGCATCAAGCTCGGAATAGTTGATGTCTAGTCTTTACAACTTGAAGGTGTAATGCGCATGCCAAATGGAGCTACAGCTCTTGAGAGTCTATCTAGTGCACGTTGCGCGTGTTCTACGGATTCGAACAAGCAAACAATGTCGTCGGCGTAATCTAGGCCACAGCTTCTCGCCATTTACGAGTTCAACGCCTACATCCTGAAGATTTTGCAACGCACTCTCCATTATCTCGTCCATGACGAAGTTAAACAGGAATGACGGAATGGAGCCCCTTGTCCAAAAACCGCTGGTCGTTTTGAATGGACTGGATAGTTTATCGTAAACCCTTACGCGACCATAAGTAGGAAAGTACAATGATCTCAATATATTCACAAACTTTTGTGACATACCGTTCCGGAAGGTGCATTTACGGCAGCATGACGCGCTCAATATTTATTCACTTGAAAATATGGCGGCCTCTTTCAACTTGATTTTACGACCCTGACGTGCCTATAAAATATCATAATGAGTTATTTAAGCCTCTGTTAAGAAATATGCTGTCCATGAACAAGGATTATGACGAGTACATACCATTATGGTTCGAAGAAGCTAAAAAATTAGCGGAGGATAAAAGTACAGCAACATATTCTACTCTGAAGTTCGCGGACAAAATCCATTTTTTTGCATGTGAACGGTTATGCAGCACCACACTTCATGATGACATACCCACTACCTTCATCTTCAACACTCAGTAATTCCCACTCTGCTATACGCAATAAACTTAAGTTGATATATTCCCGAACTGCAATGTCTTATAACTAGGTTAGTTCATGCTTACCAAGGATCCCAGTTTCAAAAGAACAACTTGCGAGAGAAGTCCACTTAATCAGGAATATCCTTTTTCCAACAAATTCCTCGTTAACCAACATGGCGTGCTGATCAACGCGATTCAATCATCACCACTTTTCATAACGCAGCGTAGTCCAAATCGTTGACAGATTGCCGACGTTTCGGTCACCACGGGTCACCTTTTTCAAGACTGGTTATACAACCGATTGTAAAACGTCTTGAAAAAGGCTACCAGTGGTGACCGAAACGTCGACAACCTACCAATGATTTCGACTACGCTGTGTTATTAAACAATAAAATTCTACCATAACATTTCACATGGCACATCGATTTTTCGATACACTCCGAACCGATCTCGCCTCTGACACATTAATCACCATTTTCCCCTATTAAGTATTTATTGTGATTACCAAAGCATGTGACTGATAACTTTTCACTGCAAATTTGCACCTTTCGAACAAAAAAGTGCACCTTTGATTTGACTTGAATAGCGCCGTCCACTGAACTGAATCGAAGGCCCCTTCAAGTCTAAGAAAACCATTACTGTCGGTCGGCGGTGCGTGTGACACGTTTCAAGTAGTCGGCGAAGAGTGTAAATCTGGTCGATGCATTCTCGATCTGGGCGGAATCTAATCTGTTGTTCGTGGGCGTTCCTCCCACAAGCCGGTGGTAGACGAAACAGCAAAATCGAGGCTAGCAATTTGGTGATTATCGGAATTAGGCTAATCCCACGATGGTTACTACAGTCATTGCGTATTCCCTTCTTGAAGATGGGAACAATCAACGACTAACTCCATATTTCCGGAATACGCTCCTCGTTCCAAATGTCACACAGCAAGGCGCTAAGTGGCTTTTTCTATCAAAGCATTCCCACTCAGTTTGAAAAGAACCGGGGAAAGTTTGTCAGGACCGGCCGCTTTCCCACGCTTCTGTAATTGAATGCTCGACTACACTTCCGATGGGGGCTAAAGTGATCCCAAGCAAAGAGTTGCACTACACTAGAGTGCTGCCAGCTAAACTGTTCCTTGAAGTACTCGGCCCAACGGTCAAGCCTTTGCTGTTTGCTATGGATGGGTTCTGCATTCCTGTCGCAAATCGTTTCACTGGCCTGGATGCGCCGTCCACCGGTGTCACGAATAAGTTTGAACAGTCTCTGACTTTTACCTGAAACAGCTGGTATTTCCATTTCTTCGGCCACATAGACCCACCAGTTTTCGCGATCCTTATTAAGGCTTTTCGTAACCTGCCTTTGCAGCTTTCTCCGCATCTTATCCATCTCCTTACGGTTCAAAATCTGACGCTTTTGCGCCATTATACTCAGCGACTCTTGCGAGATCCAGTGTCTTTGATGGACAACGGATCTAGGACCACAGGCGAAACCTGCTGCCACATGTACTGCCTGCTGAATATGGGCCCAATGCTCATCTACATTACTGTTCTCCGTGGATCTTAGCTCATGTGCTAACTTCTGCCCAGAACGAGTGCGTATTTCTGGGTCACACATACGTTGCACGGCCAATCGGGTTTGCCGTTTGCGACGATGACCATGGAGCTGGAGAGACAATCGCATTAAAACTAATGCATGGTGTAGTGCTACCGATACAACCCTCGATGACAAAGACTAACAAATTTGTTTATTTGAACAATTACCGTTTTTGGTGGCGCCACTTGCTCCGCCTGTGTACTTTGTCTGCACGCCGTTGCGCTCCTCCAATACACGCGTTGTCCCGCTCCAGCGTTCTGAGTTATGCTTTGCGCGCTGCCGAGTAAATTCGCTATCGTGTCACAAACCGAGGACCAGGGGCTATAGACTCTATACGGGAGCAGGTCCTGACTTAACTGAAGAGAATCCTAAACTGGTGAGCCCGAACAACAAATACAATCCTCGAAGGACACTCGTACGTCCCTCAATCACATTTATTCGTTTACATATACACTTTTTCCGATATATAAACGGTAAATTCCCGATTTCTGTTACCGTGTTCCTTTTATATTTCTCTCATATCGATATTATAAGGGTTTCACGGTTGCTGAATTGACCTTCATATATCGTTTTACATTTGATATACCATTGCACTTATGGCTAGCTACGACCGCAAACCTGACCCAGAACCGTTTTGTTTCGACAGTCTCCCTAGCCGTCCTGAGTTTTTTATTGATGACCCTCAACTCTGCTTTCATATGTTAGAGGCAGAGTTTGAATCACATAGAATCACAAGCGAACGAACCCGTTACTTGTGGACTATCGGTCGCCTTCGCCGTGACGTTGCTACTCAGATACGCGACGTAATACTCAGTAACAGTTCTTACACAGCCGTGAAAGACGCAGTAATCTCTTTTCTTTTGCCGTCAGAATCGTCCAGACTGAAACGGCTGATCCAAGGGACAGAGTTAGGTAGCAAGAAACCCTCTGCATTACTGAGACAAAGACAGCAGCAGGCGGGGCAACTTTAAGAGGAAAACGTCCTCAAAGAGTTGTGGGTACAGCGACTACCACCCAATATTCAAGCACTGCACGAGGTTTCTAGCCACCTTAAGCTCACAGAAGCGGCTTAACTAGCGGACGGTATTATGGAACGGTACCATCCACAAATTACTGCCGTAACAAACTCGAGCAGCCCCCAGACCACCGCTCCCACCGTAGGAACACACTCCGAGGACACTCTGATAGTTGCTTTCGAGCGGGCTTTCAGACGTTTTTCCTCTCCTGGTTGTTCTCACTGTAGAAACCATAAATCTCATCACAACTCTGACCGACATAAACGTCTCAGAAGCCCTTCCCCTGACCGCCCGGTTAACCCATCTCGATCAACGTACTGTCGATACCACAAACGGTTTGGGGAGAAGGCCCGGCGCTGCGAAGCCGGTTGCACCTTCCCAGGTGCTAAACAGGGGAACTAATATCTCGACGCGTTCCGACGACTAACGCGGTCGGCAGCCATAATAGCAGTCGTCTGTTGCATGTTCGAGATTCAGTTTTCAATATCCTGTTCCTAATTGACACCGGTGTAGCAGTTAGTGTCATTTCAAAGGAAGCAGGTGATGCAACGATCCCATCAGTACAACATCTCCGTGCTGCCAACGGCATTCCTATTGCTACTTACGGCCGTAAGTCACTCACGCTCAACTTAGGACTACGTCGCACCTTCCGCTGGGTGTTCATAGTACCAGACGTCCCCCATCCCATACTAGGCATCGATTTCCTTGACCATTTCGACCTCCTGATCGATGCACGAGGCCGGAGAGTTATCCACCGGCAGAATTCTCTTTCCGTAACCGGTTCGTATTCCTCCGTGAATCACATCACGCCCCTGTACATCGAACCGCAGGCCGAACAGCCGTACGCAGACCTACTTTCAGCTTACCCGGCAATGCTAAGACAATCTGGCCCCCTTTCCGCGGTGACCACTAACGTAACCCACCATATCGTCACTAAAGGACCCCCAGCATTTAGCCGACCACGTCGGTTGACACTAGACAAGCTCCGCGTAGCACAGGCTGAGTTTGAACACATGCTAGAATTAGGCATAATACGCCCGTCCAGTAGCCTTTGCGCCTCGCCCCTTCACATGGTTCCTAAACCTAATGGCGATTGGCGCCCCTGCGGTGATTATAGGGTCCTCAACCAGGCTACTATCCCAGACAGGTATCCCATTCCACATACTCAAGATCTTACTCCTACCCTGTCTGGTTGTCCTGTTTTCCGCCGAATCGACCTCGTCAGAGCCTACCACCAAATCCCGGTAGCAGAGGCTGACATCCCTAAAACCGCTGTCACAACTCCATTTGGACTACTCGAGTTTTTGCGCATGCCTTTTGGGCTCAGCAATGCAGCCCAAACCTTTCAAAGGTTTATGCATGAAGCAACATACGGTCTGAAAAATGTCTATGTGTGCTTAGATGATATTTTGGTGGCAAGTTCCTCAGAACAAGAGCATATGGCACACCTGCGCGTTCTTTTTGAGCACCTTAGCCAACACGGTGTAACTATTAACCCTGCCAAGTGCGAATTAGGTAGGACGACCATCACGTCCCTAGGTCAAGAGATCTCAGCCTGGGGCATACAGCCCCTGCCTAACAAGGTGGCGGCAATTCGCGACTATCCTGAGCCTCACTCTTACCGGCAATTGCGCCAATTTTCTGGTCTGGTTAACTTTTATCGCCGGATTATCCCACACTGCGCCGAAATAATGAAGCCTCAAACAGACCTTTTACACGGAGGTAAGCGGAAATTCATTTTTCCCGACACGGCCTAGGCAGCGTTTACTCTGATCAAGGAAGCTATCGCCAACATAGCACTCCTTTCACATCCCGATCCCTCTGCTCCCCTGGCATTAGAAACAGATGCTTCGGACACGGCTGTTGGAGCAGTGTTGCAGCAATTCGTCAACAATTCATGGCAACCAATAGCTTTCTTCTCCAAGCGTCTCCAGCCTGAGGAATCCCGATATAGTACGTTCAGCAGAGAACTACCGGCAATCTATTTGGGTATCCGACACTTCCGGCACACACTCGAGGACCAAACGTTCACAGATCATAAACCACTAGTGTACGCCCTCCAGCCAGCTTCTGATCGATATTCGCGACTTAGGCTGTTTTGCAGTTTACTACGGACATTTGACACGTCTCTGAGGCACACAATCCCGTAGCAGACGCACTCTCACGCGTCCACAATATCGACGACCCACTACCCATGGGCATAGACCTAGAAGCAATTGCCGCAGCCCAAACAACAGATCCTGAGGTAGAGCAACTCAGAAACAGCAGCTCCCTGCACCTAGTGCCAGTGGCCCTTCCAACTTCGGACGTAACTAACACTTGCGATGTGTCACAAGGTCGACCCCGACCACTAGTTCCTGCCAATTTTCGCCGACAAATTTTTATCAGCATCCACAACTTATCGAACCCTGGTGTAACCGCCTTAGTGAAACTAGTCACCGAACGATTCGTCTGGCCTTACATCAAACGTGACATACGTCTTTGGGTCCGCGCTTGTCTTCAACGCCAACGCGTTAAAATACATCGTCACACCAAATGTACGTTAGGCACATTCTGTGAGCCGGACGCACACTTCCATCATGTGCATGTGGCTCTTGTGGGGCCCCTTCCGCCATCCAACGGCTGCGTCTGCATCCTCACTGGCGCAGATCGTTTCACTCGCTGGCCACAGGCCATACCTATTCCCCGTCCAATCTCAGAGGAAGCTGCAAAAGCGTTTCTAACTGGTTGGGTGAGTCAGTTCGGTTGCCCTGCTATCGTGACCACTGACCGCGGTTTTCATTTTGACGGCGCCTTCCACGAGCTACTGAACGCATTCGGTTGCAGACACAACAAGACGACGGCCTATCATCCTCAGGCTAATGGCATGGTGGAGCGATTCCATCGCCAGCTGAAAGCTGCCCTTCGTGTTCGTGACAACCCATTATGGAGTGAAGTTTTGCCGATCGTTCTCTTAGGACTGCGTAACACCGTTAAAGCCGATATTGGTGTTACGGCGGCTGAGCTGGTTTACGGTTGCACACTACGACTCCCAGGTGAGTTGGTTTCTTCATTACCACCTGTGAGTTTTAATTACGGGGATTACGCAAAACGGTTGTCACACCAAATGCGGGTGATAAAGCCCATCCCACCACGAGAACAAACCCTCAGCAACTACATACCTACCACTCTAGCGACCGCCAGCCAGACATCTATTTTGTTAGTTTTCTTTGACAAAGGGAATTATTGGGAGAGACCCAGGTAGAGGTCTAGCTTTTTCTTGAAGATAGTTTTGTCCTGCGAGAGAACAATATATTCTGGAAGTGCATTCCACATAGTAATAACCCTATAGCTAAAAAAGTTAATTCTTAGTGAAGTGCGTGGCCTCGGTTTGAAAACTTTTCTGCTGTGACCACGGAGAGAGGAGGCTGGACAGGCGGAGAAGAAGCAATCGCTTTGACCTGATTCAAAAAGGTGGAACATCAAAAACAGATCACCTCTTACGCGTCTTACGTCAAGGGGATAGAGGTTGAGGAGTGAGAGGCGGACGGGATAAGGTAGATGGGATAGACCCCTTACTGCCTTGGTGGAGGCCCGCTGAACTCTTTCTAGGATCTCACGGTCTCGGACAAGACCAGAGTGCACTATCTGACTACCGTACTCCAGCAGAGGACGGATATACGTGCCGAAAATTATGGGGAAATCATCCCTAGAGATGCGCAGGAAGAATCTTCGAATCATATTTAGGACTCGAAAGACAGACTTGCTCGCAAGTTCGTGATGATGAGAGAAGGATAAGTTACAATCTAACCAGAAACTGAGAACCTTGTGTCGGTCAACCTTAGGCAGTGTGGTTGCTCCATTAATGGAAAACGTGTGACCAGTCTCTCTGCCGAAAGACATGCTCACGCATTTGTCATCATTAACTGGGAGGTTCCAATCCTCGGACCAGCGTTTTGTTTCATAAACTGCAATTTGCAGGTCATCAACGCTTGTACTCCAAGGGGTTACATCATCTGCGTACATGGCAATGTTCGCAGGAAGGGCTGTCGGTAGATCGTTTATGTAGGTCAGGAAAAGAAGAGGACCTAGGACCGACCCTTGGGGGACCCCAGTTGTTACTGGGGAGGGTTGAGACAAAACATTCCCGACTTTAACCACAAAGGTGCGGTCGGTAAGGAAGCTACGTAGGATGGCCAACATGGAGCCTGTGATCCCGTATGTCTGCAGCTTATAAAGAAGAGGGGCATGTGGGACCTTATCGAAGGCCTTAGCAAAATCGATGAATACAGCATGTGAGAGCTGGCCATCATCATAGGCTTTCGTTAGACTATCATCACGACGAGACTGCACCTTGACGTGGTGTGATGGCTTGCGCGCCTCTATGACCCAAAGAGCTATACAGGATGGCTTTCTTAAGCCGGAGATGCAATCATACCTGACAGGTCAATGGGTAGAGGTCAGACAAAGTCCAGTCTCCTGGTCCTCCAGGTTGGGGGTTGATTTGAGCTGGCAACTCAGTCGGAAAAACCAGTGGAAGAATAATTGATCCAAGCAAATGGGCTTCCACTAAGCCATCCCGCTGCCTTGCGGATAGGTTCTTGTTAGAACTAAAGGCTTTGGATGAGGACCCTAATCGTTCTCCTGCTTTGTGGCTGGACACCCTAGCAGTACCCGTCCAACATCTCCCATGAACTGCACGAATGCAAAGAATTCCATACTGCATCGGTCGTCGCGCAGGCTAATCAGGACCGCGCTGCCCATTGCATCGAGCGGGGTGGGTAGTGATAAGTGTGCTACTGCTCAGAGTTCCCTCTCTGTTATTCAACCTTTGTCTTCTGTCCCTAACCATCCCTCGTTGCCCCATCTATCCACCCATAATGCTCCCATTGATAACACGGTCGATACTCGCAACGATTCACTGTCAAATAGTGTCGGGAATAATCCTCTGACTGGTAACTCACATTTTCTCAAGCCCCGTCAGCCTCTGAATCTCGGCTCCTTCAACGTGCGTACACTCATGCAGGCCGGTCAGCAGGCGTGCCTAGCCCTCACAATGAACTCTCTGAAGATTGATGTTTGCTGCTTAAGCGAAACGCGTATCCAGGATTCGAGCAATGTAATTCAGCTAACTGCTCCTGGTATCTCATCGAGGTATATTCTGCGCACCTCAGGAGACGAAGCAGCTAGAGCTGTGGGTCAACGTGGTGTAGGAATTGTCTTGACTGACAAGGCTGAGGCTGCCCTATTAGACTGGATCCCTGTTAACAGTCGTTTATGTGCTGTGAGACTCCAAGGGTCAGTCGGCGTTCGAAAGGATAGTTGTGTTAAACGCAATTTGTTTGTGATCTCGGCGTACGCCCCAACGGACTGCAGCTCAGACTTGCAGAAAGATGAGTTCTATGATGCCCTCGCCACTCTCGTTCGCAGCAGTAAAGGTTCCGACATTGTAGTGCTAGCTGGTGACTTCAATGCACAAGTTGGCAAACTTAGTGTGTCAGAAGCCTGTTTAGGTGGGCGTTGTGCTTTACCCGCTGAGCGCACAGATAACAGGGATAGGCTTCTCCAATTTTGTGCAGACAATCGATTGTTCTTGTCTAGCACAAATTTCCGACACAGCTCGCGTCGCACAGCGACATGGCGCTCTAACTCTACAGGTACTTTGAGTCAAATTGACCATATCGCCGTAAGCTACCGATGGCGCAGTTCTGTTCAGAACTGTAGATCTTACTGGTCCACGTACGTAGAGTCGGACCATGCCTTAGTTTTAATGCGATTATCTCTCCAGCTTCATGGCCATCGTCGCAAACCGCAAACCGGACTAGCCGTGCAACGTTTGTGTGATCCAGACGTTTGCACCCGTTATGAGCAGAAGTTAGCACATGAGCTAGGATCCACGGAGAACAGTAATGTAGATGAGCATTGGGCTCATATCAAACAGGCGATGCACTTTGCAGCAGGTTTCGCCTGTGGTCCTCGATCCGTTGTCCATCAGAGACACTGGATCTCGCAAGAGTCGCTGAGTATAATGGAGCAAAAGCGTCAGCTTTTGAACCGTAAGGAGATGAATAAGATGCGGAGAAAGCTGCGAAGACAAGTTACGCGAAGCCTTAAGAAGGATCGCGAAAATTGGTGGGTCAATGTAGCCAAAGAAATGGAAGTGGCAGCTGCTTCAGGTAACAGTCAAAGACTGTTCAAACTTATTCGTGACACCAGTGGACGGCGAACTCAGGTCAGTGAAACGATTTGCAATAGGAATGGAGAACCCATCCATAACAAACAGCAAAGGCTTGACCGATGGGCCGAGTACTTCAAGGAACAGTTTAGCTGGCCGCACGCTAGTGTAGTTACTCCCGTGTCAACAACTGTAACTCCTTGGGTGGTATCACTTGAGCCCCCATCAGAAGTAAAAGTAGAGTCATGTATTCGATTACTAAGGCGGGGGAAAGCGGCAGGTCCCGACGAACTTCCTCCAGTTCTTTTCAAACTGGGTGGTGAGGCGTTGATAAAATCACTTACCGCCTTGCTCCGTGACATTTGGAACGAGGAGTGTATTCCGTTAATATGGAGCGAGTCATTGATTGTTCTCATCTTCAAGAAGGGAATACGCAATGACTGTGGTAATCATCGTGGGATTAGCTTAATCCCGATAGTCACCAAAGTATTAGCTTCGATTTTGCTGCACCGTCTTACACCGGCTCGTGAGAGGAATGTCCGCGAACAGCAGGCTGGATTCCGCCCAGGTCGAGGATGCATCGACCAGATTTTTACTCTTCGCCGACTACTTAAAACGCGTCACACGCACCGCCGACCAACAATAATGCTTTTCTTAGACCTGAAAGGCGCCTTCGATTCAGTTGATCGAACATCGCTTTTCAGTACTCTTCATCGAAAAGGTATGCCCCAGAAGTTCGTGAACCTAATGAGATCATTGCATTCTCATACTTCTGGCCGCGTTAGGGTTTACGGTGAACTATCCGGTCGGTTCGAAACGACCAGTGGTGTTCGACAGGGATGCCCTTTGTCTCCATTCCTGTTCAACTTCGTCATGGACGAAATAGTGGAGAGTGCACTGCAAAATCTTCAGGATGTAGGCGTCGAACTAGGAAATAGTGAAAAGCTGTGACCTAGATTACGCAGACGACGTTGTCTGCTTGTTCGAATCCACGGAACATGCTCAGCGTGCACTAGATAATCTCGCAAGAGCTGTAGCTCCATTCGGCATGCGCTTTGCACCTTCAAAGTGTAAAGTGATGTTACAAGACTGAACGTCAACAATTCCGAGCTTGATGCTCGATGGGGAGGTGCTGTCAGTTGTCGACCACTTCACCTACCTCGGTAGCTGCGTGATGACGGATGGGAGCACAGTAGTAGAGGTGAGTACGCGGATATCCAAAGCTCGAGCGGCGTACGCTGGACTGAAGCACTTGTGGCGCCGATCCGATATTTCACTGAAGTTGAAAGGTCTTGTATACTGTGCCACTGTGCGTTCAGTTTTGTTGTATGGTTGCGAAACTTGGAGTCTGCGTGCTGAAGATATTCGTCGTCTTGAGGTTTTCGACCATCGATTTTTACGTAGTATCGCTAGGATTGGGTGGAATAGCCGAGTAAGCAACAATGAGGTAAGAAAGCGAGTATTGGGTACTAATTCAGAGAACGTTTTGTCACAGCGTATCCAACTTAGTAGACTTCGTTGGTTGGGACACGTGTTACGTATGGCAAACACACGTCTACCGTACCGTGTCCTATTCTCCGTTCCTCCTAGGGAGTGGAAGAAACCACGTGGAGGTCAACAGATGACGTGGCAGCGAGGAATGAGAAAATGTACAGAGAACTTAGGAAAAGTAGGTGCTTCACGTCTTCGTGGTTGGGGTCCAAAAGATCCGTCTACCAGTTGGCTGGAGACACTGAAGGATATGGCTGCGAACCGCGAGCAGTGGCGATCGTGTTGTCACTTTCTATCGAGTCAGAATGATTGATCGATGTGTGTTTGTGCAGTCAGACTGTGCATTCCGTGTGTTGGCTACTAGGGCATTCTTTTCTTTTCCCACCCATGTAGGTCCACTCCCTGTCCATCTTGTATATTCATACTTTTTAATTCAACGTGCAACATGGTGAGAAAGGCAGTGGCCAGTGGGGCTTGCCCTACCGTTTAACGCTGTACGATGATGATGATGATGATGATGTTAGACTATCCATGACAGTAAGCATATTGGTGATGCATGACCTGCCAGGAAGAAACCCATGTTGGGACGGGGAGAGGATCTTATTTCTATGAAGATGGGAAAGAATCTCACTCTTAAGAATTCCCTCAAAAATTTTTCTAGTGATGCTAGTTTGACTTATGGGTCTGTAACTAGAAGCAAGATGTCTACTACCCTTCTTGTAGCTGGGTGCGATCACTGCTTTTTTCCAGCCACTGGGGAAATCTCCATCGTCAACACATCGCTGAAAAGCGAGGCGTAAGGAGTAGCTAATGTATCCGCGGCTTCCTTGAGAATACGGGGGTGGATTAGGTCAGGACCCATAGAGCAATATTGGTTGAGCCGTCGGAAACCTTGAGCGACTGCACCAATGGGAATAGTGACGCGGTTAAGGGTAGTGGTCAATGATAACGGGTGCATGGTGGGGTGGGATGATATGGGAATGGAGCTAAAAATTGTACGGAAGTGGGAGCTGAATGCCTCGGCTACTTGGCTAGGGGAAGTATTGGAGATCCGGCACTATCTTTGAGAGCTAATGGCGTCGGAGCTGTGCCCCTTAGACGGCGCATGTACTGAAAGAAAAATGCCTTATTGGTGCGTGCTCGATCAAGTACAGATCGTTGGACTGCATTCTGATAGGACATAATCTTGTCTTTGCATATTTTCCGTATAACCCTGAAATCTTCTGTGTCGCGAGCAAGGCCTGTGGCTTTATATCTAGCAAAGAGGCGTGCGCGTTCGTCTAGAATGCGCCTAATGGGGCGAGGGAGGGGCTGCTTGCTGGTCTGTGGGAGACGAATTCTGGGGGCAAACAGCCTATCAGCTAACAAGATCAACTCTCTGAGATTCTCCGCCATTTCATCAGCAGAGTTACCTAGGTTAGTTGAATTTATCTGGGAGCGAATAACTGCACAGACTTGGTCAAAACTGGTCCTTTTGAAGGATCTCAAAATTTTGATTCCTGAGGGGAGAGGAGGCCATTTTACAAACATAAACGAACCCAATGAGAATGTGATCACCTTTGTCGAGAGGCGACAGGTAGTGCACCACATCTATTTGGAACCATTCACTGGTGATGACCAGGTCTAGTAGGGACGGGGCATGTCCTGTGCGGTATCTGGTCGGATTTTTTACGTTTTGCACCCATGAGTTCTTGAGTACGAGATCTAGGACGGGTTTACCAAAGGTGATATCAGGGGCATCAGCTCTTTGCCAGTGGATAATGGGTGACTTGAAGTCACCAGTGACTAACAGATGGGTGAAGTGTAGATTTTCAGGGAGCCTATTAAGTCTATGAGACCTAGGCTATCGGTTGAAATGTGCGCGGGAGGACGATAAAATACACCAAACAGTAGGGTATCTGTCCTAAAGAGCGTAAACACAACCCACAAACAATCAGTACATGGAAAGGTGGTAGTTGTAGGCATGGTGGGTGGAGGGATAGAGTTATCGTAGTACATGATAACCCTAAAGCACGACCTCTGCTGGAGTCCCGCCTTACTGTGAAGTATCCCGGAATGGATATTTCGGCATCAAGTATATCAGGGGTGAGTCAGGTATCTGTGGGGACTATGATCTGGGACTCCTCATCCACTGCAAGCTGCCGAAGCTCCGGGATCCCATTCAGCACACTCAGGCAATTGCTGCAAAAACACTTGAGCACATGTTCAGTTGTTGCAGAATCGCCAGAGGCAACTAATTTTGGGTTTGAAGAAGGGGAAAGAGGGAAAGTTGGGGTGGAAAGGAAGTCCTAGAGGAGTGAGAAGTTGAAGATATTGGGGAGCTAGAGAGTAGACAGACTTTTGGGGGGACTCACAAGTTTTGGCGTCTAGTTACCTGGGAGGTATCAAACCAGGCGGATGGTCTACATCCTTCAGTCTCCGAAAAGGGTGGGCTGCTTTTTGTGGTTTACCTTTGTATGTACTGCGTGATTCACAGCCCTGAGTTTTCTAGTTGGAGATCCTGTTTTGCATGACCGCACCAGATATCTTCTCTTTTGCGGTAACCTCCTCACCGCAGCTTTCAGCAGAAACAGGTTGCACGTTTGTGTCTGGGCTCAAGGATGGGTGAGTCTCGTCCGTTATTACAGCCTTTTTAGCAATGTTGGGGTCTGGAATACTTTTTGTAGGCGTCAGTTGCTTAGAAGCACTAGGTCTACTACCGGGGGTACTTTCGGCGACAAGAGATGGAGTGAGTAGAGAAGCGGCAGATAGTGGGCATGGAGCTCAATCCCTGACGAGAGTTACCTGCACGACAGGCAGCACTCTGAGCTTGGGATCGGATTTTGTGGGGTCGCTGGCTTAGCCTTCTCACTGCGGAGCCTTAGATGCGGTGTCCCTTTTATTTCCTTTTGAGATTTGCAGCTGAGGAAGCAATTTCTTTGGCTGCTTCTGTGGAGCTCATTTCAATTAGAATGCCGTGTACCCGGTTGGTGTGTTTGGTTACCAGCCAAGTGGACCGACCATTAAGTGTGAAAGGGAGCTTAAGGCGGCTAAACACCTGGGCATAGGTGTCGTGAGGATGATCCGAGTTGAGAAAGCGACCCCAAAGGATGACTCGCTCGGAGCACTTCTCTGTGTCTTGCAAAATCCTGGCGACATTAACAATTTGCTGCTCGGATAATCTACACACCTGATCGGCTGCCTGGGACACCGGGAGGGATTTGATAACAAAGCTCCTCAGGCTGGTCAACTCATTGTTAAGGGTACGGACAGTGGCCTTCAGCTCGACTATCTCTGCAGCCTGACTTTGGACTGCAAGTTTTATTGCAGGAAAATCACACTGCCTCATAAGGAAAGTAGCCATGTCTGTGGAAGTGGTCACATCAATGGTGGGGGAAGCTGACATTCACAGGATCAAATCAGTACAGATAAAGATGGACTTAAATGGAGGGACGAGCTGTGTGTTCTGAAAGTTTCAAGAACGGCTGTACTCACCAAAGTATCAAGATTTCACCATGATAACTGTTTGGTCATTGCCTCCATTACGAAGAATGAAGATGCAGACGTGTAAGGTTGATTAGACCTTACTTCGCGGTACCAAAGTAGACAACCGCCCCGCCGGTGTACCGCAGTTCGGCCTACAGTTCAGTCAGCTCAGTTGTCTTGAAGTCTTGAAGTACTACACGGGTTCGAGGCTTTGAGCCCAATTGTCCCGGTTCTTGAGGAAATCTTTGATCTTCTGTCGGATTCACCGAGCTGAAACGAGAGTAAAAAGAAGCGGGGGGGGGCAGCGAAAACAAGATACACATAACCTCATGCAGTGTCACACTGTGGACAGTGCCTTAAGCTGAGTGGGGGTGCGGCATTCATGAACATATATGCGATAAAAGACATCTATTTTGTTAGTTTTCTTTGACAAAGGGAATTATTGGGAGAGACCCAGGTAGAGGTCTAGCTTTTTCTTGAAGATAGTTTTGTCCTGCGAGAGAACAATATATTCTGGAAGTGCATTCCACATAGTAATAACCCTATAGCTAAAAAAGTTAATTCTTAGTGAAGTGCGTGGCCTCGGTTTGAAAACTTTTCTGCTGTGACCACGGAGAGAGGAGGCTGGACAGGCGGAGAAGAAGCAATCGCTTTGACCTGATTCAAAAAGGTGGAACATCAAAAACAGATCACCTCTTACGCGTCTTACGTCAAGGGGATAGAGGTTGAGGAGTGAGAGGCGGACGGGATAAGGTAGATGGGATAGACCCCTTACTGCCTTGGTGGAGGCCCGCTGAACTCTTTCTAGGATCTCACGGTCTCGGACAAGACCAGAGTGCACTATCTGACTACCGTACTCCAGCAGAGGACGGATATACGTGCCGAAAATTATGGGGAAATCATCCCTAGAGATGCGCAGGAAGAATCTTCGAATCATATTTAGGACTCGAAAGACAGACTTGCTCGCAAGTTCGTGATGATGAGAGAAGGATAAGTTACAATCTAACCAGAAACTGAGAACCTTGTGTCGGTCAACCTTAGGCAGTGTGGTTGCTCCATTAATGGAAAACGTGTGACCAGTCTCTCTGCCGAAAGACATGCTCACGCATTTGTCATCATTAACTGGGAGGTTCCAATCCTCGGACCAGCGTTTTGTTTCATAAACTGCAATTTGCAGGTCATCAACGCTTGTACTCCAAGGGGTTACATCATCTGCGTACATGGCAATGTTCGCAGGAAGGGCTGTCGGTAGATCGTTTATGTAGGTCAGGAAAAGAAGAGGACCTAGGACCGACCCTTGGGGGACCCCAGTTGTTACTGGGGAGGGTTGAGACAAAACATTCCCGACTTTAACCACAAAGGTGCGGTCGGTAAGGAAGCTACGTAGGATGGCCAACATGGAGCCTGTGATCCCGTATGTCTGCAGCTTATAAAGAAGAGGGGCATGTGGGACCTTATCGAAGGCCTTAGCAAAATCGATGAATACAGCATGTGAGAGCTGGCCATCATCATAGGCTTTCGTTAGACTATCATCACGACGAGACTGCACCTTGACGTGGTGTGATGGCTTGCGCGCCTCTATGACCCAAAGAGCTATACAGGATGGCTTTCTTAAGCCGGAGATGCAATCATACCTGACAGGTCAATGGGTAGAGGTCAGACAAAGTCCAGTCTCCTGGTCCTCCAGGTTGGGGGTTGATTTGAGCTGGCAACTCAGTCGGAAAAACCAGTGGAAGAATAATTGATCCAAGCAAATGGGCTTCCACTAAGCCATCCCGCTGCCTTGCGGATAGGTTCTTGTTAGAACTAAAGGCTTTGGATGAGGACCCTAATCGTTCTCCTGCTTTGTGGCTGGACACCCTAGCAGTACCCGTCCAACATCTCCCATGAACTGCACGAATGCAAAGAATTCCATACTGCATCGGTCGTCGCGCAGGCTAATCAGGACCGCGCTGCCCATTGCATCGAGCGGGGTGGGTAGTGATAAGTGTGCTACTGCTCAGAGTTCCCTCTCTGTTATTCAACCTTTGTCTTCTGTCCCTAACCATCCCTCGTTGCCCCATCTATCCACCCATAATGCTCCCATTGATAACACGGTCGATACTCGCAACGATTCACTGTCAAATAGTGTCGGGAATAATCCTCTGACTGGTAACTCACATTTTCTCAAGCCCCGTCAGCCTCTGAATCTCGGCTCCTTCAACGTGCGTACACTCATGCAGGCCGGTCAGCAGGCGTGCCTAGCCCTCACAATGAACTCTCTGAAGATTGATGTTTGCTGCTTAAGCGAAACGCGTATCCAGGATTCGAGCAATGTAATTCAGCTAACTGCTCCTGGTATCTCATCGAGGTATATTCTGCGCACCTCAGGAGACGAAGCAGCTAGAGCTGTGGGTCAACGTGGTGTAGGAATTGTCTTGACTGACAAGGCTGAGGCTGCCCTATTAGACTGGATCCCTGTTAACAGTCGTTTATGTGCTGTGAGACTCCAAGGGTCAGTCGGCGTTCGAAAGGATAGTTGTGTTAAACGCAATTTGTTTGTGATCTCGGCGTACGCCCCAACGGACTGCAGCTCAGACTTGCAGAAAGATGAGTTCTATGATGCCCTCGCCACTCTCGTTCGCAGCAGTAAAGGTTCCGACATTGTAGTGCTAGCTGGTGACTTCAATGCACAAGTTGGCAAACTTAGTGTGTCAGAAGCCTGTTTAGGTGGGCGTTGTGCTTTACCCGCTGAGCGCACAGATAACAGGGATAGGCTTCTCCAATTTTGTGCAGACAATCGATTGTTCTTGTCTAGCACAAATTTCCGACACAGCTCGCGTCGCACAGCGACATGGCGCTCTAACTCTACAGGTACTTTGAGTCAAATTGACCATATCGCCGTAAGCTACCGATGGCGCAGTTCTGTTCAGAACTGTAGATCTTACTGGTCCACGTACGTAGAGTCGGACCATGCCTTAGTTTTAATGCGATTATCTCTCCAGCTTCATGGCCATCGTCGCAAACCGCAAACCGGACTAGCCGTGCAACGTTTGTGTGATCCAGACGTTTGCACCCGTTATGAGCAGAAGTTAGCACATGAGCTAGGATCCACGGAGAACAGTAATGTAGATGAGCATTGGGCTCATATCAAACAGGCGATGCACTTTGATGAATACAGCGTGTGAGAGCTGGCCATCATCATAGGCTTTCGTTAGACCATCCATGACAGTAAGCATATTGGTGATGCATGACCTGCCAGGAAGAAACCCATGTTGGGACGGGGAGAGGATCTTATTTCTATGAAGATGGGAAAGAATCTCACTCTTAAGAATTCCCTCAAAAAATTTTCTAGTGATGCTAGTTTGACTTATGGGTCTGTAACTAGAAGCAAGATGTCTACTACCCTTCTTGTAGCTGGGTGCGATCACTGCTTTTTTCCAGCCACTGGGGAAATCTCCATCGTCAACACATCGCTGAAAAGCGAGGCGTAAGGAGTAGCTAATGTATCCGCGGCTTCCTTGAGAATACGGGGGTGGATTAGGTCAGGACCCATAGAGCAATATTGGTTGAGCCGTCGGAAACCTTGAGCGACTGCACCAATGGGAATAGTGACGCGGTTAAGGGTAGTGGTCAATGATAACGGGTGCATGGTGGGGTGGGATGATATGGGAATGGAGCTAAAAATTGTACGGAAGTGGGAGCTGAATGCCTCGGCTACTTGGCTAGGGGAAGTATTGGAGATCCGGCACTATCTTTGAGAGCTAATGGCGTCGGAGCTGTGCCCCTTAGACGGCGCATGTACTGAAAGAAAAATGCCTTATTGGTGCGTGCTCGATCAAGTACAGATCGTTGGACTGCATTCTGATAGGACATAATCTTGTCTTTGCATATTTTCCGTATAACCCTGAAATCTTCTGTGTCGCGAGCAAGGCCTGTGGCTTTATATCTAGCAAAGAGGCGTGCGCGTTCGTCTAGAATGCGCCTAATGGGGCGAGGGAGGGGCTGCTTGCTGGTCTGTGGGAGACGAATTCTGGGGGCAAACAGCCTATCAGCTAACAAGATCAACTCTCTGAGATTCTCCGCCATTTCATCAGCAGAGTTACCTAGGTTAGTTGAATTTATCTGGGAGCGAATAACTGCACAGACTTGGTCAAAACTGGTCCTTTTGAAGGATCTCAAAATTTTGATTCCTGAGGGGAGAGGAGGCCATTTTACAAACATAAACGAACCCAATGAGAATGTGATCACCTTTGTCGAGAGGCGACAGGTAGTGCACCACATCTATTTGGAACCATTCACTGGTGATGACCAGGTCTAGTAGGGACGGGGCATGTCCTGTGCGGTATCTGGTCGGATTTTTTACGTTTTGCACCCATGAGTTCTTGAGTACGAGATCTAGGACGGGTTTACCAAAGGTGATATCAGGGGCATCAGCTCTTTGCCAGTGGATAATGGGTGACTTGAAGTCACCAGTGACTAACAGATGGGTGAAGTGTAGATTTTCAGGGAGCCTATTAAGTCTATGAGACCTAGGCTATCGGTTGAAATGTGCGCGGGAGGACGATAAAATACACCAAACAGTAGGGTATCTGTCCTAAAGAGCGTAAACACAACCCACAAACAATCAGTACATGGAAAGGTGGTAGTTGTAGGCATGGTGGGTGGAGGGATAGAGTTATCGTAGTACATGATAACCCTAAAGCACGACCTCTGCTGGAGTCCCGCCTTACTGTGAAGTATCCCGGAATGGATATTTCGGCATCAAGTATATCAGGGGTGAGTCAGGTATCTGTGGGGACTATGATCTGGGACTCCTCATCCACTGCAAGCTGCCGAAGCTCCGGGATCCCATTCAGCACACTCAGGCAATTGCTGCAAAAACACTTGAGCACATGTTCAGTTGTTGCAGAATCGCCAGAGGCAACTAATTTTGGGTTTGAAGAAGGGGAAAGAGGGAAAGTTGGGGTGGAAAGGAAGTCCTAGAGGAGTGAGAAGTTGAAGATATTGGGGAGCTAGAGAGTAGACAGACTTTTGGGGGGACTCACAAGTTTTGGCGTCTAGTTACCTGGGAGGTATCAAACCAGGCGGATGGTCTACATCCTTCAGTCTCCGAAAAGGGTGGGCTGCTTTTTGTGGTTTACCTTTGTATGTACTGCGTGATTCACAGCCCTGAGTTTTCTAGTTGGAGATCCTGTTTTGCATGACCGCACCAGATATCTTCTCTTTTGCGGTAACCTCCTCACCGCAGCTTTCAGCAGAAACAGGTTGCACGTTTGTGTCTGGGCTCAAGGATGGGTGAGTCTCGTCCGTTATTACAGCCTTTTTAGCAATGTTGGGGTCTGGAATACTTTTTGTAGGCGTCAGTTGCTTAGAAGCACTAGGTCTACTACCGGGGGTACTTTCGGCGACAAGAGATGGAGTGAGTAGAGAAGCGGCAGATAGTGGGCATGGAGCTCAATCCCTGACGAGAGTTACCTGCACGACAGGCAGCACTCTGAGCTTGGGATCGGATTTTGTGGGGTCGCTGGCTTAGCCTTCTCACTGCGGAGCCTTAGATGCGGTGTCCCTTTTATTTCCTTTTGAGATTTGCAGCTGAGGAAGCAATTTCTTTGGCTGCTTCTGTGGAGCTCATTTCAATTAGAATGCCGTGTACCCGGTTGGTGTGTTTGGTTACCAGCCAAGTGGACCGACCATTAAGTGGGAAAGGGAGCTTAAGGCGGCTAAACACCTGGGCATAGGTGTCGTGAGGATGATCCGAGTTGAGAAAGCGACCCCAAAGGATGACTCGCTCGGAGCACTTCTCTGTGTCTTGCAAAATCCTGGCGACATTAACAATTTGCTGCTCGGATAATCTACACACCTGATCGGCTGCCTGGGACACCGGGAGGGATTTGATAACAAAGCTCCTCAGGCTGGTCAACTCATTGTTAAGGGTACGGACAGTGGCCTTCAGCTCGACTATCTCTGCAGCCTGACTTTGGACTGCAAGTTTTATTGCAGGAAAATCACACTGCCTCATAAGGAAAGTAGCCATGTCTGTGGAAGTGGTCACATCAATGGTGGGGGAAGCTGACATTCACAGGATCAAATCAGTACAGATAAAGATGGACTTAAATGGAGGGACGAGCTGTGTGTTCTGAAAGTTTCAAGAACGGCTGTACTCACCAAAGTATCAAGATTTCACCATGATAACTGTTTGGTCATTGCCTCCATTACGAAGAATGAAGATGCAGACGTGTAAGGTTGATTAGACCTTACTTCGCGGTACCAAAGTAGACAACCGCCCCGCCGGTGTACCGCAGTTCGGCCTACAGTTCAGTCAGCTCAGTTGTCTTGAAGTCTTGAAGTACTACACGGGTTCGAGGCTTTGAGCCCAATTGTCCCGGTTCTTGAGGAAATCTTTGATCTTCTGTCGGATTCACCGAGCTGAAACGAGAGTAAAAAGAAGCGGGGGGGGGCAGCGAAAACAAGATACACATAACCTCATGCAGTGTCACACTGTGGACAGTGCCTTAAGCTGAGTGGGGGTGCGGCATTCATGAACATATATGCGATAAAAGACATCTATTTTGTTAGTTTTCTTTGACAAAGGGAATTATTGGGAGAGACCCAGGTAGAGGTCTAGCTTTTTCTTGAAGATAGTTTTGTCCTGCGAGAGAACAATATATTCTGGAAGTGCATTCCACATAGTAATAACCCTATAGCTAAAAAAGTTAATTCTTAGTGAAGTGCGTGGCCTCGGTTTGAAAACTTTTCTGCTGTGACCACGGAGAGAGGAGGCTGGACAGGCGGAGAAGAAGCAATCGCTTTGACCTGATTCAAAAAGGTGGAACATCAAAAACAGATCACCTCTTACGCGTCTTACGTCAAGGGGATAGAGGTTGAGGAGTGAGAGGCGGACGGGATAAGGTAGATGGGATAGACCCCTTACTGCCTTGGTGGAGGCCCGCTGAACTCTTTCTAGGATCTCACGGTCTCGGACAAGACCAGAGTGCACTATCTGACTACCGTACTCCAGCAGAGGACGGATATACGTGCCGAAAATTATGGGGAAATCATCCCTAGAGATGCGCAGGAAGAATCTTCGAATCATATTTAGGACTCGAAAGACAGACTTGCTCGCAAGTTCGTGATGATGAGAGAAGGATAAGTTACAATCTAACCAGAAACTGAGAACCTTGTGTCGGTCAACCTTAGGCAGTGTGGTTGCTCCATTAATGGAAAACGTGTGACCAGTCTCTCTGCCGAAAGACATGCTCACGCATTTGTCATCATTAACTGGGAGGTTCCAATCCTCGGACCAGCGTTTTGTTTCATAAACTGCAATTTGCAGGTCATCAACGCTTGTACTCCAAGGGGTTACATCATCTGCGTACATGGCAATGTTCGCAGGAAGGGCTGTCGGTAGATCGTTTATGTAGGTCAGGAAAAGAAGAGGACCTAGGACCGACCCTTGGGGGACCCCAGTTGTTACTGGGGAGGGTTGAGACAAAACATTCCCGACTTTAACCACAAAGGTGCGGTCGGTAAGGAAGCTACGTAGGATGGCCAACATGGAGCCTGTGATCCCGTATGTCTGCAGCTTATAAAGAAGAGGGGCATGTGGGACCTTATCGAAGGCCTTAGCAAAATCGATGAATACAGCATGTGAGAGCTGGCCATCATCATAGGCTTTCGTTAGACTATCATCACGACGAGACTGCACCTTGACGTGGTGTGATGGCTTGCGCGCCTCTATGACCCAAAGAGCTATACAGGATGGCTTTCTTAAGCCGGAGATGCAATCATACCTGACAGGTCAATGGGTAGAGGTCAGACAAAGTCCAGTCTCCTGGTCCTCCAGGTTGGGGGTTGATTTGAGCTGGCAACTCAGTCGGAAAAACCAGTGGAAGAATAATTGATCCAAGCAAATGGGCTTCCACTAAGCCATCCCGCTGCCTTGCGGATAGGTTCTTGTTAGAACTAAAGGCTTTGGATGAGGACCCTAATCGTTCTCCTGCTTTGTGGCTGGACACCCTAGCAGTACCCGTCCAACATCTCCCATGAACTGCACGAATGCAAAGAATTCCATACTGCATCGGTCGTCGCGCAGGCTAATCAGGACCGCGCTGCCCATTGCATCGAGCGGGGTGGGTAGTGATAAGTGTGCTACTGCTCAGAGTTCCCTCTCTGTTATTCAACCTTTGTCTTCTGTCCCTAACCATCCCTCGTTGCCCCATCTATCCACCCATAATGCTCCCATTGATAACACGGTCGATACTCGCAACGATTCACTGTCAAATAGTGTCGGGAATAATCCTCTGACTGGTAACTCACATTTTCTCAAGCCCCGTCAGCCTCTGAATCTCGGCTCCTTCAACGTGCGTACACTCATGCAGGCCGGTCAGCA
Organism: Fasciola hepatica; assembly: GCA_948099385.1. NCBI lineage: Eukaryota > Metazoa > Platyhelminthes > Trematoda > Plagiorchiida > Fasciolidae > Fasciola > Fasciola hepatica. The sequence continues at coordinate 3,403,766 of CANUEZ040000117.1, forward strand.
GGCGTGCCTAGCCCTCACAATGAACTCTCTGAAGATTGATGTTTGCTGCTTAAGCGAAACGCGTATCCAGGATTCGAGCAATGTAATTCAGCTAACTGCTCCTGGTATCTCATCGAGGTATATTCTGCGCACCTCAGGAGACGAAGCAGCTAGAGCTGTGGGTCAACGTGGTGTAGGAATTGTCTTGACTGACAAGGCTGAGGCTGCCCTATTAGACTGGATCCCTGTTAACAGTCGTTTATGTGCTGTGAGACTCCAAGGGTCAGTCGGCGTTCGAAAGGATAGTTGTGTTAAACGCAATTTGTTTGTGATCTCGGCGTACGCCCCAACGGACTGCAGCTCAGACTTGCAGAAAGATGAGTTCTATGATGCCCTCGCCACTCTCGTTCGCAGCAGTAAAGGTTCCGACATTGTAGTGCTAGCTGGTGACTTCAATGCACAAGTTGGCAAACTTAGTGTGTCAGAAGCCTGTTTAGGTGGGCGTTGTGCTTTACCCGCTGAGCGCACAGATAACAGGGATAGGCTTCTCCAATTTTGTGCAGACAATCGATTGTTCTTGTCTAGCACAAATTTCCGACACAGCTCGCGTCGCACAGCGACATGGCGCTCTAACTCTACAGGTACTTTGAGTCAAATTGACCATATCGCCGTAAGCTACCGATGGCGCAGTTCTGTTCAGAACTGTAGATCTTACTGGTCCACGTACGTAGAGTCGGACCATGCCTTAGTTTTAATGCGATTATCTCTCCAGCTTCATGGCCATCGTCGCAAACCGCAAACCGGACTAGCCGTGCAACGTTTGTGTGATCCAGACGTTTGCACCCGTTATGAGCAGAAGTTAGCACATGAGCTAGGATCCACGGAGAACAGTAATGTAGATGAGCATTGGGCTCATATCAAACAGGCGATGCACTTTGATGAATACAGCGTGTGAGAGCTGGCCATCATCATAGGCTTTCGTTAGACCATCCATGACAGTAAGCATATTGGTGATGCATGACCTGCCAGGAAGAAACCCATGTTGGGACGGGGAGAGGATCTTATTTCTATGAAGATGGGAAAGAATCTCACTCTTAAGAATTCCCTCAAAAATTTTTCTAGTGATGCTAGTTTGACTTATGGGTCTGTAACTAGAAGCAAGATGTCTACTACCCTTCTTGTAGCTGGGTGCGATCACTGCTTTTTTCCAGCCACTGGGGAAATCTCCATCGTCAACACATCGCTGAAAAGCGAGGCGTAAGGAGTAGCTAATGTATCCGCGGCTTCCTTGAGAATACGGGGGTGGATTAGGTCAGGACCCATAGAGCAATATTGGTTGAGCCGTCGGAAACCTTGAGCGACTGCACCAATGGGAATAGTGACGCGGTTAAGGGTAGTGGTCAATGATAACGGGTGCATGGTGGGGTGGGATGATATGGGAATGGAGCTAAAAATTGTACGGAAGTGGGAGCTGAATGCCTCGGCTACTTGGCTAGGGGAAGTATTGGAGATCCGGCACTATCTTTGAGAGCTAATGGCGTCGGAGCTGTGCCCCTTAGACGGCGCATGTACTGAAAGAAAAATGCCTTATTGGTGCGTGCTCGATCAAGTACAGATCGTTGGACTGCATTCTGATAGGACATAATCTTGTCTTTGCATATTTTCCGTATAACCCTGAAATCTTCTGTGTCGCGAGCAAGGCCTGTGGCTTTATATCTAGCAAAGAGGCGTGCGCGTTCGTCTAGAATGCGCCTAATGGGGCGAGGGAGGGGCTGCTTGCTGGTCTGTGGGAGACGAATTCTGGGGGCAAACAGCCTATCAGCTAACAAGATCAACTCTCTGAGATTCTCCGCCATTTCATCAGCAGAGTTACCTAGGTTAGTTGAATTTATCTGGGAGCGAATAACTGCACAGACTTGGTCAAAACTGGTCCTTTTGAAGGATCTCAAAATTTTGATTCCTGAGGGGAGAGGAGGCCATTTTACAAACATAAACGAACCCAATGAGAATGTGATCACCTTTGTCGAGAGGCGACAGGTAGTGCACCACATCTATTTGGAACCATTCACTGGTGATGACCAGGTCTAGTAGGGACGGGGCATGTCCTGTGCGGTATCTGGTCGGATCTCTTACGTTCTGCACCCATGAGGTTTTCAGTACGAGTACAAGGAGGGGTTTACCGAAAGTGATATCCGGGGCATCAGCTCTTTGCCAGTTAGTACTTGGAGAGTTGAAGTCACCAGTGACTAACAGATGGGTGAAGTCTGTATAGCTTTTCACGGAGCCTAATAAGGCTATGAGACCTAGGCTGTCAGTTGAATTGCATGCGGGAGGACGGTAGACAACACCAAGCAATAGGGTATCTGTCCTAGAGAGGTTAAACACAGCCCACAAATAATCAATACATGAAAAGTTTGGGGTTGTCAGTAAGGTGGGAGGAGGATTCGAATTATCGTAGTATATGATAACCCCGCCGGCACGACCTCTGCTGGAGTCCCGCCTTACTGTGAAGTATCCCGGAATGGATATTTCGGCATCAAGTATGTCAGGGGTGAGCCAGGTTTCTGTGAGGGCTATGATCTGAGGCTCCTTATCCACTGCAAGCTGCCGAAGCTCCGGGATCCCCTTCAGCACACTCAGGCAATTGCTGCAAAAACACTTGTGCACATGCTCAGGAGTTGTTGCAGAATCGCCAGAGGCAACTAATTTTGGGTTTGAGGAGGGGGAAAGAGGGGATTTGGGGATGGAAAGGAGGTCCTGGGAGAGTCGGGGGCTGAAGATATTGGGGGGCTGGAGCGTAAGCAGACTGCTGGGGGGACCGGTAGGTTTTGATGTCTAGTAACCTGGGGGGTATCAATCCAGGTGGACGGTCTACATCCTTCGGTCTCCGAAAATAGTGGGCTGCTTTTTGTGGTTTGCCCTTCTGCGCACTGCTGGATGCTCTATTCTGGGTTCTCCTGTTGGTGAGCTTATTTTTCATGACAGCACCAGATATATTATCTGGTGCTTTAACCTCCTCACTGCTTCTTTCAGTAGAAACAGGTTGCAGGTTCATGTCTGGGCTCAAGGATGAGTGAGTCTCGTCCGTTGAATCAGTCTTGTTGGCTATGATGGGGCCTGGGATGCTTTTCGTAGGCGACCGATGTTTAGTGGCACTAGGCCTACTACTGAGAGTACTTTCGGCGACGGGAAATGGTGTCAGTAGGGAAGCGAGGGATGGTGGGCATGCAGCTCGGTCCTCAAGGCGAGTTACCTGGACAACTGGCAGCACTCTGAGCTTAGGATCGGCTTTTTGTGAAATTTCTGGCTTAGCCTTCTCACTGCGCAGCCTCAGATGAAATGGCTTATCAATGGATACGCCCTTGAGCCCTTTAACTTCCTCCTTGAGCTTTGCGGCCAAGGAAACAATTCGTTTGGCTGCATCTGTGGAACCCATTACAATGAGAATACCGTGAACCCGGTTGGTGCGTTTGGTTACCAACCAAGTGGACCGACCATTGAGTGGGAAAGGGAGCTTAAGGCGATTAAACACCTGGGCGTAGGTGTCATGAGGGTGATCTGAACTGAGGAAGCGGTCCCAAAGGATGACTCGCTTGGAGCAATTCTCGGTATCTTGTAAAATCTTTGCGGCGTTAAGAATTTGCTGCTCGGATAATCTACACACCTGATTGGCTGCGTGGGACACCGGGAGGGATTTTATTACCAAACTCCTCAGGCTGGTCAGCTCATCCTTAAGAGTGCGGACGGTGGCCGTTAGCTCGGCTATCTCTGCAGCCTGACTTTGGACTTCACATTTTAGTGCATCCATTTCCAGCGCATTATGAAGTACCGTTTCGTCCGGATTGAGGAGTGAGGCATTGGCCAAGGAGGGGGAATGGCACTGCCTCATGTGGAAAGTAGCCTCATCTGAGCAAGTGTTTATATCAATGGTGAGGGGCATTGACATTATTCAGGATCCAGTCAGCACAGATAAATAGAAACTTAAATGAAGGGGGACGAGCTGTGTGTTCTAAAAATTTCAAAAACAGCTACACTCACAAAGGGAGACGAACGCGCCGCTGGTGTACCGCAGTTCAGTTCAGTTCAGTTCAGTTTGAACAGGACAGGTAATGGCCATGGCCAATCGAGCGTCGATAATTCCTTCGATGGTATGCACACCAGTTATGCACCCACCACTGCCGAGTGTATTTCGTCGAATCCCCGCTGAAAATGAGAGGGAAACGGAAAACCTCATCGCACATCAACTGCGAGAGTCATTATGCATCGTGAGCGTTCACTGAGACAGTATGCAATGAGGGAAAAAGTCTATTACAACATACTCCAGAAGGACCACCGTGCTACCCGTCATCCATCTAGTTGATATAACCAAGGCTCACTACGAGGAAATATCTCGTACCACTTGTGATCTAGGGCGCCTTTGAAGGATTGGACTGTCTGCAGATCTACCATTCCACCAGGCAGACCGTTCAAACTGTTCACAACCCTGTTGCTGAAGAGGCGCGATCTAGCCATCAACATAGCTCGGGTTTTTATTGGCTTCTTTTCATCTTCTCTTGTTCTGGAATCTACGGCCACTTGAAATAGACTATCTGGTCTAAGGTCAGAAAAGCCCTTCATTACCTTGAACGTTTCTATGAGATCTCCTCGACTTCTCCTCTTTTCCAATGAGAAAAGATTCAGGTCACAGAGTCTCTGCTCGTAAGTCTTACCCCTTCGCCATTCAACCATTCGCGGGGCGAGACGTTGGACTTTTTCTGGGCAGGCGGCGCCCTTTTTGTAGAGGCGTGACCAAGCCTGCACGCTAACTTCTAAGTGCTTTCGTACCATAGCAATGTAAACAGGTACGAATACCTCCGGCTGCCGGCAAGGCAAAGCTGATCGCAGCCTAAAGAGCTCCCCACGAGCCTTATGCGCAGCAGCGTTGCACTGCTCCAACCATTTGAAGTCACTGCTCATGATGACCGCAAGGTATTTAACCTTACTGACTGCCTCTACGGTGAGCAGCCGTTGATCATGAGCGACACTTAGGCTCTCTGTTGCCCTTGATAACAAAGGCTTTTTTGAGCGTTCAGAGGTAAGTCCCATTTGTATGCCCAGTTCACGGCGGTACCTATTTCCCTGCCCAAGTCCGCCCTACCCTGGGATACAACAATCTTCACATCATCCGCAAAAATAAAGCTGGGCGATTGAAGAGCGCATGCCAGGTCATTAATAAATAACAAAAATAGGACCGAGCGTAGGACGGATCCCTGAGGTACACCACTGGTGACGTTCACCAAACTGGAGCACCTGTCCCCCACTTTGACGTAAAAGTCCTGTGGGAGAGGAAGTCAGCCGGTCATCTAAGTACTGGCCAACCTAGACCGAAATTCTCCATCTTGCATAGCAAAAGACGATGAGTAACGGAGTCGAACGCCTTGCTAAAGTCGAGTTAGCATACCTCAACTTTCTTACCTTCGTCCAGTCGTCGAGTTACTTCATCTAAGAAGCACATGAGATTGGTCAGACAAGATCTCTTTTTCAAGTGCCCATGCTGGTCTGGACTTAACATGGAGTGCTCCAGTAAGTGCTGGCAGATATGGGCACGGATGATCCTCTCCAGGACTTCACATAGGATGCTGGTTAGGCTTACCGGCCTGTAGTTCTGCACATCCGACTAAGGCCCAGTATTATGTATTGCCGCGACTGCCGCGACTTCCCAGTCCCGAGGCAGCTTACCCTGGTCCAACGTGGATCTGTACAGCCTGCATACCGATGGAGCTATGATATCCGCCAACGGCTTGATGATAGCTGGATGAATGCCATCTGGGCTCCACTGAATCGTGATTGTTTAATTCTCGTAGGTACTTAAGCACGCTTTCCTCTGAGAGGTCTAGCTCGTTTAACTGAGAAGGATGCCCCAGAGCCAGATCAACTCGTGCCTCACTATCCATTCTGTGTACACTACCAAAGTATTCCCCCACGGCGTCTGCTTTGCCCTGGTCATCAGTGACAATACCATAGTCTCTAGTGGATAGCGGAACTACGGCATTTCTTATAGAGCCCTTAGACTGTACATAGCTTTAGAATTTTTTCGGCTGTTGTCTTACCCACTGGGCTAATTTGAGCTTAAATTCCCACTTGGAAGTTCTTAGGAGACTTACACTCTCGTTTCTCAGTTTTGCACGGTGGTTCCAGGCTAGCCGACTGCCGGAAGCTTTGTACTGGTTTCAGCAGTGGTTTCTACGTCTGATGGCCTTGGTTATTGCAGCCTTCCATCACATAGTTTTGCCCTCCTCACTCCTTCGTTTTAAGGGTGCCAACTGTTCCTGTAGGGCAGTCAGAAATCCCTGTATGGTCTGCCAGCGCTCCTCGACAGTAGCCTCCTCTGTCGTGTCCCAGGTCGAACCCATGGCCCTATTACGAAGCCTATCTATGTCCATATTACAGAAATGTCTGACCAGCCTTGAGGGCACCTTCGGTTGCCGCATACATAGGACTACTTTGACACACACATGGTCACTCTTGTCCGGCGGTGCACAATAATTCAGTTCGGACACATCGTTGGGGAAGTTCGTTATTGTTAGATTCAGCAAGGATGGAACGCATCCAGTCCTATATCCGGTATTTTCCCTAATATGCTGGTGCAACGCATTGGCATGCAGCCATTCTAAGTAGGTTTGCTCCTCCGATCCCGGCACGCAGACCTCAGCCACCCAGTCGATGTGCGGGAGATTGAAGTCACCCACTATGAGGGTCTTTTGTGCGTCCTTAACTAGTTCAAAGTCCGCAGTAAACAAACTACCTTTTCGTGGTTAGTGCTCGGTGCCCCGTAGACACAGACAACGTTAACCCTTCTGCCTGGAAGGGTGATCGTAACGGCGCATAACTGGATATTGCGAGTGCACATCTTGGTCTGAGACTCAAGGTGGTTTGTACCTGACCTAACGAGGATGGCTACTCCACCACCAAGGCGATCGTGTTCTCCGTCCCGCCTATAGACTGCAAAACCGTTATTTATTAGGCCTGGCACATGGTCTTCTTCAGAAAACCACTTTTCCGTGACGGCAACTATTGACGCTTTCTGCTCGTCAGCGGTTTTGGCGAGTTCCGCCCATTTGTTTCTTATACTACACGCTTAAGTATATAACAACACCGCGTTTGTTCCTTCGCTTATGTGTCTGCTATTATTCACTGGTGTCTGTTTCTCAGGAGCAATGCCTGAGATGATGACAAGTTTTTGCTTCGGTTGTCCCCACTGGTGTACATGACGCCGGCTGACGGCACGGATATTCCGATGACTCCCAATCCATCTTTATAGGGGGTGCCACAACATCTAGATTGGCAGAGGTCGCGCTTTCGTCCACCTTTGGACAGTCCTTGGGCCGTGGTTCAGTTCAGTTCAGTTAGGTCAGTCTTGAAGAAGCTCACTGATGCCGGGCTTGATCCCAAATGTTCCCGGTTCTTGTGTGCATGTTCTTTTCCCCGGTGCCACCGACCTGGAATGGAAAACCACGACAACAATGGAGCAACCATTTTCGCAAAAGGGACATGAGAATAAAAATAAATGTTTCCATGTAGTACATGGGTCCAACAATATGAATATGGATACACCAATGCACCCACACTATTTTTGTTGCTTTAAAAATTTACACAGAAGAGTGATTTACATGAACTTTCGTAATATGAAGGAGAATGGATTCATTTATAACTGCGTGCAGGCACTGGTATATAGGATTGAAGACGAGACGTGAAAATATGGGGAGAATAATCTACGCGAGGGGCATCTGAGTACTGACTGGACTTGATAATAGTCCTAACCGGTTGTCTAGTCTGGCCCTAAATGCTTACCTCCTGTGGAAGACTATTCCATAGAGATATTATCCGGGAGAAATTTTGTCGGCTGAAGGTGCGTGAACTGGGTTTGAACCGTTTCCTTGTGTCTTCGCAGTGTCTCCAAGTTCGGACTAGTGACAAACTGATCCACTGGACCCGTTGAGAATAGATCATACATCAGGAATAGTCTGCTCCAGTACGGCCTGTCTCAAGAAGGTAGAGATTAAGTGATTTTGAAAGAACCGGGTACGGGGTAAAGAGCAAGCTACGTACCTTTTTTGTAGCTTCCATGTGAATCCCCTCTGAGATACTCCGGCCTCTGACGAGGCCAGTGTGGATTATCTGACTGCCGTATTCTAAAAGAGGTCGAATATGGGTTCCGCATAGAAGGTGGAAGTCCTCCCTGGATACCACCGGAAATGTTCGTCTAATAAGGTTCAGGACCTGAAAAGCAGTTTTACTAGCTTTCTCTTGGTGGAAGGAGAATGAGAGTTCACTGTGCGGCCAGAAACCAAGGATCGTGCATTGATTCCCTGTTTGGACTTGTGTGTTCACATTTATCTCGAAGAGATGGGCCGAGGTACCGCCAAATGTCATGCTAGCACATCTGTCATCATTTACTCGGAGGTTCTATTCAGCTGAACAGAGCTTGATCGAGTCAGTGGATGACAGCACAGCATTTGCTTCCGTGTCTCATATTGTGATGTCGTCTGTGTACATTGCCATGCCAACTGGAACCACATCAGGGAGGTCGTCGATATAAATGGGGAACAGGAGAGGACCCAGGATAGGGCCCTGGGGGACTCCTACATCGGTGGGTGCAGGTTGAGACCGAGAGGTATATATACGAACGGAGAAGGTTCGGTTTTTCCCAAGCTCTCATTCAGAGACAGTAGGCGATCGGGGATGCCGTACATCCTGAGTTTGTATAGAAGCGGGATATGTGGGACATTGTCGAAGGCTCTGGCTAAAACGATGAGTGCGGCATGGGATATCTTGCCACTTTGGCGGGCCTGTGTCGGGCTATCCATAAGGGTCAGCGTACTGGTGATGCTTGACCTGCCAGGAAGGAAGCTATGTTGCGCTGGAAACAGTAAACTACTGTCGCGCAAGCGTATCAAGATTTCGCGTTTTATGACGCGTTCGAGGACTTTGCTGGGGACACTGGTGAGGCTTATCGGCCCATAACTTCCGGGAAGGTGTCCATCTCCTTTCTTATAAATTGAGACAATTGCAGTATGCTTCCATAACTTTGGAAATCTTCCGTTTTCTAGGCATTGTTAAAGGGGAGTAGAGTGTGATGCTGCAAGAATGGAGACGGATTCTTTAAAAATTCGAGGATGAACTTCGCCAGGTCCCATCTAGCTGAACAGGTTAAGTTTGTTCAGTCCCTCCTTTACTTCTACTTGAGAGACCGTGAAGTGCTTCAGTGGGGGGACCGGTTTTTTTGGCTGGAGAGATGGGTGTCCACAAGGAGGCACCACTTGTGTGCTGAAAACTAACATGAAAAGAGATGTGAAAACTTCTGCTACCTCAGAAGAGGAGATGGCAGCAGAGCCATCAGAAAGCGGCAGCGCGAGTACTGAGGACCCTGATCCACGATTGCGATGGAGCTGTTTGTAGAGGAGAGAACGGTTCGTGGGAGCACGGGCTAAGATTCATTTCTGCAGTTTCTTGAAGTGTTCCTTAATCTTGGATTTACAAATTTTCCGGAAGCTCCTGACAGCTTCTGCATCCGCCGGGGGGGATGTGGCTCGATACTTGGCGAACAGCTGAGAGCGTATGTCGAGAAGGCGTTTAATTATTGGTAGCAGGTGTGTCTTACCCTTATGGATCCGCCGGATTCTTGGCACATATAGGCTATCTGACTTAAGAACATATTGCTCTGGTAGACTGTTGAGTTCTTCTATGTCTGTGTTGTTCAGTATATCGCTTAGTTCGCTTCTGATCGAGGACCTCATCATTTGAAAGTCCGTTCGCTTGAACGAGCGAGCTAGCCTCTACGGAGATATTATAGCTGGCGGCTTGAGTATGTAGCCGAAAGAGAAGACTGCGTGGTGGCACTTACTAGAGGTGGTAGAAGATCGACACCATCTACGCTATATTTGGAATCGGTTGCGGTCAGATCTAGAAATGGTGAGCCCCTACCAGTTCTAAACCTGGTGTGACAGGCCACGTGATGTGTCCAGGATTGCTCGGCCAGCAGACTTACCAGTGCCCTGTCATACTGGATGCCAGTGCTAAGGCTTTTCTAGTCCACTCCGGGGACTTTGGAGTCCACCATAAGAGGGAAGTGACTAAAAGAGTGAAAAGTTTTGAGGGTTTTCAGAAACTCTACCAGCAAGAGTGAACCTGCCTGTGATGTAGGAGGGGAGCTGTAGATCATACCCAGAGGTAAAGTAGTGGGGGGCAGAAGTTAAAGACTACCCAAAAGGAGTTAATCATGGCCGATTAGATATATCAAGGAGTAGGAGGTCGCTAATGTGGAGAGCCAATCCACCAGCACGTCCTCTTCCTGAATCATGGCGGAACAGGGAGTAACCCGGTATTCTTACTTCACCCTCATGGTAGACTTTTGTGAGCCGGGTCTCCACGATGGCAATGCTGTGGGGTTTCGTGTCCGCTGCTAATTGCCTCAGCTTCAGCATCTTGTTCTGTAGACTGAGACAAGTTGTGTACCGGCATTTATTGCCTGCTCACCAGAAACTGAAGAAATTCTAATGTAAAGTGGTCTACAGTCTGCCGAGGAGATGTCCTCATAAATGCCGGTGCCAACATAAAGGGTGGTGAGAGCTTAGGATAGGGTCCCTGAGGTGCCCAGCTCAGCGGGTAAGAGGGCATCCGCAACTTGGTGGAGGGGTTGAGATGCTCCTGTGTAACACACGTTAGAGCAATGCGTAGCCAAATTCACAACAGTTCCCGAAATCAAAAGGCGATTATCCGTGATATCCTACGATACTAGACGACTGAATGAACAATGACACCAAACAGGTACGAACCTCAATTATGAGATCACAAGGACTCAACAAACGAGAAACCGAGTTGCGGCGTGCGGGCGAGGAGCACGTGCGTCACGCAGGTCCAGAACAAGGATATGACAAAGCAGTGCTCTGGGAGCGAAAAAGCGACAATTGGTCCATAAAACAAACAGTGCGTAGGGGCACGTCAATAGTGTAGGCAAGTGAGTGATGTTAAGAAAAACATGGAACGGCAACGGTTTTAGGGGGATTTTCCACGACCGGTCGTTACACCGCCCACCAAAATCCTCCCGAATCCTTAGCAGAGTCAAAGGTTTGGTATAAAGGCACTGATTCTTCCTACCTACCTAGGTGTAACAGCCGGTCGTGGAAAATCCCCCTTTTTCCCCTCGCGATTCAGTGTTTTTCCCAACATCACTCATTTCCATACACTATTGACTTGTCTTTACGAACTGGTTGTTTTTCTGGACCAATTGTTGTTTGTTCGCGCCCAGAGCGCTACTTTGGCACATCCTTGTTCAGGACCTGCGTGACGCACGTGCTGTCTGCTCACACGCTGCTATTCGGTTTCTCGTTGTTGAGTCCTTGTGATCGTATTATTGAGGTTTGTATATTGTTTATGTCATTGTTTATTGTAATAATCTAGTATCGTAGAATATCACGGATAATCGTCTTTTGATCTCGGGATCCGTTGCGAATTTGGCTACGCATTGCTCAAACGTTCGTTACAACACTCAATAGATAAATTTGGAACGAGGAAAAACACGCAAAATGCCTAGAAAAGGATCAAAAGCAGTCGAATCCGGACAGGACGTAATACGGCAAGTCTCTGGGGAGGTTTTGGGTACGTATGATTCTTTAGTTAATGCTAGATCGCCTAGTCCTGTCAGTGCTAGTTCATGTGTTATTGAGAACAATATTGATCGCAAGGATGTCGATTTATATAAGCTGAGAATACTAGAACTAGAGAAACAGTTACTATCGGCTAGACTACAGGCGCAGGAAGCAGAGAATTGTACACAGAAACAGCGAGAGCATGAGACCAGTGACTTCGACACTTCCGATAGGTTAGGGTGCAATAAGGTAGGGAACCCCACGCCGGCCGCCGACTACAAACCACCATCGATCGATCTGCCTAGAGTGGAATTAATGGTTTTCGACGGGCGAGCTGAGCAATACTGCAAGTTTGTCAAGCAGTTCGAGACGTTCGTTGAAAATAAGGTAACCGACCCTGGGCAAAGGCTTCTCTACCTTACTCACTACTGCCGAGGCCGAGCAAGAGAAGCTATCGACGGGTGCACCATGCTCGACCCAGAACAAGGCTACACAAGGGCAAGGAAGATTCTAAGGGACTTGTTTGGCCAACCTTTCAGAGTAGCCCGTAACCTAATAGAGGGCGTGATGGCAGAAGCAAAGAGAACCAAGGGCGACGTCTACACCATGGCCGACCTGGTGATTAAGATGCAGAACTGCTCAATAGCCCTCGACCATTTAGGTTACAGGGCTGACCTAGACGCCATGCACACTTTGGAAGGCATAGTCCGTCACCTCTCTCCCGAACTACAGGGTCGGTGGGCGGAAGAAGCAGAACGGATAAGCCGAAGCGACAGAGAAGCCAACTTCGAAGACCTGACTGAATACTTAGACAGGCAAACGAAGATAGCTGACAGCAGATTCGGCCGACTCATCCGGGACAGCAACCGAGCAAACAAGCCCAGTACTAGCCAAGTCCAAACCCCTGTACGGGAACATCCAAAGTACCAGCCTTGGACCAACACACACGTCATTTCACGAGATGCTACGGCAAAACCAAATTGCAGATCCTGTGGTACTAGCCATGGCCTACCAGAATGCCCCAAGTTCGGCAACGCCACAATAGACGAACGGTGGGGAATGGCGAGGATGGCAGGAGCATGTTTTATCTGTCTCAACACCACGCACCGGGCAGCAGCCTGTAGAACAAGGAATCGATGTGGTTACGAGGGCTGCACGGGCAGACGCCATCGGCTGCTGCATCAGGCGAGAGTAACCATATCCGAGGCGAGTACCAAGCCCAGCGTGATTTGTTCAACTTCATAATCTGCCAGTAAACCGGTACGTTTAGGCGTAGTGGCCGTGGGAGTAGTGACTCCCACTGGGATAGTTTAGGCGTTGGCTTTCGTTGATAGTGGATCCGACACCACTTTAGTGAAAGAGCGGTTTGCCGACAAACACCAACTGGCTAAAGGTGCGACGTCGTTAGCAGTGAGCACGGTGGGCGGAACACAGGTTATGACTGCCGGTAGATTAAGGCTGCAACTCATCTCTCTAGACACTAACGAGGAAATTGAACCAACGGAGGCATTCACGTTAGCGGATCTCCCCATGCGAGCACCAAGGTCGGTGAACGCAATCTTGACTAGGTGGCCCCACCTGCAGGATGTGACCATTGTAGACTGGGAAGACGGCGAAGTGGATCTCCTCATCGGCTGCGACGTGCCAGAGGCGCATTGGGTGCTTGACCAGAGAGTGGGCGACCGCCAGGCACCTTATGCCGTACGCACGGCTCTGGGATGGATGTTATACGGTCCAGTAGGGGTACGCGGTTCCGTGAATTACTTATCCGCCGAAACGGACCGCATAGAGTATCATCTGCAACGGCTGTATAAAAAGGAGTTTCATGACATTGGAGACGAAAGACCGACGTTGTCTCAAGAGGATCACTTCGCTCTACAAACGGCGCGGCAAGGCACTAGAGGCCTCAAAAAACAGTTTGAGGTTCCCCTTCCATGGCACACACCGGTCGATCCGTGGACTGACAACAGAAATTATGTTCTCCAACGATTACTACGACTAAAAGAACGCTTCATTCGAGACCAGAATCTGTGGGAACGATACGCGGATTTGATGAAGCGAAACGAGACCCTCGGTTACGTTGAAAAGGTGCCTGTTAACACCGACAGCAAAAGGGGTATCTGGTATCTGCCTCACCACCCGGTTATCAACCCCAAGAAACCCAATAAACTGCGGGTGGTTTTCGACTGTACGGCCAAGTTCCAGGGCAAGTCGTTAAACGATCGCCTACTACAGGGGCCTGACTGGACCACAACACTGATCGATGTTTTGTGCCGTTTCAGAGTGGGTAAAGTGGCTTTGTCTGCTGACATTAGGGAAATGTTCCATCAGGTGAAGATTCCGGTAAGAGAACGAGATGCTTTGCGTTTCCTGTGGTGGGAAGGGAGCGACCGGGACAACGCAGTGGTGAATTTTAGGATGACCGTCCACCCCTTCGGAGCCATATCGTCACCATTTTGTGCCAACTACGCCCTCCGAGAATTAGCGAACAAACATGGCGATCTAGTACATCGGACGGTGGTAGAAAACGTCAGCAGGAACTTCTACGTCGACGACTACCTTGGGTCATTCGATGATGTGGAACCAGCTCTAGAACAGTTCAGGGGTCTGACGAGATTGCTGGAAGAGGGCGGCTTCCATCTAACTAAATGGATGTCGAACGCTTCAGAAGTGCTGAAGGTCATCCCGTATCACGAAAAGGCCGAAAGGGTAAGAGATTTGGACGGCTCTCCACTTCCTATCGAGCGCGCCTTAGGGATACAATGGGACGCGGAAACGGACGATTTTGTTTTCGAACTAAACGTCCCCGAGCTGCCAATAACCCGTCGTGGCATACTATCTGCCGTCTCAAGTTTGTTCGACCCGCTCGGTTTCGTCTCACCATGGCTGCTACTCGGAAAGATCTCTCTGCAGCGGCTGTGCCGTAAGAAAGTTGATTGGGGCCAGTCACTGGACCAAGGGGACCGGCTGGACTGGGAAGAATTTTTGAACACCTTGAAGAAATTAGGGGACACAAGAATCCCACGATGTTTGACTCCCGGCCATACGACACGGACAGGGGAACTACATGCCTTTTCCGATGCATCCGAAGTCGGTTATGGAGCTGTGGTGTACGGACGATGGTGCGCAGGAGATGGACAATATACCACGAGGATCCTGTTTGCTGAAGCCCGCCGTGCTCCACTGAAGTCGGTCTCAATCCCACGCCTTGAACTCAGCGCAGCCTTGTTAGCAGTCAAGGAGGTACACGCGGTGAAGAGATGCTCCGACTTTTACATTTGGCCGGCTAGCTTTTGGAAGAATCAAAGATAGTACCTTACTCCATTAACAACGTCCGGAACCGGCTTAGTACTTTCGCTGCTAGCCGACTCAAGATTATCCACGATAAATCAGCCACGAACAAGTGGAAGCTTGTCAGGTCCGGCGATAATCCAGCCGATCTGTGCTCCCGAGGTGCGACCAACTTCAGGCAACTATACGCGTGGACGACAGGACCAAACTTCCTGCAAGTGCCTAAACAGGACTGGCTCGTGTCCGTATTAAAAATCCCTACGGAAGTAGAACTGGAGATCAAAGGCGTAGTAATAGCTGTCAACGTCGTCGAAGCGACATCCATTATATCGCGATTGGTCAGATTTTCTTCCTCGATGAAGATGCTTCGTTCGCTAGTTTGGTTAACCAGGTTCAAGAGAAATTTACTAGTCATGAAAGGGGTATGGCCCTCAGGTCGGATACGGGTCGGCCCGATAGGTCCCGATGAGTTACAAGCGGCAGAGTACGATATTTTCAGAATGATACAACGCGAGGCTTTCGCCCGAGAACTCAAGAGGGCGGAAGAAGTGGGGCCGACCAATAAAGACATGCCATCTCCAAGAGGCGAGCTGAAGCGTTTAGACCCCAAACTCATCAACGGACTGCTGCGGGTGGATGGTAGGCTGACCAACGCCCACCTGAGCTTCGACACAAAGTATCCTATACTGCTGCCTGCGAGACAACCTGTAGTAGAGCTAATGATCCGACACATCCACGCCATGGAGGGACATGCCGGGGAAAGTCACGTGACGAGCGTCATCCGAAAGCGTCTTTGGTTGCTGAGAGAACGAGAGAATGTAAAACGCATAATCCGACGTTGTGTGCAATGCAGGAGACGCAATGCCACGGAAGGCAAACAACACATGGCCCCACTACCAGAATGCAGGGTGACTACGGGCTGGCGGCCGTTCAGTGAAACCGGGTTGGATTATTTCAGGCCCTTGTGGGTCAAGTGCGGAAAAAGATTAGAAAAGCGATACGGATGTATCATGACGTGCATGTAATCACGTGCGGTACACCTAGAAGTCGCACATTCGATGACGACCGATTCTTTCCTACGGGCCTTGCAAAGATTTATCAACCGAAGAGGCGTACCGGCCGATATCTACTCAGATAATGGATCGAACTTTGTGGGCGCCCACCGGGAATTGCAGCGTTGGCACAAGAATATAAACAGGGACGAATTGCAGGATCGAACAGTGGCCCACGGCATACGACGGCAATTCAACCGCCAGCAGGCCAGGCACTGCGACGGCGTATGGGAGCGCATGATCCGGTCCACCAGGTGGATATTGCTGTCAATCATGGAGCAACAGCCGCCCGACAACGAGACGCTGAACACCGTCATGACTGCGGTAGAGAGAATTCTGAGCAACCGCCCCCTGGTTCCAGTAATGAACGGGGACCCCACAAATCTGGCGCTCACCCCGAACGACTTATTGACGGTTAGGTCGAACGAGGGTTTCCAAGGACCGGTAAACCTTCGTGAGAGCTACCTCCGCGGATGGAAGCAGGCGAACTATCTTTCCAAGGTTTTCTGGAGTCGCTGGCTGCGGGATTACCTACCGGCTCTGCAGACTCGACAAAAGTGGCTGGTGAAAACAAGATCATTCAAGGTTGGGGGTGTGGTGATGATCACAGACGAGCGCGCACATTTCAGCACCTGGTCCTTTGGAGTGGTTATGGGAATCATCGAAAGCATTGGCGGAATGATAAGAACGGTGAAGGTATAGACAGCTAACGGAGCGCTCATTCGTGACATACGCAGTATTAACCTACTCGAGAGCGAAGACGGAGGAGCTGATAACCCTGAGGCCTAGTAAACCTTTTTCACACCAGTAATCGAGGTGGATAAAGAAACACCATATATACCACACGGTCTCCGTCAAACACGTTACAATGCTCGCGGTCTTTTCGTTGACATTGCAGAAGGTTCTTTCCGATATGTGGTGATGAATGCGATTCCATTGTACATCCCGATACATACACGCATGCACAACGCACTCTACATCCCGTAAACCCATCAAACATGTGACAGTGTTCGTTTTTTTGCTTTTTGTTGACGCTACCGAATGCCCCTTTCATATGTGGAAGTAGGGGAGCTCAGGTCACACGTACATGCTACATTTTACTCGTTTTCTTGCCACGCGGTCTTTTGTTGACATTGCAGAAAGTCCTCCTTTGATGTGTAGTCATACCTGTGATTTCATTGTAACCCCGGCACACACACACACGCACTCACATACACACTCAAGCACGTACATCCAGGACCGGACGGCCCCTTACGAGGACAACGTCTATGTGACCAGTCACGCCCGCCATCGGTCATTTGGTCTTGTGGAAGATGTAGACTAGCCTCACGTCTATGTATCCAGTGGATTAGGTGCGACCAGTAGTAGAACGTTGACGACGAGCATTAGACGCGCGCACTGACAGCAGGGCCTAGGCAGGTAGGAAGAATCAGCACCTTTACACCGAACCTTTGACTCTGCTAAGGATCCAGGAGGATTTTGGTGGGCGGTGTAACAGCCGGTCGTGAAAAATCCCCCTTTTTTCCCTCGCGATTCAGTGTTTTTCCCAACATCACTCATTTCCATACACTATTGACTTGTCTTTACGAACTGGTTGTTTTTCTGGACCAATTGTTGTTTGTTCGCGCCCAGAGCGCTACTTTGGCACATCCTTGTTCAGGACCTGCGTGACGCACGTGCTGTCTGCTCACACGCTGCTATTCGGTTTCTCGTTGTTGAGTCCTTGTGATCGTATTATTGAGGTTTGTATATTGTTTATGTCATTGTTTATTGTAATAATCTAGTATCGTAGAATATCACGGATAATCGTCTTTTGATCTCGGGATCCGTTGCGAATTTGGCTACGCATTGCTCAAACGTTCGTTACACTAGGCCCTGCTGCCAGTGCGCGTGCCTAATGCTTGTTGTCAACGTTCTACTCATGGTCGCACCTAATTCGGTGACCCCATAGACGCGAGGCTATTCTACTTCTTCTAAGAGAACAACTGACCGATGGCGGGCCTGAAGGGGGAACGTAGATGCTGTCCTTGGAAGGGCCGTCATGCACTGGTTGTATGTGCTTGCGTGAGTGTGTGTGTATGATATAATCGCCGCTGCCGCCACATATGGAAAAGACATTCAGCAAGGTCAACGAAAACAAACGGCAAACACTGTCGCATGTTTGATAAGGGTTACGAGGCATAGCGCGCATCGGGTATGTGCTTATGTGTCTGGATGTACAATAGAATCACATGTACCACCACATATCGGGAAAGACTTCTGTAACTTCAACGAAAGACTGTGAGCACTGTAACGTGTTTGACGGAGGCCATGTGGTACAGACGAGTATAATGTAGGTGTGTGTGTGCGTCGGGGTATATGATGGTTCGATACGTCAGTGTGTCGTACATGCTCCCATACATGGGTTTTCTCTACCCACTTCGAAGACGAATGTGGAATAGTCTACTGGGCATCAGTGTTATCGGCTTCTCCGCCTTCACTCTGGAGGAGGCTAATACTGCGTATGTCACGAATGAGCGCTCCGTTAGCTGTCTATACCTTCACCGTTCTTATCATTCCGCCAATGCTTTCGATGATTCCCATAACCACTCCAAAGGACCAGGTGCTGAAATGTGCGCGCTCGTCTGTGATCATCACCACACCCCCAACCTTGAATGATCTTGTTTTCACCAGCCACTTTTGTCGAGTCTGCAGAGCCGGTAGGTAATCCCGCAGCCAGCGACTCCAGAAAACCTTGGAAAGATAGTTCGCCTGCTTCCATCCGCGGAGGTAGCTCTCACGAAGGTTTACCGGTCCTTGGAAACCCTCGTTCGACCTAACCGTCAATAAGTCGTTCGGGGTGAGCGCCAGATTTGTGGGGTCCCCGTTCATTACTGGAACCAGGGGGCGGTTGCTCAGAATTCTCTCTACCGCAGTCATGACGGTGTTCAGCGTCTCGTTGTCGGGCGGCTGTTGCTCCATGATTGACAGCAATATCCACCTGGTGGACCGGATCATGCGCTCCCATACGCCGTCGCAGTGCCTGGCCTGCTGGCGGTTGAATTGCCGTCGTATGCCGTGGGCCACTGTTCGATCCTGCAATTCGTCCCTGTTTATATTCTTGTGCCAACGCTGCAATTCCCGGTGGGCGCCCACAAAGTTCGATCCATTATCTGAGTAGATATCGGCCGGTACGCCTCTTCGGTTGATAAATCTTTGCAAGGCCCGTAGGAAAGAATCGGTCGTCATCGAATGTGCGACTTCTAGGTGTACCGCACGTGATTACATGCACGTCATGATACATCCGTATCGCTTTTCTAATCTTTTTCCGCACTTGACCCACAAGGGCCTGAAATAATCCAACCCGGTTTCACTGAACGGCCGCCAGCCCGTAGTCACCCTGCATTCTGGTAGTGGGGCCATGTGTTGTTTGCCTTCCGTGGCATTGCGTCTCCTGCATTGCACACAACGTCGGATTATGCGTTTTACATTCTCTCGTTCTCTCAGCAACCAAAGACGCTTTCGGATGACGCTCGTCACGTGACTTTCCCCGGCATGTCCCTCCATGGCGTGGATGTGTCGGATCATTAGCTCTACTACAGGTTGTCTCGCAGGCAGCAGTATAGGATACTTTGTGTCGAAGCTCAGGTGGGCGTTGGTCAGCCTACCATCCACCCGCAGCAGTCCGTTGATGAGTTTGGGGTCTAAACGCTTCAGCTCGCCTCTTGGAGATGGCATGTCTTTATTGGTCGGCCCCACTTCTTCCGCCCTCTTGAGTTCTCGGGCGAAAGCCTCGCGTTGTATCATTCTGAAAATATCGTACTCTGCCGCTTGTAACTCATCGGGACCTATCGGGCCGACCCGTATCCGACCTGAGGGCCATACCCCTTTCATGACTAGTAAATTTCTCTTGAACCTGGTTAACCAAACTAGCGAACGAAGCGTCTTCATCGAGGAAGAAAATCTGACCAATCGCGATATAATGGATGTCGCTTCGACGACGTTGACAGCTATTACTACGCCTTTGATCTCCAGTTCTACTTCCGTAGGGATTTTTAATACGGACACGAGCCAGTCCTGTTTAGGCACTTGCAGGAAGTTTGGTCCTGTCGTCCACGCGTATAGTTGCCTGAAGTTGGTCGCACCTCGGGAGCACAGATCGGCTGGATTATCGCCGGACCTGACAAGCTTCCACTTGTTCGTGGCTGATTTATCGTGGATAATCTTGAGTCGGCTAGCAGCGAAAGTACTAAACCGGTTCCGGACGTTGGTAATGGGGTAAGGTACTATCTTTGATTCTTCCAAAAGCTAGCCGGCCAAATGTAAAAGTCGGAGCATCTCTTCACCGCGTGTACCTCCTTGACTGCTAACAAGGCTGCGCTGAGTTCAAGGCGTGGGATTGAGACCGACTTCAGTGGAGCACGGCGGGCTTCAGCAAACAGGATCCTCGTGGTATATTGTCCATCTCCTGAGCACCATCGTCCGTACACCGCAGCTCCACAACCGACTTCGGATGCATCGGAAAAGGCATGTAGTTCCCCTGTCCGTGTTGCATGTCCAGGGGTCAAGCATCGTGGAATCTTGATGTCCTTAATTTCTTCAAGGTATTCGGAAATTCTTCCCAGTCCAGCCGGTCCCCTTGGTCCAGTGACTGGCCCCAATCAACTTTCTTACGGCACAGCCGCTGCAGAGAGATCTTTCCGAGTAGCAGCCATGGTGAGACGAAACCGAGCGGGTCGAACAGACTGGAGGCACCGGATAGTATACCTCGACGAGTTACTGTCAGCTCTGGAATGTTTAGCCCGAAAACAAAATCGCCCATTTCCGCGTCTCATTGTATTCCTAAAGTGCGTTCGGTAGGGAGTGGAGAGCCGCCCAATGCTCTAACTCTTTGGCCCTCTCGAGTTACGGAATGACCTCAAGCACTGCTGAAGCGTTCGACATCCGCTCTGTCAGATGGAAGCCGTCCTTTTCTAGCAATCTTGTCACTTCTTTGAACTGCGTTAGAGCTGATTCTATATCATCGAATGATCCAAGGTAGTCATCGACGTAGAAATTTCTTATGACGCTACCTATAACCGACCGATGGACCAAATCTCCATGTTTGCTCGCAGCTTCCCGAAGGGCGTAGTTAGTACAGAAAGGTGACGATGTGGCTCCGAAGGGGTGGACCGTCATCCTTTAATTTACCACTGCGTTTTTGCGGTCGTTCTCTTCCCACCACAGGAAAAGCAACGCATATCGTTCTTCTAGAGGTAACTTACCTGGTGAAACATTTCCCTGATATCAGCGGACAAGGCCACTCTACCTACTCTGAAAAGGCACAAAACTTCGATTATTGGTGTGGTCCAGTCAGGTCCTTGTAGTAGGCGATCGTTTAACGACTTGCTCTGGAACTCGGCTGCACAGTCGAAAACCACCCACAGATTTTCGGGTTCCTTAGGGTTGATAACCGGGTGGTGAGGTAGGTACCAGATACCCTTTCGGCCGCCAGTGTTTGCAGGCACCTTTTCATCGTAGCCGAAAGCTTCTTTTCGCTTCATTAATTCGCCTCGAACGAAGGGCTCCTTCAGTCGTAGTAGTCGTTGAAGAACATAGTTTCTGTTACCAGTCCACGGGTCAGCAGATGTGCGCCATGGGAGGGGGACCTCAAACTGTTTTTAGGGCCTTTGGTGCCTTGTCGCACCGATTTTAGGGCTAAATGATTCTCCGGAGACAACGATGGTCCTTTGTCTCCGATGTCATGAAACTCCTTTTCATACGGCCGCTGCAGGTGATAACCTATGCGGTCCGTTTCGGAGGGTAAATAATTCACGGAACCAAGTCCCCCTACCGGACCGTATAACATCCATCCCAGAGCTGTGCGTACGCCATAAGTTGCCTGGCGATCGCCTAATCTCTATCCAATTACCCAACGCGCCCCTGGCACGTCGCAGCCGACGAGGAGATCCACTTCGCCGTCTTCCCAGTCTACAAAGGTTACATCCTGCAGGTGGGGCCACCTAGTCAAGGTTGCTTTGACTGACCTTGGTGCTCGCATGGGGAGATCAGCCAATGTGAATTCTTCCGCTGGTTCGATTTGCTCGTTAGTGTCTAAAGAGATGATTTGCAACCTCAACGGGCTGGCAGCAATTACTTATGTTCCTCCCACCGTGCTCACAGCTGACGACGTCACACATTTAGCGAGCCGGTGTTTATCGGCAGACCGTTCTTTTACTAGGGTGGTGTCAGATTCACTGCCAACGAAAGCCAACGCTTTGACCACCCCATTTGGGGTCACTACTCCCACGGCAGCTACTCCTAAACGTACTGGTTTAATGACAGACCGCGACGTTGAACAAATCACACTGGGCTTTGTGCCCTCCTCGGGTGTAGTTTCTCTTGCCTGGTGTAACAATCCATGGAGTCTGCCCGTGCAGCCCTCGTGAACATATCTGTCCCTTGTTCTACAAGCAGCCGCCCGGTGCTTGGTGTTAAGACATATAAATCACGGTCCTGTCATCCTCGCCATTCCTCATCTTTCGTCTATTGTAGAGTTGACGAACTTGGGGCATCCTGGTGGCTCATGGATAACATCATAGGACCCGCAACATGGTTGCTCCGTGGTATCGCGTGAAATGGCGCGTGCATTGGTCCAAGGCTGATATTTCGGCCTTTCCGGAGCAGTGGTTTGGACCTTGCTTGTGCTAGACTTGTTCGCTCGATTGCCTTCCTGGATAAGCCGGCCAAACCTGCTGTCGGCCACATTGGTTTACCTGTCCAAGTATTCCAACAGGCCTTCGAAGTTAGCCCCCCCCGTCGACTTGGCCTATGCGTTCCGCCTGTTCAGCCCACCAACCCTGTGGTTCGGGAAAGAGGTGACGGACTATGCCTTCCAAGGTGTGTATTGCATCTAGGTCAGCCCTGTAATTTAAATGGTCGAGGGTTATTGAGAAGTTCTGCATTTTGATCACCAGGTCTGCCATTGTGTAGACATCGCCCTTGGTTCTTTTTTGCCTCTACCATCACGCCCTCTATTACGTTGCGGGCTACTTTGAAAGGTTGGACAAACAGGTCCCTTACAATCTTCCTTGCCCTTGTGTAGCCTTATTCCGGGTCAAGCATGGTACACCCATCGATAGCATCCCTTGCTCTGCCTGGACAGTAGTGGGCCAGATAGAGGAATTTTTCCCGGGGTCAGTTATCTTATTTTCGAAGAACGTTTTGAACTGCTTGAAACTAGCCGTGCTGTTATTGGTATAGTTTCCACTGATGTATCTAGGGAAATAGTTCACAAACAGCTTTGCTAGACATCCCCATTAGCTAAAATAAATCAGGTTTTTTTTCTGAACAGTAAAATCTGAGGTTAGCATTTGACCTGCGGGTCTTCTTCTATCAAAGTTCTTTCAAATATCATGCCTAAATCGACTTCAAATCGCCTCATTCACCGAGCGGCAAATCGAACTCCACTTACAAGCACTAAGCGCCCCCGACTTTCTACCTCCTCAGTGCCGTGTTCAGTACCACTGGTCGATATATACAGTGAAGCCAGTAACAAATATAATGCGCTTCAGGAAAACTTATCGTCCTTAGAGAAACAGTTACGATCCATGGACGATGCACTGACCATGCTGCTGCCACTAGCATATATTGCTCATCCTTTAAAACATCCAAACACTGAAAGTCTCCTATCAGCCGGCCACTTCCTGGACTCTGTTGCATCTGAAGTCCATAGACGGATAAAAAATTCTAAAAATGCCGTTGTTTTTAATGTTCCAGATCGTTTGCCCCTTTCCTCGGTCAAACAGTCATTGCTCATGGCATGTGATATGTCACACCACGAGTGCTACTGCAAAAGACTCAGAAAACGGTCACATCGAAACATGTGCCCGCTACTGTTTCAATTTCTAGAAGAGAGCACTGCCGTGGAATTCGTTAGAAAGAGAGAGTCTATCGCAAAGTCCACTTCATTTAAAAATATAAAAATTGCTCCAGACAAAACCCCTCTGCAGAGGGAGGTCCTTAGATCGAATGCCAGCATCCAAGTACTCCCACCACCGTCTGACCCAGTGCCACAAAGCTCCCCTGAGAAACTTCCCACCGTAAACAACTCGTTACCACTCCCGATAACCAGTGCACCAGCTCAAAATGTGGACCTAGATTCGTCCCGTTCACCTCCAACACCTCAACGTCCCCCAAAAAGGCTCCATGTTGCACTCCAGTCTCCACCACTGTCTACCCACAGCCGAGCAATACAACCCCCCCTCTCTGCAAGCAGCCATCCACGCTCTGGTCTGTCTGCCAAACGAGCAAATAAACCGCCAGCTTCAAACACGCCACCCCGCACCGACCAGCCAGATGCAACGTTGTCTCCCAGCGCTTCGGCCACAACGTCACCCTCGTCACCTGTTGCTCCCAGAGGCCAAAACCTCGTCTGCACTGACATTGTCACGCTCCCATCTTTAATCGACAGTCGACATAGGACCTCTCGCGCTCCAGCTAAACCGCCTACTACCCATTCACGACCCCCACCTCGGCCATACACACGAAATCTCGTCGCTCACCCTAGCGCTAGTCCACCAGCGCATTTATTTGGTCCCCCGGAGATCCGCGTACCCCACTGCTACATCCCACACCCACAAACCCAGACTCCGCTGTCTTCAAGTCCCCAGATGCAGTACCATATCACAAATTTTCCACTTAATGTACCACCTCCAAACTCGAACCATGCAGGACGAGTTACCAGCATCGTTGCCAACCGGTACCACAACATGTGGCCCGCGCCCGACCATTTTCCGCCTCATGGTGTGCCCCATCTTAACCCTCCGCAGCTTCAACATCCTCTGCCCCCCTACCACCAAACATCGCCGTATTCTACTCCGACACCACTGCACGCTATGCCAACTGACCCTACACACCAAGGCCCCTTTCATCAACAGCCCTTTTGCTACTATTCCACCCCCTCACACTCTTTCCATGGAGCCTTGTGAGATGCCTCCCACCTCAACAAACTCTATCCAAAACATCATACCTGTTCCATTAAAATCCCACTTACCCTGCCTTTCGTCCTTCTCTTCACAAGGCCTCCATCAAAACCATGGCTGCCCTTCCTCTACTGCTCCCCGCCCCCTTGCTGACCCCCTGGCATCCTTACTAACTCTCCCCCGATTCATACCTGTTTTGCCTCAAAGGTCCCACCTAGAGTCACCATACTCCCCTCCAGATCTATTAGCCCGCGTTACAATAACACCTCAGCATCCAGTGTTAATCTCTACTGAACATCATGAGTGTTCGGCCCAATGTACAATGTGCGACGATAAGGATAGAGCTGTCCAAAAGGAAGTAGCAACTCACATCCTGTCTTCCTGCGTGGGTGACCCGCCCATTGATCACCGCCCTGCCACGCACACCCTGGCTACCAAATCCACTGACGCTTCGAAGCCTCCTACAGAAATGCTTACTATAGCACTATTCAACTCCCGTTCCATCTTGAACAAGCTTTCCGCTATAAAAAGACTGGCTGTCGTCCACAACTTCGACATAATCCTGATTACTGAGACTTGGCTCACCGAGAACATACCTTCTGACCAAATATCACTGATCGGTTATCAAACCTTCAGGACTCAACGAATCTACCGCCGCGGTGGAGGTTGCGTGGGGTATGTCAAGAGCAGCCTATCTGCCACCCTACTGGAAAATACCGTGCTCGCAAATGTAGAAGATTCTATATGGTTTACAATTTCTTTATCCCAGATGAACATAATTGTCGGTTGTATATATCGACCCCCCAGAAATGACACTTCCACATTTATTCCCATCATTGATGCATTTAATTACATCGCTGACCTGCCGTTTGGAGGTAAATTTATAGCAGGCGACTTCATTGCCCCGGGCGTAAACTGGTCCTCCTTTTCTGCCCCCTACAAGTATCTGCAATTTGCCTCTTGCATTCGCCTGGGCCAGTGGGCCCAACATGTAAAACAACCTACCAGAAAGAATAACATCCTTGATCTGATATTTACCCTGGGTCTCACGACCGTCTCTGCCTCCGTACTAAATGACTACACAGGCAGCGACCATAAAATCGTCAGTTGCAGATTTCAAGTCAAGCCACGTACTGTTAGCCTACCATGTAACGGTCCCTCCTTCCGTCACTTTAAATGGGACCATATTCCCTCTCAAATTCGCTCCAGAAACTGGGACGAGTTCTTCCTAACAGCAAATCCCCGGTTCGCCGCTGACCTCCTCTACTCAAGTTTACACTCATGCATCGAAAACATATCACGCCCCTGCAATCCATCCAGACCAGCAGGTAACCATATAGCCAGACTAAAGCAGAAACACGATGAGCTTCGACGGCAGTACCAACGAAATAGAGACTTTTATACAGTCTTCAGACTGGAACGCCTCTATCACGAAATCCACCGCAAGGCCCGTGACCTACAACTAAAGCAAGAAACCAAAGCGTTACGCCACCCAAACAAAGCTCAAGAGCTAGCCCGGCTACACAGGGATCGTGCCCCACAATCAACTCGATGCATAAAACAGATCATCCATTTGGATAACCTCATAACCTCACCTCGAAAGATAGCTGACACGTTTAATACTTTCTTCACAACCACCGTGTCTCTCAATCCATCGTGTACCCAGTTTGTCACCCCGTCTGTCACAAACTCCTCACTCAGTTCTATCACGGTTACCACTACGGATATAAATAGATATATTCACACCTTCAAACCGACCTACTACCCCGGTCCTGACGGCCTACCGTCAGCAGTATTCACTCTAGGCGGCCCGGATATTCCCCTACTACTACTAAACCTATACAATTTATCTCTGCAAACCGGGACCTTCCCCAGCCAATGGAAGAAATCCATTATAATCCCCAGGCACAAGAAAGGCGCAGTGCATGACATTGCCAATTACCGCCCGATTAATCACACGCCAATGATCTCGAGGCTGCTAGAAAAAGTCGTAAAACACTACCTGACCAACTACCTTTCTGCACATAAGCTCATCAGCCCAAGACAGCACGGATTTCTCAAATCACGGTCGTGTTCAACCTGCCAATTTGACTTTCTAAATTTGGTAACAACAGCTGCCGACAAAGACAGAGCACTCGTCATCATCTATCTTGATATGACAAAAGCCTTCGACAGAGTGCCACATCTGCAGTTACTCAACAAGATCAGGGGATACGGTATTGAAAACCCCCTACTCAGTTGGTTTAAATCCTATCTACAAGACCGTCACCAAGTTACCTGCATCAACGGTCAGATATCAGACCCCCACCCAGTAAACAGCGGGGTTATCCAAGGTAGTGTTCTAGGACCCCTGCTGCTTTTACTATATATAAATGATATTTGCAATGTCATCACTTATGGCGAAATTTTCTTGTTTGCCGATGATATGAAGATAGTCTATGAATTCGAACGAGGAGACCTACCTGTAGCACTGAATAACATCATGGTCGACGTACAGTCCTTATCCTCCTGGTGTGATCGCTGGAAAATCGAATTTTCAGTGAACAAAAGCAGTTATCTCTCGCTAAACTGCAACATTCCTTATGATACGCTTAAGATTGGCGGTGTCTCACTCCCATATTCCCCAACAATTAGAGACCTTGGGCTGCAATATTCTTACACTTTCAATTTCTCTGAACACACTTCCTACATAACTGCACGGGCAAATAAGTCCCTTGGCTTGTTGCAGAGAAATTTTCTTCTCACGAACAGTAAGTTAGAGATATACAAAACTCATATTCGCCCAACCCTAGAGTACTGTACACTTGTGTTCTCAAATATGCATAAATGTGACATTATCGACATTGAGAATGTACAGCGTCGATTTACCAAAAAACTGTTTGGGTCTTCTACGACCCTGACCTACAGACAGCGGTGTACACTCCTGCGGCTTGATCCCCTATGGCTTAGGAGAATAAAGCTCAACCTCGCATTTTTGTTTACTTTGCTCCACAAACAAGCTGTATCCTCCAGCCAAGTTCAGTTCAGTATAAACTCGACACATCAGCTGCGTAATAAGGAACACCGTATAACGATCCCTACTTCTCGGAAATCCTTAAGGCAAAACTTCTTCCTGCTGAAATATGCAACTCTGTGGAATAAACTCCCAGCTGATGTACGTTCCGTAGATTCCCTAAATATGTTTAAGTCCAGACTACACGTAGCTCTAGACATCCAAAAACTGATAGCTCTTACGAATCCTTATATGTCTTTTGACAGAGCTTATGAGGAAAGCGTTGGATACTAACCCGAACCCTTGATAATCTAGGATGTGCCATACCATACGACGCAATTGCCATCACCTAAGCGTAAACCTACCAGTTTACAATGCCTAAACATAATAACTCTAATGACTGAGGCCAGTGCTTCAGAAGTCGTAATTGAATATATGAAATACCACTGGAAGCATGAAAGATAGTCTTTGAACATTTCCTGTGCTGATTATTATTAGGTTTTTGCCTCTGTCTCTAACCCAAGACGCGGCACCTGTCACACTCCTCAACCTCCATCCAGTAGTCACCATTAGACATTCACAGCTCAAATTCTGTCCCTATCACAGAACTCTAGCATCCTCAACATTTGATACTTAGCCAGCAAAACTACTAACCATCTGTGGATCGTACCGACGAATCACGTTGTTAGTGCTGCAAGTTGTACCCCATCTTTGTGCAGACTGGCATTTTGTTGAACATAAACCCCATCGAATAATCGCAGGCTGTGGTTGACCCTACCTCCCCCTGCATTTTTTGTCCCATGTAAACGGCCTGGGTGTTCTGACTCCACGGATAAGGCGAGTGTTAGCGCGGCGCTTCTGCAAACATTCCTGGCCGTGATGGTCTCCCTGAACAGAGTTGACCACCTATTAGACATGACCACCAAAAAGTAGAGATTGGCATAAAAAAGTGAGAAAAATACCCCACTGTTTTGTCTTCCAGGCACACCAGCCTTGTCACTTGTGACTCATGTCTCCGGGTTGCAGTGTTGCTACGGATCGACTGGTGTGGTTGACCTATTCCCAACGAGGCTTGTTACATGCGGTCCATGTTTCGGCCTGGGTGTGGGAGCTGTGGCCGCCCACCAAAAGCAGCTCCGCCTTCTCTGACAGCCAGATACCTGACTGTGATAAAACCATCAAAAAAGAATAATAAGAACGTCTAAAAAGTGTGGATCATTCTTGGAGAGCCACGTGCTGGATGCCAGTAGTTGTGTATCGTGCTACCTCCCTACCTGAAGCTGGCCCTTGTGCCGCCTATCATGAGCACCAAATGTAGACCGTTAGAGTTTGCTTCCCTGACGAAAATTCGGACCCACCTCTTACGGTTCCCCAAACCAGTCCTCACATCGGTGAAGTCCTGCTTTGCAGTACGATAACAGCGAAAAAGATACCACGCAACCATGCAATCATACCCGCATCAGATTTCCTTGCTCACATTGAAGCAAAATCTCAGTACGATAGCACTATCGAGGAAGAGCATAGATGAACTCGCGTCAATGTTCCAAGACATGTGACCAATTACCTCTAATGTATCACTACTGTCACCCCAATAGTTCCTTATACTTTGACCCCTCAGAAACTACTCAATATAGAATAACCACTATACAGAAAGAGACAGTAACAGCGTAGCGCCACGCAAACAGTATGTTAGTCCTACTCGCTCAGTCTGTCACTTCTAACCTATCCTATCGCCTCGCTGCCCAACCACGTTCTGCGTAAGCAAACGGTATCGAGGGTTATCATTACTAACCACTCTTAACCGTGAAGCCCTAGGTCTTTTATTAGTATCCCAGCGATGCCATGCTCACGGGCAAATCACAAATCCTTTTAAATGCATACACAGTTACCAAGCCAGTGTACGCAACTTCGTCGGCCTGCAGCAGTATAGCTCAAATCCACTGCGAGTCTATTTTACCCATGCCCCACTCACATAGACCTAACCAATCCATTGTTTATTGTCTTCATATATTATCATAACCCACAGCTGGAACCACGTCCAGACTGCAATCTCTCTTTATTTCCGGTTCGTTGTCTCTCACCATCTCAGTCGCCAAATTGGCTAACCAAGGACGCCGCTTTGACTCGCACGGATAGAGACTCAAGTGGAACCTACCATAGCAACTGAGACTGAAATCAAACCACACAACAGGAGATACCCCTAATTGCTTATCAGACTGTTCAGCGTTTTCTAACGCAACGAACACGAATTCCAGTTCACGCGCATGCCGCTAATATACAGCCACACTCGGCTGATCGACCGACACAAACTATGCCCTGCCAGACGAAACTTACGCATTCGAAGCCGTACATTGCCAGAAATGACGCTGAATAACACTGAAGGCAAATGCATCAACACATACATATATTTGTCAGTAAAACAGCATAATAACGCTGAAGTCCATGCGGAGATTTTCCCACTTTATTATCCGTTACCACAGGTTATCCTTCCTCAGAACCGCAGCCGGCTGGAAATTGACTCTCCACTCCTCGAGAACCTTCCAGTTGCGCCTTCTTATTTCTGAATAGTACATGTTATTGGCCTTGAATCTAAACTTACCTTTTTATGGACTGCTGTTTCTCCCACATCCACCAGTTCACTTTCACGAAATAGGCCTCATGTCCCCTTGATTCAAAGCTCATTCCGTTTTTTCGAACTCCGGTACATCCGTCATTCAGGGTCTGCATTGTCTTCATGGATCGCTATCCTCTTCGCATGCGTCGATTTCCCCCCCCCCCCTTCTTCTTGTTAGAAATTTACTCCATATGCAGAACCTTAGTTGGCCTCCGGTTTCCTTGGCTTTCATCATTCTTGCTCATAATGCCTCCTTAGCACTGCGTTAACGATTTCTTCGACATCTCCACCGCGCACCACTGCCTAGCCCGGATTCGAAACTGGTTCAAAACTGCCGCGCAAACCATTATCAGAATGATCCATTCAAACTGTTGCTGTCTATGTTTTTCCATCTCTGATACTCTCGACCTTCATCCTTAGAATTTTGTGAATATTTCATCTTATTGAGTAACGTGTTACACCATGATCATGCGTTAGCGCGTGCCTCTCGACCATGGCCGAGAAATATACCAATATTATAGTGTTCAAATCGCCTGTCGAGAACCGTCAGTTCTAATCTTGGCAGATTCATCGTTGATGGCTTTGATGCTTTATAGTCGGCGACCGGCATGGAGTTTCCTGTTTTGCTGTGCCGTGATCTATTGGAAAGGTCGCAGTCCTTGGTCTTATGCTCACTTTCTTTCTGTCTTCATTTCTGTTCTGCTTCCTAGGCCTGTTGCCTAGCCGACAACAGTTGTCGTTCTGGGCCTAATATCCTCAGCCTATGTTAATCGACATCCTTAAGATCCGTATTGCCCTCCGTACCACATGAACTAGCCCTGACAGGACTAGGCGATCTAGCATTACCTAAAGAATCGAAGGTAGCCAAAACCTCCCCAGTGAATTTCCGTATTAATTACTGTCCAGATTCCAATGTTTTTAATCCTTTTCTTGGCATTTTGCGTGTTTTCTCGTACCAGATTACAAACAGGTACGAACCTCAATTATGAGATCACAAGGACTCAACAAACGAGAAACCGAGTTGCGGCGTGCGAGCGAGGAGCACGTGCGTCACGCAGGTCCAGAACAAGGATATGACAAAGTAGTGCTCTGGGAGCGAAAAAGCGACAATTGGTCTATAAAACAAACAGTGCGTAGGGGCACGTCAATAGTGTAGGCAAGTGAGTGATGTTAAGAAAAACATGGAACGGCAACGGTTTTAGGGGGATTTTCCACGACCGGTCGTTACATCTTGTGAGAAGACTGCTATGCTGTGAGAGTCGATTACTGTGTGAGCCATCTGGAGCGAAGTAGTTTCTATTATTAATTTTCCGTTTCTTATCCACCACAGGTTGGGCTCCTCCTTCTGACGTCTTGTAAGAACGGGACTGGGGTGACCCAAGAATACCTTTCCATTGGACGGTTTTAAGAGTGTGTTGAAACTGCGGCTTCTTCTGGGGCGTTCTCCGTATGTCCCTTTTCTGTTTTTATAATTAAAGTTGACTTGGATAGTTGTTTCAGGAGCACCCTCACTTTCCCCGAGGCTATTCGAACCAGGTTAGATGGAGGCCAATGTGGTTGGGAGGGGACTCGGAACAACTGTGCGGGCCGTAGTGTCTGCAGTGGAAGCTGGCTCACCGGGATCTCCAGGAGTCGATTATCCCGTGGTTTCAAGTCTAGTAAGAGAGACCTCTGGTTGTAACATCTATGTCGATTAAAAAATCCCCCTTCTGCTTATATTCATATACTTCGTGACCAATTTTGGACCGTTTCGTCCGACCTAATTAGCGATGACACCGTTTTGTGGTCGACAATTTTTCTACGCTCGGTACGCTTACTTTTCCTCTTTATGGTCGTGCTTTCTTATTGAGAATACTTTGCGGACTGTTGGCACGATAGTGAGTCACTCTGATTCAACACAGTTTTGTTTTATTACGGCTCGGTTTCACTTTCTCGCTTACGTCGACTGATCGCAGATGTTCTGCTCGTTTACACTGATTTTTGTCTACCACCCTCAGGGAATTGTTTTTCGGGCCTGATTAGGCATGAAGAACTTGTTCTATTTGTTTGGACTTCAAAGAGTTATCTATTATTCACTCGTTTTGGCCACCTGTTCCCTTTTTTACAGAATTGTTTCCTATTATCGGCCACCTTTTTGGCTGGATAGTGACAGAGGCTCACTGTCAAAGGTATGATCGTGTTTGTGCTTATATTTTTACTCGCTAATAGTACCTCAGAATTTGCAGAGCGACCGTGCTCTTGCTTTAGGTCCTACACTGATTTGGGCTACTCGTTGCTTTGAGGCTCCAAGGTGGCATCCAGAACGAGTGAAGCTTAATAATTGGTGAATCTAGCATCGAATCGTTGATCGGGCTTCATCCGGATCGGGGCTTCAGCATTTTTGTCTTTGCACTGGCGACACTTGCAATTCGGGGTCCGCCATTACAGATGGGACAATTAGCGGCTTTTTCACCTGACAAGAATGCAATGGGCGGTCAATTTTTCTTTTCCACGCACCCACGTATAGGACCCTTTAATCACCGCTTTTTTTTCTCTATCAGTTTTGTTGCCGGTTCCTCAGAAGAGAACTCCAGGATTAAACCCGATATCTGTTTGTGCCTTCTTGAAATTAGCCAGGAGCATTTAAGAGGGTTTGCTGGCGACTCTTTCAGCGTTATACTTGTATCCGGGGCTAGGTGCTCTGGATTTGCATCCCTTGGAGCTCGATTTGCGCTAGCTGCCGAGGCATGCAACTCCCTATCGGTACCTAAATTTAGTTGTTCTTATATAGCTATAGCTTGGTTGGCAGCCGATATGAGGAAAGTAGTTTTAGTTAAAGTTAAAAGAACGGCTATCTCTGCTTCGAGGGCTGTTATCCCTGTCCTCAGCTCTTTTACATCCACGGCCTCTGGAGAGTCCCCGAGGACTTGGCTGGGACATTGGGCGCCCTCTGGTAAGCTTTCGATCTGGCGCATGGGTATGGTCTCATGATTTCTGGTGACATCAGACAATTTTCCAATGAAAATGGACAGACCAAGGAATACACAAAGGGGAAGAACTAAACAGTATACCGCCTAAACGAGAGTACAACCGGAACAGAGGTGAAGGATAGTGTCTAATCCTCCAGGATCAAGTTTAGTCCGACTGAAGGTAGATAGGTAGGCATCCACCATGGCACAGTTTATTTCTTCGAATCCCCGCTAAAAATAGAGGGGGAAAACAAAAACTTATCACACTGCGAGGATCATTATGCATCGTGAGCTTTCACCAAGGAATTACTTAGCAAACGGGAAAGTTCAGTAAATGAACACATCATATTCGTCCTTCCGGTAACATGCTCAAAATTTACTGTCGGAAGGGATCTCATTCGACCTACGATCTAGGACCCCCTGGAATGCCTGGACGGTCCTCAGTTCTATCTTCTCTTTCGGCGGTCTATTCCAGTAGTTGACCATCCTATTACCCAAGAAGTGAGATCTAGCTACCAGCTTGGATCGAACTTTCGCCAGCTTCTCCCCGTGACCTCTTGTTCTGGAGTCTGTTGCCCTATGGACTAGACCCACAGTCTAAGCCCAGTAAAGCCTTCGGTTATCTTAAATGTCTAATTGAGATCCCCTTGTAGTCGCCTTTCTATAGGGATGAGTCTGAGTTCCTAGAGTCTCTGCTCGTACGTCTTGTCACTCTGACCCTCAACCATGTGCGTTGCAAGAAGTACTTTCTCGAAACAAGTGGCACCTTTTGTAGAAGGGTGATCATGCCTGAACACAGTTTTTTGAAAGCGGTCTAACTATAGACACTTACCCGGGCATGGAAACCCCTGGCTGTCTGCACGAAAACGCTGATCTCAACCTGAAGAGCTCACCGAGTGCCATTTTTGCAGCTGCTGCACACAGATCCGACCACTTAAGGTCGGAAGTCACCAAAATTCCGAGGCCTACCACACTGTTTACTTCCACTACAGTAAATGGGCCTTGGTCATGTGCCACCATCAGGCTGGTCGCTGTCCGTGTCTACAAGTACCTCTTGGCAGCATTGAGGGACAAGTCCCACTCCTCTGCCCAGTTAGGAGCGGCAAGTATGTCTCTGCTCAACTCTTCTTTCCCCTAGGCTCCCACTGACGTCACATTACCTGCGAAGAAGAAGCTTGGTGACCGTAAGACGGAGGCCAATCCACTATTAAACTGAGGGAACAGTAATGGGCCTAGTACGGAGCCCTGCTGTACTCCACCGATGAAGCTTTCTAATTTGGAGGTTTTTCACCTACTCTAACTTAGCACGTTCTTCCGGTAAGGAAGTCCCTTAACCATTCCTGAATCTGCCCACTTACACCAGGTGACCTAAGCTTGACCAATAAAAGCCGATGGTTTACCGAGCCAAATGCCTTGCTAAAGTCAAGGTGACATACTTCTGCCTGTTTACCCAAATCCACTCTTTGAGTGGCTTCGTCCAGGAAGATCAAGAGGTTTCTCAAGCACGGCCTGTTTTTACAGGTCCATGCTGAGCTGGTAAAAGCATGGAATTCTCTACCATGTGCTCGCGGACGTGAGCTAGGAGGATCCTCTCTGACACTTCGAATACAATGCAGGTGAGGCCAGCAAGTATGCAGATTCCCATTTCAGAGTTGGACCCCCCTTTAAGTTTAGCTTCCACTGCTGCTTTTTCACCAGTCCCGTGGCAACCTTCCATTGTCCTGCGTGGCCCTGTAGAACTTATATACTGGATGGGATAGGACATCAACCAATGGCTTAATGGTAGCAGAGTGTGTAATCATAATGATAATAAGGATAATAATTGTATATTTCTTGACCGTGGTCAAGGCACATTCACAAGGCAAGATCATCTGTCCTGGCAGACTGCGGTAAGAAGAGGCATCAGTAGTAACAGCGAATAACATGGAAGAGAGGTAACGAAGTGGAGGATCTGAAAAATCAGGTAATGACGGATCCCATGGTTTGAAGTTGTTGGTGAGAGTAACGACGTTACGGTGACGTTATACCGAGTGGAACGCGAAAAAGCGGCTCAGCCTGTAAGGCACTATGGGGGTGCCTGTGGCCAGCAATGTACGAAGCAGAGGAGAGTGTTGGCCAGGAAAAACCAGGTAAGAAATGACGAATCAGGTGGTTTCACCGCAGATGACACAGGATGAAGGCCGAGAAGAAGAAGAGAATCCGGACGAGAAAGC
Organism: Fasciola hepatica; assembly: GCA_948099385.1. Classification (NCBI taxonomy): domain Eukaryota; kingdom Metazoa; phylum Platyhelminthes; class Trematoda; order Plagiorchiida; family Fasciolidae; genus Fasciola; species Fasciola hepatica. The sequence goes on from CANUEZ040000117.1 coordinate 3,439,424, forward strand.
CTGCAATAGAACAAAAATGCACAAAAAATAGTTTCCTTTGGAGTTGAGAGAATGGAAGTGGAGAGTTGCGTGCCTACAGCCCATTGCATCAAGGGATTGAGCCAGAAGTTGCTAACCGATTCAGTGCCTAAGAGAAAGATCCACGGAGGAATTGCGGTTTCAGACATGGAAAATACCGAAGTGGTAAAAAAATAATACATTCGTTCGTAAGAAATGCAAAGTTTGGAACGGCGAGTTCTAATATGGGGACTGATCATGGTTACGGATGCGTCTGGGGGGGGGGAGGGTTTGGGTGGGGTGTATAAGAAAGACAAAAAAGGATATCGCAAAACGGCAGCTAGCAAGGTATGGGACCAACCAGCTTTACAGGCATATGGAGGTACCAAGTGAATAATGATTAGGAGCCGACAGGGGCAGAACGAGTGGAAAAGAACATGCTTCGGTCTTGGGAAGAAAAAAATGGATAGGGTGAGAGTGACATCATGCAGTAAGGGTTGTCATTTTGAAACACGATAGGAACAAACACAGAAAGGATTGGTGTGCATACAGAGGTAGAGCGACACGGAAGGGAAGTGATACGAGTGCTGACAAGAACGATAGATGAGCGAAAAGTGGCGGAAGAATAGTAGGAGCATGCGGTCCGAAACGGACAGTAATAAATGCGATAAGGCTAGGAGAGTTGGAGCATGCAATCCAAAACCAGGGCTAGTGGGTGGGGCTGACCGTGCTCTGGACATCCAGCCTGAAAACACTTCGTGAAGTGAACACAGGAGGTGTGATCCACCAGCCTAATTGCGCTCGCACATCGTTGCAAACGGCCTGCACGCCCGATGTGCCCCGGCCAAAGCGGTGGATCTGACCGCCCCTCGCACCCTTGGGATTGGCTTGAGTGTTCACCGATGGTTGTACGGAGGGCTGAGCACCCACCATAAGGGTATATGGTCCAGGATCAACTGGACAGGTTGTGGGAACTTGGACAGCAGAGCCAACGGGAATAGCGATCGACAGACGGCCATACAGCATTATTATCCAGGGGCACCAGCCAGAAGGTTGATCAGTGTAGTGCCCGAGGTGGTTGACCGGCGTTGAGGAAAACTGGAAAGAGAAATTGTGGATTTGTCTGGGTCCGCTGGTGAATAGCATGAGAGCATCTAAAGTTGGTAACAAAGTGGATGCGGGAGGTGGACGTATAGTGGGCTGAGGGAGTCGCATAAAGGTACATATGTTCCCAGGATAAACGCAATCATCCTTCTTGCCTTGCCAATTTGGTTCAGTGCTTGTTTATGGAAGTTGAGGGAACAAAAATAATGCTGGCCCAGGTCTCTTACCACGTGAGTAGTTGGAATCGGCGGACCACTTATCGTGGGATAGCCAGGTGGAATGTGGCATTTGTAGGGCAGGAGAGAGCTCTTTGCTGCCGAAAACTTCGTCAGCCACTGAAAAGACCTTTCATTAAGGGACTTCAAATCCGACAGAATATCGCTGAGAGCTGAGTGCAGGGCTTTTGCCCCAAAAGCTTAGGCTAGCTTTATGTCGTCAGCAAAGAGGAATGACGTGCCATGACTCACCAACTGGAAGACGTCATTTATGTGCATGAGAAATAAGAGAGGGTCGCATTCATATAGTGAGGCCTCCGGGTGGGGTTACTAGGCCGTAGAAATAGTGTTACTGGTAGATCAGTTGGCCTGTGACAAAACAGAGAGGGAGAACTGATGAGTAAATTTCTGGAAGACCCTGAAAATTTGGGATTGCTCTTAAACGGGTTAGTTTTTCTATTTATTCTAGCGGACGCAGCACGTGGGGAGCCAAGGTGCCGACGTTTTCCTGACGGTTGGGTTGGTGACGCATACGGCGGTATGTCTAATTCTACTCTCGCTGTTGGAGCCATGTGTACCGATGGTAATGCCAATGCATCTTTTAATACAGACTTGCTGTCCTGGGTTTTCGCCACGATTAATCTGTGCCTAATGGGTTTTACAGGATCATTTAACGATGGCCTTTCCAGCGTGTCTGGAGAAGACCGTTCAGCAACCTGGGATAAGTTGAGAGAAATTTGCTTGGAATCCTGGGGGCTAGACTGATGAAGGTCTAATGATGCCGAAGGGGCTATGGGGCTGGTAGGTATCCTCTTCATAGGCCTATGCGGGCCCCGTTGGATCAGGACTAGTGAAAGGCGCTGGTTTGCCTTTCTGAATGCGGAACATCTCTCTTTGTAGAGGAGATTTATCGGCGTGTATTTTGACTTTTTTAAAATGACACAGCTGAAGCAATCCTTCGACAGGTATTGATGAACTCAACAGCTGGAAGTTGGTTGGAAAACTGAGATAGCAGCGGGCAGAGCTACCGTGATGACCGTTTCCGCAGCCTGGTACAAGGGCACATGTGACAAGCAGTGTTGCGCGCATTCAGTATTGTGGCTTTAACAGAATGTGTTGGTAGTCTGTCCGGGACGTTTAACACTAACATTTTTAGCGTTCTTTATTATTCTGTGAGTAGCCGAGGCCACTATATTCATACAACGGCCGGCTTTGGATAAGGTTTCGGGGTCAGCTTAATCTGTCGGTTTAGCAATGACTGTCATTAGGGGAATCTTCGATAAAGCGCACACACTCGGTTGCCATTTAACCTACAAGTGTTTTACATTCTGTCCTAAATCATCGGCTTTATTTTTGGCCCTGCTGTACGTATCGACCAGCGATACAGAACATGTATTGACAGCTGCCGTCGTGTCGGCATTTGTGTTTGTTTTCACCCTGAAGGCCCGAATGGATCGTTTTTGACCAGGCGAACAATGACGTTTAAGTACAAAGTGAGACATTCAGTTGAGTCTAAAACAGGGGCAGCCGTGTTTGCAGAAAACATGGAGGTTATACGTGACCCGTGCAGAGGTTTTATTGGGCTGCATGGGTATGTAGACAAATCACCAAGTCAATCCGTCAATGGATATATGTGCTCGGACCGATGGGGGTTTTTGCGCTTGACGTGCAACTGTGTGTGAGGAGAGTGACTGAGGGCAGGGGCCTCGGAATTTTTTATTTGGCCAAAATCTCAATGAAAGCATCAATGGAAGTCTCGCGGGATTTCGGGTGTCAGAAAAAAATTGGATTTTTCTGAGTATCTAGAATAAGCCTTAACATGGAAGCTCCAAACCAAGTACTGCTCTTGTATCACCCAGCCCGTTCGCAACACCGGTTTCTGGTCTGTTTGTTTAGTAGTCCTTTTACACATGATCCGTACGGATCATCATTGAATTTATACAAAAGAATTTGATGACCGAAGTGATGTGCAATGCTTGGATAGAGTTTTATTTAAATGTATTGGTTTTATTCATTAAAATGTCCTGGAAAACTCGATATAGATTGCTCTATTTCATTTCCTTGAATTGGGTAAAATAAGGACCAATAGCTAAAAAATCATAAATTTAAAGATAAGAGTTAGCATCTTGATACATTTTTTAATTTAGTGAAAGAAATTAACGAAGCACGTATTCTGAACGGTTGGAACAAACCGCGCAGAACCCGGCTAAAATCAGCTTAGAAACCGACTGGTTTTCGGCCGGTTTGGCCGGTTTTTGAGCAGTTTTTATTATTACTCAGGATAGTTTTCGCATGGTTTGTGACCAGATTTCTGGACTGTTTCTGAACGGCCTCCGAGCTGTTTGGGCCAGCCCCTTGAAATACTTGATATGCTTCGTTAATTTTTTCACTAATCCAAATTACGTAATAGGATGTCCCTTTCTATCTCCCAATTTATAACTTTCCGATAATTACACTGTTTTCACCCAATTCGATGGAATGAAATAAAGCAATCCATATCAAGGTTTTCGGGACATTTTGACGAAAAAAACCAATACATTTAATTAAAACACCATCCAAGCATTGCACATCACTTCGATCGTCAAGTTCTTTCGCATAAACTCAATGATGATCAGTACGGATCACGTGTGAAATGGCTACTAAACTAACCAACCGAAAACGGGCCGAAGACCGATCGGCGTAATGGTGAAAACCAATCAAAAATCGGCTGAAATTCGGCTGCAAACCGATTGGGAACAGGACTATTTGCACCGATTTTGCCTCAAGGGAAAATAACCCACAAGGCCAAAGGGATATCAACTCACAGCGAGGTATGGGTGGATACCTCAGTGAGGTGATCCAGCCGAGAACCAGAATATACTTTATACACAGGGACGCCTTGGGTAATTTTAGGTGGGTTTCAACTGAAGGTTCTCTGAAAAGGGTTACGTTATTGTTTCGCAATAGTGGATTACGGATTCACAGCGGAGTGGCGCAGCTAACAGCTCTGAAAATATATGGCTTTTTTTTTGAATAAAACTTCCTGCTAGAAGTGGCACAAGACCGAGCCTGAATAATGGGAAACCCCAAAAACGGGACAATCTGATTTTCACCTCTAGATGTTTTCGCTAATCTATCAATCAGCCTCATGGCAGAAAAGACGACAGTGCAATATCCAAGGGTGGTCTGACACGAGTTCCAGAAGTGCTGAGGTCTCTCTCCAGAAAACCGAAGGTTTTTATTAAGCAGACCAATTAGCCGTCTAGTTTTAGCAACATGAGAGGTCATATGTTCGGCAAAATCGAATGTACAAGAATATTTGTAGTCGTAAGTACTTTACTTCCGGACTTTTGGGGATGAACTGATGAATAAATTTAATCGTTTCTGCGGGAACCTGACACTAGTACATAAGGGCACAGCTTCTGACAGCGGGTAACTCCACCAACCATCGAATCCTCCATGAGTCCAGTGCTAGTAAATCGCCAGTTATGCCAGCATTGGTAGAAGCTAATGCGCTAGGTTCAAATGAGGGCATAATTTTAAAGTTGTCTGCAAAGAGGGAAGCGGTCCCGTGTGCGATGACGTTGCAAGTGTCAACAGCATACACAAGAAAATGTAAGGGACCTAGTATACGGCTCGGATAACTCTACTAGTTGCCGGTCGGGGCTACGATAAAATGCCACCAACCTCCACCACCTGTTTTCGGTATGTTAGATATGACGAAAACCAACCCAGAATCGGGTCAACAACTTCGTATGTTTCTTCTTAGCCCGTAGCCTATTATGGGATGCTGGATCAAAAGCCTCAGTCATGTCAAGGACGAATACGATCACTGATTTACCACTGTTGGTGGCCGTAGTTATCAAGTTAAGGAAGGCACTCATAAAATTGGCGCACGATCTTTTTGAAGAAAGCCGGGCTGTCCAGAGTTAATGAGATCATTGGTCAGTAGGTGAGTTGCCAGCTTATTTATAGTCAAACTCTTCATAATTTGGGAAACCATAGGGGTGTGGTTGGTTAGGTCTCGTCGTGAACCTTTCTTAGGAATTTAAGTAATAACTGATGTTTTATAACGGGGGGGGGAGAAGGTGCTGCTGCTCATAGATAAATTGAGAACCTTTATTGACATGAATGGGATATCAGTCTCACCTGGACTAAAAGTAGCCGGTGGTACGGCATCTGGTCCGGGATGGTATGACCGCCTAGTTTTAGTGAGCTGTAGTGTTAACTTGTCTGGGTGACATGAAGTCACCGAAGACTGTGCAGATATTAGCGGCTCACGTGATATAAGCGTGGAGAGACGTCTGTCTTTAGAGGGGAAGTAAAATAAATACTGGTTACCTCGGTGATCCCTTCGAGTTTTGTTATATCATTGTTGTTATATATAATGGATGAAAAAGGAGAACTGCTTTGACTGTTTCTCAGCTTCATCAGCTTGGATAAAGCTTCGGTCCGTTTGGGGCGACTCGGCGCCCTTATTTCCTGTTGTTTAATGGAAACATTTCAATCGATTTTTGTTGCATGAGATAAACGGTTCCTTTGTAGGAACGACGGACAATCTCCTGACCTTAGAAATTTGCGCTTTAATACAGAAAGCTTCCATGTGGTAATTCCAGTTATGCATGTGGGGGGGGGGATGGAAAATGGAATTCGGTTGTTCCAAAAATTTGATAAGTTGAAGCCCGGACGAGGGTCATTTAAGGGAGAGGGGGATGGGAAGGGACTACTTTAGAGAGCAATCAGAGCCTGATGAATTTTCTTAGTGGGGCCGGCAGGAAAGAAGCGACCACGGTTGGCGGTAATACAGGACTAAAAGAGCTGGGTCACATTTTGCCCCGTCCTACTGGCTCCAGTGAAAACTCTATTCCGCCCATGAACCATCCAATTTTATAAGCACAAAACACATCTTTCATTTTGGAAAAACAATCGCTGAAGTCGGTCGGTGCAGCGCAGACCAACTAGTTTATATTGAAATCAAGTAGCCTGTCTTCTGATTGGTTGATTGCTCACATGACTAATCACAACTTGACGGGACCCCGTTTGCATCTCGTCGATCCGCTGCTTTGTCACTTGCGCATCCTCTGGCACAAGCATCGGCCTGGATTCCGGACAGGCAATGAGGTGCCGTTGCTGACGGGCAAGGGCTGGCTAAATGCCATAAGTCAGCACATACACTCACAGGTGGGTCTTGTGGGAGTGAGAGGTTACGTGAGGCACGGAGATGATTCCGAGGGGTGACTGAGTGACGGTTGGAGTACGGAGTGGTTGGTGTGGTGGATACTTGAATAGTCCTTGTTGTTTGGGCGACCAGTTGGTTTTTTCTGGGGGTAAATCTTTATTGGCTGGTTATTCAGTGGCGGTGGTCTGGGTGGTAACCAGATACATCCCGGTGGTTAATTGGAGAGCGCAGTGATTGGGCTCAGGAGCCTGGTTGCTTTACCAAGATTGCCGAGGGTATTACGATGAGTGGGTGCGGATGAAGGTAAGGTGATGGTGCGATGAGTTATAGGTACTGTTGAACAACCAGACTTAAGGCTAGTAGAAGGCGTGCGGTCATCTAGACCGGGGGACATGTGCTCGCGGGTTTATGAGTAGTGGGAACCTTCATCAGTGTTATGGATGCTGAAGAGCCCGTTCCAGTCCAAGTGCTTTCCTGGGCTGTTCTGAAGGTTCAGGTGTTTTCCAGGTAGTTCAGTTGGTGGGGCGATTGGCGCGCCGTCTAAGCTCACGGTTGCATCGCGGTTTGTAATAGACAGCAACGTCGGATGACGGCCAGTGACAGGTATATTAGTTCTGGTGTGGATTGCCGGTTGCGTACACCCTAGGGTTATTATTCTGGACGCAACTCTAATGAACCTCTCTTTGTAGTGCGGTTTTCTCAAGAAGCTTCCTTGCCCACTCAAAGTTAGTTTCAACTGCGATTAAGGATTGTCGGCTGAATAAGACTTTGCTGTTAGTTTCATTTGTAAACTGGAAATGGAGGAAGTCGTTGGCGGGCTTGGAAATTTTACGAAGTCTAACACAGCGGCAAGGTTGCGAGTCAAATTTGCAAGCACTCAACATCACTTTTTTAGCCGTTAAAGGAGATATTCGGTCCGTAATGTTAAATACAATAGCAGAATTTGCATTTTTATGCATCCGAGGATTTCCGAGGCAACTCTGTCCAAAACATTTGTGGCCAGCAGTGAGTTGATTGCGGTTTGGTGTGCGGCCGTATCAAGCAAGAGAGCCAGTGGCTTCAGTTGATCGATGCTCAAATTGGCAGAATCGATTCTGAGGGAAAGACTACTTGGATTTGTGATCATTTCCATGGGTTGTCTACTGGCCCGTTGAAGTTTATCCACCAGAGAAATTGAAGTTATCCGGAGAGTTATGGAGTTCAGTGGTCTTGCGACGGCCGTTGGTGACAGTTATAGTGAACCTGATGGTAGGGGAGTAGGCATAACTTTAGTGATGATGACATTGGAGGCCGTTTGGATGAGTCTTGGCAATATACATGGGTAGGAGAGCGATACAGAATGGTGGATGTGAGTGCAGAATAAGGCCATTATATGTAAGCCTTAGGGGAAGAGTTGTTGTCACGAAAGGTCAGTATCCGCGGAATTAATTGTATACTAGTTGTTAAGCTAGAAACAGCGGGGTGTTCTGCCGGTGGTGCTGCTGAGCTCCTTCCGGATCAATAAGTCAAGTCAGGGGGAAGGCTGAATAGCTGGGATGTACCTCAGCTTGGACTGCTGTCAAGTACCTTAAGTTACCGAGAAGATCCCCGAAGCAGTATCTTGGAATCTTTTGATTTTGTCTGATCGGAACAGGTTTTTGTCTGGCTCCCTCCATGACAGCAGTTCAGCTGTCACTTTCACAAATACCTTTGCCAACGGGTGGCTTCGAAATACGCTGTTCAGAAAAACTGCTGGATTTTTCCTGGGATACAAAACCGCCTAGGGGCTGTAGTTTACAAAATTATCCTAAAAAAATAACAAAAACTACACCGACGATAGCAAGAAAACCACTCGGTTCAGAGCCCGAGGAAGACCAGATTACACTTTGGTTTCTCCGGTAATATGATGGTTCTGTTGTTAAGCAGAAGGAATTTGGAATGTCCTTGCATCCCACCGGAGCGATTTTGTCACAACTTTGTGTATTTTTTGCTCTGAAGGAGAAAACTGCATTATTTGAACACCAATCTTCGTCGACTTTATCATAAATGGGTTGGGAGGATTTTTAGGTCAATGACTGTTTATCTCCCCTCGACAGTGCCGTAGAGGCATTGTGCCCAGTATTGAGCTTACGTGGCTTATTAAGGCTTCGTGGGTCCAGTTGGCAAAAAAGATGAGTAGCTAGCAAGATGCCCTGAAGGCCTATCTGGGTGATGAAAGAAATACCTCTGTAAAACCCTCTGATGCGGATCCGCTGCCCACCGTGAGAAAATTATGTTCGGCTCGGGATGTTGAGCTAGAAGACATGGAGTACGTCTTTCACACCAAGGATAGGCCAATAACAAGAAGAACCCTGTTGGCAAAATTGACTCCAGCCCTTGATCCTTCAGGTTCGTCTGACCCGTTCATCTTACCCATGAAAAAAATGCTTCAGGATTTGTTCCGGCAGATGTTTCTTTGAGATGAACCGCTAGGCTGGATTCTGAAGCGAAAGTTAGAAGAAGTGAAGAGAATCGTGGAGGGGGTGAAAACATCTAGAGTGCCACGATGGTACGCACGTGGTGTTTTCATTGCAGATGCGGGATTTGGGCTGCACTTATTCTGTGATGCTCTCGAGGTGAACAACGAGGCAGCATTTGACTTCATGTCTGTATCCAACACTTTGCAGTCAAGGTGTGTACGTGTTTGATAATTCACATGTAGTACTGCTGTAATTTACGCAATAAGGTAGGTCATCTTTGGTGCTGTCGAGATTGTTAGAATAATACCTAGGCGAGCACAGGACGGTGTGGGTCATTATCCGTATAAGGCACTGCTGCACTAGGTAGACGGTAAAGCAAGTCGCAGAAAACTGCATAACTCTCGGTAGCCGGAAAAGTAGATTAAAAGCGATAGTAGACATTTTAGGACCAACAGGCCCGAGTTTTAGGAAAAAAGCTAGGAAGCTAGGGCCAGCTGCACTTTAATGCATAAAAGTTGCTCAGGTCGACGACGGCATGACTAGCAGGGGAGTCATGGAATAAAATGAAAGGATAGGCCGTAAGTGGTGTGTTTACTAAGGGGCATTTGTTTGGGTTAAACCAGGCACAGAGATGAACGTGCCCCAGGACCTACGAAGCATATTTAGACAGACTGAAATTCTAAGAACCTTTTTATTTGCGACGCTATCAAACTATCTATTTCTCTTCACCCTAAGCTCTCATCATCACCCATAGTAAAACTATCGGTGAGGTGAAATGTCTTGACTGACGTTTTAATACCCAGAGAAAGTACTTCTCCGATGCTAAGGGTGCCATATTTTGTGTAAATCCGACTTCCATCGGAACCGCTTGATCGTGCCTGCCGACATATCGCCCAAGGAAAGATTTGGACATCCGTTATTTCTGCACTTTCATATTCCATTACCAAGCTGCCTTCAAAGTGGCGAAGGCCACAAGAAACGTAGATGTCCGCAGAAACTTTGCACCCGCAAGTCGGCTTCTGGTCTTTACGTCTCACTCCAGACCACAGGATGAGTGGTGAACGCCGGTATACACCCGAACGAAAGCCTGGCAAACTCTTCTTTGGAAGAGTTTAGCTGGCCTTCACCTCACCAATACTCCTCTCATCTCCCAACAACTGCAAGCAATTTGAGGTACCAAAACTTGAAATCCTGTAGCAACGGCCCATGAAATCAAATCTCTATTTCCAACTTTATCTTCTGCATCCCAGCACACACCTGTTCCTCTTTCGAAACAACATTCATATTGATAAAATTTCGTGCCTCAGGACAAAACTGAAAAAAGGATTCTTTGTACCTGATAATCTGTGAAAACTGAAAAATCTCTCTCAGGATGCTGGGTCCGCCAGAAATTTCTTGAAGTCTTTCTTCAGAGGTTTTTTGATATTTCCAGAATATTACGAATGATCCTCATGTGCGCCGTTCCGGAGCAGGGTTGGGAGGGTTATCTCTAGCTTTGAAAATGAAAGTGATGCGCCGCTTGGGTAACGTAGCCTGCTCTGGTGACATCTCTCACCTTCCATGTCCACTACATCTTCGTCGTTTTTTTATTCCACATAATGATCACTGCCACTGAAGCCACCCCGAATAAGTCTTTATTACTCCAGTGCCTTAGCTTTAATGATTACTTGCACTCCACAGAATAAATTCTTGCACTTTGGTAGCTGGCTCCGTTCCTGTCCTCTATTTTGCCCTAGTATTCCGATCAAAACATTCATTTCGGCGGTCATCAGCCTCTTTCTATTCTTCAATATCTTTGCCCACGTCGTCGGTCAGTTTTTGTTTTTCTGATCAAATCTAATAAGCTGTAGTGTTCCTTCCTCCTTACACCGTCCCAGCCAGTTTCAGGGCCCCGCCAACTGGATACGGATTTCATTGATGTCTCTTGATCCTTAGCCTAAAGTACCTCAGATGGGTTTTCTCATTTTTCCTTTTTCCGATGGGCAGGTAATGCATATTCCATCATGGATAACCTTTGATGCTCCGAAGGATACACCTAATAAATATCCGTTCCAAGCTTTCGTCTGACAAGGTGACTTTTCCTCTTCACTTGATTGTCCCTCTTTTGTCTTGTTCTCTAGAATACCGCTCAACTCTGTCATCTGCATCTGGACCACTTGGCCCAAAACGGCTCTGACCTTACCTGTAAAGTTCGTAGCAATCCAAATGGGCCGCTGCGCCAGAAGATCACCCACAGCAAACATAGGGAGTGCAGAACGTTTACTGCAATGTGAGGGCAAAAACAGTTGGACCGATGGGGATTATGGTTAACTTCAGAAGGGCCGAATGCATGGTGCAGTGCATGATCAAGTGGTGCAATGGACCCCGTCATCAGAGATTGCTGAATGCTGGGAGAGGTAGAAGGAAAAGATTTTCGAGCAGTGCGTAAACAACTCATACGATCGCAAAATCAAAGCAAGACGGATTCGCAAAGCCTACAGTAACGGATTGCGGAATGAGCGACTTCATATATATATATATATATATATATATATATATATATATATAAACATCATATATGCGATCACAGAGACTCAAAAACGGAGTCAAGTTTACTGCATGAGAAAACGAGCGCTCGAGTCGCACAGGTCCGAACGGGTTATGAGGAAATTGCGCCTGGGATGTAAATAGAAATGATGGTTTCACAGATATACGGGTGGTACGAAGCACACAAATAATATATGTAATCAAAAAATTTCATGAAGACAAGGTATTCCTTTTTCATGGAGGATTTTCCGCATCTAGTCATCTTACGGCTCACCCAAAATCGGCCTGATTTTGTCAAAGTCAAATGCTCGGAATAAGAATACTGCTTCTCTCGGCCTATCTGGGCCCTGCTACCACTAAACGTATCTGCTGCTGTTAGCTTCTGGAATCTGCTCACAAGAGCGTATATTACATCACGCGTAATTCGGTAGCAAACTCATCGAGTTGTCTCTTCGCAGTAAAATGCGATCCTCTTCTCGCCGATCCCTATTCATCTGTATAATTTGCAAGGGTCAATCTGTTTTTGTGAGTGCAAAAGGCAAACACGAGCAGGAGTTCCCAGTTCAAGTGCCTTGTTTGAGTAAACCGATGCTCGCTCGTGTGTGGACGTAAAGGAGCATGCGTGCTTGCGTAAAAAATAATTACCAAATGTGAAATCGCTCACGTTGATCTCGATGACTAATAGGTACTCGTAAGATATCATCGTGCTCTGATAAGAATTTTGAGCAAAATGGTGTTTTTGTGCACACGCAGGTGACTGAGTTTCCGCAAGTAGAAATGGACATCATAACTGGCGGAATCTTCCTCGCGAACGGCAAGCGTTGAGCAAGAACCCATGACACCATTACGATCTAATGTAAATCAGTAACAAAATTGCTGATCACTAGCTGCCTTTGTCCGTTAACCAATGTGAACGTGAGTGTACACTATGAATACAATTGCTACCACGAATGGGTGTGCAATGGTGAAGTTAGGTATGTGTAACTTTCCTTGTTTTGAAGCTTCAAGTCTCATGCTTCTTCACTGATGAGTTTGAGAGATGAATGCTCCGCCTCCGACCTCCAGAGGACTGACACTACGCACGTCGCGATTCAATATTCCCCTAATGGTCCCAAACTTAATCCTTCTTACCTGCCCGTTGAAACTTTTGATAACTTCTCGAAGTCTATGAAATAAAATGGGTGTGTCCGTCGGAGATAACCATTACGCCTCTAACCTTGAAGATTCCACCTTTGGTTATACACTTTTAACGGGTTTGCGCGATCGGAAGATACTCACACAACCATCTTCTCCAAAACACCCAACCCAGATAGTTTGCTTGTTCTCACTTGAGAAGCAAGCAGCTTTGGAGATTCGCCGGTCCCTGGAATTCAGTACTTAACCTAAATGCCGACGAATCACTTGGAGTAAGCACTGGATGAGAAGGGTCGCTGGAAGGGACATGAATCAGAGGACGATTAGTCAAGAGTCTTTCTACCTCCGTCAATACGTTGTCCAACGTTCCATGTTCCGGTGGTTTCTGTTTAAATAAGGACGTCAATATTCTTCCAGAGGACCTGAGCGGGCCTTTTAACACTCCACCGCGGTAAACGGTTTTTGGAGTTTGAAGCTTCACTGGATGTGGTTTGTTTGCTGCTCGATTCTGCAGCTTGTCTTTTTTCGGACTCTGGCTCCAAAGAAGCAAATCTCATTGAGCCTGCGCAAAATTCGCCCTTTTGTCTAAGCAAGTGTCCAACGGCATATCTCTCCTATTTATAAAGCTTTGTAGAGCCCGGAGGAAAGCTTCGGATGTCATCGAGAATAAGACGTTTAATGGAACGGTTTTAGATTTCATGGGTGTTGCGATTCATCGTATGTTTTGCCCACCTTTTTCCCGGCCGCGGAGCCGAGAAGGTCCGAAACATTCAAGTTCCTTGTGGCTAAATATCCACCGTCCTGGGGTCATCCAGAACTCCACAGAGGAGCCAAGTTTTGCTCACTGGTGAGTGACACGCGTCCTGCACTATGAGTAGCAGTGAAGCTTGAAGAAGTGCTTAGGTGCGAGGCCAAAGTCCAAATGTTCCCGGATCTTGTGATTATCTTATTATCTAAACGTCTCCAGTGAGATGGAATATAGTTCACTAGATAATGGAACAATGGGAAAAAAGAAAAGGGTTCGAAATACAAAACTTGAGAGTGCCTTGTACCTAATATTGCCAGAAAACCGGAGGGAGGACCACCGGACAATGCGACAGGATTTAGGACAGTAGTTTTGCCTGCATCTTGCGTCTTGGATTGCTGGGGATCTTGAGGATAGACCACTGGATCATGGGAGAGGAGTCCAATCTTGCGGCAGTCCGCTCAGCTTGAGTGGCAGGAAAGATTCCGTCATGGAAAATCTTCCAAACATCAAACAGCGAGATTTTCGGACAGCGCACCGCGAGCTGCCTTGCCGCTTTCAGGTAGGTCAAGCTGCACGTTTTACCCTGGTCCTTGCTTAAATATCCAAAATCGCTTCCGAATAACTCTTATTACATGGCCTTCCCCGGCGTGTCTCTCTGAAGCTTGCGTTTGTTGAATGGGTAGTTCTATCGAGGGTCATCACGCAGGCGTGTTATGGGGTGATGTGCTTCCAAACATAGGCGGACGTTTGTCAGCCTATCACCTATCCTTATCAATCCATTAGTGAGTTCTGCGTTGAGGGTTTTTCAAGTTCCCCCCTGGAAGTATTGGAGTTCAGTGGCTGGCTTTCAGCTGCCCAACACTTTAGGTCATTTGAGTGAAAGCCTCGAGCTTTTTCGTCTTGAAGAGGTCATACTCCACGGATGGCAACCCGTAAGGAATCACTGAACGCAGGACAATGTTGCTGAATGGATGGAGACTATTTGCTTTTGGTGAATGCCTTTTAAACCCTGTCAGCCATGCTAGTGAGCTGCGCAACTTTGTAAAAGAGAAAAATCTTGTCAACTATGATAAAAAGATGTCGAGTGGGTGGCGGCCACAGCAACTATAGTGTCTCTGATATACATTTCTGATGCAGGGAGTCTTCCCAATTCGTAAATCGTCCAGTCCCTTTAGAGGAAGCAGAGGAATTTAGGCCAGCTTAGCCAGAAATTGGCCGCAATTCTGGAGCACATTTTTACTGGGCTGTGGGTAGTCCTAACATGCAACCACTTACCTGCAGTCGTTTCGTCATATGACAGTGAGTCTGCCAGATAGGAAGGGGCTAAAGCGGCTCCCCACGTTGCCGATGTACTACAGTACATCTTGTGAGCCTGCCAAAAACCTTGCTGACCAGATACCAGAACCGAGTTTCCTATTTGTTGCTCGTACCACTTAACCGGCCAGCATTGCTGCACTGAGCATGAGAAGCGGAAATGTGACCGGCTTTGGAGGAATAAAGTTGGTCTCGAGAACAGGATCCCCAGGGTGTAATGTTTATCCTATTCACACCACTATCCTCACACTACAATCTCGTAACCAACTTCGGACGCAATGGAAGAGGCACGTAGCTTTCCCGCTTTCTTCGCACCAGTTTGAGGTAAGAAACGGGGGAGTGATATACTCCCTAGTTCCTCGAGAAAGACCATGAAACCTTCCAGGTCCGGTCTGACCTCCGGGTCGTGTGGCTGGTCCCAGTCGACTTGCTTCTAACAAAGCCGCTATCGTGGGTTTTCCTGGGGAAGCCGCCATGGGGAAGCAATACAAATGAGTCCAGGTAACTGGAAGTGGCTGACAACGTTCTCCTGATCGTAACTGGCCGATCGGAACTGTCCAGTTCTCAAAACAATTCGCCCTTCTCAGCTCTCCTCTGCCCTTTCAGACTGCACTCCTTTGGGAGTGGGGATTCAGTCGAACCTCCATTCCATTCAGTTTTTCCCATTGCCGGAAACAGCTTCTGACACCTTCGGGGCTTACACCCATCAAACCTTTGGAACAACTGAGGTTCCTCTTCCATGCTTACTGCATTCTTCACTGGAATTACCACTTCCATCATCACTACCAAACCCCTATCATCTCCGTCAATAAAATCACCACCGGGACCTGCACCACTTCTCTCAATCGTGCTCGTAAATGCCCGCTCAATACTGAGCTAAGTTTAATCCCTCTACAGCTTCTCTCAGACCTCCGACTTTGATTTTATCATCGTAACTGAAACCTGGCTAACGAATTCCGTCCCGTTATATCTAGTCTTTTTAGTTGCTTACCAGATGTTCCGAAGAAACAGGCCTCGCCTTGAAGGAAGCTGTTTATTCTATGCCAGAAACTCTGTGCCGGCTATTCCATTCTCACACGCAACTGTGGACGCCATTCTTTTGCCTCACTCTCACCTTCTTATAGGTTGCATCTATCGGCCATCTGATTCAAATGCTATGGATCTTACCCAGATTGTTGACGCTTCCAACCGTCATTCATTGCCGTTTTTTCCTCCAAACTCATTGCCGGGGGCTTCAATGTACCGGGCATTTGCTGGGATACCCTATCTGCCACAAACAACTTACTAGACTTCGTCTCGCATCCGCTTGCGGCGCTGGATCCAACGCGCAACAGTCCCAACCAGAGGAGACGAAATCCCTGATCTGTCGTTCGCTATTGGTTTATCCGACGTTTCAGACAGTACGCTCGACCTCTTCCCGGGAAGTGATCACATAATGGCATCCTGCACCTTCGTGTTTTCGCAAGCTTTTGATGAGTCCCACCCACTCGATCATCTCTCTCCAGCAGTCAACCGGGGCAACCTTATCTGCACGCTTCGTTCGTTAGACTGAGACGACTTCTTCCTACAAAGCGACCCTCAGCTGGCTGCTGATTTATAATTGTATATTTCGGATGCGCCCGAAGCACGCTAGAATGCATGATCAGATGATTATAGTGATGCCGGAATGACAATTCACGAAAGGGTACAACAAGTGCATGCAGAGTATCAGAGAAAGTGTTACAGTGAACTAAAACTGTAGGCCGCGCGCGGCGCGCGGACCGAAAGCCTCGCTGTTTGATGTCCGACAGATTTCCCACGCTTGAATCTTCCGTGTCACTCAAGTTGAACGAACTTCAGCAAAGCTGAACTTCTCCCACAGTCCAAAGGTCCATCTTCCAGATCCCCGGCAGTTCGAGACGCAAACTGCAGTCAAGACTCGTGTCCTTAACCCTTTCACATTGTCCAGCGGGCTATCTTCCAGTTCGCCGGCAATACCAGATGCAAGATACTGTCAAGATTTGTATTTTGAACCCTTTCCGTTTTACCACTTCCCCACTATCTAGTGAACTATCTTACAGCTCACTGGTGACATTCAGATGACAAGATAATCACAAGATCCGGGAACATTTGGGCTGTAGCCTCGTACCCGTGTATTACTTCAAGACTAGACTTCAAGACTAGTAATGCCCGGCAAATTTGAAAGTCAAGGTCGAATGATGTCAGTTGTGGGTCTGGAGTACATGCATAAGTGGTATATGAAATAATTAGCACTAGTGGGAACTCGAACATATTCAAAGGAAATGTTTTTGATGCGCTACAGAATATGAGGGGCATATGGATAGAAATCTCGTCGAAGCGTTCGGTGAATTATTCACTTTACTACAGGTATGTCAAGAAGTATTAACATAGAAATATTTCAGTCTACAAAGATGGCAGTATATAAAGTGGTGGCTGTATACTGGAGGAATCATATATGTTGCAAACAATTGCGTATTTCTTGGGAGGGATACTACCAGAGTGATGGTGGCAGGGAACGGCCAGAGGAAAACAGGTGAGCGTGCGGCAAGTTGTTAACTTTATGTAGGGTTGGTATGAAATGTCAAAGCGGAAGTGGAAGACTAATCAATATTGTCCGTGTGGTTACATCCATTATACAGGTGTTCAGTTCTGCGAGAGGAAAGGTAAAGTAATCCACAGATAAGTGTACGTCAATAGATGAATGCTGTGTGGTATGTACCATGCAAAAATGACAGATCAATAAAACTGCACAGGTATATCGCGGGAAGCGGCCGTGGATCAACGAATATAGAAATAAAATGTATCAGCCGGTGCAGATAGTGGTGTGATTTAGAGGCTGCATACGGGGCCAGTTTCGGTAATATAACACGAATGCAACATCTGGAAGATCAAAGGTATCGATAACGGTGATGGTATAGTAAGTAGACGGTGAGTGTCACATTTCTAATGACCAATTTGACAGGTGTACCAAATGATTGGAACGGAGCGGCGGTGCAGCATGGGAAGTGTATCGAAGACGTCTAATCGTGGAGTGAACGCAGTGATCTACAGAGCCCGAACACTCGATGCAACAGCATTGCGGATGCGATCGGATGGACCGATGAAGAGTGCAGGTAGTTACTAATTACTTCGCTGCCCACTGGAGGACTACTGAAAGATATGTCAGCGCCGGACGTTTTTTTTGGTGACCGATGAATCAATGAAGTGACAATAAAGGTGCCAGTGTTTGAACAGTATTAGCGGGTTCTAACACGGAACGGGCATAATGACATATGGGATTGAAATGAGTTGTATGAATGCAGTGAGATCGAGTAGTCCAGGTTCAATAAGTCTGGTGGGAATCTTGGGGAAAGCGATCGTGAGACGGGCGAAAATGAAGTTGTGTGTAAATCTCGTTTGTCCTGTCCAGCAAGAGAGGGTCCAAGTTATTCCTGGGAAGTGGAAGGCGACAATCGTCCTTAGGGTACAGGTTCTGAAAACAAAACGGAGAGGGCTGCAGTCTGGCAATTCTACCAGCTGTGGGTTAGGGGAGAAAGACAGAACACCAATATCATGCCAGTAACAGAAATAGGTGGTCGCGACGTTGAGGTCTTGTTTTTTGGATTAAACAACATACGGAAAGCGAAGAAGACCGGTACTAGCGACTAATTCTTGTGAGGCTTAGTCAGAGTTACCAAAAAAGCAAGGAAGCGAGAATAGGCGACACTGGGGGCAAATACTTATGTGTAGTTCGACGAATGGTTTATGGAAGACCACATCGATTGTGGCGATTCGTTCATCAGAACGAGGCCTGGAATCTCGTGTGTTGAAATAGGGTCTCAATGAGTAAGTAGTTGAAGCGTGGATGAGACTGGTACCTTGAGGACCATATTATATATGCTGCTATGTATTTTCTAGCATTATAAATGCTCTTATACCTGGCGGCAGCTGATAAAAAAAAGAAGAACCTAACCGACTATGGTAAAATCTGACAGCATGAAAAAAGAATCACCGGAGTAACGGTGGCCAGTAGGGGGTCGTGGTCAGAAGCGTTGAAAATAGGAAGTGGCTAGACAAACACGTGGAGTGTGCTGTTGACAGTCATGGAGTATAGGTTGGACTGCTTTTATTTGCTAACTATAATACAGAATGCTCCTTACCATCCGTTGGTACTGAACAAAGTTGTTAAGCTTTTGGTTAGTATCCCAGGCCCAGTTCGTAGGCTCGGGTAATAGACATGTAGGGATCATGCATTCGGATCAGTTTTTGGACAGTTAGATGTTTATTTATTTCTTTTTTGAATAATAAAGAGGCCGAAGACATTGACCTAAGTTGAGGTGGGAGTTTGTTCCAGAGGGAAGAATATTTAACACTGAAGAAGTGTGACCGCATCGCAGTCCTGGATACTGGAATCAAGACCATAGAGTCCCTATGTCGTAAAGAATAGCTGGAGGGAGTTTTGACCTGGGGGGCTGAATTGCAAGATGTACGTTTTACAATATTGCAAAAGAAAGACAGGTTCATTCGTAGACGGCGCAGCCATAGGGGCTCTAGGTGCAATATTTCACATCTTTCCATATAATTTAAAGGCGAGGAATATCCTAGTAGTTGTTTGGTAAATCTACGTTGTACATTCTCAATTGCAAATCTGTCAATCTGCCGCATGTTAGAAAAGACGACAGTGCAATATTCCAGAAGTGGTCTGACATGAGTTTTAAAAATGCTTAGTTTGCTCTCTGTAAGACTGAAGGTTCTATTATTCAGACCAATTAGCCGTCTAGCTTTAGCAACCTGCACGGCCGAATGTTCGGAGAAATTAAATGTACAAGAATATTGTAATCCCATGTCCCTTACTTCCGGACTGTTGGGGATGAACTGATCATTAATTTTAAACATTCCCGCGGGAACCTGACACTTATACATAAGGATACAACTTTTGACAGCGGAGAATTTCATCAACCATTGGTTGCTCCATGAGTCTAGCGATAGTAAATCGCTCGTTATGCTAGCAATGGTAGAAGCTAAGGCGTCAGGTTCAAAGGAGTACATAATTTTTATGTCGTCTGCAAAAAGGAACACAGCCCCGTGTGTGATGACGTTGAAAATGTCATTAACATATATAAGAAAAAGTAAGGGACCTAGTACACTACCCTGAATAACTCCACCATTAACTGGTGGAGGTGATGATAAACTGCCATCAACGTCCACCACCTGCTTTCGGGATGTTAGATATGATGAAAACCAACTCAGGATCGGGTCAACAATTCCGTAGGTTTTCATCTTCGCCATGAGCCTATTGTGGGATACTCGATCGAAAGCTTTAGTCATGTCAAGGAGGATTACAATCACTGATTTACCACTGTTAGTGGCCGTAGTTATTAAGTTAAGGAAGTCACACATACAGGTGGCACAGGATCTTTTTTGAAGAAAACCGTGCTGTCCAGTGTTAATGAGGTTATTGTTTAGTAAATGAGTTGTCAGCTCATTTTTTATCAGTCTTTCCATAATTCGGGAAACTATATTCGAACCTACCATACTTTCTGCCCGCAATCACTGCAACTCGTATCAAATCAAACAGAGCGCTTCGTTCAGTCCTGACCCGAATGCAAATCAAATATCTGAAGCTTTAGAAATTACATCACACCAATAGTGACTTATCGTCATTATTGCAGCTCCGTCTCTAGGTAGCAATCAGAATCAAGACTGGCGATATGCCCAAAAACAAAAAGTATCTGCCCGGCGATTCCATAATACTTCCGCAAAGTTTGCACGCCTACTGAGGAACAGGAATCAGCGCAAACCCGCTGGTATCCCCTCTCTAATTTGAGCAAACAGCGCTCACTTCATCTCATCTGTAGCGATAGCTGAGGCGCTTAATTCGTTCTTTGCTGCTTCCAAGACTACGGACTTCCTTACCTCACCCCCAGGCATAGGCATTTCCACCGAGCAAGCACCATCCTATTTAGAATTTACCCCAGATGAAGTGACCAACAAGCTTACCTCTACCTGGAAGTCTCCACCCTTTGGTCAAGATGGTGCTTCACCAGCACTTCTACATTTTGGAGGAAATGATATCGAAGCTCTTCTATCAAAGGTATATAGCCTATCCATCAAGTTTGGTACATATCCCTCGCAGTGGAAGACCGCGATCATCATTCAGATTCACGACAAGAGACCAAAACAAGACCCCTCAAACCACCGCCCCATCAACCACACTCCAGTTGCTTTCAGGTTGATGGAAAGCCTCGTCAAACAGCGGATGTCTGATTTCCTACTGTCCCATAAAATCATCCGTAGTGGGCGGCACGGCTTCTTCAAGCCACGTTCATGCACTTGCCAGTACGACATTTTTAACCTCACCAAGGCAGCCGCCGACAACGGTATATCTGTCATCATTATATATATTGATATGACAGGGGAGCTTGACCTCTTCCCTCTTTTTTCACTACTAACCAAACTCTAAGCTCCTGGCTCTTCCAGTCCCGCTTTGTTGTGGCTAAAGTCAAAAACACTGAACTGCCCAAAAATGGTTTTCGTTGATGGATGTTTCGCACAACCTGCTTTTGTCACGGTTGGGGTTATACAAGGCAGTCTTCTTGGTCCTTTGCTGTTTTTCATTTTACATAGATGATATATTTCTGATCTTTCACAATGAAGCCCCATTATTTTTCGCCAAGGACGTTGGAATTGCCCACGAGTTTCCAATTCAGAACCCGAAGACTATGCCGGATGAAGTTTCTGGTGACATAAAGCGACTCGGGACTGATGCAATTTATGGAGTATTAACTTCCCAATCTCTAATAGCAGCCACAAAACGTTCAGATATAAAGCGGTCTCGGAGCTCTGCTTATACATGACCTTCCGTTTTCATACAGCCCTTCAGTTCGAGACCTTGGTCCTCATTATCCCTGTAGCTTTTGGTTTTCCGAGTATGTTCCACTCCAGATTCCCAAGGCGAGCAGAACCAATTTATCGGCTAAATGACTGCAAAACTTCTCACTACCAAGTCACACTCCAGGCCTCGCCTTGAATACCGTCCCGTTATTTCCACCAAAATGACAAAACCTGACCGAATCTACCTGGAGCCCTTGCAACGCCATTTCACCAAGCAATCAGTGGGATTTTCCTCCATTCTGTGACAGGAGAATCTATGCATCCTATTCAGTCTTGACACTCTTTGGCTGCTTCGGCTGAAGTGTAATTTATGCTTCCTGTTTAACCCATACCACTGTATGGCATTCGCATGTGTTGCACCCATTAGTTCCACTCTCACCACGACGTATGCCGTAAGCCACCGGTTAATGCAGCTCTCTATTCCCCGGGTCAAAATAATCCTCGAGATCCATCTTTTCCGTAAAAAATGTTCGACGTTATGGAATAAACTCCCGTTAGACATCCGCGACTGTCTCCCTATTTCTCTTTTCAGTGGCTCGCTGGATCACTTTTTGACTGCTTCTTATGTGATTCTTCGTACCAGCCGGATTGTCACCGAAGAGCTGGCCTACGAAAACGGGTTTGATTGCTGGGATTATGACACTAGAAGTTCCATTACTCGTCCAATGACAAATTCCAGGGCGACCATTTCCTTTTACTTTATACTACACATAATCTAAATTACTGCAGCCAAATTTCGTTGACTTTTGTGACTATACCCTGTTTAGTGCTAGCCGGTTCTCGTGATTCTAAACAACGTTTACGCTCTACGGCCGACTAGTCTCGGGTTTTTAGCTTTAGATGTCTCTTCAGCAAATAAACTTGTGGCTTTTGACCCTAGGACACTGAGTTCCGCCATCCCCCAATCGAGCTTCTTGCTCCTTTCCTTTTCCTTTTGGCTATCACCACCAGCCTGGGTATTATGTCCAGCCTCATTTCCCTTTCCTTGAATACCTCATCCCAGAGTCTGTTATCTCGAATGTCCACCTTCTAATATCTACTTGTTGGCCTGCTTTCTTGTCTCACCTCTGTATCTACCATCCACCAACTAGCATCGGCTTCCCTCTTAAGCACCATACTTTTTCCCGTCTGCAGAGCTAAAGGCATTTACACTAGCTAGCCCGGAACGGCTTCTGATGGTCTTGGGCATGAGCTGGATTTGTATGGGACTGATACACGTGTGCTTGTCTGTGTTTCATGAAATGCATTGTCCTACTTCGTGTGTTTGCTTAGTCCCACTATGCATTGTTCCAGCCCATGCTAGCGAAACCCTTGATGTCGACGGCACCCATACCGTAGTGTATCCCGAATGTAGGAAAAACAGACCACCCCCAGCAGTTGTGAAAAAAGACTGATAAGCATCAAATTACGTTCGGGCGGAGGGTATTTGGAAAGTTCCAACATGGGACCAACCAACCCTCTGTTAGAAAGTGAAAAAGCTAAAAAAGTAAACTGGTGGACAAAAAAGAGCCCGTGCGGTCCATTTGATCTCCAAATACCACTGATATCAGGATGTGAAGGAAGTGAGCAACCTTCATTTACGGGCATATCTCCCATCAGCCCAGGCCTGATCCCGAGAGAGGGGAAACCCCACATCGCCTTTGTTTGCTCGACAAGCTTTTGGTTTTTACTCACGGGACTGACTGGTTTGATAGCTCACCGGGCTCTCCACATGTGTCTATCAACCTTCTTTCCCAAGTTTCAACCGCCCGCACCCTCCATATGCACACCTAGTATGCATGTCAGCTTGAAAGGCAATAGCGACCTTAGCCTCGGCCTTCGGCCTATTGATCTGGACAGCTTGTCGACGTACCTGACGAAAATCAACAACCGCAGTGAAGCCAGAAAAAGGAAAGAAAAGAACTTTGTGAAAACCGGTTACTTTTTCCATTCACACCCCTCCATCTCCAGTCATCTTTGTTAGATAGCAGCCTCCTCGATGTCCTAGCATCCAAGAAACGTTTAGGTATACAACAATACCCAACAGAAGTCACATTCGACACCAGTCGGCATTATCAGACGGGTAAATACCCCACAGCTACACGTGTCAAATACCCCCAAGACCAGTTATACAAACTGATATCTGGGTTCTTAGTACTATTTGTTTCCTCCTGCCAACCACAATCACTACGGTAGCCTAGACTTTAAGCCCACAGATATGGAAAGCATATCGATGCCACAGATGACCAACACTTGTCTCATTTAAGTTCGAAAAAAGAACACGGAGAGCCGTTCACTTTTCTCATTCACAACTTATTATCTTTCCTTAATTTTAAAATATAAAAGGTATTGATGCAATCAGCACTTCATGGGATTTCCCTGCTCACATTCAAGTTTAATCCCGTTGCGCCAGCGCCATCGATTAGGAGCACAGACGAACTTTCGTCTACGTTTCTCTTCATGAATACAGTTTTCTCTAATGCATCGTCACAGTTGCACTGGTAGTTTTTTATGCGATCACACCCAAGTGTTTCTCAGAACATTTTTAGCGTAGAACAACCATTACATCAGAAGGGACAGTAACAAAAGTGGTGCCATAATAGCAGAGTACCCATTTGCTCACATACTGTCCTTTGAAACATATGGGTGAGATATCTTTCCTCCCCGGTGCTGGTCTGCATTCTGCGTAAGCGAAAGGTTTTAGGGGTTACCGTTTTTAATTGCTTGCGATTCATTTATTTTTTGAAATGCGGACATAGTAGCCTACCCAGTGCACGCTACCTTCCTAGCCAGTAGCAATGTAGCTCACCCCCCTGCAGGCCTACGTAGACTGAACTCTTGAACTAAAATCCAGGCCAGAACATGGAATGTGTCAAAGACGGTTCACATAACCTCAACCAGTTCACTATTAGTTGTCGTCATTTATTATCATAACCCACAGCTGGAACCAAGTCCAGATTGCAGACCCCATTTATTTCAGTTCTGGCGTCCTTTACCCTCTCGGGATCCACATTCAACGACAAAGTTTTACACCTCGACCAGTACCGACGGTAACCTGAATGGAATTCTCCGTACCAATCGGGATTATGATTGAGCTACACAATTTGAAACACCCCCAGCTGCCAACCAGTAGATCGAATGGCGTCTTCATGAGCAACACCTCTGCTACCAATGTCACTGCTGGAGCCTACACAAATACCAGTTCATACGTAACCAGCTACTGATTGATCGACACGTCACTTACCCCGCCAGGTGAACCGCAGCATGATTCACATCACCTTGGAATTATGTGGAACAACCCAACAACAGAGCCGAAATAAGCAACACAGGAACCTGTCACTCACAAAAATTCGATACACCATCCGAACGCGAGGCCACTTATCCTTCTCATCCGTGGTTCCCAGTAATGATGCTGAATAGCACCGAGAACCGATGAGTCAATATATTTTCGTCAGCGTAACAGAACAGAAAGGAGCTAGCCTCTACGGAAGTTTTCCACCCTGATATCTGTTGCAAGATTTCGTTTTTATTTTGAACGGTATCCGGCCTGAAATTCACTCTTCATCAACCCAGGACCCTCAGGAAGCCCTCCCTTTTTCTGGATGATACAGGTTGTTGGTCCTGAAACTAAACTCACTTTTTTATGGATATCTGTTTCTTCTACTTCCACCCACGTTCCAGGCCGTACTTCAATACAGGCAGTTTTATGTGCACCTCTTTCATAACTTACTTTTTTCCATGAACCCGGGAAAATCCGTCATTCCGGGCCTATGTCGTCCTCATGGAGAACTGCTCTTTTCATATTCATCAATGTTCCTGAGTAAGCCTCCATACGATTTTTTCACTTCCTCCTGTTCATAGCTTATTTCTTTCATAGAACCCCAATAGGCCTCCGTTATCCATGGCTTGCATCATTTTTGTTTTGATTGCATCCCTAGCACTATGTATTCACAATCATTTCAGTATCCTCACCAGCCACTACTGCTCGAAAGTCAGGGATCGAACTACCACAAATGAAACGGCAATATTAGCCGAAATAGACATTTCGTGATGAAATAAATTATGTATAAAAGAAGGTGAAAAAATTCGGTTGGGTGTAACTGAAAGCAAAGAATATTATAAAATACTGTTTATATCATCAAATTTACACTGGTATAAAAGGCCTAGCACAACAAAATGTCAGCACCCATCTCACTCGCTACCCACGTAAGTGACAATGGACTTTGACAATTTTGATACGTTTTCGAGATTATTGAAAGACATTTTGAAGATCCCGATGAATCTACAACCGATTTTCGAAAATTCCAGCGTTGCAAAAGTACCAGCTTTTACAATTACAATGCCCGTACATGGAAACAGGCCAAAAAGCGTCGGCTAACAATTAGCGACGGAATGAAGTATCATTTCGTGAAATACCGTTGTGTCCATCAGCGCCGGAGAGGTGGAGGTGGATCAGGGTTGGAACAATTGTATGCTAATGTTTAATTTCATTGTAGGTACAAAAACCTGGAGCGCGGACACTTCGTCACATTGGTCGCCAGAGGAACTGGATATCATGCTGCGAGGTGGTGCATGATCCATAGTCATAGGTTAAAATAGGCAGTCCTGGTTTATATGTGGCCAACCAAAGACTGACAGCGTTTCAAGAGTATATGGTGTTTGACTTAATGGATAAATTCCACAATACAGCTGAGTTAGTAGGATATACTAGTTGTGTGTTCAATAGGCGCCTGAACAGCATGGGCTTTCGGTCTATACGCGTTCGTCACAGTCATGATGTTCGTGGTAACGTAATAAGGGTAAAAAAATTACTGGATGGTAAGGGAATTAGCCAGGTTATATACGAGGAGAACATAATTAGATTCCTTTTCTTCATACCCAGCGAGATGATTCCGGTTGCTCGCAGATGCAGCCAGATTATTCTAGCTGACGCTACCCACCAAATGAACGGCGAAGGCTTTGTATTGTGGCCAGCAGTGATAGTGAGTGAAGCAGGCTTAGGTTGTAGTATTCTGTATTGGCATTGCTATCTTCCTTATTGATTTTTTATTTACGCCAGCACAACTAGGTCGTTATGGCACATGTTCACTTTGTGAGTCTGTAAGGTTAGTTAGACCTTACTTCACCGGTTCCTTAGTAAACGCTTGCCTCGGTCCTTTGTACTGCGTGGACCACCTGCTCGTCACTCTAATTCTCGGCGCTGTACACATATGTTAACCAGAACAGTATTCTTCACGACCAGTGAGAACGAGAAGGCGACTGGGAGAGATAGTGGTTAGCGTATATTTTAGGAGTGTGCGTGAGAGCGTGCGCAAGAGCAACGGTCAAATGGCCACCGTGCTTGGCAGTCAGCTCTCAGTTAAACGATGAACGTGGTAACAGAATGAACGAAGTTGGCCACCGCTACAAGTCT
The DNA here is from genome assembly GCA_948099385.1 of Fasciola hepatica. Classification (NCBI taxonomy): domain Eukaryota; kingdom Metazoa; phylum Platyhelminthes; class Trematoda; order Plagiorchiida; family Fasciolidae; genus Fasciola; species Fasciola hepatica. The sequence continues at coordinate 3,466,323 of CANUEZ040000117.1, forward strand.
TATCCCGCGCTAATGAATACTGGATGATAGATTAGATTCGTATATATTTAAATATATGTATACATATATATACATAAATATATATATATGTCTGTATATATATAAATATAAATGGATATAAATCCCAGCGAGAATGACAGGTAAGATGTTAGCCGAGTTAATGACCGGAGATGTTGGTAAATCCCCTCATGGGATTATCGTTTACGAGCAGGCATTTCCCGACAATGCAGCCTGGCAACTCAAGCCCTAGTGTAGATCACTTAAGGCATCAGATTTATAAGTCGGCCGTTAAAATTACTGACATTCGTCTAAAAACGTAAACGTTGACCAGTAAATATTATATTAGGAAAGCTTGACCTAAACCCCTCTGCGAAGAGTCACTTATGCGGGCAGTGGCACAGTGGCCCTTCCAGTGTACAAGTTGTACAGGTTGAAGGGGAAGGAATTTCTATAGCGTTCCTCTTATTGTTCCTGGCGAACAACATCTACGAAAGATCGTTTGACATATTTTCATACTCTGCAGTTTACGTAGTTCCAGAAAAGTATCCATTTTGCGATGAAAATGGATATTATGGCAGATACATAAAAAATGTTAGTAGGCCAATTTCAAATGTTTTTGTGACTTATTAGGCCTTACGGCATTTGCCGTAAAATGTTATTTTTCCAGTTCCAACGGGGCATAAATTTTGAAAAGAGACTCATAATCTAAGCAGCTGTGATCAGAAACAGCGGCAGATTAATTCCGCCATTATCTCGTTCAAATTCAACGGGGTGGCGTGTTCAGTGACCTTGCTCACCGGTGCCCGTTCAAATCCCATTATGGTAGTTTCATTCATCGTTACAACCACTGCTCGACTCGAATTCAAAAACAACCCCTATTCGCCGTGTTAACAATTGTTATTTTGGCCTATTCAAGCTATTTCTATCCATGTTGTTTGTTTTCTGACATTCTTGACTACCATTTTTTGCAAATAGTGTATAGTTCATCGTTTAGAGTAACATCGTACACCATGATCATGCGCTTGCGCGTGCTTCTCGATCATGCGAGGAAGATAAAGCTGAGGTGGGAAAACAAGCTTCAGATATATGAACTTGAAGCAATGGAGAAGTAAGCAAGCTTGCCGCAGACTATATAGACAGACCGGTAAAACGTTGATGGTTGACTACTGACATCCGCTATAAGGCATGCTCCATAGTAACGGCTAAATTTGATCGCTACATTTTGCCAAGATTTTTAATTTTTTTGGTAAAATGGTAGGTTGTTGACAAGCCATGTGCCTAGGGAAGTAGAGAAATAGACTAGTTGTTAGGTGGACGACGGCTTGGTTAAGAGAGGACATAAGACTGTGTTTTAGAGGACCGTGAATTTTGGGGCTCATGCTGTCTGATACTTATGGGCATTACCGGTGCTTATGGTGTCGCACCGATACTTGGTGGCTAGAGTCAACTGTGGATAGTTTATGTTCTCTACGAAAGAGGTGCGGACGTTTCACACCTTGTGCGGTTTGAAGATCTTCGTAGGATGGAGTCTGAGGCAAACAAGTAGGATGCCCAGTTTTAGATTTCATTTGCGCTCTGAGAAAAGGACGAATTTGGGTGGAAACCTGTATGCGCCACAAGCCACCTACGAGTTAATATCCAGGGCAGACCTTTTAAGGGTTTCTTTTCGATATTATTCGTGAACGTAAACAAGTGCTGGTGATGCTCGGTCCATGTGTCGACAAGAAGTATTATGAATATAGCTGACTTCACGAAGTGGAACTTTGGATGACAGGCATGGAAAGCGGAATTTGGCGTGAAACAGCCGGCCAAAAATGGAGTGAGGAACCATGAGGGGTTTAACCTGAGGGAAGCGGAGCCGGTTTTTATGTAAAGAGCTTATTCGGCACACCATGACTCTACACAGGGTTAGGCAGAAACACTGATAGCTTAGCTCTTACGCTTATTTGTTTTTGGAGCATCCTTTAAACAGGGTCGGGTCTTGGCTCTAACGGGGAATTCATGCGATACTAAAGAGGCGTAGAGAGTGAAGCCGATATCTTCTCAGCCAGAAGTGCCCTTGGTGCTTCAATGTTTTTTTTCACAGAAGCTAGAGAGCACGCCCATCCAGTATGGCGTACTTCCCGTTTCTCTCCCACTCGCCATTCTTTACGCGTGAACAATGGGGCCCGCCACTCTTGGGGTTGGCAGTTTTTCGCATAATATACGCGATCTCAGAGACTCAAAAAGAGAGTCAAGTTTACTGCATGAGAAAACGAGCACTCCAGTTGCACAGGTCCAAATGGGTTATGAGAAAATTGCACCTAGAGTGTGAATAGACAAAGATCGGGTCCCATATATATGGGTGGTACAAAACACACAAATAGTGTATGTAACCAAACACTTTCATAAAGTCAGGATATGATGTTGTCTTTAGAGGATCTTCCACATAAATTTCTTGTGGTGGATACTAAAATTATGAACGAATGTCAGGATAGTCAGGGGTAGTGACCCCGTCAGGCAAATTTAAATCTCAAAATCAGAGGTTCGGGTAGGGAGACCCCAAATTAGGTGGCTCGAAAATCGAGATAGAATAAAATCTTCAAGGAAAATAGTGATGACATCTGTAAAATGGAAAGGAATTAAAGATAATTTTAATTATCCATATCTGTTTGAAAACAAGAATTTGCCATTGGAAAGTTATGAAGAATAGTCGGCACGTCGCTGGGTATATGGCAGGTGTAGATATAGAACTCAAAGGTGCTCAGATAAGAAGTACTAGTAAAAGATCCTTCCACGTTGGTCAACAAGCAGAATGATCAGGACCAAGCTGACCACTGTGCCAAGCAGGGTGGATAGTGATAAGTGATCTACTGCCGGAATTCCTTCTCTTTTAGTAAACATTTATCCTCCGTCACTAACCATCTCTCTCTGCCCCTCATCCACCAATAACGACTCAACTAACAACACGCCCGATACTTTCAGCGGTTCCTTGTCGAATGGCCTCGTGAGTATTCCCCTATCTTGCAACTCACAGCCTTCAAACCCTAGTCAGCTTCTGAACCCCGACATTTTTAGCGTGCGCACACTCATGCAGACCGGTCTGCAGGTGTGCTTGGTCCTCGCAACGAACACTGGGGAATAATGCCTGCTTCGTAGATGAAACGAGCAGTGCCATTCGGTTAACTGCCCCTGGCATCTCATCGAGTTATTTTCTGCGCACTGCAGAGGATGAAGAAGCTCGAGCTGCAGGTCTATGTGGTTTGGTAATAGTCTTCACTGACAGGGCTGCCGCTGACTGGGCGCATCAGAAGCTTGCTTAGGCCGACGTTGTGCCTTACTCGCTCGGCCCACAGGTGACTGAGATAGGCTCATCCAGTTTTGAGCAGACAATCGACTATTCCTGTCTACCCCCAGTTTTCGACATGTCTAGCGCCACACGGCGATACGCACCTTTAACTCTACATGTACTCAGCCAGATTAATCATATCGCAGTAAGCTACCGGTGGCGCAGTTTTGTTCAGACCTGTAGATCCCACTGGTCCACATACGTAGAGTTTTAATGCGATTATCTCTCCAGTTCCATGGTAATCGTCGCAAGCCGCGAACCCAGTCAGCCGTGAAGCGTTTGTTTTATCCGAGAGTACCCACCTGCTGTGAACAAAAATCATCACACGGGCCAGGAATTATAACAAATGGCAATGTAGATGAGCATTGGGCTCAGATTCTACAGGGAATGCACTTGGCAGCAGGCTCCGTCTGTGGAGCTAGATCCGGTGTTCATCGAAGACACTTGACTTCGCAAGAGTCGTTCAGTTACTTGGGGCAAAAGCGCCAGCCCCTGTACTCCGGGGAGATGACTAAGATAGGAAAGCATTTATAGAGCCAAGTTATGAGGAGCTACAAGAATTATCGCGAGAATTGTTGGGTCTGGATAGCCAAAGAAATGGAAAGAATAACTGCTACAGTTAACAGTCAAAGGCTGTTCAAACTCTTCACCGACACCAGTGGATGATCAACCGCGGTAAGTGAAAGAACATGGGATAGAAATGTTATAATTATGGTCTATTTCGGAGAGACCCAATGCGTGCCAGATGAATGGTCAAACATCAAAGAGGGTCATATGAACGTTATTTCGTGATAGTGCAAACAAATGTGAGACTAACCTAGGATAGATAAGCTCAAGGGAGATATAGGTGAGATGAATGATCACACTTTGGAAATAATAAAGGAAATTTGAATGGATCCATTACTGAGTTCGAATTATTGCCCGGAAAGCTCCGATGTCATGGTCGATTTCTGGGAGCCAACTGATCCAATCAAGTGTTGCGTGAGGGCGACGTCAACTCTATTGTAACGGCCCTAGTAATAACAGGCGTTGGGAAATGAATTGGTATAGGCGGAAAGGTAATGGATAGCAACAGGGCACGGCTTCACTGTGGTAAATGGACAGTATCAGTTTACGAAGCCCGGTGTAGAAGACGCAGCCAGCGAAGTAGCCCATGAGTTGCGGGTCTGATGAAAGTAATGTTTTGGATAGTGTGGTAAACGACGGCCAAGAATGGTGAATATTTTTACAATGGAAGCTTGCCAACAGAGGCAGTGGGATGATGCCAGGAGAGATGAGCGGCAAAGACTGGATTATGTTGACCGAAAACTAGCTCTACTTTAACGATTAAAAGTGGAATATCAGCGGAGCAGTGAGGCTAGAGCATGAAACTAGGTTTATAAAACACGAAAATAGCAGTAACAGAAAAAAACGGGTACGGCTAGATCGAAAGGCTGTGAATTAAGATTCATTGTTCTTTTTAGGACAAGTGCGACATAAGGGACCTCAAAGGAAGGCAAATTTGGAAGTATACAGATAAGGTCGGCTGTGGTGAAAAGTTCATTAGGGATGAAAGATGAAGAAGTGATTTGAGGAGGCAGGTAGAAGTATTTCGGATAACTTGTTCAGAGTGGATGCGTCATGTGATGACGGTCAAAAAGGAGAGAAGCATTAGGAAGTGCACTTAAATTACAAGACAGAAAAGCGATAACCATGAAAATGGCTGGGAAACGCGGGGCAAATATCTTCGTTGAGTGGTCAGAGTAGTTAGGGCTAACAGCTGGGAAAGAGAACTGGCCAGTTCACCTGAATGGGTCACAAGGATACAGCAGTCATAATGCCGAACAACGAAAAAGTGGAATGGGTGTACGTAAATTCAGAAGGTACAAGTACCGGCAGATGGCATGGTTAGAATCTGTTGTTGAAGTTCATGACGTAAAGATTCTTTCATAACAGATGGAATGTGGAGAAAGAGAGCGACCTGCAAAGCACAGAAAAGGTGTCCATGGTGGGCAAGATAAAAGACGGGAGACGTCAAAACTAACTGTAGAGAAACAAGTAGGAGATGACAAACTAGATTATTGTATTACACGAGAAGCACGAGGAAGGCCAAGGAGTGTGGATGCACCCAAAAAATCGGTGACGGCGAATTTAGCCCGGGAAGTATTCTCGCGGCCGAGTTAGGGCGATGGAGCAGGCAAGCTGCATGCCTGCAGACATTTGCTTAATTCTAATGAACCTAAATATGCCGATCAAAGAAGTGGCTGATGTAACGGTCAGGAGGGTTTCGCAAAACCGGCCTAGGGATGTATTGTGGCGATTGTTCCATAGTAAACGTGGTCGTAAGAGATGCAGAGATCGATCAGCGAGTTCTTACTTGGGGATTTGGCATGGGCACGAGTGGGTCTGGCGATGAGTAACAACACTTTCAAGGGTTTTGTCTGTTTATTCCATCACTTGTAAACAGCTGATTACGCACTTGGCATGCCTCGGACGTCTCCGCATATGCTCATGGTAAGTTGAGACCCCATTCCAACCGGAATCCGTATGCCCCTGCCGAATACCAGCACGTTTGCCCCCACATGAAAAATCCTCATTTTTACACTCAGTGTTTTTCTTCTTTTTTACTGTTTGCCGTCCTCGACCACAGCTGGTGAACTGACCAGACTGTTATCTTCCTATTTTCTCATTCTTCTTCCAGACCAGACCATCTACTATTGTTTTATTCCTGGTTCCCTAGCGGACACCCTCTTCTCATCCACCGCCTACCTGATATCGCCCCAAATCTCTACTATCACCCAACTACCCTAGAAGGCTACCAGTCTCCGTCTAGGGATCCCTAATAGACCGGTCCACTAGCCAAACGACAACTCACTGTTCGGATAACAAAATTTTCATTTTCATGCTTCCATAAAAACGATAATCATAACCCACAGCTGGAACACTCTCCAGACTGCCGCACTCCTGATCTCTTCCAGATTGCATTGGTTACTTGGGTAGCCATCGGCCGAATCGACGTTTATTCCGGATTACCGTGAGGACTGGACGATTTGATCAATGGTTCAAACCTATACTCTCGCCCGCTGACGTTACATGGGGCACCGTACACGGTTTAACAAAACCTCATGAAAGTCTCACCGGATCACAGAGGTGATTCCTGACACCAACCATCAACACATCCGCTCAACGTTTATTCCCAAATAATCCAACCCAACAGTTCAAATTCTTCCCGTGTTGCAGTACGAAACCAATGGCCGGAACCCAGCCTTCGCAGCTGTCAACTTCGTCAAACCAGCCCTTTTTTACCTGCTTCCCTCAACATTCTACCTGCCACCACCTGCAACCAAGGTTATTAAGAAACAGAATACCAGCCATCTGCAGCCAACCATAATTTGGTTAACAATTTTCTTTCACATACAAAAACAAAATATTACACACTTCCAACTTCTGCCTAGCCGAACCATTGACGTTTTGTCTCCAATAATCCGTTTCATTGACGGCTTTTCTTTTCTTTAAACGTCCGTTATATGTCCATGCAAAGTTCACTGAAGTCCCTGCGAAGCTTTTCGCCTTCATTTGAATTTCCATATGACACTGTAATCACCTGCACAAAAGGTCCGTTTTATTATCACCTTTGACTCACTTGCCTTTATTTTACATGCCTCCTCCACAATTAGTTACCCAATGCTGGATCAGTGTCCAATATTCCGCTGGTATCTCTGACTGCACTTTGAAAACCCCACGCTTGCTTTACCTCTAACAATGTTCTTTGGCATCTCTTCCGCCCGGTTACTCGTTAGTGACCGTCCATTTGTCGCTTATATCAGCAACCTTACGACTGTTCAGCTATCCACACCGCCCTCCAGCGATTTTGAAACCGATTCGGAATTCCCGCCTCAACCATAACCACTTTTGTTCACTCAAACACTACATGACTTTACTGGTGTATTTCGGTTGCTGTGTGATTTATAAATTTAGAATCTGTGAATACCTCACATTGACATGTACTGCTGTATACTCTGATCTTGCCTTGTGCATGTGTATTGACCACGGTCAAGAAATATACTATACTATTATTATTATTCATTATTACATCATCATAACCCACAGCTGAAAACACGTTTAGACTGCAATCCCCCTTTATTTCAGGTTTGTTGTCTCCCACCTTCTCAGTCGCAAAACTGGCTAATCAAGGATGCCACTTTGCTTCGTACGGACAGAGACCCAAGTGGAACCTACCATAGCAATAGGGACCGAAATCAAACCCCACAACAGGAAATACTCCTAATTGCTTATCAGATCGTTCAGCTTTTCAAACGCAACCAACGCGAATTCCAGTTCACGCGCATGCCGTTAATATGCAGCCACACTTGGCTGACTGACCGACACATACTTTGCCCTGCCAGACGAAACTCAAGCATTCGATGCCGTACGTTACCAGAAATGACGCCGAATAACACTGAATGCAAATGTTTCAACACATATATATATTTGTCAGTGAAACAGTATAATAACTCTGAAGTCCATGCGGAGATTTCCCACTTTATCATCCGTTACCACTGTTTATCTTTCCTACGACCCGTAGCCGGCTGGAAATTGACTCTTCACTTCTCGGAGACCCTCCAGTTGCGCTTTCTTATTTCAGAAGGGTACATGTCACAGATCCTGAATCTAAACTCACATTTTTATGGTCTGCTGTTTCTCCCACATCCACCAGCGTTCACTCTCACAAAATTGGTCTCATGCCCCACTGCTTCAAAACTCATTCCGTTTATTGAACTCCGGTAAATCCGTCATTCAGGGTTTGCATTGTCTCCATGATCGCTATCCTCTTCGCATGCGTTGATTTTCCCGAACACACTTCTTTACAATTTTCCCTCCTTTTCATCTTGCTCAAAAATTTACTCCATCTGCAGAACCTTGGTGGGCCTCCGGTTTCCTTGGCTTGCATCATACTCATTTATAACGCGTCCTTGGCACTGCGTTAACGACTTTTCGATATCTCCACCGCGCACCAGACTGGATTTGAAACCGGTTCAAAACTGCCGCGCGAACCATTATCAGAATGATCCATTAAAACTGTTGCTGGCTTTGTTTTTCCATCTCTGATACTCTCGACTTTCATATTCAGAATTTGTGAATATTTCATCCTATTGAGTAACGTGTGACACCATGATCATGCGCTACAGCGTGCATCTCGACCATGGCCGAGGAATATACCAGTAATATTGTTATTATAACATATCCCGGAAGCCGACAGTGGGCCTCGCTCATAAAATAATAAGCAGTACTACTTGCATTCGCCCGCTGACACGTCATACCTGGTCCAAACCTGACTGTGCTAATCTCACATGATCAGCAAACGTGCAACAGAACCTGCCTCAACAAAAAGGCCCACGCAGTCCGTTTTCCCAAAGCATCTGAGCAAAGTGGACACGTGAACCTAAAATACTGTGTCATTTTCATCTACGGTGCCCATTATGGATGCAGAAAAGATGCAGGGTACCCGACAAAATAACACATATTCATCGATTTAACAGAGGAATCAGTGAGAGGTGCCTTTGAGCAATACGTAACCAAATTTGAAACAGACCCCGAAATAAGAAAGCGATTACGCGGAAATTCTTCGATGTTAGGTTATTAGATGAACGATGATATAAAACAAATACGAAACTCAATTTTGCAATCACAGGGGTTCAAAAAATGAGAGTCAAATTGCGGCGTGCAAGGGCTGAGCGCGTGCTTGACGCAGGTCCAAATAAGGGTACGACAGAGCAGCGCGTTAGAAGCGAGCCAACAGAGGTTGGCTCATGAAAACACGCGGTGCATAAAGACAAGCCAATAGTATAAATGAGTCAGCAATGTCAAGGGAACATGAAATTGTAGTGTTTCTGGGGGAAGATTCTCCACAATCGGTTGGTACGCCGCCCACCAATACCCTCCCGAATCTTCGCAGAGTCAAAGGTTTGGCTTAAGGGTGTCATTTCTCTCTAATTACCCAGAGCCTGCTGTCAGTGCGCGTGCCTAATACTTCTGACGTCAGCCTTCTACTCATGATCGCCATTGATCCGGTAACTACACCGACGCGATGTTACTGTGCATCTGATTGACGGCGGGCGTGAAGGGGAAACATATGTGCTGTCCTCGGGAAAGCCGTCGCGAATTGGCTGCATGCGCTTGTGTGGGTGTGTGCTTGTGTGTGTCATGGGCGAGGTCGCACTCGGGTATATGGGTATACAGCTACAACTACCACATACTGCTGACATCTTTAATAAAGTCATTGATAAGCGGGGATCAGTGAGCACAGCAAAGTGTTTGATGGAGACCATGAAGCACAAACGTGTCTCATGCAAGGGTGTGTGATAGATGGCGAGTGCGCTTGGGCGAGCCAGAATATCGTGACTACTACCACAGATTGGAAACGTTTTCTTTAACTTTGGTGGAAAACGAAGAAGAGTTAGTACTGTGACTGTTTTATTGGAGACTGTGGGGCAAGAACGTGTCTTATATGCGTGTGTCTTAGTGTGATTGTAGTTGAGTACATGGGTATGTCATAAATGCTACTACACACGACAGGCGCTTCCAGTCACGTAAATGACGAATGAGGAAAAGTCTACCGAGGTCCTGTGGTGTCGGCTGCTCCATCTTCACTCTCGAGGGGGTTGATAATGCACACTTCACGAATCAACTTTCCTTTGGCGATCTTCACCTTGACAGTTCTTATCAGTTCGTCAGAACTTCTGATAATTTCCGTCACAACGCCCAAAGGCCAGGTGCCAAGATGAGCATGTTTGTCGGCAATCGTCACAACATCCTCAACCTTAAATGGTATCGCTTTGATCCGCCACTTCTGTAGAGCTTGCGGAGAAGGTAGGTACCACCAGGAGCCATCGCCCCTAAAACACCTTAGCAAGATATCTTACCCGTTTTCAGCCATGGAGGTAGCTACGGCAAAGATTTGTAGGGCCCCGGAAACCCTTGTTCGACCTTAGCCTTGATAAGTCGGTCAGGGTGAGTGCCGGATGAGTGGGGTTGCCACTGGTCACTGGAACCAGTGGGTGATTATTCAGAGTTCTCTCGGCCTCGGTCGTGAGGGTGCTCAACGTCTCATCGTCGGAGAACTGTTGCTCAATGATTGACAGCTTTATTCCCCTGGTGGACCTAATCAGGCTTCCCCGTGTGCCCCCGAGGTGATTGGACTGCGGCGGTTGAATGGCCATCGTATGCCATAAGCCACTGTTCGCCTCTGCAGCTCACCCCTGTTCACGTTTTGGTGCCAGGGCTGAAGTTCCCGGTGGGCTCCCACGAAATCTGACGCGTTGTCAGAATAAATGTCCTCTGGTATGCTTCTTCGGTTGATAAAGCTTTGCAAAGCTCGGAGGAGGGAGTGGGTTGTCAACGAACGTGTAACCTCCAAGTGTGCCACAAGTAATTTCATGCACGTCATTATACGCCCACATCGTTTTTCCAACCTCCCGCTACACTTGATCCACAAAGGCCCAAACAGTCCAGGCCGGTACCACTGAGCTGCCACCCATCGGGAGTCACTCTACATTCTGGTAGCGGAGCCATGTGCCGTTTGCCCGCGAAGGCACTGGGTCTCCTACAGTGTACACAACGTTGAATTACGCGTTTTACAGTCGCTCTTCCCCTCAGTGACCAAAAGCGCTTTCGGATGGCTCTTGTCACGTAACCTTCCCCGGATTTCTTCTCTGCGGCATGGATGTGTTGAATCATTAGTTTCTTCAAAAGCTGTCGAACCGGTGACAGCATGGGATGTTTTGTGTCAAAATTCAGGTACGAGTTGATCAGCCAACCGTCTACCGGTAGTTTTCCAATAATGAGTTTGGAGTCAAAATGCTTAAAGTTGCCTTTCGGAGATGATAATTTCCTGCCGATTGGTACCGCTTCCCTGGCCTTCGTGAGTTTTCGAGTGAGAGCCTCCCGTTGTGTCATCTTGAATAAATCGTGCTCTGCTGCTCTTATTTCACAAGAGCCCATCGGACCTACTCTTATGCCGGTGGATGGGTGAATACTTTTCATGACTAGCAAATGTCTCCTAAACCTGGCCAACCACACTAGTGACCGAATTGTCTTCATCCAGGAGGAAAACCTGGCCAACCGTTATAAAATTAATGTCGATTCGACGGCTGCAACTACTGAGCCTTTGACCTCCGGTTCCAACTCCAGAGTGGGCTTCAGTTCGTTCACGGGCATGTCTTGTTAAGGTTTTTGCGAGAATTTCAGTCCTCCCGTCCATACGTTCAGTTGCCGGAAGTTGGTCGCACCTCGGGAGCACAGATCGGCTGGGTTATCGCTAGACCTGACAAGATTCTACTGGCTCATAGCAGTAATGGATAGTAATGGATGATCTTGAGCAGATCAGCATTGGAAGTACTAAAACGGCTCCTGACCTTGAAAAGGTAACGCAGTACTATCGTCTACTCAGTCCAAGTACTAGCTGACCAAATATAGAAGTTGAAACAGCTGTTTGCCGTATGTACCTCCTCACTTCCAACACGGCTACACTGAGCTCGAGGGGCAGGATCAAAATAAATTTCTGTGGGGCAAAGCAAGCTTTGACTAACGGAGTCCCCGTAGAGTATTTTTCACCTCACGTGTACTGTGGTCCGTACACCGCGGCTCTGTCACCACCTTCGGATGCGTCAAAAAAGGTGTGAAGTTCCCCGTCCGTGGAATCCGTACGTCTCCTAGTTTCTTTAACCTCCTCAGAATTTCTTGCCAGTTCATCCGGTTTTTTCGTTTCAGTGGCTGGTCCCAATCGACCGTCTAACAACAGAGACGCTGCGGCAGAACCTTTCCAGGTGGCAGCCAGAGAGAAACAAAACCGAGCGGATCGAACAAACTAGAGACGAAAGACAGCATACCACGACAAGTTGCTGGTTAGTCGGGAGCTCTAACTCGAAAACAAAGTCATCCGTTTCCTCATTCCATTGTATTTCTAGCGTACTTTCGGTACGGGGTGGAGAACCGTCTAGATCTCGAACCTTTACGACCCTCTCGTGACAAGGAACAACTTTTGGCACTTCCGAGGCTTTTTATATGCTTTTCGTGAGACGAAAACCGCCCTCTTCCAGCAATCTTGTAGGGCACCTGAACTGCGCTAGGGCCGAGTCCTCTTCATCGAATGACCCAAAATAGTCCTCGAAGCAGATTTTCCTGATGACGCTCTCTTCTATCGACCGGTGGACTAGAGCTCCCTGCTTGTTCACCTTTTCTTGAAAGGCAAAGTTCGCACAAAACGGTGACAATGTCGCTCCAAAGGGGTGAACGGTCATTTCCCTATTTATCACTTCTTAGATTGTTCTCTTCCTACCATACGAAGCACAAAGCATCTCTATCCTACCGGTGTTTTACCTGGAGAAACTTTCCCCTGATGTCGGGGACAAGGCCACCCTGCCCACTCTGAAACGGCACAAAGCTTCAACCGATGGCGTGGTCCAGTCATGCAGCTGTAGCAGGCGATTATTCACGACTTGCCTGAAATTTTGGCTGCACAGTCGAAAACCGCTCGCAGTATTTTTGGCCTCTTGAATTGGAGAGCCGGGTTGTGAGGTAGATACCAGATCCACTTCCAGCCGTCGGGGGTGGCAGGCAACCATTCAACGTAGCCGAGAGCTTCGTTTCTCGTCATCACTTCTGCGTATCGTTCTCACAGATCCTGATTTCGAACGAAGCTTTTTTTCGATGGCAGTCCTTGCAGAGCATAGTTTCTGTTATCAACCAAAGGGTCATCTAGTGTGAGATATGGGAGGGAAACTTTGAACTGGTTTTTAATACCCCTGGCTCCTCGCCGCACTCTTTGCAGAGTGAAACGTTGTTCTTGAGACAATGACGGTCATCCGTCTCTAAAGTAGCGAAACTCTTTTTTACACAGCAACGGAAATAGATACTCCATACGGTCCGTTTCTGCTGGTACACAAATCACGGAACCACGTCCCGTGGTTGAACCGTATAATATCCATCTAAGCGCTGTGTGCTCGGATTCGGGTGCCTGAAGGTCCCTATTCTCTGACCCAGCACCAAATGTGCCTTTGGCACATCGCGGCCGATGAGAAGATCCACTTCGTCGTCCTTCCAATCTACGACGGTTAATCCCTGCTGGTGGGGCCACCTAGATAAAACTGCATTCACGACCTTGGTGCCCGCATGGGGAGACCAGCCAATGTAAATTCCTCCGTCGAGTCTATTTCCTCGTTGGTGTCTGGAGAGATAAGCCTTAAAATCAACCGGCCTGCAGTCATTATTTGTGTTCCGCCTGCCGTGCTCACCGCTAACAAAGTCGTGCATCTAGCTAGCCGGTGTTTGTCGGCAGGCAGCTTCTCCACCACGGTTGTGTTTTGATTCACTGTAGTTGAGTGCCAAAGTTTTGACCACCCCAGTTGGGGTCATCCCTCCCACGGCAACTACCCCTAAAATTAATGGTTTGCTGGCAGACCGTAACTTCAAACAAATCAAACTGGGTTTAGTGTTTTTTTTCTGATGAAGTTTCTTTCGCCTGGTGTAACAATCGGTGGTGCCTGTCAGCACAATCTACGTGACCACATCTGGTTCCTGTTTAACAAACTGTCGCTTGGATTGTGGTGTTCGGGCAAATAAAGCACGCTCCTCTCATCCTCGCTATTCCCTCGTGTTCATCTATCGTCATCTTGATGAACTTCGAGCATTCTAGTAGACCGTGGCTGGCTTCGCAGGACCTGCAACCTGGGTGCGCTATAGCCCCGGTTGAAATGGCGTGTGCATTGGTCCAACTCTGATACTTCGGATGTTCCCGGGCAATGGTTTGTTCCTGGCTGGTACTAGGCCTGTTTACACGGTAGCTGCCCCGAATAAGTCAACCGAACCTACTGCTAGCTCCCCCGGTTTGCCCGTTCAGGTATTCGGTCAAGTCTTCAAAACTAGCCTCACGGTCGCCCCGGCTTATACTCCACTTCCGTCCACCGACCCTGCAGCTCAGGAGTGAGGTAGCGGACTATGCCCTCTAGGGTATGCATCGCTTCGAAGTCAGCCCTGTAACTCAAGTGGTTGAGAGATATTGAACAGTTTTGCATTTCGGTCGCTAGGTCGGCCATTCCATAGACGCTACCTTTTGTTATTTTGACCTCTAAGATCATGCTTTTCATGAGATTACGAACCATCTTGAAGGGCTGGCCGAAAAGGTCCCTCAAAATCTTCCTTGCCAGTGTGTAGCCCTGTTCCGGGTTCAGTAGAGTGGACCCATCGATAGCTCCTCTTGCTCGGCCTTGACAGTAGTGGGTCAGATAAAGAAACCTTTGGCCTGGTTCAGTTATCTTCTACGAAAATTTTGAACTGTCTGCTGAAATTGCAGTAGTGTTCAGGTCGTCCTTCAAATGCTGTCAGTTTTACTCCTGGCAGATCGGTCGTTGGTTGTGATAATGTCTTACATTCGACGGTCGGCTCCAAGTTTCCTGTTTTCAGTTGTCCCAATCTGTTCTAACAGATGGCAGTCGTTGGGCTTTTTTGCACTCCAGTGCTGTCTACACTTCTCTTCCGCTTCCTGGGCCTGCTGCCTGGACAACAACGTTTGTCGTTCCAGGCTTTATATCCTCAACTTAAATAGGTCAACATTTTTGCAACCCATGTTACCCTCAGTAATACATGAGCTAGCGCTGACAGGGCTAGGCGACCTAGCATTGATTAATAAATCAAAAGTACCCAAACCCTCCCGAGTGTCTTGCCGTATTACTTCATGTCAAGATTCTAATTTCTTTGATACTTTTCTGGGCATGCTGCAAATTTTTTATTTCCAGATAGATCACTTGAGTGCAGTAAGAGACCTTTGAGCAATACGTAACCAAATTCGAAACTGATCCCGAAATAAGAGCGCGATTATGAAACAGTTCTTCGATGCTAGAATACTAAATGAACAATGATATAAATCCAATACGAACCTCAATTTTGCAATCACACGGGTTCAGGAAACGAGAATCAAATTGCGGAGTGCAAGGAAGGAGCGCGTGCAGATCCGAAAAAGGATATGACAGAGCAGCGCGTTAGAAGCAAACAAACAAACGTTGATTCATGGAAGCATACAGTGTTTGAAAACAAGCAAATAGTGTATATGAGCTACCGACGTCAAGAACACATGAAATCGTAATGTTTCTGGGGCCATTCTCCGCAACCGGTCGTTACGGTCGGGCCCAGTCCAAGCGAAGGCCTTTGTCGCTTTTTCCTTAATATTTTGCTCTCTCTTGGAAAGTACTCCAATTAGCAGTTCATTCTTAATTTTTCAGGACTCCACCTTTCCCCAGACAGCTGCAGATTCTCATCACTGGATGATACCCATTATTCTTGGTGATCATCTCACCTCATTCAAAGTATCATGGCTCTTTCCACATTCATAAATGTTCTCTTGCGCTCTTGTTGCAGCTTTCCCCGGTTTAATTTGTTCAGTGAACCTGAAAAGCATCCTTGATCACCTTCACGTAATCCCTGCAAATAATGCACCTTTGGTATCCTAGGACAAGGTCTGTTTCAACAATTTCATATTTTCCGGGCTCTCTACTTCCGCCCAAGATAATAATAATTGTATATTTCGGATGCGCCCGAAGCATGCTAGAATGCATGATCAGATGATTATAGTGATGCCGGAATGACAATTCACAAAAGGGTACAACAAGTGCATGCAGAGTATCAGAGAGAGTGTTACAGTGAACTAAAACTGTAGTAATGCCCGGCAAATTTGAAGGTCAAGGTCGAATGATGTCAGTTGTGGGTCTGGAGTACATGCATAAGTGGTATATGAAATAATTACCACTCGTGGAAACTCGAACATATTGAAAGGAAATGTTTTTGGTGCGCTACAGAATATGAGGGGCATATGGATAGAAATCTCGTCGAAGCGTTCGGTGAATTATTCACTTTACTACAGGTATGTCAAGAAGTATTAACATAGAAATATTTCAGTCTACAAAGATGGCAGTATATAAAGTGGTGGCTGTATACTGGAGGAATCATATATGTTGCAAACAATTGCGTATTTCTTGGGAGGGATACTACCAGAGTGATGGTGGCAGGGAACGGCCGGAGTAAAACAGGTGAGCGTGCGGCAAGTTGTTAACTTTATGTAGGGTTGGTATGAAATGTCAAAGCGGAAGTGGAAGACTAATCAATATTGACCGTGTGGTTACATCCATTATACAGGTGTTCAGTTCTGCGAGAGGAAAGGTAAAGTAATCCACAGATAAGTGTACGTCAATAGATGAATGCTGTGTGGTATGTACCATGCAAAAATGACAGATCAATAAAACTGCACAGGTATATCGCGGGAAGCGGCCGTGGATCAACGAATATAGAAATAAAATGTATCAGCCGGTGCAGATAGTGGTGTGATTTAGAGGCTGCATACGGGGCCAGTTTCGGTAATATAACACGAATGCAACATCTGGAAGATCAAAGGTATCGATAACGGTGATGGTATAGTAAGTAGACGGTGAGTGTCACATTTCTAATGACCAATTTGACAGGTGTACCAAATGATTGGAACGGAGCGGCGGTGCAGCATGGGAAGTGTATCGAAGACGTCTAATCGTGGAGTGAACGCAGTGATCTACAGAGCCCGAACACTCGATGCAACAGCATTGCGGATGCGATCGGATGGACCGATGAAGAGTGCAGGTAGTTACTAATTACTTCGCTGCCCACTGGAGGACTACTGAAAGATATGTCAGCGCCGGACGTTTTTTTTGGTGACCGATGAATCAATGAAGTGACAATAAAGGTGCCAGTGTTTGAACAGTATTAGCGGGTTCTAACACGGAACGGGCATAATGACATATGGGATTGAAATGAGTTGTATGAATGCAGTGAGATCGAGTAGTCCAGGTTCAAAAAGTCTGGTGGGAATCTTGGGGAAAGCGATCGTGAGACGGGCGAAAATGAAGTTGTGTGTAAATCTCGTTTGTCCTGTCCAGCAAGAGAGGGTCCAAGTTATTCCTGGGAAGTGGAAGGCGACAATCGTCCTTAGGGTACAGGTTCTGAAAACAAAACGGAGAGGGCTGCAGTCTGGCAATTCTACCAGCTGTGGGTTAGGGGAGAAAGACAGAACACCAATATCATGCCAGTAACAGAAATGGGTGGTCGCGACGTTGAGGTCTTGTTTTTTGGATTAAACAACATACGGAAAGCGAGAAGACCGGTACTAGCGACTAATTCTTGTGAGGCTTAGTCAGAGTTACCAAAAAAGCAAGGAAGCGATAATAGGCGACACTGGGGGCAAATACTTATGTGTAGTTCGGCGAATGGTTTATGGAAGACCACATCGATTGTGGCGATTCGTTCATCAGAACGAGGCCTGGAATCTCGTGTGTTGAAATAGGGTCTCAATGAGTAAGTAGTTGAAGCGTGGATGAGACTGGTACCTTGAGGACCATATTATATATGCTGCTATGTATTTTCTAGCATTATAAATGCTCTTATACCTGGCGGCAGCTGATAAAAAAAAAGAAGAACCTAACCGACTATGGTAAAATCTGACAGCATGAAAAAAGAATCACCGGAGTAACGGTGGCCAGTAGGAGGTCGTGGTCAGAAGCGTTGAAAATAGGAAGTGGCTAGACAAACACGTGGAGTGTGCTGTTGACAGTCATGGAGTATAGGTTGGACTGCTTTTATTTGCTAACTATAATACAGAATGCTCCTTACCATCCGTTGGTACTGAACAAAGTTGTTAAGCTTTTGGTTAGTATCCCAGGCCCAGTTCGTAGGCTCGGGTAATAGACATGTAGGGATCATGCATTCGGATCAGTTTTTGGACAGTTAGATGTTTATTTATTTCTTTTTTGAATAATAAAGAGGCCGAAGACATTGACCTAAGTTGAGGTGGGAGTTTGTTCCAGAGGGAAGAATATTTAACACTGAAGAAGTGTGACCGCATCGCAGTCCTGGATACTGGAATCAAGACCATAGAGTCCCTATGTCGTAAAGAATAGCTGGAGGGAGTTTTGACCTGGGGGGCTGAATTGCAAGATGTACGTTTTACAATATTGCAAAAGAAAGACAGGTTCATTCGTAGACGGCGCAGCCATAGGGGCTCTAGGTGCAATATTTCACATCTTTCCATATAATTTAAAGGCGAGGAATATCCTAGTAGTTGTTTGGTAAATCTACGTTGTACATTCTCAATTGCAAATCTGTCAATCTGCCGCATGTTAGAAAAGACGACAGTGCAATATTCCAGAAGTGGTCTGACATGAGTTTTAAAAATGCTTAGTTTGCTCTCTGTAAGACTGAAGGTTCTATTATTCAGACCAATTAGCCGTCTAGCTTTAGCAACCTGCACGGCCGAATGTTCGGAGAAATTAAATGTACAAGAATATTGTAATCCCATGTCCCTTACTTCCGGACTGTTGGGGATGAACTGATCATTAATTTTAAACATTCCCGCGGGAACCTGACACTTATACATAAGGATACAACTTTTGACAGCGGAGAATTTCATCAACCATTGGTTGCTCCATGAGTCTAGCGATAGTAAATCGCTCGTTATGCTAGCAATGGTAGAAGCTAAGGCGTCAGGTTCAAAGGAGTACATAATTTTTATGTCGTCTGCAAAAAGGAACACAGCCCCGTGTGTGATGACGTTGAAAATGTCATTAACATATATAAGAAAAAGTAAGGGACCTAGTACACTACCCTGAATAACTCCACTAGTAACTGGTCGAGGTGATGACAAACTGCCATCAACGTCCACCACCTGCTTTCGGGATGTTAGATATGATGAAAACCAACTCAGGATCGGGTCAACAATTCCGTAGGTTTTCATCTTCGCCATGAGCCTATTGTGGGATACTCGATCGAAAGCTTTAGTCATGTCAAGGAGGATTACAATCACTGATTTACCACTGTTAGTGGCCGTAGTTATTAGGTTAAGGAAGTCACACATACAGGTGGCACAGGATCTTTTTTAAAGAAAACCGTGCTGTCCAGTGTTAATGAGGTTATTGTTTAGTAAATGAGTTGTCAGCTTATTTTTTATCAGTCTTTCCATAATTCGGGAAACTATAGGGGTGTGGTTCACTGGTCGATAGTTGGTTAGGTCCTGGCGTGAACCTTTCTTAAGAATTGGGATAATAACTGATGTTTTCCAATGGGAGGGGAAAACGCTACTGCTCATAGATAAATTAAAAACCTTTGATAGCAAGAATGGGATATCAGTGCCACCTAGACTAAAAGTAGCCGGTGGTACGGCATCTGGCCCGGGGTGGTATGACCTCCTAATTTTAGTAAGCTGTACTGTTAAGTCGTTCGGGTGAAATGTAACCGCTGAGAACTGTGCAGATGTCAGCGGCTCAACGTGATATAGGCATGGGGAGTCATCGGTCGTTAGAGACGAAGCAAAATAGGCACTGAATGCCTCGGAGATCTCTTGGGAGTTGGTTATATAATTGTTGTTATATATAACGGATGAGATAGGAGAACTGCACTGGCTGTTTCTCAGCTTCATCAGCTTAGATAAAGCTTCGGACTTCTTGGGGTGACTCAGCGCCCTTAATTCCTGTTTTTTACTGCGGGACATTTCAATCAATTTCATAGAATTAGATAAACGGTTCATTTGCAAGAACAACGAAAAGTCTCTCGACCTAAGGAATTTGCGTTGTAGCATAGAAAGCTTCTGCTTTAGTCGACAAAAACTGTTTGGTTTATCTCGTCCAGGTAGACCTTGGGTTGGGGTGATTACGTCAAGACATGCATTCAGTGTGGAGTAAAGATGATCCACCACGGTATGCAAGTCATCAGATAAAAAGAAAGTATCCCAGTTCTGCGAGCGAATGAGTGAGGGTAATTGATTCCAGCTAGCTTGGTGGAACGGTTGGTTTGTGAACGGTTCGTGCTGGCACTGAAAACTCACATTTTACCGGCAAGTGGTCACAACCTGGGATGCTGTTCACGATAGATGTGTGCACGCGAGATAATCCTACCGTAAAAATGAGATCAAGGATGCTACTGCCTCTAGTTGGGCACTTCACATGTTGAGTCCATCCTCCTAAACGAATGCTGGTCAGGAAGTGTAGTGAGTGATGTGGAGCTTTCAAAATGGACCAACGTATGCCTGGTGCGTTAAAGTCGCCAGCCACCAGTTTTGGGCTGGTTATGTCCGCAACAACGTTCAACGCCTCTATGATAGGCAGAAAGTCGTTTTGACTAGTATTCGGGGGGCGGTAGATGCAACTAACAATGAAGTCAGAACATCCTGTAGTGACCTGTAGCCAAACTGAATCAGGCAAGTTATCGAGTATGGGGTGCTGAAATATTTTCGCTCGCATGTTTTGTCTTACATATATAAGACAGCCCCCCCCTCTCTGAGTGGGTCTATTTTTCCTGAAAGCTTGGTATCCGGTGATAGCGATATCCTCGTTTGGAGTGTTGTCTGTCAACCAGGTTTCGGTAATTAAAATAAGGTCGTAATCAGACGTGAGCAGTAATATACGCAGCATTCGCATCTTATTCACTATTGAGCGTGCATTCAGCATAAACAATGAGAACTGTTTAGCTAAGTCAAGGTTAACGTTAAGATCTTTATAGGATTTCGAAATTGCATTTGCTGAAGGCGGATCGGATGACGCAATCATTATTCCTTGAGATGGAGTAGTCGGTAATGTGGATGGTGAAGTAAGCTGAGTAGAAACACCTGGCGTGGCAGTCAGCTTGGTTGTTAAGCTAAGCCGGGTGTGGCTAGTACTGATGAGATTCGTTAGATTGGAAGGATGTCGGCGGTTGGTAAGTCTACTTAGCGCGGAACAACACCGCGAAAGATCACTATCGAGTACTTTACTATTGGTAGATACTGGTGGCTGGGGCGTAGAAATATGAGGAAGGAGGGTTAAGTAGCTGTTAAGTGGGAAAGAAAAAGGACGTGTAGCAGCCTCAGGTATCTTGGCACCTGCCTTAATACGGGCGGTAACACAGGTGCCCTCTTGACATCAGATGAAATCAAGGCAGACTCATACTGACCATACAAACAGTTTTCAATTCACTTCTTCCAAACTGCGCCTAGTTTTATTTTCCCGTGGCAAGAGTGGTTGACTTCTTCTTCTGAAATTTGTGATTTTTTCTTTCATTGAGTACAATTGTAAACTCTGATCATGCGCTCAAACGCGGCTCTCTGTGGCTGCCAGTAAACTCGCCCTTAATATTATATAAGGGTGGAAAAAAATGTTAGATATGCTAGCAGTGTTAGAACCACGATGTTGGCAATAGAGACAAGATGGCAGGTTGTGCATACTAAAGGTAAAAATTGGAAGCGATTAAAGTAATGAGGAAGCCTTTAGGCGAGCCTATCACGGCAGATAGAAGACCGTGGGAGCATGCGTTCCGCAAACATTTTACTAGATAAGGCGGGGCTGTTACTGTGAGAGCGTGGAACCCACAACCGGTTCCACTTATGGGGGGTTGACCGCGCTCTACACTCAACCTGAAAAACCCTTCCTTAACTGAACATAGGAGGTGTGATCCACCAGACTAGTCGCTCCCGCATATCGCTGCAGATGGCCCGCGCGCCAGATGTGTGACCACCAAGGAGGTGGATCTGACCGCGTCCCGCAACGCTATGATTTACGCTCACTTTCGTTGAAGATTATGCTTGTGAGACGTAGTTGAGCCACGAAAGTGTAGGACCTGCGATTATATGGCCAGGTTGTGGAGGGCCCCAAGGGTCGGGGCCGCTGCAGCCGGCGGTTGTTAAACGACCATGCAACAGTGTTATCTACGAGGGTGTATAACGGGATTAGCAGCCACAGTGCCCTGGCGTTTGGCCAAAACTGGCGATAAATGCGCATGTGCGGAGAACTGGAAAGTGAAAACAGATGAAAGAGAATAACCATGGTTTGCCTCTGCAGCGGATCAACGGTTAAAGCGGGCAAACAAAGACTACAGAAAGGCGGAAGCCTAAGAGCCTTCAAGGATAAGGTGGAAGGGCGAAACACAGTGGAGGAAAGCGATGGTAATTCACTTCCCTTTATATGGTACGGAAATGACCACGGCGAAACAAGCGACGAGGCTTCTCCCAGAGAGATGCTTCTAATGGTCGCTGGTTACTTCCAGGATTGGTCTGTGCAGGGCTTCGAAAGGGTTGGCCGTATTTAAGATTTCAGGCCATCTGGCAAAGGTAATTTATGGATATGCTGGTATTATAATAATGGTTTATTTCAGAGACGCCTAAAGCATGTCAGATGCATGATCACATTTTCACAAACAGCAAGATGACCGGACGAAATTCGTGAAAAATTGAGCAATATGAAGACAAAGGAGATTAGGTAGACTTAGAAGGGAGATGAGAGGGAGGCAAGGGTATGCACACCAAACAATATTGGGTGAAGTTCGGGCGACCCCGGGGATGGATTCAGGTAGCTGCCCGATGAAGTTGAAAGTCAAGGTCAAATGGAGGGTCTGGCCCAGCCAATTGGAGGTGACTGAGACCTGAGAACCCTACATGAGGGAGACTAAGAATCGGCACGAGAAACTGTGGTAAAGAGATGATGAAGAGATAAGCAAAAATGAGTTGCGCGACAAAGGGCCAGATAGCCATGAAGCACGCCACGCTGTCACAAATGGAGGTTGTCAGTTTGGAAACAAGGGGCGGAACAAGTAAGAGGTAAAGGGTTGTTCAGATGGAAACTGTGATTTGGAAGGCCTGAGATGAGGTAAACCTGAGACGCAAATATAGAAAAAATATGTGCATATCACGGGACTCTACGGGATGGTGGCTAGAGAGCTGGCAGGCAAACTAGTGGATGCAGAGGAAATATGTGAATATATACATATATATATATATATACATGAATATAAAAGGGAGCGTAAAGCAATGCATTGATAGAACACGGAAGTAATAGCACTTGGAAGAGACGAGTAGAGTTAGGTCAAATTGTACAGAGGTAACTTGGGTAAATCCCGATAAACTTCTTTATGGCAGGTGAACATTGGGGATCAACAGAGAGAGAAAGAGAAACGGTTTTGTAAGCACAGAAGTGATGACAGCTGTGAACAGAAGTTTGTAAACAAGAGAGTATGAAGGGAAGGATCGGCGGAAATAGACAAGAGTGAATCTCACAATCTGAGTATTGTAGGTATGACATGTGGCGACGGTAGAAAATGAGTGAATTGTCAACGTACGGACGTACGTTATACAGCAAGAAGGTGATGCTCCTGAAAATGGCTAGAGAACGCAGAGGAAATAAAAATACTGAGCGGTTGGAATGGTGTAGACCGGCTGTGGAGAAAGGTAACTTGGAAGTAAGGTGAACTGTAGTGCAAAGGTGCGGCAGTTGTAAGAGGGAATAACGTAGGAGAAAATTAGAAGAGCCGAGGATCAGAAGGATCAGTTAATGTCAGGTGTATGGTCTGAAAATGTAAGCGAAAATCATGGCGTAGCGATGGCTTTTCATTGAGTGGGACGTGAAAAAGCAGAGCAGTCTGGAAGGCAAGCTGAAGATGCCTATGGCAAGCAATGTACAAAGCAGGTGGCAAAAGTGTTGACCGAAGAGAAACAGGTGGGAGATGACCAGTCAGATCGTTCTGGTACATGTGCCACATGAAAAACCCTAGAAGGGGAAAAAAGTGAGAACAGAAGTACCCGGATGAAAAGTACGAGGAATATGTGGGAGGTGAGCTTGGCAGAGTAGGACTCAAGTTTCCATGCCTGCAGGCCGTTGCACAAAAGGATGTAGCCTGAGTTTGGTGATCGGGACACTGCCAAATAGGAAGATCCACAGAGGAATTGGAGAGTCAAGCGAGGAAAATACAGTGGTGGCGAGTGGGCAATAACTGTGGCCGTAAAAGACTCTAAGATGGAGATGGAGAGTTCTAATAGGGAGAACGGCAATGGGCAAGTGCAGTACACGGGTGACGTTGAGATATCAGGTGAGTATCGATAGAAATTGGGGAGTGATCTGAGATGCTGGATTGATGACGAACTTAGGGTAGGCAAGAAAGAAACGTTTAAAAGTATGGCTGATTTGTCCATGGTAAAAGTCAAAGTAAGAGGACCGCGCCAAAATGGGTAGGTGTTTCACGGGGGAAGCCTCGTAGTTCGGAGAAAAGGAACGGTTACGGTGCCAGTAATGCAGAAAAGCTAAGTTTGGCTTAGGACGGTAGATTCAATGTGGGTCGAGAGCCAGATGATGACAACGTTCTCTGTTGTCTAACTACAAGTACCAACCAATAATTTGTTTATTGCAATGTCCGTATGCCTTTTAGCTCTACTCTGTCAAATATCTACAGGCTATGTAAGATAACCGGGCCAAATTCAAGCACGGGCCCGATGTGGGATCTGTAGACGCCAGTGATATTGTCCTGGAGAGAATAAGAGCGATAGAAAGCCAAGCCACTTCCAGCTTTTGCTACTTGGATAGCGGAGTGCTCAGGGAATTCGAGAGAGCTACTGTGGTTGAGGCTAAGATCACGGGTGGTAGGTAGACAGGGTATTGGGAATCCACTGAGAGTTACTGACCTAGGGGACAATAAACATTTGTGGGCTAGGACCTCGCGCTTATCAATGGAAATATTCATCGTTCAGGGGTGGCACCAACGGCTGAGTGCAGAATGATCCATGGAAAAGTTTCCGACTGTGGATGTAGTATCAGTAGACTTGAGGAAGTAGACTATGTCTATATCATCAGCAAGCAAGAGCAGAGTGTAGTGAAATAGTGGATCCAGTGCTTTATTTATATGCATTTTAAACAGAATGGGGCCCAGTACACTGTCCTGTATAACACCACTTGTGACAAGTCTCGGTTTCGAGGTACTGCCATTGATGGGGACCACTCGAGAACCGCGAGTGAGACGGACTTGCAACCAAAAAATCGGTGGGTTGGTACCTCCACAAAAATACAATTTTGCAGTGGGATAGGTGTGTGGACATGACAGAAAGCCTTCGACAAATCGAGGTTAACTAATGCCTGCCTGCTACCAACAGCCTTAGTGGCAAGGTCAGGGAAGTCAAACTGGCATGTGGTGCATGATCGCGGTTTTAGTTACTTGTGCTGCCCATGGGTAAGAAGGTTTGAAACCAGAAGATAGGTAAAAATGCCGTCTTTAATAGTCTTTTTCATTGTTCTTGAAGTGACAGGGGGGTGATTGAGAGCGAGTTCGTAAAAGATTCCAATTTCGTACCGTGAGGCGATGTCACAAAGCTTCCAGTTCGACGGCACCGAAGGAGAATTGAGCAAAAATGTGAATAATTTCAATAGAGGAAGCAGCGTAGGGTAAAATTAATCTTCATTCTAAGGGGATAGGACGGTAATAGGGGAGGAGAGCGTCTACGTGCACGAAGACAGTTGACAGCTGAATTCTTGGCCGTGGAGAATCCGGGATTCAGTAGAGTACTGTGTGTCTAACGGAAGAAACTGAAAGAGTTTGCTGTACCTAATCTAGACACCCACATCCGCACCTGTCAGTCCTGTTTGCACTAAAACTTTGTACACCCAAAGCAGACTTCTGCCCGTGGGAATGTGTTCCAGGATCCACTTTTCGGTAATGAAGGTGATATCAGGACTCATTGTCGCGGCAACGCTTTGCAAGTTGGAGCCTATTCAAAACAGACCGAGGATCACATAAGATCAATGATGATCCAGTTGTGTAGAAGTGAATGTCTGAGCTAGGTGACGTGGTTGAGTCAAGGGACCATGTGGATGACCGGTCGGGTGGTGACAGACACTGTGGAATCGGGGGTAGATATCGACCACATCCGACCTAAGTGCCCAAGGTTAGGCCTTTGATGGCTTCACAGGAACCCTGCCGGGTCGTTATATGATGAACTTTTTGCGCCTTGAACAAGAATCGACCTACTGAGGCGAATAGAGGAGATATATCCAGGGAACGATGGTCACCGGTGATCAGTAGTGTAGGTTTATGAAAGGTTGCCGATGGGCTCCGTAGGTAGAGCAGCCACAGGGTCGCGGGAGTGGAGGGCACCTGTTAGGAATAGGGTGATTTCGTGGGTGCATAAAACTCACTTGTAGGACGGGATCGGTAATGGGCGGATAGGTGGGCTTGGGCATGAAGAGAGTTGCGTGGGTAACTGCGAGATGGTGTGAGGTGAGGGTGGGAGGGACATGGTGAGATTTGGGAAAGGTGGGAGGCTCACGAGAGGTATGGGGGCCAGCAAGGGGGGACGATGTATACCCCGAGTGGGGAGGCGGGATACAGGTTATATTCTGGAGTACATGAGGGCGGTGTTCTTGATTCAAGCGGAGAGTGGTGGGGGGTATGATGTGATATGATATGATGGTATATTTCTCGATCGAGGTCGAGACGCACGCGCAAGCGCATGATAATGGTGTACAACGTCACTCAGAACAATGAACTATTCAGTAATTTCAAGAAGGCTAGTCGAAAACGTGAGAAGCAAAACAATATAGCTACAGATAGCTTGAATCGACCGAGGTGCTAATGGTTTGCGCGGCAAATACGGTTTAGTTTCGAATTCGAGTCGGTTAGTGGTGGCCCGTGGAAATAAAAAATATGTCGTGGAAATATGTCGCTAAGGATGCATTATAAACCAGAGTAGTGCAAGCTGTGGATAACGGAGGCCTACTGGGGTTCTGTGCACGGAATAAGTAGCTGGGGAGACGGCCGCGGAATGATCAGGCTGTAACAAGGGTTGTTGATGTCAGGAAGACAGGAAGGAATATCGGGTTGCAGCAGAGGCGGAGGATTAGCACATCGCCACCGATCAGGGGTAGTGAGAGATATCACAGGTGGGGGCGGAGTAGAAGGGTTCGTGGAATGAGCCTGGAACTGATAGTTTCTCCTATGCACAGAAAATATGGCGTCGAAAATACTGTAAGGTAGGATGGCTGGCTGGGTCCCACAGGGTCCGCTTTCAGAGCTTCGATTGAGTATTAGAATTATTGGCTGAACAGATCGGTTCAACAAATGCAGACAAGGGTGGGGAGACGGGAAACCGTACAGGAGGAAAAAGGAGTAATTGTGAGAAGCCCTAGGACGAGACTGTTGAAAGCCTGAACCCCGTGCGTAGTCAATAGTGCCGTCAGAAGTGAGATGTGGTAGACGGCTCGAGACTCCCAAACATGAAGCTAAAATCCAGAATATTCATGTCATGAGGGTAGACTTTTCGAAGGGAACCGATAGCCGGTATGCATTGCACACCGGAATAAAACAAAAGGTCACACACCTCGCGGACAATGCCAGTGCGGGTTTCGGCGGGAGTTTTGGCGTCCGTTCAACTAGCGGGTAAAAATCGTGCCTTTGAGAGTGGCGCATAGGCCTTTTAACCACCCAGAGACCGAAAGCGACCGCATCACTACAATAATTGAGCAAGCAAACAAGCTTGAACGCAATATCATACTTATTATGAGGGGCTTCAACCTGCTCTATATGTATTCTCTAACTGCCTGCGGTGCTCTGCTCGATCCGGATCTACATCTTTGGCCTTCTTCACCATAGTGGTTACGCTATGTTAGTACGAGTGTTTGAGAAGGCCCGCTCGACAGCACTTGTCCACCGCTTCATCAGCGTTGGAATGGAAACTTTCTAATAAAAAAATAACGTGGTCGACCAACTGCAAGTAATTACAACCACGGGGTACGAAGAAAACGGTTTCTATTTTTTCAACTAAAGCGCAAAAAGGTGCAATCGCAAACGGTGTGGAGCGCCAGCCGAAGCCTCGCTAGGGTTGATTTTTCTGCAGTGAGACACTTCTTTGTTACTGCTCCATGGTCCTAAGTTTTACCGTGCATTGGCGAGCACTAGGGTGATGTTGGGTAGGTTCTAACCGAGGCACTGCGCCGGCCACCGATGTGTACACTCCAGCCCAGACCTACACTGCGAAACTAGGCGCTAAAGAACCCAGAGAATGAAGGAGTTGCGGGAGATTTCTATCAACTGTAACAGAGCACAGAGGAACACGCTCACTACGTCCCCATAAGAAACCTGTGTAACACTCAGCGAAGGCAAGGCATCGAGGACTATCAGAAGGGGCTCAGGCGGATCCCAAGAACTTTCACTTACAGCTCACTCAGGTAACTCACTTTGAGCCAGAAAATGCAGACTTGCGCCAAGCAGAAAGTGAAACGACGGAGGACAATACGGACGCTACCAATGGACCGGCTCGTCAGTGCTTGCCCCTGACTGACGAGGTAACTGAGCACCGGTGGCCCTGCAATATTGAGAGAATTCTGTCAATATGAACCGAACCGCTGAGACACTGGGTTGTGGGGGTCCGGTGAAGGCTCGGCACATTGATAACAAAACTCTTCTTCAAAAATAGCGTAAAGAGAAACTATACAAGCAGTATCTTCCACTATTGTTCCACAAATTGGCCCTCGGTAGAGGCCAGCCCCAGCCGTACAACCATCATCTCGCAACCCCGCAGGCTCCGCACCAATTCATGTGCCTGTCGACCTCGGCAGTTCACCCCTGTCGGACCTCCAGGCAGCATCCAGCGGACGACATGTGCCTCTAGTTGCATCTGTCACCCCCACCTGCAGCTTATTAAACCTCTCTGCTCTTAACAATGACACTGTAGACGAGGCATTAGAGACCTCTCCATCACCGACCATACCTTTACCAAGTAAGCGGATTTGTGGGGTGCAGACTACATCTACTCCCTCAACCTCATTCAGCAGGGCCAGTCAGCCTGTCCCTCATGTCTTTTCTAGATCCCCCAATCCTCGGTTGGGTCCTAGATAAAGACTGAGGGCTGATACCTTTGGTGGTAAGTATTCTGGGACTGACTATTACAGATTCAGCGTCAACAGGTTTGTCCAAATTTATCTTGACATCCTCATGTGGCAAGCTAGCTGTTGCAACATGCTCCTTTTGTAGTGGCCTTTGGCTGTTGGCTCTGCGCTGATGAGTAGAAAGTAGCTACGTTGCTTTTTTCGCGTAAGAAAATGAAAATCCACGCTTCCAATTCAGTCTCATCAGCCCCTATCGAGGAGCCGCCTACTATGTGTGCAACAATCTTGTCAGAGATGTTCACTTTATAATAGGCCCGCTTGCGTGTTTAGTATTCATTTTAACCCCAAAGGTGCAGGAAAAATTTGAATCAGTGTCACTGGGCGTTGACAAATTTTGGTTAGAAAATTCATGGGTGGTGTTGAATTCTCAGTGGGCCCTTCCTCGGCCTCCACGTTTGGCTGCTTTGAACTAACATACGGATTCAAGTACTTGGGCCCGCCTCTCTGGCCTTAAAAGTTGTAACCAATTAGGACAGCACGATTCAGCTGATGAAGCATGAGTGGGTCAGCGTATTTTGGTTATGCTTGTTACCTTATATCTTCCGAAGAGTTATTCGTTTGGAATAGGAAAGCGGAGTTAAAAGGTTGAATTGCAAATAATTGCGGTTTAGAATGGAAGATCGGGTCCAAGTTTGCTAGCGGACAGAGAAATAAACGCTGGGATGACAGTAGGGAGGGTTTCATAAATGGCGAAAGGAAGCTTATGGAACTCAGGGTTGCAAGAATCGAAAAGTTGGGAGACGGCTTAGGTTTTTCAATCCTTGAGGGCCCGGCGAGATGTTATTGATTTGTCGAACAGCCCACTCTGCCTTGTCTAGGCCAAAGCCAGTTACAGTCATTTGCTTTTCTCTGACCTTCGTCAGCCTGGCCAGTGCCTCCGTCTTGTTTGGGTGGCTCAAGGCATCTAGCTCCTGTTTTCTCTTGGAAGAATCCAGACGCGATTTTATCGTCTTTGGTGTGTGCATTACTTGGAGATACAACGGAAACTTCTTTGGAGTTTGGCTAGGTTACTGTTAAGAAGATCGAGAGAGTTCTGCTGGTTACGTAGTATGGGTCTCAGAGCTGGAGTGATTTTGTCGGGGCAGCAATGAAGATAAGAATATTGTGGAGCAGCCGCTTCCTCTAGGTCATTAGATAAAAAGAAATCATCCCAGACTCGGGAACGGATAAAAGAGGATAGACTATTCCAGCAAGCTCTGTGGTAATGATTATTGGCGATCAGAAGTTGCGTTTCCTTTGGCTTATCCGTGTGAAGCCATGGTGCACTGAAAACACAGGACATTGTCTTATGGCCACTGCCGGTGAAGCGACCTAAGGTTTGTCTATCCAAGTTCTTGATACCAATAGTGAAGATAAGGTCTAATATACTTTCCCCTCTGGTGGGGGTAAAATGTGCTGTGTTCAGTCACCAACATGGATAAACGAAAGAAAATCACGATTTTTCCGAGGCGATTTCAAGGATTTTTAGCAGATTTCAGGCATATTAAAATCACCAGCTAAGATTACGGCGGTTACGGGGTGGTCAGAGACATTGCTGAATGCGTCTATTATTGCTGTCAAATCGTGCAAGTCCTTGTTTGGAGGAAATTAGAGCTGTAATATAAGAAGGAATTGTTGATCTCCTTTGATAATGAACCAGACTGAGTCCCGAATGTTGTCAAGAAGAGTGATGGAACCTACTTGCAGCGAATATATGTTTGGTGCTGCCACCTCCGAGGTGGTCACATCTACTGTTAGCCGTGGATTGGCAACAGGGTGCGAAAATGTGATTTTTATGGGGTGTGATCAGTCAGCCACGTCTCGGTAACTGTGTGACATCCGGGTATAGGTGCATTGCCAGAGCTCGGAAAGGGGGCCATTTCGGGAGGAGACAGCGGACGGTAAGTAGAAAGAGTGAGAAGCTGTTCTTGGCTAGGTTCTCGGTAGATAGGGCCATGGCTTCGTTGTGATTAGGTGATGAAGGATGGCCTAATGGAAGGTGGCTTACGATGAGAAGTCAAAGCTCCACCCAGTTCAAAGGCGCCCCTGGCGAACAATTTGTGCCCGTGACCAGATGTGCTGCTGGGCTTTAAGGATGGGTGTAACCTGAAGAACGGTTAAGGGGTTCTACTTGAAAAGGTCGAATCCCGTAGGGAACAAGTGGGGCGAGGATGGAGCTTAGGGGAGATAGTGGTGGTAAGGACTTTGGGAAATTTGGTGCATTTGCCAGGAGCTCACTGCGTTGTGGAGAATGTGGTTGGGTTAGGGGGAAAGACAGAAAAACGTTAGCTGTCCGAGGACGGAGTAGAAGTTGAGGTTTGTGCCAAGATCACGGACCGCACTGAAGTGGTACACGGAGGGAGGAAGTCGGAGGCCGAGAATACTAGGCGGAAAATGTTTAACCAAGTAGTGATATGGATCCTGGAGGACCACAGGAGGGGTGAAACCGAATAACCCTTTTGAGGAGGTATAAAACACGGAAGGGGAAGAAAGTCGGTTCAGAGGCGGAAAGAAAGATCTGTCAGGCACCCTATTTTGGTATTGCCGCAACCTATGCCATCCTTCGAGGCATAAGTGGTCGTGCTGAACAAGAGTCAAAAACCGGCCACTGGGTCTATGGAGAGGCTTGATATTCGCAGGTGTTGGGCGTGGATCAGGCCCTATCGTGAGTTTGTTGACTATTCGGATCCAGCTCGAGTGGGCTGGAAGCTTGTGTCCTCACGCTGGTACCCTCTGCGGGCCTGGAGCTTGCATGGCTGGGTACGGGTTTGTGGTTGGATGGGTGTGACTGTTGCAGAAAGTCCTCAGAAGCTCGCCTATTGCTTTCTGGATGGACAGCGGATTGCATGTTAGGGTGCGCTGAAAATGAGACCTCACCCTCTCTGTTTGTATGTGATGAAGGACCGGAGTGGGTTTCGCTTTTACGTGTTACGTTGGTTTGATAATAATAATATTATTAATAATAATAATCATAATAATGGTTTATTTCGGAGACATTCGAGGCATGGCACCTGTCTTATCAACTTTTTACAGGTGGTGGAATGGACAGACTAAAGTCATGAAAAAGTAGAAATTAGTACGACAGATTTGGGATAAAAGAGGCTTAGAAGTGAGAGTAAAGTGGGATGGGAGTATGATTAGTGCATGCACACCAAAGAAAACGTAGCAAGTTTAAATGAACCCATGGGCGGGTTCAGTTGGACTCCCGGTGAGTTTGAAAGTCAAGGTCAGGTGGAAGGGGTCTGAATGGTCTGATTGGGGAAGTATAAAGGCTAACCGATATACATGAGAAAGGCCAAAAATTGGCATAAAATACTGTGGCAACGGGAGATGATGGAGAAGAGTGAGATGCACTGCAAAGTGTTAGTTAGTAATCAAGCATTGGTACTCCGCAAAAGATGGTTGGCGAACAGGGCACAAAACTCATGATAAAACTGCTAGCGAGCAATGTAAGACGTGAAGGGTGAATCAGATAAAAATGGTTCATAGGAAGTGGACAGAGTAGATGTGAGGCTCAGATGTGGAAGGAGTGGGCGCATATCATGGCGGTCAGCGGGATAATAGCATGAAAAATGGCTTGTGAAGAACTACAGGACACAAAGCGAATGTAAATATACATATATGTGCATGTCCATATATATATATATATATATATATATATATATATATATATATATATATATATATATATATATATGAGAACTCGGAGCAATAACAATGGAGTCCTAGAAAGAAATTATCAATTATTAAGAGGGACAGGTTAGGTTAGGCCGAATGGTTGTAGGATTAACTTTGGAATATCGTGGTAAATTATCCTCATGACAGGTGAACTTGGCGGATCAACAGAGAGAGTGGAGAATGCGGAAGAGCAGAAAAGATGATGGCTGAGATCAGTTCAAAAAAGGGGAGATGAAAGAAAGTATCAAAGAGAATAGGTAAGAATGAATCTAATTATCCGATTGATGCAGGTGAGAAATGTGGTGTAGGTCAAGAATGGAAGAAGCATCATTAAATGGGCTTACATTACTCAGCAGGAAACGGGTGGCAATGGAGATGGCTAAGCAGCGCAGAGCGATTGTGCATACAAAGTGGAGAAAGTTACGCAGGAGGTGAAGCTTTCAGTGGCGCAAGATGAAACAGTTGTGACGGCTAACAGTGTGAGAGAGAAATGAGCAAACGGGATACCAGAGGGGTCGGGTAATGGCAGATCACACGGGTTGAAACTGTGAGTAACATCTATGGCTAATCAATGAGTTGATATTAGGTGGCAAGTGGAAAGGCAGAACGATCTGAAAGGCCCACATAAAATGCCTGTGACAGTTAATAAAAGAAACGGGAGATGGGAGCACGGGCCGAAAAAGATAGGTGAGACACAACCGGCAAGATCATCTCATTGCAGGTGGAACACGAAAAAGGCAGATAGGAAGGAAGCACCGGGACAGGTAAACCGGTGGATAAACATAACGCGTGAACAATGGATGCGCATCTGAGTTGGAGACATGGAATTTGGGAGCCGCGTGCCTGCGGGCTTTTGTATAAAAGAATGCATCTGGATGACACTGATCGGAGAACTGCCAACTGGAAGGATCCACAGAAGAATCGCGGAGCCAGACAAGGAAAGTAGAGTGGTGATGGTTGGACAATAATTGTGGCTAGGAGATGCAGAGTTTGGAACGGCAGTTCTAATATGAGAATTGGTCATGGGTGCGGCTGAGACTGATGCGTAATTTCGCTAGGCATGAGAAGTGAGAACGAGGAAGGACTTGACAGAAAGATAGGCAGTGGGGCTTAAGAATGCCATCTGTGAGCTTCATGGGCATAGAGTGATACCAAATGAATAAATAATACAAGCCGGTAATGTCGATATGGGTGAAGAAAAACATATCGGCGGTCGTCGGCAGAGTAACTGGGTAGGATGATAAAGACGTGCAACGAGGTGACAAAGAGAGTCGATAGGAGCAGAAAAGAATGGATAGGTGTGCGTACCACTGAAGAACAAAAAAATGGAAGTGATAAGAGGGATGAAAAGAGTGATGGGTGGGCGTACAGTGGCAAACAAGGATGGCTGGAGCATGCGGTCTGCAGCTGGCAGCACTGGAGTGTGCGATCCGCAACCGGTGCTAGTGGGTGGGACTGGACGTGCGCTGGACACGCAACCTGAAAATCACTTCAAAGTAAACGCAGGATTTGTGATCCACCGGCGTAATTGCACTCACACACCGTTGCGGATGGCCTGCACGCCCGACGTGCGCCGGCCAAAGCGGTGGATCTGACCGCGTCCCGCACCGTTTGGAATGGCACTCATACTCATTGAAGGTTATGCATGTGTGGCGTAGTTCAACTATGAAGGTATACGATACAAGATCCGCGATCAGACGGCCAGGTTGCGAGATGTTTCGGAGGACGGAGCCAGCCTCAGTAATCGACCAAACGGCGGCGTTATCCAGGCGAGTATAACAACGTTGAGGGTGGAAAGCACATAAGGAGAGAACTGGAAAAAGAGAGCAGATAAAAAAGAGCAGTCGGGGTCTGCCTCTGTTGTGGATCAACGGCAATGCAGACATAAAAAACAGCAAAGGACGAGCCATAGAAGTGAAAAAGACTACGGGAGAAGGTGGAAGCAAAGTGGGTGAAACTAATGGCATTTCAATTCCGTTTACTCATTACGGGAATAATCACAGCTAGTCAAACGTTGAGAACTCAGTTAGATAGATGAAATTGTCTGTCGTTGATTGTGTCCTTAAATGAAGGGAGCAGGGTCGGCGAAGGAGTTGGTCCTAGAAGTCGAGGCCCCTCTCGTAAGCTATGTATTCTGCCATGCTCATATTAGATAACTGGAGGGCCCCAGTGACGCTGAGATATGGGATGAGTGCCGACAGAAATTGGGACTTGGTTTGTGAAACTAGAAGGGTGATGAGCAATCTGTTCCGGACTTTGGAGTAGACAAGAAAGAAAAAATTTGACCAAGTGGCCGATTTAGCTATACTAGAAAGGACAGTTAAAGGCCTGTGCCGGAGTGAGTAAGGGGTTTCACAGAAGAAGCTTACTGGGTTGAAGGAAAAACACCGGTTATAGGGCAGTTTATGCAAGAAGACTAAGATTAGTTTAAAGCGGCGGAGCCAAAGCGGGTCAAGATTCAGATTTTGGCATCGTTCTCTACAGTTCAAAGACTTGGACCAGCCGAGTAGTTGTTTGGTGAAACGCCTTCGTATGCCTTCAGTCGCAACTGTGTCCAATTTTACCATGTTAAAAAGTTATTCGGCAGTATTCTAGCAAAGGCCTGACATGTGATTTGTAGATGCTGATGATGCTGTCCTGGAGACGAAAGGAGCGGAAGAGAAGGGCCACACTTCTTCTAGCCTTGGCCGCTTGGATGGCAGCATGCTCAGAAAAGCTGAGGGAGAAAAAATAGTTGAGTCCCAGATCGCGGACTGTATGTCGACTTGCTACTGGAGACCCACCATGAGTTAAGGATCCAGGGGGCTATTGGGATTTGTGGGTTAGAGCCACGCGCTTATCGGTGGAAAAGCTCGTCATCCAGGATTGATACCAGCGGTCAAGTGCATAGAGGTCAGCGGAAATGTTGAAAAAAGTAGGGATAGCATCATTAGAATCGAAAAAGTAGGCTATTTTTATATCGTCTGCAAACAAGGATGGCATGCCATAGTGTACTAGATCCAATGCGTCAACAATATACATCAGAAATTGGAGAGGACCCAGTGCACTGCCCTTTATAACGCCACTTGTAACAGGTTTCGGTTTAGAAAAATGTCCGTTGGTGAGGACCACTTGCAAACGATGAGCGAGATAAAATTTCAGCCAAGAAAGCAGCGGGTCAGCAATGCCTAATGAACGCAATTTGGAGATGAGATGCAGGAGTGGAACACGGTCGAAAGCCTTCGAAAGGTCTAGGTAGTCAATTACTAATGCCTGCCCGCTATCGACAGCCTTAGTGACCAGGCTGAGGAAGTCAAACTGACATGTGATGCATGATCGCGATTTGAGAAAACGTGCTGCCTATCGCTAAGGAGGTCTGAAGCGAGAAGGTGGATAGCAATGCCACCTTTGATGATGGTATCCGTTTTGCTGGAAATGATAGGGGTATGGTTGATGGGACGGTAATTAGCGAGTTCGTGGACAGGTCCCTATTGTGTCATGGAATGATTACTGAACGATTCCAGTTCGACGATGCCAAACCGGATTTCAGTGATAAGGTAAATAGGTTTATATATAATATGATTCATCATGCAGCTTGAACGCCCAACTCACCATTGAAAACCATGGAAGCACTGTACAGCTGTTTCATCCTTGTTGGGAATCATCGTTCACTCCGGGTTCGAGTCCCCGTGGGGGCTCGGTGGATGTGCACTGCTGATGATTCCCAACAAGGATGAAACAGCTGTACAGTGCTTCCATGGTTTTCAATGGTGAGTTGGGCGTTCAAGCTGCATGATGAATCATATTATATACAAATCTAATTTCCTACTACTCACTTGCAAATAGTAACCAAGCTCTGTAGGTTGTTCATAACGGAATGCCTTCGTTGTACTTAGGCTCCTACAGAGAAGTCATCCATCATAGGAGTCGATCGCTGTGTGGGAAGCGGGTTGTTACCGTTCAAAAGCCAGTGACGGAAGGGTGCTATATTATGTAGTGTAGATGTTCAACAAACCGTTGAGAGCCATCCCGGATGGCCTTGCGGTTAAGGTGTTCGATTCATAATCGTTCACTCCGGGTTCGAGTCCCCGTGGGGGCTCGGTGGATGTGCACTGCTGATGATTCCCAACAAGGATGAAACAGCTGTACAGTGCTTCCATGGTTTTCAATGGTGAGTTGGGCGTTCAAGCTGCATGATGAATCATATTATATACAAATCTAATTTCCTACTACTCACTTGTAAATAGGTTTAGTAACAGAAGGTGAAAGTTCGATCTACCGGTAATGGTTTCAGCTGAGGGTAACCCGTTTGGTCCAGGATGGGCAGATGCCTTTTAACGTGAAATGAACCCGAAAGTGCCGTTTACTTCAAAGGTCAGGGTAGAAGAAGAAGAGCTGGTAATAGAAAGAGGATTTGGCTTGGGGGGGGGGGCTATAACTGAGGCGGGGGCCATGGAATTTGCGAAGTAAGTGTTGAAGGCCTCAGCAATATCAGAAGGGATGTTTCCCAAATTTTATTCGGTCACACCACGGATTGTGTAGCAGTGTTGGTGTCAAGGATTTGTTGGGGCGCCTTAAGGCTTTGGCTTCTTTGTTGCGGAGCCGTTTTTCATTTAGGTCCCAGATAATATCCGCAATACGTGTTAGTCCCATGAGAAGAGAGAAGTCGTGGTTTTGTAGGTAAAGTCTTTGCATCTTAAGGTACTTTCGTTAGAGGGACGCAAGTTTGGGCTTCCTCAGGGAGGAGTTTTGGGATATTGGGCTGTTTCAGGAGGCGGTTTCCCATGTTAAGGTAAATGTGATCAGCCGCCTGTTGGGAGTCAGCCGTCAGAAAATAACTGCTCTAATCTTGGGTACGGATGAGACTGGGCAGAGGGTTTCAATCTAAACGGAGGGAATTGTTGACTGGGGTGAGATAGTGTGGTGCATATGGGTGGAATGAAAACGTACCTGCTATTGTCTTATGATCAATACTCGGAAACTCGTTCAGAGAGGAAACCGAAAAGCTGAAAACGCTGTAAGTGAATACAAGGTCTAGGATTTTGGCTTTCCCAGTAGGGATTTTAACGTGTTGCACCCAGCCCCCAATGTGAGTATGGGAAACAAAGTCTAATAAATTGAGAGGTGCTGTGAGGTTCGCCTAGGATATTTTAGGTCAGTTAAAATCACCGGCTATAGTTTTCGCTGCCGGAGGTAGTAGTGAAAGGTAATCAAATACTTCAATCAAAGGAGTTAAGTCTGCAATAGTAGATGATGGTGGGCGATAGAAAACCATTGCGTATGACTGCAGCTAAGAACCCAATTGTGATCCATAGAGACTCCGGAATTGAGTCGAATGTGGCATGTCTAATGGGATTGCTGCAAGGGCTTGCTGTACGCACACTAGGCGCCCATCTTTGCGTCTGTCAATCCTATTCGCCCCGAAAACCTTGTACCCTTCAGGCATGGTCTCGCTTGTGGGAGTGTGTTCAGTGAGCCAGGTCTCAGTAACGAAGATGATGTCAGGACTGGATGTTATGGCAGTGTTTTAAGTGATGAAGCTTATTTAGGATAGACCGGGAGTTAAATAAGATGAAGGATAACCCGTTCGTGTGGAAGTGAGTGTCTGGGTTAGGTAAGGTAGGGGAGTTGTTGGTCGGGGAGTGTGCTTGGGGAAGGGCATGAGTTGGAGCTATTACCGAAGAAGAAAAGTGAGCTTTGGACGCCTCCGCGACGGCTTCAAGAGATTCAGCCGCGGATGACCCGGAAGTAATTAATTCTGGGTCAATACAAGGTGAAAGAGAAAACCCTTGACGAAGTAGTCTTGTTACTTCTCCTAATTCGTTGAGATCGTTCGATATCCCGGTGCAGCGAAAGCATACGGGGTTATGGAAGATAATGGCCTTCCCACGTGGCAACCTTGGTATTGGTTGTTGTTGTGTGGCAAGAACATACCTTACAAGGTAGAGACTAGGAGAGTTTGGGGTGGCTTCACCCCCTGTCAAGGCGGCTTGCCCGGGCGGGGGAGGATATGAGTCCGTGGTTGGTAGGGGGTATGCGAGAGTTATTTTGAAAGAAGGTAGAGGTATAGGCAGTGTTGCGTAGTTGGCCTTAGGATTTCGGTGTGCTATCGAAGGTATGGACGATTGGCGAGGTGCTGCTTTTGGAAAGTGGTCCATTAAGGCTGGAAGAGGGGAGAGATTGTGGGATTGTATGCTATTGGATGGGGAAAATTCACTCAAAGGGGGTTTGTGGATGTATCTTGCGGGTTAAAAGACAAGTTGGATAGGCAGCGGTGGGGCAAAACGAAAATTTTGGTAGGGTTTTGGAACTAACGGAACGAATGGTGGAGGCACGGAAAAGTTAAAAAATTATGAGCCAGTCAGATGCTGCGCTGAATAATTGCTTTGTGGTGGTTTGCGAGTATCGTCCGTATAAATGCGTGTAGAGCTGGGTTTTGCTGGGAGGAATTACGGTTAGAGAAACCATTTATTTTGGGAAAAGAAATTGTAGGCCTCAGCTTTAGAGACACCCTACTAGGATATCTGTTTACTTCTAATTTTTGCAGGACCCTGGATTGTAGCCTGGTGATATAAGGTGGTCTTTGTTCGGAGAACTAGACGTTAAGGTTTTTAGTAGGGATGGAGTGTGGGCTGCCGAATTCTGGATCTGAGGCCACGAGTTACCGTTGATTTCGACACTTTGCATCGGGGGCTTAGTACAGATTGCTACCAACTTTCGGCCCATGGGCGATAAGTCAGATTTCAGCGAGGAGACTGTATCCTTAGGTACGCATCTTCTTAACAGTATGTTTGCGGGAATATGCCCTGAGGGCTGACTGGTTTGATTTGAACATGAATGACCCGGTAGCGGTAAAGCGCAGTCCGGCGGATAGGTTTTTGTCATGACTATATGGTGTGGACAAGAAAGATCATACGTTGATTTGTGTGTCGCTTTAGGAGAGTGATGCAAAGTTGTTGGGTTAGGGAGTCCACGCGATTTAGGTAGTTGTTTTTAATGCACAGAGCTGAGCTGTCTGGCAGGACTGCGCCCTACAAAATCCGCTTACTTGGTAAAGGTATGGTCGGTGATGGAGAGGTCTCTAATGCCTCGTCTACAGTGTCATTGTTAAGAGCAGAGAGGTTTATTAAGCTGCAGGTGGGGGTGACAGATGCAACTAGAGGCACCTGTCGTCCGCTGGATGCTGCCTGGAGGTCCGACAGGGGTGAACTGCCGAGGTCGACAGGCACATGAATTGGTGCGGAGCCTGCGGGGTTGCGAGATGATGGTTGTACGGCTGGGGCTGGCCTCTACCGAGGGCCAATTTGTGGAACAATAGTGGAAGATACTGCTTGTATAGTTTCTCTTTACGCTATTTTTGAAGAAGAGTTTTGTTATCAATGTGCCGAGCCTTCACCGGACCCCCACAACCCAGTGTCTCAGCGGTTCGGTTCATATTGACAGAATTCTCTCAATATTGCAGGGCCACCGGTGCTCAGTTACCTCGTCAGTCAGGGGCAAGCACTGACGAGCCGGTCCATTGGTAGCGTCCGTATTGTCCTCCGTCGTTTCACTTTCTGCTTGGCGCAAGTCTGCATTTTCTGGCTCAAAGTGAGTTACCTGAGTGAGCTGTAAGTGAAAGTTCTTGGGATCCGCCTGAGCCCCTTCTGATAGTCCTCGATGCCTTGCCTTCGCTGAGTGTTACACAGGTTTCTTATGGGGACGTAGTGAGCGTGTTCCTCTGTGCTCTGTTACAGTTGATAGAAATCTCCCGCAACTCCTTCATTCTCTGGGTTCTTTAGCGCCTAGTTTCGCAGTGTAGGTCTGGGCTGGAGTGTACCCATCGGTGGCCGGCGCAGTGCCTCGGTTAGAACCTACCCAACATCACCCTAGTGCTCGCCAATGCACGGTAAAACTTAGGACCATGGAGCAGTAACAAAGAAGTGTCTCACTGCAGAAAAATCAACCCTAGCGAGGCTTCGGCTGGCGCTCCACACCGTTTGCGATTGCACCTTTTTGCGCTTTAGTTGAAAAAATAGAAACCGTTTTCTTCGTACCCCGTGGTTGTAATTACTTGCAGTTGGTCGACCACGTTATTTTTTTATTAGAAAGTTTCCATTCCAACGCTGATGAAGCGGTGGACAAGTGCTGTCGAGCGGGCCTTCTCAAACACTCGTACTAACATAGCGTAACCACTATGGTGAAGAAGGCCAAAGATGTAGATCCGGATCGAGCAGAGCACCGCAGGCAGTTAGAGAATACATATAGAGCAGGTTGAAGCCCCTCATAATAAGTATGATATTGCGTTCAAGCTTGTTTGCTTGCTCAATTATTGTAGTGATGCGGTCGCTTTCGGTCTCTGGGTGGTTAAAAGGCCTATGCGCCACTCTCAAAGGCACGATTTTTACCCGCTAGTTGAACGGACGCCAAAACTCCCGCCGAAACCCGTACTGGCATTGTCCGCGAGGTGTGTGGCCTTTTGTTTTATGCCGGTGTGCAATGCATACCGGCTATCGGTTCCCTTCGAGATGTCCACTTCCATGATAGCAATATCCCGCATCTTCAGCCCCATATCGAAGAGTGTCGCTTTGAGTGGAGGTGTCGTTTCCGCCTCTCACCTTGCTCTTCCTTGGAATATGTTGTCGGAGGAGGCTTTCATTTGCGCGTGTTTTCAGTCTTCTTGTAATCTCCAGCCTTAAGCCAGAAAGTTATTCTCCAGATCTCGCTCTGTGGAATATTGTGTGACGTAATATTCTCCTGGTATTGTTTTCAACAAAATGTGTTTATGAGCTTCACACTGCCTCCTACATTCTGCGCTGCTGGTAAAATATATATGGCCTTAATTTGTTCTGGATGACAATGAGGATACCTAAAGCGCGAGAGTCAGCGTTCAGAATATACAAGGGGTCATCTTCTCTGTAGTCTCCCATAAAGTACGAAAACTGAATAGGAATGGAAGGCATCAAGAGTGTAACAACCGGTCGTGGAAAATCCCCCTTAACCCTCGCGATTCAGTGTTCTTCCTGACGTCACTCATTTGCCTACACTATTCACTTGTCTTTACTAACTGGTTGTTTCTATGGACCAATTGTACTTTGTTCGCGCCCAGAGCGCTACTTTGGCACATACTTGTTCAGGACCTGCGTGATGCACGTGCTCTTTGCTCACGCGCTGCTATTCGGTTTTTCGTTGTTCAGTCCTTGTGATTGTATTATTGAGGTTTGTATTTTCTTTATGTCATTGTTTATGTAATAATCTAGTATCGCAGAATACCATGGATAATTGTCTTTTGATTTCGGGATCCGTTACGAATTTGGCCACGCATTGCTCAAACGTTTGTTACAAAGAGTCTATCGGTCCAGCCCCAGTACTGAAGGTCTGGAGTGTGGCATCTCCGAGATAAGAAAGTCAACGGGATAAGTCCTTACCGAGACTCCAAGGGTTTTGACGTGTAAAGAATTCCAGTGACCGTGCTCCGGACACCTAACCTGAAAACCAATTCTGGTGACTGGAGGTGTGATCCGCCAGCCTGGTTGCGCCCACAAGTCGTTGCAGTCGGCCTGCAAGCCCGATGTACGCCGGCCAAAGCGGTTAATCTGCCGGCTTCTCGCACCGCTGGGATTGACATGAGTTTTCCTGGTGGGTCCAAACAGCCGAAGGTTTCAGGTAGTCCGCGATCAGGCAACCAAGCACCAGGGGATCCCGGAACGTAGCCAAGGGAGCATCGGTCGGGAAGCGTATGAATAGCCAACGGTCAGGTTGATGCGTAGGCCAGATTAGTGACCGGTGTGGTCTTCAGAGTATTAAGAGTCATCGAGAAAAAGGTAAGCACGAAAGAAGGTCTGAAAATAGAGAAGAAGTAGAGGAGCGCAATCTGAGATGCTCCCAGCTGAGGATAAATGGGAATCGATACAAAGAGGCAACAGCAATAGGCAATGACTATCTGGGACTAGTTTTTCGATTGCTGAAGGCAGAAAAACCAAGAATTTTTATTCGATTTCATCTGTCATAGACAGCCAGTGTTTGCGTGATTCAAAAGTTTAGGCCCTTCTCATAAGCTTGGTCATTGGATGTGTCTACATTTAGGAGCTGTAAGGCTTGAGTAACCGTGAGGGACTTATCCAAAGCACTCTTAAACCGACGGCTGGGAGTAGAACTGCGTATTTCTAACGGTAATTTATTTCACAAGTGAGAGTACACTGTGATGAAGAAGTGTGAACGCAACCTGGTGTTGGTATTAGGGGTTGAAAGGGTAAGAATTCTGGAATTTAGTGGGTAGCTGGAAACAGGCGCAAAGTGCAGTGGATTAGAAGTATATGTCCGACTGTGAAGGATGTTATACAAAAAGATAAAGTTCAGTTTCATACGGCGAAGCCATAAAGGGTCTAACTTAAAATGTAAGCAGCGTTCTTTATAAGTGAGGGGCGAGCTTCATGAAATCAGTCGCTTGGTAAAACTACTTTGAACTGATTCGATGCCGATTCTGCCTGATTTCCCCAGACTAGAAAATATCAATGGGAAGTAGTCTAATAAAGGCCTGGCATGAGATTTATGAAGGAAAAG
This sequence comes from Fasciola hepatica, assembly GCA_948099385.1. NCBI lineage: Eukaryota > Metazoa > Platyhelminthes > Trematoda > Plagiorchiida > Fasciolidae > Fasciola > Fasciola hepatica. The sequence continues at coordinate 3,509,547 of CANUEZ040000117.1, forward strand.
AATGCAGTCTCGAAGTCGGAAGGAGCAAAACATTAGCCCCAGGCACTTTCTGGCCTTAGCGGCTTGGAGAGCCGAATATTCCGAGAACCTAAAAGTGCAGGAATAGCTTAAGCCAAGGTCCCGAACGGTTTGCTTGTTAGCAAGGGTTGAACAACAAACGGCCAAAGATCCTGGAGATATCTTGCATTTATATGTAAGAACTTCGCATTAGTCAACGGAAAATTCATCTGCCAAGTTGAACGCCATCTATAGATTGCAGATGTCTTTAGAGATGCTTAAGATAGCCGAGGCGATGCTTTCAGGCTTGAATGAGTAGATAATTTTAATGCCATCAGCAAAAAGAAATGGGGTGCCATGGCTTACTGAGAGAAATATGTCGTTTATATACATGAGAAACAACAGGGCCAAAGACGCTACCCTGTATAGCACCGCCTGTAACTGGTTTTGGCCTGAAACAGTGTCCGTTTATGGAGACTACCTGGGAGAGATTGGACAGGTAAGAATTGATCCAATATAGGAAAGGGTCAGGATGCCAAAGAATCAGATTTTGGCCAGAAGATGTGGGTGTGGCGCGCGGTCAAATGCCTTGGGCATATCCAAGTAAAGAACTATGAGGGCCATTCCATTGTCTGCCATTGTAGTGATGAGGTTCAAAACGTCGAGTTGGCAGGTTGCGCAAGATCTTGACCGAAGGAAACCGTGTTGTCGAGGATTAATAATGTCCAATTAAAAGAGGCGCTCCATGATGTGTTCTTTTACGATTTTCTTCATTAGCCTAGAGAGGACAGGTGTATGGTTAATGGGACGGTAGTTTGTTACCTCATGCAGTGAACTTTTCTTGTGGTGCGGACTTATGACTGAGCATTTCCAGTTTTGTGGGCAGCAGACCGGAGTTCTTTGATCGGGTACATATATTCAGTAGTAGGTAAGGTAAGTCAGGTCCGCATCTAACTAATGCAGTGGATAGTAAGCCTCTAGGTCCTGGATAAGGTGATGGCTTGAAAGTGGTCAATATTTGGGAGATAAATGAGGCATCAAATTCCACTGTGGATAGAGTTGGGTCGGTAACTAGGGGAGGAGGCGGAGGGTCAAAATTAGTAATAGGGGCCATAGTTGGGGCGAAGAATGAGTTGAAGGCTTCTGCAATACAAAAGGGAGTAGAGACGGTTACACTGTCCACTGAAACAGAGTGCGGGATATCTCCATGAGTATTAAGAGCTCTGGTCCTGTACAGTAATGGCAGTCGGAGAGGTATATTTTGGTGTCGCAAAGCCTTTATTTCCTGGTTACGCAGTGTAGTTTCTTCAAGCCTTTGGGTAGTAAAGGTGAGGCGAAAAAGTTGAATAAGAATTGCAAAGTTGAAGCTTGGTATGTTTTGTTTACAGAGGGATGATGTAGGATTTCCTATTAGTCATTTGCTGGGGGAGGTAGGTGATCCTATCAAGACACCTGGAGAACTGTTCATAGAAAATACCAGTGGCGTGTTGGTGATCACGAGAGGGAAAAAACTCACTCTAATCAGCTTGTCGAATAGTAGTAGGGAGAACCTTTCAGTCAGGGAGAGGAGAGGGTTTGATGCAGTGTGATTTCAGGGTAGGCTGTGGGTGAGTGGGAATGCGGCAGCTAACCAAAATGTGATCGCTGCCAGAAAAACGTTGGGAGATTGAGACAAATAAACGAGGGGCGCCACGGGTGGAAATGAGATTTAAAATGCTGTTTTTTCTCGTAGGAGAGCGGGTATGCTATACCCACCCTCCGACAGTAATACTTGTTACAAATGACAACAGGTTGGCGGGTGAAGATTAAGATGGCCAAGCAATCTTGGGCAGGTTAAAGTCACCAGCAATGACCTTTATACTTGAGGGCAGTAAGGATAGGTATTCAAATGCATCAATCAGGTGTGGAAGCCCGGAGAATTTTTCGCTTGGTGAACGGTACACACATCTAACATGAAGTTGAGAGCCAGGAATGTGGACATTTAGCCAAAGTGAATCGGAGATAACGTCGAGTAGAGGGTGATGAAGTGCTGTTGTATTGAAGGTCTGCTTGACAAATGGCAAACAACCTCCATCGCGTCGAGTTTCCCTATTTACTCTGAAGACATTGTAGCCTACAAGAGAAATCTGGTCCGTTGGAGTGTAGTAGGTTAACCAAGTTTCAGTAATCAAAATTATATCATAATTACAACTAGTGGCCAGATATTGTAATTGCTGAATTTTGTTTATGATGTATCGGCTATTAAAAAGAACCAAAAAGATACTGCTATTGGTGTTTAGTTTTGGGGAATTCGGTTGGCCAATTAGGTTATGTAGTGCAGAATAGTCCGGATTCGTAGTCTGACTAGGAGGTCGATATGCGGGTGGTGAATCAGTGCCGTGAGTTGGAGGGTTTGTTCTGTGAGCCGTTTTGTAGTGTGGCGTGATGTCGGATAAAGAAGGGCTGTTGAGGCTGTGGTGCCGGGCAGTGCTAGGATCCGATGTAGACGAACCCCTTGAGATGTGCGGGATGGCTGAAGTGTCAGATATAATGACATTTCCATTTTTCCGAGGAGGGTTGAAAATATGAGACCGCATAACAATGTAGTCCGCTAACAGCCCCGGTTGGGGATACAAATTTTCACACGAAGGTGGGGTAATTGAATCGGCCACCGGCAACTTTGACATGTGGCGTTTTCAAAGGTAGGACAAAGACGGTAGTGAAAAGTGCCCAATGAAACAATGGCCATTATTTGGGATTTAGAGGATTTGTCCATTTGAGCGATGGTTTATGGAATGGCGGGGGGAAGCCATACATTGTCTGAAGATGGTTTGGCTTTAGTGGATTTGAAATGGCCTCTAACGTGAAAGGAGCTCGTAGGTTCATCAGAGTTACAAACTAGCGGCTGCCAAACAGCACGGGTTCTGGGTTCTGGTCTTGTCTTTCCAACCCAATAAGCTTCTCGGATGAGGTGACCGGTCGAGTGGACAGCGAAAGACTGGCATAAGCCTCCCATCCGGATTTCCAGAAGGTCTTCATTTGGTCAGTCTCAAACTGCTCGTAGCAAAAGCGGGATTGTTCCAACTTACGACGGAAACACAAAAGTGGCTCTTACAGAGCTAGAAGAGGGTTTTCTTAGCGAGAGTAGAAAGCCGCTTGTTGGGTAATGGGAGATTGCGTAGTGACGTTTCGCGAGGATCAGTCCTGGGACCCATATTGTTCCTGATGTGTAATAACGACCTAGCGGGCCTTCCGGAAAGCTCGTGCTCCTCCTTCGCGAATGACGCCAAAGTTGTAGGCTTTCCAGATAATGCGGATGCTCGGAATGAACCAGAAAATATATATAGGTGGCGAGTAGGGTGAGCTCCCCCCTCGGTCCGAGCAATTGTCAAAGTCTTATCAATGAGGAAGAACCACGGCCCATCCGAAGTACGGGTCAACCAGACAGCTGAAAGTAGCCAGCCCAAGACACGAAAGCCCGGGATCTGAGAGCGATGGTAGGCGCTGACTTCAAGCTTGGTCTCCAGTTTGGAGCCATCAGGATAACATTCTCAAAAAAGGAGAGGTGACCTCTTAACTGCTTGAGCTGAAAGGGTCTACAAGAGTACTTGGTCAGCGAGGGGCCTTATTTGGGCAGCACGAACGCAGCTGTTTAGTAGGACGTGCACTAGCAGTGGAGGAGCTAAATCTGACAGAAATCAGAGGACGGTCCCTCTCAGTTACGGTCACCAATAGCTGGGATACGCCTCTAGGGGTGAGATAATAGCAAGCACAGCGGCCGTGTTCGAAGGGAGACTAGACAAGACGCAGATGATTGTATTTTTGAGAAGTGACCAGGAGCCTGCGGTACCGATTTCAATAGACGACTGACCCGTTCCTTTCTCTTTACTTCCTCCTGGCACCCTTGTCTAGTACCGACTACCCGTGACTTTGTTAGCCTTGTTATCTGGGGAGTGACAGCGTGGAGTATGCCGCTGGCGGCTGTTATCCGAAAATTCGTTGAAGAGAACAGGGTCCAAAGCGAATTTTCACCGATTATAGCCATGCATTGGACAAGACTAGTATCTTGCAATGACTGAAGCACCGGTAGACCCAAGCAGCTCGCCACTGCAAGAATTTGGACGTTCAAGCATCCCGCCGTCCTGAAACCGAAATGAATGGAACTCAGTTGAGCTCCTGAACTAAAGTTTGCAAGTATTTGCCTCCCCGGTATAATGTGACAAGTCGCAACACGAAACCCACAATCACTCACGGCATAACCGGCCATCGTTCTGGTTTTGAGTCAAGCTGGATGTGTAGCAAAGAATGATTTCTTTCGCATTGGAGGTGGAGTCGTAGTGCAATGAGTTGTCCTATATCCAGCATCTTCACTTTCACTGAAGCTTTCATCACTGCTAATTTTAACCAGTTTGAAAGTTATTGGATGTCTTTTCCTTCTTTCCCTCTCTTTCTCATTTCTTATTTGTCTTTCAACTTTTCTGCCAAGCCCCCATTCGCGTCTGTAAGTGCAACGGAAAGAAAGAAGGCACTCGGTATCATCCAAGCAAGCATCACCACGGCCGTTCAGAAAGAGAACCGAAGAAAGGAAACGTCGAGGTCCCACCTTCGAAGCAGGCTATTTTCGCCCTACCTTGTCCCATCGTTTACTGGGGTCTGACCCAATGTGAAAGCTTTCAGTGAGCAGTTAAGGGTTCCGAGGAAAATTGCTGAGTGCAAGAGTATCTGAGGGTCCGACCGGTTTTGACGGCTTCCATCTAGTGCGAACTGAACTGAACCGAATTATGTTGGTGTGAACTAAGCTTATTCCGGCCTGAATCTCCTTGCTGCTCCCTTCCGAAGGAGACCCCTTTGCAGTTGCGTTGATGGCCCGGGGTCTGAATCATAAAACTCTTTTTAAACGGTTTACCATTGAAGTATTACGCGGAAGTCTCGAGCCTCTCAACTAGTTAGGCCCATCATTTTTGTGAGTAAAGTGTTTGCCCACCTTTCTTGCTATATTTTGAAGCTTTGTATAGCACTCCAACACCAATATGTCACAGATATCAAGTCCACGCTCGTCCGAGTTTTGCGGAAAAGAGTTAGGAATCTGAACTGTTTGCGATGTTTGTCAGAAATGGAAGCTTGCAATTTGCCAGGACATTACGAAATAGCATTGCTCGCAGTACAGCCAGAAGGTTTGGATCCGGGAATTACGCAAACTACGGAAGGCCGAGGCTAAACAGTCTTTTTAATCCATGGCCTAGAGGGGAAGTTCAAACAGCACACAGAAATCTGTAAGACGGCAAGTTAATTTCGAGAGTGGGAAGAAATATAAGACGAAACTCAGCTAAGTTCAAACGGTAAAAACCGGTTGGAAATGTCGGGGTTTGGACCAGTCAAGGAGACCGAGAAGCCAAAAGAAAAAGGTCCCCGGGTATCAACACCAAGTCAGTGAATAATGGTGAAGGATCTCCTAGCGCCACAACAAGTGAGAATAAGCAAAATTGTTATATGGAGAAGTGAAACTGTGAAGGTAAGGAAGTTGATGGAGGCTTTAAAACTGAGTTGAAGGCCTCACAAAGAGAGTACAATAACTTAAGTCAAAATGAGATCCTGCCCCCTCAATGCGAAGAAATCTATTCACTAATAAATGAGGGAGCCCACCATTAGAGAGGCCAAGACTGGGGAGACTTAGACCAAAGGAGAGTCAGAGATGCCCTCAGGGTGGCGGAACCAAACCATGTGGCGGGGCTCGAAAATGGGCCCAAAGAGTGGGAATTTGGAAGCAGCTGAGATCGGGGCGTCATACGCCTCAAACCCGGCTTATTTACTGCAGTTTGTGAACTAAAACTTTGTGGGTCATCCTTCGGAGAGAGCGGCTGACACTTTTAGCCGTACAAAGGAGAGATATCCCATTGTACCAGACGTCTCAAGTACGGAATTAAGAAGCCAGGGGGGCTTGGAATATAGTAGAGAACAATTGCAGGCAGCCGGTGAAATCAGAGATCTGGGGGAGATAAAATGAAAAATAGGAGGCTAATGCCTCAGGGAACGTGCCACCAGGTGTTGTTGTATTCAAAAATACAATGGAGCATGAGGCAAGGGAGAGCTGTCCTCCGGAGGACAAGAGCGGTCCTTCGCCACTTGCAGTGGGGCCAATAAGACAGAAGGAAAGGGGGAAGAAACCTGAGACGCCGATGAGGCGTAAACGAGAATTGCAGCGGGAGAACCCAAATGCCTTGAGAGTGACGAAGGCACCAACATATTGGATGCAAAAGAGACTGGCCGTCACTCGGTTGCTCAGCCCAAAGTCGGGCACGAATTATAGAAGAGCGAGGACATTTTGCCAGGAAGGGGCACAGTAGTGCTATATACCAAAGCCCATATTATTAGAGGTGAATGGGCAAAATGGATGAGAAAAGCCAAAAGCTGTAGCGCTGAAGTAGTTACAGTGTCCTAGATAGAGTTTTCTGAAAACGACCATATCCCGCAAGGAGTCTAAAACCACTACTTGGTCAATTCAAAAGACGAATGCGAAGATACAGTGAGCTGCGTGGCAAAATTCCCTGTTAGAGAGGATTTGGTCCACATGGAATCGGAAGACAGAATATGTGCGATGAACCGTCAGATATGTGCTAAAATTGCTAGAAAGCCCAGGAGAAAATCTGCAGTTGTATATTTGCATAGGAGTCCAAGCTTTGTAGCGGAAAAGGACTCAGAAATCACGCAGGCATTAAAAGAGTTAGGGACAGAAGCGAATGTACTACTGGCCCCTGGAGACGTTAGCTCGCCAGGAGCAGAATGGGCAAGAAAGGCTGTGTTCACGTCAAGGCGGAAGAGAACTTGAGTAAGTAGTCCACGGGCGAACCTTATTTCAGCACGTAAAGGAACAAGCCACATACAGAACGAAAAACCAACCATCCCTTGTGGACGTGGTGGTCACAACGTGAGAGCGGCATTATCCACCCACCCCCGGGCAAGGGTGATCGCGACTTGATCAAGTTCCTACTGGGCCTCAAGAATTCGAGGGTCAAATGAAAACTGCAGAGATTTCAGAAATTCAAATGCTGTCGAACTGAAATAAGGCAGCCGCTAAACTGGTCTGGGAAGTAGATGACAAAAATGCTGTGGCAAATGATGTAGCTAATATTTGAGCAAAAACCAAGGTGCTTCAGGAGAAGTTTGATCCATGGCAAGAAAGCTAAAGCAAGGACAGTCGTAAGCGGGAAACGGCGGTGGTTAGAAAATCCATCTGAGAATGTGATAGGAGTAGTGAGAACTTTAAAATAAAAGGGAGGAGGAGAGCTTGTTTGCGGTAAACTGAACACTGAAGCTCAGCTGTCAAGATAAGAGGGAGTGTAAAAAGATCCCTTGTACTAGCACCAGCAAAAACAGCTAAGCAAAACCTCAAGAGATATTTTAGATAAGCTCAACCAAAGTGTCATCCGGAAGAAAGCCGGAATACTAATAATAAGCAACGAAGTCCATAATCCTGTCGTGGACATGCTATCTTTCTTTCACAAACTAGACCGCAGCACATCCGGCCAGAAAGGTCTCAAGGCCACTCCTTCCTGACCATCAGGCGATTTTAAGGTCAAGCAACTCAGCAACACTTCATCTCCGTTGCCCCGCCGGCCTCCTTTCCTTCGGTCGAAGGCCAAAATCTACCCGAGCCCAGTAGCGCCGTCAACTTTTGGGCGTCAAGTTTTCAAAACCCTGCACTACATGACCCATCCAGGTACGAACACCTTCACTAAGCTCATTGGCGACGGTGACGTCCAGAACAAGATGCACTGTGAAGTAACAGCATTGGCTTATGCTTGCATCTAGTTCCATCCATCAAGAGTACATAGAAAAACCAAAAGTCCACCGTCCAAATTTTCAGCCGTCGACCCACGTTTCCAAAACACTGCCGTATATTCATTAGGCCGTTGCCTCCGTCAAGGGGTAACATATACCTTGGTACTGGTGTAGGCCCCTTCACCGGGTAATTTCCAGACGTACCCTAGAAACAAGCGGCTAGCGAATCAGTCACCCAAGCCTTCTCAGAACACCGGGTTACAGCATTTGGTTGTCCATTTGTGGCTACCATAGACCGCAGCTTACATCTCGAGGGAGTTTTCGGTAGTCTCCTGCGCCGTTAAGGCACCCGTTGCATACTTACCGCAGCCAATCAACCGTCAGCAAACCGAATTGCAGAACATTTGCATCGAAAACTCAGGGTAACCTTGGCAGCCTACAAAAATACGTACTGGCGGCAGCCGTTATTGCTTGTTCTCCTAGGATGCAGCAACACTCTTAAGGCCGGCCAGCAAACCATATCAGATGAACTCACATCCAGTTGCGATCTCTGACTTACTAGTAACACGGTAGCTACAAAGTCCATCACCACTTATTGCTGCGCTAATTCTCCACCAGGCTAAAGCATCAAATGCGTAAGGTACATCCTTCCGCGGCCAGCGAACAAAATACAGCGGTTTGCGTAAGCCCAATTCTCCTAGATAGTACGCATGTTTTCCTTAGAATAAAAGCAAGCACTCCTCTACAACCTGCCTACTCCGGCCCCACAGTGTCCTCAGCCGCCTACAAAAAGTATTCTTCATCGATTACAACAGTAGGAAGGATACGGTTACCGTAGACTGACTTCAACTAGCTTTTATGGCTGAATCCATTCCGCCCGATGTCACCCCATCGAACTATTCAGGACAAGCACCCAAGTACCTGGCACCCCATAAACCGACCACACCAAAGCCGGTGGCCCGGTTGGTTGGCAGTCCTGACGCAACCCTCAACACAGGGCTGCCCCATCGACTTCCAACGGCGGACGGATAATCAAGAAACCCGTTAGCTTCGCAGATGTGGTATATTGGATCCTAATATTGAGATCTATCTATCCCGCCTTCTTCCACAATACCCTACTTTGACATCCTGCTTTGTTGTACGGATCCTGAACATATTGCTGATCCGTGCACTTCTCCCTCCTTGAACGTTCCACCTTCTTTCCTGCCTCCCACCACATAGCAGCAGAATGAGCATCAGCCCGGAGCTCCTTGATATCCTTTTACTTACGTTGCCTTTTTTCCACATCAGGTCCCACCACATATACTTTCATCACTGCCTCTGCGATTTTGGACTGGAAGAATCAAGCCTCAGTTCTCTCACTTGGGGCTGCTCACTAACTGATCTCAAAATCCAGTTATAACGTCACCGATTCTGCCCCCACCGTATCCCCCAGCTAAGTTTCCTCTACGACCCCAAGCCGAAATTATTTTTCTTCTCTACTGAATGGCCACTCTAAGTCAAATAACAAACTCCTTACCAAATCTCTTATCTCTTAGTTATCCGTTTCCTTTTCTTATTTTTCCTTCCATGGACTCAATCTGGCTCAGGGATCCGCTGCATCAATGAGCCAGTGCTTCATTCCGTTAAACGTTGATCCTCGAATGGGCCATACCCAGACTGCGTTCCTTCACCTCATTTCCCTTTTCAGTGATCCCAAATTCCGGTCAACCACAGCGAGTACCATGCTTAATATCCCACTAGCTGGCCCACATGGATAATTATGCTGTACGGCCGTCTACCCCTCCTGTTTCCGTTGGCTCTTTCGTCCAAGTTCTCACAGCCCGAATAATTAATTTAGGATCATATATCCTTATTGTGGTTGCACAACCTTCTGTGCAACCATCAATGATCACTCGGACCAATCCCGACAGAGCGGGGCACGGTCAGATCTCCCGCCCTCTCCGGCGAGCATCGGAAGTGCAACTATATGCGAGCACAGAGGCTGGTGGATCACACCCCCTGTGTTTACCTCACAAAGTGATTTTCAGGTTTGGTATCCAGAACACGGTCAGCCCGATCCACTAGAACAGGTTATGGACTGCATGCTCTAACCCTCTCGAAAAAAGACATTCCGTCCTGTCACTTGCAGATGGCATACTCTTACCATTCTTCTTCCACCACGGTAGGCTCATCTATCGTAATTGTCAGCACTCCTATCAATTTCCCCTTCGTGTGGTTCAACCTCCATATGCACAGGTGTTCATTTCGTTATTGTTCCTATCGTTTCTCACCATGAAGGCTCTAATTGCATAACGTCAATCTCACCCTGTCCATTTTACTCTACCTAAGCTCGGAATATTTCTGTAATGTACATGCGTGGAAATCCTCCCTAGCCGTTGTCATATACTTGTATTTTTGAGACTATGCTCTTTATTTTATTGACCCTAGAACAAGTACAGCATGCATCAACCACTACATTTCAACATTTTTTTACATTTTGCTCACGTGAAGTGGCATAATTTTGATTCGAACTTGGACTTTCGTGAAGGTGGTACGTGACACTGGCATTCGTTGAACTCTGGTCCTGGTTGTTAGACGTTGTAGCCGTACAGTTGAGGTTTGTACATATTTATATGCATATAACTTGTTAATCCAGTACCGTAGAAACTACGAATCAATCTTGTTCTGGTTTTGGGACTCGTTTTGTATAGGCTACGCGTTTCTCACAGCCGGAATGACAGCCACAATTTCAGTTTCCACCCACTTCGACCTTGACCGCTCCGAATTTCCGTTAGCCTGGCACCTCCATAAACTCATAAAGCTGGCTGACAACATACCTCACTACAACCAATTTACGATGTCCTTTTTTACCCTTCGATCTAACACCTCCCACCATTACGCACGGGACACATCAGTAACCATGACGAACCACCAGGTAAGAACTAGCGGTCCCAACCTTTGTTTTTTTAAGACCAAATTAAGCACCTTTTCACCACCACCATATTTTCCGTCTTTGAATCCTCAATTCTTCCGTGGGTCTTCCTCTTGGGCAGTCTCGACCAGCAATTTCAGGCTTCATCGATTTGTGCAATGACCTGCAGGCAAGAGGCTCTCCCGTTTCACTCTCCCAACCAGGATGCGCACATATCTCTTGTGCTTGTTGTTAAATCACAGGTTCTCCTTTCTAATTACTTTTCTTCTTTTTTCCTCTCGGTCTTCATCCTGTGAAATCGGCAGCGAAATGATCTGACTGGTTATCTCCCACCTGTTTCTCTTCGGTCAACACTTTTGCCACCTGCTTTGTACATTGCTTGCCATAGGCATCTTCAGCTTGCCTTCCAGACTGCTCTGCTTTTTCACGTCCCACTCAATGAAAAGCCATCGCTACGCCATGATTTTCGCTTACATTTTCAGACCATACACCTGACATTAACTGATCCTTCTGATCCTCGGCTCTTCTAATTTTCTCCTACGTTATTCCCTCTTACAACTGCCGCACCTTTGCACTACAGTTCACCTTACTTCCAAGTAACCTTTCTCCACAGCCGGTCTACACCATTCCAACCGCTCAGTATTTTTATTTCCTCTGCGTTCTCTAGCCATTTTCAGGAGCATCACCTTCTCGCTGTATAACGTACGTCCGTACGTTGACAATTCACTCATTTTCTACCGTCGCCACATGTCATACCTACAATACTCAGATTGTGAGATTCACTCTTGTCTATTTCCGCCAATCCTTCCCTTCATACTCCCCCGTTTACAAACTTCTGTTCACAGCTGTCGTCACTTCTGTGCTTACAAAGCCGTTTCTCTTTCTCTCTCTGTTGATCCCCAATGTTCACCTGCCATAAAGAAGTTTATCGGGATTCACCCAAGTTACCTCTGTACAATTTGACCTAACTCTACTCGTCTCTTCCAAGCGCTATTACTTCCGTCTTCTATCACTTGGCTGCCTTTCTCTCCTGCTTTCATTTATATATATTTTTGTAAATGTACGTATTTTTATACCAACATACTTCCTCTGCATCCTCCAGTTCTCTTGCCACCACGCTGCTTAACCTCATGATAAGCGTTCGTCTCGTCTATATCTATGCCTCACATTTACCGTATCTCGAACATTCCGCGCCAATATTTTCACCTGGCCCACTCCTCACGTCTTGCATTGCTCTCTCCCTGTTTTTAAATTGGCACCACTTATTCGACGCATTGAGGCATATTTAATGGTTACTTAATCCCTTGCCATAAAACTCATTTTCTTGTTCTTCTTTTCGTCCTTTTTTCCCTTTTATTCATCGTCTCGTTACCAAGGTTTCTTAGACCGATTTTCCGTCCTCCTCATGCAAATCCCGCAGGACCCGACCTCTCCCGCTTGGCTTAGCCAGCCTCTTCATTGGACCTTGACTTTCAAGTTCTCCGGGCACACACTTAAACTTATCCTTGGGCCCACTTAAGCTTCCTTCATTACTTCCTGGTGTGCCCACATTTATCTCCCTACTAAGTCTACCTACCCGTCGTTCGTCACGCGTACTTCTACATTTTCCACGAATTTTGTCCGTCCTTTTTATCGCCTGCAAAATTTTGATGGTGCTTCTAGCATGCCTCGAGCGTCTCCGAAATAAATTATTATGGTTAATGTTATGAGTAGACACCGGGTCCAGAGGATATATATTTAAAATCCCCCCAAACTTTCTGCTTGCTTCTGAAATTGACCATACCTCGAAAGGCTTGTCCGACAATATACTTTGGCACGTTTGTTTATTCGTGTGAGACGTTTGAATTAGCTCTTAAACCACTTCATACTGTCCTGCTGGGCCAGGGTGCTTTAAACTTCTGAATTTTACTGTTGAGTGTATTTCGTCGCATACTTCGGGTTTCCATGTATTTGCACTCCGTGCGAATTTCAATTAAGTACAGTAGAAACTGCAAATCAACCTTCTTCGGGTTTTGCGATTATGCTGAATAGGCTATGCGCTGCTCGATTTGCAAGAATTGACTTAAATCGTGAGAGGAATTTCGACAGACTCCTTGCAGGCTGAAGCAAAACTTGCTGTTTATGAGGGCTTGCTCACGTAACAGTTGCTCTTCGCCTTGAAGGTGAGTGTCTCTTCTGTTGCTGGTGAGCAGGCACTAAAATGCATATATAAAAATCGTCACAGCCTAACAAAAAATGGCGGACCTGAGAAGATTAACAACAGACACGAAGCTCCACATCATTTTCATCACGGAGACCTGGCTCACACCATACTATCAAGGTGGTGTGGTAAGAATACTGGGTCACTGCCTTCACCGTCATGAATCAGGAAGGGGACTTGCTGGTGAGGTGGCTCTCTACATTAGAAGCTTCATACCCCCGGGATCTCCCTTCGATATATCTCATCAGCCATGATGAAATCCTTTTGGGTAATCTTTCACTTCTTCCCTCCACTACTTTAACCCTGGGGGTGATTATCCGCGCCCCTTCAACTTCACAGTCAAATTCACTCCTGACGGTAGTAACTGAAGACCCGCAAAATATCTCACTCTCTTAGCCACTTTCTTGTTGTGGGTGACTTCAACGCCCCCGGGTTGGACTGGGATAGCCTAAAGACCAACGGCCAGTACGGTAGGAAATTAGTAGATCTACCGGCCAAGCAATCCTGGCCACAATATGTGGTCTGTCCCACCAGGTTTAGGACGGGTCAAGGCCCACCACTTCTAGATCTGATAGCAACCAAGTCCAAACACAGAGTAGATGGTGCAAATCTCCTACTACCGCTTGGTAAACGAAAACATGCAGTCCTCCCTTTCGACCACGCACTGAAGTGGCCCCTTATATCCTCCCAATTAATTCTAGCTCTCTCGTACAAGCGGACTGACTTTCATATAACAAGGTTCTCCAGTGACAGCGAACTAAGCGACATAGCGTATAATAGACGTAAGTGAGCGCAAAAGGTTACTAGAACGGTGCTTACCGGAGGCAGATATTCTGCATGTGCCTGGAATTCGACAGATCCAAAAGAGCAAAACACATCTGCTACCATCGATTGGAAGCCTTCTCGACGAAAGCTCCAAACTATTCACCAGTATCAAGCCACAAACCTTCCAGCTGATGCAGAAACTTTCAGACCAGCCCGAAACCTTCGCAAAGCCAAGATTAGAGAACAGTTCGATGAACCACAGAAGGAAATACTAGACCATGTGCTCACGAATCGTTCCTTCTTTATACACACCCGTGCCTCAAACGTGAACCAAAGTCCTTAGCTCTCGCGCTATTGTTCCCTGAGGGCTCTCCTGCCACCTCCCCTTCCAAGGTAGTAGTTTTCAAGTCCCATTCCAAGTCAGTTTCCAGCACAACAGTTGTGCTTGCAAGTGGAGGCCCATCTCTACAGCCAAAACAGTTACCCTCTCTATTGAAGCACTTCGTAGTGTCTCAAGTAGAAGTGGAGGAGGGGATTAAAAAACTCAACCTGTACAGCTCGGTGGGACCGGACGAAGTTCGTCCTCGCATTCTCAAAGAATCCGCCTCCATTCTGGCAGCGTCAGACTCTGTGCTCTTCCAACAGTGTATAGACAGGGGCAGGTTTACAAATTATTGGAAGCATACTGTAATTGTTCCAACTTATATGAAAGGAGATCAACACCTTCATGGAGGTTATGGGCTGATTGGCCTTACCAGTGTCCATAACAAAGTCTTCGGGCTCGTCATAATATGCGAAATCTCGGCACACTTTCAAGACAATAGTTCACAGTCTCCAACGCAACATGACTCCCTTCCTGGCAGGTCATGCATCACCAGTATGCCGACTGTTACGGATAGCCCGACACAGGCCCACCACGGTGGCAAAATACACCATGCAACATTCATCGATTTTGCCAGATCCTTCGATAATGTCCCACATATTCAGCTCCCAAGCAAACTCAGCATGTACGGCATCCTCAGCCGCTTACTGTCCATGGCCGAGTGATTTTTAGAGAGCCAAGCCTTCTCGGTTCGAGCGTATACGCCTCGGTCTCAACCTGCACCTACAGAAAAAGGTGCCTTTCGGGGCTCTGATCTCGTTCCTCTCCTATTCCTCACTTACGTCAACGACCTCCTTTACGTGGTTCCGGTTAGCCTAGTGATGTACGCAGATCACTTCGCAATCTGGCATACGGAGGCAAATGCTGTGCAGTCAGCCATCGACTCGGTCAAGCCCTGGTCAGCTGACTGGAGCTTCCCATTAAATGATAGCAAATGTGCAAACTTGTCATTTTTCAATGCCCAGGCTAAACTCTTCAAGATAAGTGGGAAAAAATCCAAATAAAGGACCAGAAACAGATACTCAGTTTCTGGCTACCCAGTAATCTCGCGTTTTCTTCTGACCAAGAGGAAGCGAGTAAGACAGTTTTCCGCGTTCTAAACCCTATCAGACGAATTTTTCGGATGAATTTAATCTTTTATGTGAAACTTATATTCGACCTCTTTTAGAATACGGAAGCCAGATATTGCAAGTTGGCATCTTCGAAAATTGGAAACTCTTGCAGCAAGCTCAACGGAAAGTGACCAAAAAGGAACATGGCTTCCTTATTCCCCTATCTGGTTCGTCTAATACCACTTAATCTCTGCTCATCTGAGATATTCCTATTAGGGGAGGCCTATTCCTGATGTGTGACTTATTCTCAACGGGTCCAGTGGATTCGTTTTTCAATCCTCCTTACTTGGAGACCTTGAGAGGACACACGAGGAAACTCTCCAAATCTCGCCCACCTACCTTCATTAAAGAACATTTCTCCTCGTCCCAAGTAATATCTACATAGAATGGCCTTTTACATGAGGTGACAAATGCTCCTTCTGAGGGGACATTTGAGGTCAGACCAGGCAACTGGTTAGGACTAAAGCCATTTCCAGCCAATTCTCCGATTGCCCTCGCGTATATTGTTTTCTCCCATATTTTCAAGCCTCTTCTTCAGTCCTATGTGCCTGTACATGTGAGTGGTTATAGACAGTTCCACTCTCCTCCCTCTGATGAGTGTACATGCAAGCCATTTTTCAATGTAAATTTGAAAATGAAAAATTATCGATGATGTATTGATGTATCCATATTCATATTTTCCGACTAAGGCATCATATGGGAAACATTTGGTTTCCACACTAAGGTCGCTTTTGCGAAAATCATTGCCCTTCCTTTTCGAGTTATGCCGCGCCAGCTCGGTGGCACACAGAAACAAAGACATACAAGAACCGGGAACATTGGGATCAGGCCTCGGACCCGTCAACCATTTCAAGATTAAAAGACTCCATTCTTTTCCTTTTTAGCATAACTGGATCAGTGAAAGATTCTGCCAGACCAAACAGACAGGAGTAACTTGTTGAAGTCGCAGTAGCGGATGGTGGCTCAAGTAAACACAGCTGGAAGAAATGTGGGCTCTCGAATTGTCTCGGCCACCGCTGTTGATGTGCCACCCCAGCTTTCCCCTCCCACCTCGGCCTCTTTTCACTCTCGTTTCAGCTCAGTGAATCCGACAGACGACCAAAGATTTCCTCGAGACTTCAAGACTTCAAGACTGAGCATCAAGACCCGACCTGACCCTTGCGAGCTGCCGCGTGGTTTGAATTTTCGAACGGCTCCCATTGATGGTCGTTTTTGTCTTGATTGGCGAAACAACACACGTTGTTTCGCCCAAGCTAAGGTATGGTAATTAGTATTCCGGTGTGCGTACTTTAAGGAAAGTTCATCCCCTTCAGAAATGTTTAATCTCTTCAAAAACGGATTATACTTTTTGATGTTCTTTTTGGTGTTTTTGTTGGTGCCAGTGCAACGGATACCGGATAATATCTTTTCAGGGCACATTTTGTAGTGTGGCTTCTTTGTGGCACTTTCGTAGTGTACATATTTTGCAGCACTCGCTGCAATGTACCGTCTGTGTCGGCCTAAAAGGTTGTGTCATTATCCTACTGATGTTCGATACGGTATTTTCAAAAAAACTCTATCGTTACTGTCGAAGTGAATGGAACAGGGGCTGATCCTATCAAACAGGCAGTGAGCTGTGGTAACAATGAATGCACGAACCCGGTGCAACATGAGGGAATTTATTGCGATCAGTGTTATCTTTGGCATCATCAAAGGTGCCCCAAGCTGGAAGAGAAAGACTTCGAGTTGCACATCAAGTACGCATCGCTCAGGTAGATATGGGCCCACTGCTTCGCTTTCACAAGCTCATAAATCGAGACAAACTATGAAAAGGAGAAAGGAACATGAATCTGCGACCACGACTAGAGAGACTGAATTCGACCCATAGCGTAGCGGAGAGGGAAATCTGTGTGCCAGATCAAAAAAATTAAAAGGACAACCTAAGGCAAAAGTTAAAGAAAGAAAGCAAAGAGGCGGCAAATGTCACCAATGTAAGAAAAAGCTTTCTGACGGAATTATTACTTCCTAAGGAGCAGGGTAAAATCCTGGGTGCTAATGAGCAGCGCATGTGGTGGAACACGGAAGTCATGCAAGACAGAAGTAAAAGATGGCTGCTTCAAAATCTTAGAGAGAACATCGGTAAAGAAGGTAGAATTAGGAGGGACGAGAACCGCCGGCATGTGACCGAGGTTCGTACGATAGCTGGCTCACCCCCTACGACACCAATAGTCAAGTGTGTGGGTACCTGTACATTTTCTACTTTTTCCATGATTTTCAACGTCCCTTGGTGCAACGCTCCTTTGTTGTACCGACGTTTTAATGTAAAACACACAGCTTTCTGGTCGTCATCACCGTGCAGTACGAAAAAGGCTGTCAATAAATCTTTCATTCTGTCACGGTCTCATCTTCTGATTTGGAGTGTCTTGGATTTATATCGGTCGGAACTAACTGTGAGAAATAAAACATTTTAGAAGTTTTCACAGCTTCTCTTGGCACTTTGCTCTATACCATCCTGTTCTGTTCAACGGATGGCTGTCAGGCCGAACTGAACTAAAGACATTCGCGGATATTGGCTCTTCAGTGCTCATTTCCTGATCACAAGAACACTGAACAACTGTGAGTTTGAGTCACACCTTTTGTTTCATTTTAACTCCTAATGTACCTACCCTTTCGGCCTTTTTATCACAGCACGCTCCTCCGCCCATCTTAGTTAGCTAGTGTCGTCTTAGATATTGTTGACATTCATTAAGTGTATCACATAGACAAATTAGTGCGCTCTAAAATCGGTGAGCTCAGGTTATTTTTCCATCCTTTGAAACTAACTTCGTTCTTTTGGTCCAAATTCTACGAGATTCAACATGTCTGACACGGAATCTAGTGACATCCACACGGTTGCTCTCAAACTGCCCATTTTTTGCCCCGATCAACCCTCGAGTGTGGTTTCGACAAATAAAATCCGTATTTACCACTCGACGTTTAACCAGCAAGCGCGTGGAATACTCTTACGTTGTCCAAATGCCTCCCTTTGGCATCGCCGTTGACGTAGAAGATCTCCTCGATCCAATTCCACCAGAAGCTCCTTTCACGAAGCTTAGGGAGGCAGTCATACAGCGTACCGGAACATCAACCGGAAAAATGCTCCCTGAGCTGTTCACGTCGGTGGAGCTCGGAGACCAAACTCCGTCCCAGCTTATGCGCCAAAGGCGGTCGCTACTGGCTGGACGTCAAATGGACGACGCCATTTTCCGGGAGATATGGGTTGATAAACTGCCTCTCCCGATGCAGCAGCTCTTGTCATTGCTGGAGCCCACTACTCCTTTTTACAAAGTTTCGCAACACGCCAATAGAGCAATGGAATGCTACCCGGCTGGTAGACGCTGTATTCACGTGACATCACCCGCTGAAACCACTCCGACACACAAATCCCCTATGACATTACCAGTTCCTGCCCCAGATCGCCGCGGCGAAGGTTCTCGCAGTCCTGATTCCCCATCCCATCACTCTCACATCGAGAAGGACATTACGGACCTAAAAGAAACAGTTCGCATGTTGTGCAATCGGGTCGGTGCAATGTGCAACGCATTAGCTACTCATCGACCTGTTTCCGCCGAAGTACCTCGTCGACCTAGATCACGGTCCAGAAACCGCCGGTTACAAACCTGGTGTTGATACCACCGCACATTCAGCTCCCAGGCACGCCGATGTGATCCTCCATGTTCATTCAGCACTTCCACCTCCCAGTCAAACGACCGGGCCAGCCAGTAACGGCGACGACTAAGGCTGGTTCTCCACATGAAAGTCGCCTATTTTATATCGCTGACCGATCCAATGGCCTTCGATTCCTCATTGATACCGGCGCCGAAATCAGTGTAATCCCCCCACCCAAACATCATAGCCTCAAACCATCTCAATTCACACTGCAAGCAGCAAACACGACAACTATTACGACATTCGGCCAACGGTCCATCACTTTTGATTTAGGCCTCCGACGCCCTTTCCAATGGGTTTTCATCCAGGCAGATGTTCAGACTCCCATTATCGGTGCGGATTTCCCCTCACATTTTGGCTTGACTGTGGACGTCAAAAGTCGCAAGCTGGTTTGACACCATAACCAAGCCTTGTGCAGCCGGCATTGGTAAATGCACCAACTCCCTGGGTATTCGGCTGGCGATCCTGCAATCGCCGTTTGCTGACATTTTGAAGGAGTTTCCATCCCTCACTAAACCGTGTCAGTTCACCGACCCAGTCTCTCATGCTGTGCATCACCACATCGCTACAAAGGGCCAACCTGACCACTTTCAACCACGCCGACTCAACGCCGACAATTTCCGTATCGCACGCCTTGAATTCGAACATATGATGAATCTTGGCATCATTCGACAGTTTTCAAGCCCATGGGCCTCGCCTTTGTACATGGTTCCAAAATCATCTGGTGATTGGAGACCCTGTGTAGACTACCGTGCTCTCAACACCGTCACTGTCCCCGACAGATACCCGATCCCGCACATTCATGATTTTGCACAGAATCTCTCTGGGAAGACAATCTTTTCCAAGATTGACCTCGTAAAGGCATATCACCAAATCCCCTTGGTCGAAGAAAACATTCCTAAGACATCCATCACCACGCCTTTTGGCCTGTTCGAGTTCATACGCATGTCATTTGGATTGAGAAACGCTGCTCGGACGTTCCAACGAATCGTCGATGAAGTGCCTCGAGGTCTACCCTTCGCGTTTTGCTACATCGACAGCATCTTGATTGCCAGCTCCTCTCCATGGGAGCATGCCATTCACCCGCGTCAACTCTTCCAGCGTTTCCAACAATACGGACTTCAACGGAACCCCGGCAAATGCCTTTTCGGCGTCCCGTCCCTCGACTTTCTCGGGCACCATATCGATCAAAACGGTTTGTCACCCCTTCCGGATAAGGTGCGCAGCATCTTTTTATTTCCTGCGCCTAGAACGATCACACAATTTTGAAGTTTCTTGAGAATTTCGAACTACCACCGTCGCTCCATCCTCTTTTGTGCGATAATCATTTCACCTTCAGCCGATCTTCTAAAGTCCAACTTCAAGACGATTGATTTCACCCTCGAGGCCGAGACAGCTTTCGCAGAAGCCAAAAAGGTTTTCGCAGATGCCACCATGTTGCATCATCCACATTCGGATCTAAATACTGAGTTGACCCTAACGACTGATGAATCAAATACTGCGGTCGGTGCAGTGCTTCACCAAATTGTGGACAACCAATTACAGCCCTTAGCGTTCTTCTCGCAAAAACTCCAGGCGGCACAGACAAGATACAGCAATTTTCCTCGTGAACTCCTGGCTATTTACTTGTCCACCAGTCATTTCCACCACCTTTTGGAAGGACGACAATTTCGTTGGCACACTAACCACAAGCCCCTGACACACGCGTTTCATGCCAAGCCTGACAGATATTCACCCAGAGACATCCGCTATTCGGATTATACTTCTCAGTTCACAACAGATATCCGCCACGAGCGTGGAGTTGATAATGTTGTGGCTGATGCTTTATCCAGACCGGACATCAGCACGGTGCGGACAAAATTCGATCTTACGGAACTGGCAAACCTTCGGCGTGATGATCCATCCTTGCTCGAACTGCGCACATTCTCCACCCTCCAGCTGAAGTATTCTCCCCTACCTCCAGCCGATGGCGCAGTCCTATGCGACTGGTCTACAGGTCACCCTCGTCCTATCGTTCGAACTTCCTACAAAAAATCCCTATCGATCATTCTCATTCTCGTTCCCATCCTGGTATTTGTGCGCCTCGCAAACTCACTTCTGCCAGATTTCTTTGGCCTAGTATGAATTCTGACATTGCATTAGAGACTAAACAGTGTTTACAATGTCAGAGAAACAAAGTCCACCGCAACACTTTTTCTCCTCCTAGTACATTCACCGTTCCCGATGTCCGTTTTACACATATTCACGTCGATCTTGTTGGTCCACTACCACCATCAAATGGACTTATCCACTTATTAACCGTTGTTGATCGTTTCACACGCTGGCCGATGGCAGTACCTATTTCCGACACCTCAGCAAAAAATATTGCGAAGGTACTACTCCAACACTGGATTAATACATTTATTGTACTGTCTACCGTCACCACAGACCGTGGCAGCCAATTTCAATCGACTTTGTTTCGTGAGTTCACTAAACTGCTTGGCTGTAAACACATCACAACAATTGCATACCATCCTTCGTCCAGTGGCATGGTAGAGCGCCTACGCCGTCAACTCAGAACAGCATTGATATCACAGCCAAACCTCAATAACTGGAGCGACAACCTGCCACTAGTTCTCTTGGGCCTGCGGTCGTCAGTCAAAGACGACCTCCACAGCGCGTCGGCTGAACTCGTTTTCGGTACCACCATATGCCTTCCAGGTGAGTATGTTCAACCCAGCACTGAAGCCAGTTCAAACCCATCCCACTTAGTCCAACAACTCAAAGACCGTATGTCACTTCTACGTTTAATGCTCACCAGCTCGTCATCCACACCCGATTTTGTACATAATGATCTATATACGGCACCTTTCGTTTTTATTCGTAACGATGCTGTTCACAAACCACTCACATCACCGTATGAGGGTCCGTTTAAGGTGCTTAGTTACACAGGCAAATATTTCGTGGCTCAGAAAGCCGATAAGTCAGACACTGTTTCCATTGACAGACTGAAACCCGCGTATTTTGATGCACCACTATCACCGGCAACGCCGACACCATCACCATCCACAGACACACCACCAATAATTCCTGTTGATCATCCGCACTCTACCGTCACACCAGACACTACACCACACGCACCAGCACCACCACAGAAACAATCTCCCCCGGTAACCTGTCGTTCTGGCAGAAGCTTTCGACATCCCGTCAGATAATAATTTAGTGTGACACAGACCAGGTAGTACGATACAAGAGCCATCGAATAGGACTATGGCTTGGAACACAACCAGCCCCGCCACGGCCCCCGGTAACTGTGTTCCACAGCATCTGCTGGAGAGATATGCCACTGTTCAGGGCAGGAACGGTTGGGGGCAGCTCGCTGGGAATAGTAAGGGTTGCGCCTGACAGCCAAGCCTTTGTCAAACCGGATAATACTATAGTCAAGCTGAGAACGAACACACCTGATCTGAGGCGGCCGACTCTCTAAGTACCGAAACTGGAAATGACCTCTCTTGGGAAGTCCACACCTAAAGCCCAGAGAGTAATTCAGGTCCCAAAGGTGGGGTTAGAAGCCAGTAAACAACAAGCCAAAGTTCGCGCAGTTTGAAAGACCAAAACGAGGGGGACGCACAGGGCCCTCAGTCTGGTTGGTGTTCAGAAAATGCAGCCAGCCAGCTTGATTCTGAAGGAGAAGCCCAAAATTTCTCTGGTGCATCCAGCGAAGTTGGAGGTACCAGAGAGAAAAGCCGAGGAATCCAGTCGAGCTGAGGTGGTCGTAAGACCACCCCGGGCTATCGGTATGGCGACTCAAACGGAAAAAGCGTCTGCTATGCACGTCGAGCCCGACACCGGGTCAACGGGTGAGAAAGAAAAAGTCACGAAACCCAGAGCTTCACTTGATTTTTAAGATGCAGTACCGCAGACTCTTATGGAGGCAAAAAGCGGGGCGTCACCTCGGAGATTTCGCCCGAGGGTCCCCCAGCCGTAAAATTAGCAATAAATTCAGTATCGAGGACCAGGAAGCCGTCAGTAGGGTTCACAATCACCTGCAGTCTCCCAGGAAAAACGGGGGAGTTGACGACTAGAATCGCAGAGTCTGGCGTCGTTGCATTGACGGGAACTTGGATGAAGCCAGGTACTGACGTGCTTTTTCGGAGATAAGATGCCTACGGACAGGATAGAACAGGTGAAAGGAAGGGGGCGGAGTAGCGCTACTAGTACAAACCGATATAGGCCACCGGGAGGCTCAGTTCAACCTGGCCTCTGGTAACGTACAGGCTAGATCCTGCTCTATCAGGATCGAGGTGCGAAAGGTATGAATTGTCTCCATTTACGGGGCACTGCTAAGCACTGATGAGGAAGAAGTTGAGCTTTTGCAAAAGCATGGGCCCGGTGCTGGCACAGACAAGAATTTCGGCTTATTGGGGGATCTCAACCTACCCGGAATTTACTGGGAAAGTGGGATCGCACCAAGGGGATCAACGGGCGACTAGTTTCTGCAGTGGGTCCAGTTGCCTGCACTTACGCAGCATGTGAGGCAAGCTACCGGACATAGGGGTGGACAGCATCCGTCTCTCGTTGATTTAATCATAAAGCGGCACCATCAGGACGTTAAATAAATTAAGTGGGAAGAGCCACTGAGCAAAATTGATCACGTAGTCCCGAGGGTCACACTAAGCCTTAGCTAAGAGCCGAAGGAAATCACGTTTCCTCGGCGCTATGGGATAATCAATGTAGGTAAACTAAAGAAAGCGGCGCAGGAGGTTCAGTGGACGCCGAATCACACAAACGCTTCCGTAGAGGAACGTTGGGAAGCCATCAAGTCGGGGCTACTCGAACTTACGGAGGAGTTTGCAACTCTGAGGGTGGTTAGCAGTAGAAATTAACCCTCAAGGTGGGAATCAAAAGTCCGCGAGTTTATAGTCATTCGTAGGCAACGAATAGCGGCGTACAAACTTTACAAAACTCAGGTGGCTTGGAGCAATAGTAAGATATTTAGGAACAGAGCTCAAATGATCCAAAATATAAAGAAATATGTCTTCGAGCTTCGGTTAACTGCGTCGGTCAGCACAAACCCAAAGCGGTGCTATGCTTAAGTGCAATCCCACAAAGGCATGAGTGGAAGTGTAGCAACTGTGGAAGGAGCACAGGGGCGATTAGCTCTAAAATACAAAGACAAGGCTGACATGCCCTTGGCATTCTTCAAGAGCAAGTATCAGCTAGCAGATAATTCTGAAAGAATGGAGGTCCCACAGGTGCTTCCAATACCCGAATTTGCCGTTTGAGGAGAAGAGATGTACGCGGATTTGCAAACCTTCGATAGAAATAAAGCATCATGACCAGATGGGATTCGTCCAGCGATCGTTCGACCTCTGGCCGAGGTCCTGAAGGCTCCCGTGCCGAAGATATATGAAGCGTCACTTAGAGAGGGAATAGTGTCAGGAGAATAGAGGAGGGCAATAGTTGTTGGAATTTGCGAGAGCGGACCCCATCAAAAGGCCGAAAACTACCGGCCGGTCGGCTTGACCTCAGTACTACTACTAATAAAAATGGTATATTTCAGGACGGTGGTAAAGAAGCGTGCATGTAAGCATGATCAGAGTTTACAATATCACTGAGATTAGACGGGAAATTCACAAATTTCAAAGAGGGGCTCACACAGCGCGGAAACAATGGACTAAGGATGAGGGGAGTTTAAATGAAGCAAAGCGACAGGGGAATACATGGCGAGTACGAACTGATTTCGAGTCAACTGCGGCAATAGTACTGAATCAGCCGGATGTAGGAATGTTCAGACGGACATTGGCTTAGGACGCAGGTTTAACGACCGGTCGTGGAAAATCCCCCTAAAACCTTTGCAGTTCTATGTTTTTCTTAACATCACTCACTTGCTTACACTGTTGACGTGTCTTCACGCACTGTTTCTTTTTATGGACCAGTTGTGATCTCATCAATGAAGCTTGTATCTTTTTGGTGTCATTGTTCATTCAATGGTCTGGGATCGTAGAATATCACGGATAATCGCCTTTTGATTTCGGGGTCAGTTGTGAATTTTGCTACGCGTTGCTCAAACTTGTGTTACAGCAGGAAATACGATATTCACAAGAATGATGCAGGAAGGTGGTCAGTAATGCAGAATCATGTTCACTCAAAAAATTATTTGGTGTTGAGACAAAGGAGGCAGGGAAGAATTTCATGAAGGTTCTCAGAGGAATACTAATTTTCATAGATTTGTGGATATGAAAAAGAATAGTACCTCCCGAAAAGGTGAGACAATTTCCATGAGTATAATTTGTGTCATCTGGTATCGGCAGTTCGAAGCTGGTGGAAGATGAATGAAGTTCCAGGAAGGAATAATCAGCGATCGGAATGCCGTGTCCACGAGGAGCATAATGAGGCAAGACTGGGGTGTAAATCTTTGCGGTAATTCAGGCAATGCTGGTAAATTGGTGAATACATCATTCTGTTGAGGCTTCTGTGGCTTATCTGTGTCCGTACTGGGCCTTTTGGGCAAGGGTTGGCTGAGGCTTTTGTTCGCTGTTTCATCATGGAAAGGAGGAGGGCATCATCGAATCTGGACCGATCACTATGTAATTAGGAGTCCTCGTAAGGTGGCTTCGACATCGGGAAATTCTTGTAGTGAGAACTCCTCAGCAATCCTCAGGGATGCATATGCAGCAACACCAGGACTTCTTGTGAGTGAAACCCGCTGGCTAGATCGTACTCGCGGTGGCCGGTCTATGGTGCCGTTGTAGACGGGCAGAGAAAAAGATAAGCTGTCAGCACGATATGTTACAGCCAGGCAACGTGATGGCCGGGTGGTTCTGAAACTGAAAAAGGGAGGATCGCAGTCTGGGAGATGTTCCAGCTGAGGGTTAGCGTGAGCAAAATAAAAGATATGAGTACGGAGGTTAGAAATGAGGCACAATGGTCTTAGTGAAGTGAGGAATCGTTGGAATTGTGATTCGGTGTTCATGGGGACTAACTGGGCTTAACTACTAGGCAAAGCTTATGATACCCGATTGGGCCGTTCACCGGGAACTCCTATCTTTCGGGGTTATTAAAGCCGTGGAGGTGCATTTGGACTATAGGGTCTGAGAGCTATGTGAAAAAGCAGCTGGGCAACACGAAGAACCTGAAGGGCAAGTTTGCGTAATAGCTCTTAGGGATATATGACAAATCCCACGGTTGTGTTTAGCAGGACACAAGGAAGCAGCTGGGACGAACTAAGAACCCAAATGGCAAGTTTATCTGATAGGCCCAGAGGATATATGACAAATCCTATCGTGGGGTATCTACAGGTCTAATGCTGCAAGTTGCTGTTAGGTGAGGCTGTAGACTGGAGGGTGGGCTGAATTTTAGGACAAGGGGAAGGCCGCTTTCTTTAACGAGAAGGAGGAAAAATAGATAAGTGGGCGAAAAGCACGGGCGCTTTTCTCCACGTTCCTACATATACGTTTATATAAACAATAATATCTTCATGGATATAATTAGTGCTTTGATGAGACGTGTCTGTCGTCTGATGTATCGGTGGTTTTGTAGCTGATGTCAGCGAACGCGCCAGGCTTTCATAGGAGGGTACGAGATGGTTGAAAATTGGAGTGGGAGGTGGATAAGAACATGAGGAGGAACCAGTTCACTATCACCCCAGTCGGTCTCGTGCGTAGGAACCAAAAGCATGTCAAGCGGACAAGGGCGGTATGGGGTTTTCCATTTCGCAGGGTCAGGTATGAGCAGATGGGAGACACCCAGGATTGGAGATTACCCGTTTCCTTCACAGCGTGATAATAATGGAATTTAAAGGTCAAGTCGATCCCACTAGGTCCTTTCCGCTCTCCACGTTTTCTTTTTTAGTTTTCTTTTCTGACGGAGTGATGGTGTGATTGCCTGGAGCCAATGAACAGAAAATAAATCGCTAGGCATTTGGTTCAACATAACCCCACATCAAATGCTCAGCATGGGTTTGTGGTAAGAAGATCCTGTTTGACGAATATCCTGCTATTTCTCTATGAGGTGGCCAAGCCCCTGGACGAACGGCAATAGATTGCGGTCTGCTGCTTGGATTTCAGCGAGGCTTTTGATTCTGTGGACCACATTTCTGGACGTCAAACTGCGGTCAATGGGAACTGTTGGCAAGGCAAGACAGTGGATAAACGGTTTTCAGAAGGGCATACTTCTAGTGTTAAGGTGGGCAGTCGTTCCCAAAACCGGAAGGTGTAATAAGTGGGGTGCCACGGGGCCCAGTGGTCGGCTTTCTGCTCTTCCTCACCTTCATCAATGACCTAGAAAGTAAGCTTAAAAACTCCACCCTTATTTTTGCCGAAGACGTTGAGATAGCTGGAGTAGGCATAGAACATGACGCGTTGGCAGTACAAAACTGGTCGAGCAAATGAGACTTTCCACTAAACCTCACCGAGTGTCAGTGCTTGACCACAAATACCGGGGCTAGTTGTCATGGTGTGAGTTCTTTGAAAGTGGTCTCTCAAGTCAAATACGTGGGCTTTGTGATGAACAATAGCTTCAAGCCTTCCGAGCTGTGCATCGCAGCAGCCAATATGGTCAAGAGGGAAATCTTTCAAGTTACATCCATTATGTCCTGTAGAGATCCGGAGATTTCCGTTCCGATATACTGAGCCATAGTTAGGCCGCACATGGAGTGCTGCGTGCAGGCCTGGACACCGTACTATCAGAAAGATGTAGACGGTCTGGAGAAAGGATAAGGGCTAGCCACTAGAATGTTGACCGGGCTTGGGGAGTTTAGCTACACAGAGGGTCTCCGTGCCCTAGATCTGTCCTCGATGGAAAGGCGGTGCATTCGCGGGGATTTGATAGGAACCGTCAAGGTAGTAAACAGGCTGACAGGTATGAATCGAGACGGCCCTTCCTCTCCAATCTCAGAGAGAGGCACAAGGAAGCATAGCTTTAGATCACAATAAAAGAATTCGGGGCCCCAAATTAGGGCGAATTACTTCTCTAATAGAGTGTTACTTTATTGGAACAAGCTCCCGGAGGAGGTAGTAAATACCACAACAGTGAAGCATTTTCAGAAAACAGTAGACCTATGTTAGTTGGCCGAGTACTCTGAGTGACGCAGTTTTCAGGGTCGGACGCAATTTGCTCTTTGTCTCCACTTTTCTCTGCCAGGGTGGATACGGCACAAAATTCCTGCCATTCAGAAAAATAAAATCACACAGTGTGGGGAGCTACGGAATCGCGCCGACAACACAACTATCTGAGCACACGATTGGCTCTAGCTACACCAAGTCCTGTGCAAACAGACGAAAACTTCTACAGCTACGTGCAGTCAAAAGGCTCAAAAAAGAAAGCCGTAGGTCCACTATCCACTGGAGACCACGGTATTGTCACTGATGACCAAGGCAAAGCAGAAGCCCTGGGGGAATATTTTCGTAGAATAACTAGGATAGATGGTGGGGTATGAATAGATCTGGCTCTGGTGCCTCCTTCTCCCCAGTTAAACGAGCTTTACCTCCCAGAGGAAAGCGTGAGTGAGTACCTACAGGAATTAAACAGTCACAAGTCAGCCGGCCCAGATAGCACTCATCCAGTTATCATCAGGCCGTTGGCGGATACGATAGCATCATCGGCATGCAGGCTGTACAGGTCCACGTTGGATCACAGTAAGCTGCCTGAGGACTGGGGAATCACCGCCGTCATGGCAATACATAAGAGAGGACCTAGGTCGGCTACGCAGAGCCACAGGCCGGTAATTTTATTTAGCATCCTATGTAAAGCCCTTCAGAAGATTATCCGTGTCCGCATCTGCCAGCACTTACTGGAGCACTCCATGTTAAGTCCGACCCAGCATAGATTTCTGAAAAATAGACCTTGTCTGGCCAATCTCTTGTGCTTATTAGATGAAGCAACTCGACGAATGGACGAAAGTAAGAAAGTTGAGGTATGCTACCTCGACTTAAGCGAGGCCTTCGACTCCGTTACTTATCGTTTTTCGCTAGGCAAGATTGAGACGTCCGGTATAGGTGGGCCAGTATTTATGTGGTTAGAAGACTTTCTCTCCCACAGGACGTTTAACGTCAAAGTGGTGGACAGGTGCTCCAGTTTGGTGAACGTCACCAGTGGTGTAACTCAGGGATCCGTACTACGCCCGGTCCTATTCTTGTTATTTATCAATGACCTGGCATCCTCTCTTTAATCACCTAGCTTTATTTTGCGGGTGAGGGGAAGATTGTTGGATCTGAGGGAAGGGTGGACTTGGGCAGGGATATAGGTACCGTCCTGGACTGGGCATAAAAATGGGACTTACCTCCGAACGCTGAAAAAAGCCATTTGTTGTCAAGGGCAAAAGAGAGCCTAACTGTCGCTCATGATCAAGGGCTGTTCAACATAGACACAATCAGTAGGGTTAAATACCTTGGGGTCATCATGAAAAGTGACTTCAAATGGTCGGAGCAGTGCAACGCTGCTGCGCAAAAGGCTCATGGGGAGCTCTTTAAACTGCAGTGAGCATTGTCTTGCCGGCAGCCGGATGCATTTGTACCTATTTACATGGCTATAGTACGACCTCACTTAGAAGGTAGCGTGCAGGTTTTGCCACTCTTCTACTAAAAGGACTCCGCCTGCCTAGAGAAAGCCCAACTTCTCACCACACGAATGGTTGAAGGCCAAAGGGGTAAGACTTACGAGCAGAGACTCTGTGACCTGAATCTTTTCTCGTTGGAAGGGGGGGGGAATTCAAGGAGATCTCATAGAAACGTTCAGAGTAATGAAGGGCTTTTCTGGCCTTAGACCAGATAGACTATTCCAAGTGGCCGTAGACTCCAGAACAATTGGACATGAAAAGAAGCTGATAAAAGCCCGAGCTAGGTCGTCCACTAGACTGCACTTCTTCAGCAGCAGGGTGGTGAACAGTTGGAACGGTCTGCTCGGCGGAATGATAGATCTGCAGACCGTCCAATTCTTCAAAGGCGTCCTAGATCGCAAGTGGTACGAGATATTTCCTCGTAGTGAGCCTTGAGTGTATCAACTAGATGGATGACGGGGAGCACTGTGGTCCTTCTGGAGTATGTTTGAGTAGACTTTTCGCTCATTTCATACAGTCTCAGCGAAAGCTCACGATGCATAATGTCTCTCGCAGTTGATGTGCGATGAGGGTTTCCGTTTCCCTCTCACTTTTAGCGGGGATTCGACGAAATACACTCGGCGGTGGTGGGTGCATAATGGGGGTGCGTACCATTGTAAGGTTGGTTAGACCTTACTTCGCGGTTTCCTTAGAAAACGCGTGCTTCGGTCCTTTGTGCTGCGTGGACCACCTGCACGTTACTCTAATGCTTGGCACTGTACGAATATGTTAACCAGAACAGTATTTTCCACGACCCGTGTGAACGAGAAGGCGATTGGGAGAGATAGTGGTTAGCGTATATTTTAGGAGTGTGCGTGAGAGCGTGCCCAACAGCAACGGTCAAATGGCAACCGCGCTTGGCAGTCAGCGTTCAGTTAAACAATAAACGTAGTAAAAGTATGAACGAAGATGGCAACCGCTACAGGGGCCTCCTCCTAGAAGTCCGACGGAGTTGGGCTTTGATCGTGATGGTAAGCCGGAATTATTGGTTGTCCAGGAACTCCTCACAGCTTGCCCGTTATATTTTTGGTGACGTCGAACGACTGCTGATGAGTTTACCGATGCCTGCACTCTCGAGGTCCGACGTGCGTACGTCCAACTGTGTTTTGGCGCCCACGGGTCTCATACGAATGCGAGCCGGAAAATGCCTCGTCAGGTCCATCCAAAAAGGCGTCCAGTTGCCGCCCCCAGTGCCAGGCTGACCAAACGTCCCGTTGTCCAGTGAGCGGTTGGCTCCTTGAACGTGCGCGGAAGTCAGCCAGGCTACGGATGAAGCCAATGTGACTGTGTAGATCCGTCTGAGAGAGGGCAAGGTAAACTGGAACAAAATAGCGCCTGAGGGCGCCGGCGGATGTTGGACCGTGATAACAACACACAAACGATGTTCGGTGTTGTTGTAGTCGCTAGGAGACCAGAAGAAAATGAAATCATGACTACCGATTGTAATTTCACGGGTCTGTTGTTTGGTAAATCCATGGCGAAGTTCCCAACTTATTGCTAACAGTCGGTTGTAAAAATCGTCACGAAATCGGCGAAGCGGACGGGATTTCTTAGTTGGCGACCGCGACGGCTACTTCGCGTTGCGGGTACGGTTGGGGAATCTGATGAACTAGCTGCCGAGTCCTCACTAGGCGTAATTGGGGGTGGTTCGAGTGGTAACTCGCTCAATGCAGGTGACTGAGCGGCTTGAGTAGGTGTAAATTGGCCGAGCGGCTTGCACTCCATGACGGCAGGCTTGAGACGGTTGATAGATACGGTGTCGTGTTGTCCGCTGATATCTATGACAAACGTTTTTGCCCTACGTTTTATCACCCGAAACGGGCCAGTGTATGGCGCTTGTAGTGGTGATCGAACGCCATCGACGCGAAGGAATACGTGAGTAGCGGTTCCTAACGCAGTTGGGACATAACTTGTAGACTGTTGTTCACGCGGCGGACTGGCCTTGAGCACTCGCATGTGCTGCGTAAGGCGCTGAGCATAGTCACCGTAGTCGAAAGTCACTGTTGGTGAGGGGTCTACCAACTCCCCAGGCAGACGAAGTGTACAGCCATATACTAGTACGGCCGGTGTTGTGTGTAACTCCTCCTTAACGGTACTACGCAGGCTTAAGAGAGTTGGAGCGGTCTGCCTGGTGAAATGGTAGACCTGCAGACCGTCCAATTCTTCAAAGGCGTCCTAGATCGCAAGTGGTACGAGATATTTCCTCGTAGTGAGCCTTGAGTGTATCAACTAGATGGATGACGGGGAGCACTGTGGTCCTTCTGGAGTATGTTTGAGTAGACTTTTCGCTCATTTCATACAGTCTCAGCGAAAGCTCACGATGCATAATGTCTCTCGCAGTTGATGTGCGATGAGGGTTTCCGTTTCCCTCTCACTTTTAGCGGGGATTCGACGAAATACACTCGGCGGTGGTGGGTGCATAATGGGGGTGCGTACCATTGTAAGGTTGGTTAGACCTTACTTCGCGGTTTCCTTAGAAAACGCGTGCTTCGGTCCTTTGTGCTGCGTGGACCACCTGCACGTTACTCTAATGCTTGGCACTGTACGAATATGTTAACCAGAACAGTATTTTCCACGACCCGTGTGAACGAGAAGGCGATTGGGAGAGATAGTGGTTAGCGTATATTTTAGGAGTGTGCGTGAGAGCGTGCCCAACAGCAACGGTCAAATGGCAACCGCGCTTGGCAGTCAGCGTTCAGTTAAACAATAAACGTAGTAAAAGTATGAACGAAGATGGCAACCGCTACAGGGGCCTCCTCCTAGAAGTCCGACGGAGTTGGGCTTTGATCGTGATGGTAAGCCGGAATTATTGGTTGTCCAGGAACTCCTCACAGCTTGCCCGTTATATTTTTGGTGACGTCGAACGACTGCTGATGAGTTTACCGATGCCTGCACTCTCGAGGTCCGACGTGCGTACGTCCAACTGTGTTTTGGCGCCCACGGGTCTCATACGAATGCGAGCCGGAAAATGCCTCGTCAGGTCCATCCAAAAAGGCGTCCAGTTGCCGCCCCCAGTGCCAGGCTGACCAAACGTCCCGTTGTCCAGTGAGCGGTTGGCTCCTTGAACGTGCGCGGAAGTCAGCCAGGCTACGGATGAAGCCAATGTGACTGTGTAGATCCGTCTGAGAGAGGGCAAGGTAAACTGGAACAAAATAGCGCCTGAGGGCGCCGGCGGATGTTGGACCGTGATAACAACACACAAACGATGTTCGGTGTTGTTGTAGTCGCTAGGAGACCAGAAGAAAATGAAATCATGACTACCGATTGTAATTTCACGGGTCTGTTGTTTGGTAAATCCATGGCGAAGTTCCCAACTTATTGCTAACAGTCGGTTGTAAAAATCGTCACGAAATCGGCGAAGCGGACGGGATTTCTTAGTTGGCGACCGCGACGGCTACTTCGCGTTGCGGGTACGGTTGGGGAATCTGATGAACTAGCTGCCGAGTCCTCACTAGGCGTAATTGGGGGTGGTTCGAGTGGTAACTCGCTCAATGCAGGTGACTGAGCGGCTTGAGTAGGTGTAAATTGGCCGAGCGGCTTGCACTCCATGACGGCAGGCTTGAGACGGTTGATAGATACGGTGTCGTGTTGTCCGCTGATATCTATGACAAACGTTTTTGCCCTACGTTTTATCACCCGAAACGGGCCAGTGTATGGCGCTTGTAGTGGTGATCGAACGCCATCGACGCGAAGGAATACGTGAGTAGCGGTTCCTAACGCAGTTGGGACATAACTTGTAGACTGTTGTTCACGCGGCGGACTGGCCTTGAGCACTCGCATGTGCTGCGTAAGGCGCTGAGCATAGTCACCGTAGTCGAAAGTCACTGTTGGTGAGGGGTCTACCAACTCCCCAGGCAGACGAAGTGTACAGCCATATACTAGTACGGCCGGTGTTGTGTGTAACTCCTCCTTAACGGTACTACGCAGGCTTAAGAGAGTTGGAGCGGTCTGCCTGGTGAAATGGTAGACCTGCAGACCGTCCAATTCTTCAAAGGCGTCCTAGATCGCAAGTGGTACGAGATATTTCCTCGTAGTGAGCCTTGAGTGTATCAACTAGATGGATGACGGGGAGCACTGTGGTCCTTCTGGAGTATGTTTGAGTAGACTTTTCGCTCATTTCATACAGTCTCAGCGAAAGCTCACGATGCATAATGTCTCTCGCAGTTGATGTGCGATGAGGGTTTCCGTTTCCCTCTCACTTTTAGCGGGGATTCGACGAAATACACTCGGCGGTGGTGGGTGCATAATGGGGGTGCGTACCATTGTAAGGTTGGTTAGACCTTACTTCGCGGTTTCCTTAGAAAACGCGTGCTTCGGTCCTTTGTGCTGCGTGGACCACCTGCACGTTACTCTAATGCTTGGCACTGTACGAATATGTTAACCAGAACAGTATTTTCCACGACCCGTGTGAACGAGAAGGCGATTGGGAGAGATAGTGGTTAGCGTATATTTTAGGAGTGTGCGTGAGAGCGTGCCCAACAGCAACGGTCAAATGGCAACCGCGCTTGGCAGTCAGCGTTCAGTTAAACAATAAACGTAGTAAAAGTATGAACGAAGATGGCAACCGCTACAGGGGCCTCCTCCTAGAAGTCCGACGGAGTTGGGCTTTGATCGTGATGGTAAGCCGGAATTATTGGTTGTCCAGGAACTCCTCACAGCTTGCCCGTTATATTTTTGGTGACGTCGAACGACTGCTGATGAGTTTACCGATGCCTGCACTCTCGAGGTCCGACGTGCGTACGTCCAACTGTGTTTTGGCGCCCACGGGTCTCATACGAATGCGAGCCGGAAAATGCCTCGTCAGGTCCATCCAAAAAGGCGTCCAGTTGCCGCCCCCAGTGCCAGGCTGACCAAACGTCCCGTTGTCCAGTGAGCGGTTGGCTCCTTGAACGTGCGCGGAAGTCAGCCAGGCTACGGATGAAGCCAATGTGACTGTGTAGATCCGTCTGAGAGAGGGCAAGGTAAACTGGAACAAAATAGCGCCTGAGGGCGCCGGCGGATGTTGGACCGTGATAACAACACACAAACGATGTTCGGTGTTGTTGTAGTCGCTAGGAGACCAGAAGAAAATGAAATCATGACTACCGATTGTAATTTCACGGGTCTGTTGTTTGGTAAATCCATGGCGAAGTTCCCAACTTATTGCTAACAGTCGGTTGTAAAAATCGTCACGAAATCGGCGAAGCGGACGGGATTTCTTAGTTGGCGACCGCGACGGCTACTTCGCGTTGCGGGTACGGTTGGGGAATCTGATGAACTAGCTGCCGAGTCCTCACTAGGCGTAATTGGGGGTGGTTCGAGTGGTAACTCGCTCAATGCAGGTGACTGAGCGGCTTGAGTAGGTGTAAATTGGCCGAGCGGCTTGCACTCCATGACGGCAGGCTTGAGACGGTTGATAGATACGGTGTCGTGTTGTCCGCTGATATCTATGACAAACGTTTTTGCCCTACGTTTTATCACCCGAAACGG
Organism: Fasciola hepatica; assembly: GCA_948099385.1. Classification (NCBI taxonomy): domain Eukaryota; kingdom Metazoa; phylum Platyhelminthes; class Trematoda; order Plagiorchiida; family Fasciolidae; genus Fasciola; species Fasciola hepatica. The sequence continues at coordinate 3,544,407 of CANUEZ040000117.1, forward strand.
GCCAGTGTATGGCGCTTGTAGTGGTGATCGAACGCCATCGACGCGAAGGAATACGTGAGTAGCGGTTCCTAACGCAGTTGGGACATAACTTGTAGACTGTTGTTCACGCGGCGGACTGGCCTTGAGCACTCGCATGTGCTGCGTAAGGCGCTGAGCATAGTCACCGTAGTCGAAAGTCACTGTTGGTGAGGGGTCTACCAACTCCCCAGGCAGACGAAGTGTACAGCCATATACTAGTACGGCCGGTGTTGTGTGTAACTCCTCCTTAACGGTACTACGCAGGCTTAAGAGAGTTGGAGCGGTCTGCCTGGTGAAATGGTAGACCTGCAGACCGTCCAATTCTTCAAAGGCGTCCTAGATCGCAAGTGGTACGAGATATTTCCTCGTAGTGAGCCTTGAGTGTATCAACTAGATGGATGACGGGGAGCACTGTGGTCCTTCTGGAGTATGTTTGAGTAGACTTTTCGCTCATTTCATACAGTCTCAGCGAAAGCTCACGATGCATAATGTCTCTCGCAGTTGATGTGCGATGAGGTTTTTCGTTTCCCTCTCACTTTTAGCGGGGATTTGACGAAATACACTCGGCAGTGGTGGGTGCATAACTGGTGTGCATGCCATCGAAGGAATTCTGGACGCTCGATTGGCCGTGGCCATTACCTGTCCTGTGCAGACTGAACTGAACTGAACTGAACTAATGGAAGTGTTTCACTCCAAAGGGGGTTACCGTTTGCTCGAAGGGCGGCTTTTAATTGCCGGTGGAAACGCTCAACCATACCATCGGCCTGAGGGTGGTAAGCTGTCGTCTTAACGTGTTGGCAACCGAGCGTAGCTAGTAGGCTGCCGAAAGAGCCGTGAAAGTGTGGACCGTGATCGGTGGTCACTATTGCCGGGCAACCGAAATAACTAACCCAACCGGCCAGAAAAGCTTTCGCGGCCTCTTCCGACGTGGGACGAGGGATAGCAATGGCCTGCGGCCAGCGAGTAAAACGATCCACGCATGTGAGTGTGTTAACGTACCCAAGCGAAGGTGGAAGTGGTCCTACGAGGTCGACGTGCACATGATGAAAACCTGTTTCAGGTTCTGGGAACCTGGCTAACTCCGCCTTAGTGTGCCTACGGGTCTTAACACGTTGACACTGCAGACAAGCACGAGCCCACTGACGGACATCTCGTTTGACATTGTGCTAAACAAAACGCTCAGTTATCAGTTTCACCAAGGCCGTCACACGCGGGTGAGCCAGATTATGGAGTGTCAGGAACGGATAACGGTGGGCAGCAGGAACTACCGGCCTAGGGCGACCTTGTGACACATCGCACACGATGGTATTCTGGGAAGCTGGGATAGGCACTGTGGTTAAACTCAAAGACCCGTTTTGTCGAAGTTGTTCGATGTTAGGGTCCATAGTTTGAGCCTGTGCCATTGCGTCCAAGTTGATGTTAGGCGTCTGTGACAGACTTATTTGATATACGCGCGATAAGGCGTCTGCGACGGGATTAAGTACCCCAGAGACGTGTCGTATGCCCACAGTAAACTGTGAGACAAAGTCTAAGTGGCGCATCTCGCGTGGTGAGTATCGATCCGAAGCTGACTTTAGTGCGTAAACCAGAGGCTTGTGGTCTGTAAACACCGTGAACGAACGGCCTTCGAGTGCATGTCGAAAATGACGGATTCCCAAGTGGATGGCTAATAACTCTCTACCGAACGTGCTGTAACTTGATTCCGCGGGTTGTAGGCGCTTGGAGAAGAATGCTAAAGGTTGCCAAGAGTCATCTACGAACTGTTGCAGTACTGCTCCAACCGCTGTGTCCGAGGCATCCGTCACTACCGAAATAGGAGCCAAAGGGTCGGGGTGTGTAAGGAGTGCTGTGTTGGCGACAGCATCTTTGACCAAGGCGAATGCGGCTTGTGCCGTGTCGGGAAACACGAACTTCCGCTTACCTCCGCGCAACAGGTCGGTGAGGGGTTGCATCATTTCCGCACAGTGAGGAATAAATCGGCGGTAGAAATTCACCAGGCCGGCAAACTGACGCCGCTGGTGAAAGGATTGGGGTTCAGGGTAGTCGCGAATAGCGGAAACTTTATCTGACAGAGGGCGGATACCCGAGGATGGAAGAGATTGTCCTATGAAGGTGATATCAGCCCGGCCTAATTCGTATTTCGCGATATTGATCGTAACGCCGTGCTGGCTAAGGCGTTCGAAAAGTGCTCGTAAGTGTGTAGCGTGCTCTTGCTCTGAAGAACTCGCCACCAAGATATCATCCAGGTATACGTGGACATTTTCCAAACCACGAGTTGCCTCGTGCATGAACCGTTGAAAGATCTGGGCTGCATTGCTGAGTCTAAACGGCATTCTCAGAAACTCGAACAGCCCGAAAGGTGTAGTGACGGCAGTTTTAGGGATATCGACCTCTGCTACCGGGATCTGGTTGTACGCCCGAACCAAATCGATACGGCTGAAGACGGAGCAACCTGATAAAGACGAAGTAGGGTCCTGTATATGGGGAATTGGGTATCGGTCAGGGACGGTGACTTTGTTAAGTGCTCTGTAATCACCACAGGGTCGCCAGTCGCCACTAGACTTAGGGACCATATGAAGAGGGGAAGCCCAAGGGCTACTGGAAGGGCGCATTATACCCAGTTCTAGCATATGTTCAAATTCAGCCTGTGCAACACGAAGCTTGTCTGGTGCTAACCGACGCTATAAGGTTCGTGTGCCGGTGGATGAACGTAAAAGGGCGTGACGTGATTCACTCGCGAGTTACAACCCGCAACAGCGAGAGTGGTCTGACGATCCACCACTCCGCGGCGCCGTGCATCAACTAGCAAGTCAAAGTGTTGCAGGAAGTCAATGCCTAGAATTGGGTACGGGAGGTCGGCGATGATGAATACCGAACGAAAATTGCGCTTTAGACTTAAGTTTAAGGTGAGCTACCGCTGGCCAAACGTTGGGGTGGTCGTGCCATTGGCAGCGCGTAGTGTTTGGGCCTGCGGCGTGCTATTGTCACCTTTCGCTCGGGGGAGGACGCTTACTTCGGCACCGGTATCTACATGGAATAGGTTATTTGAAATGATGTCCCTTACGTTCAAAAGGCGACTGTTGGTCTGATACCCGGCTTCGTGGATCGCCACCACGGGCCGGGGGTTTAGTTTCCCTAATGAGCACAGGGAAACGTACACCCTGGTTCGCATCGTTTGGCTCCCTCACCAAAACGACTGTGGTATTTACAATACCCTTCTTTTGAAGAGCCAAAACGTCGTCGCAATGACGGACTATGGCGCCTAGGTGAGCGTGCACGGTGCCGCTCCTGTGACCCACTTCTTACTGCTAGGCGTTGCAGGCTCGCGTCAATTCTAGACAAAACTGACGCGAGGTCGTTAGATGTTGGCAGGGCAGGCAACGTTGTGACGGAAGACCTGGTTACTCCAGCTGCAGCGGGGTTGTATCGTGACATAATGTCATCAGTTATCGCGGCGGTTTCCTCCAGCGAGCATTTGCGCGTGGCACTTAGTAAAACTGAGATGTTATGCGGCAAACGCTGCAGCCAAAGTTCCATCAAGAGCGGGTCCTCGCCTATCGTCGGTCCTCTCAAGCGCTGCATCTCACGCAGCAAATCGGAGGGCTTCCTACTTCCAAGCTCAACGTTTTGAAGTTGTTGCATACGTTGGTCTTGCGTTGGGGTCCTGCGGGCAATGACAGCCTCCTTTAAAGCCTCATAGCTTCGGGAAGAGATTATTACGTCCCTTACTTGCATTGTGACCTCCGGCGGGAGGCGGCCTGCTACCCACCTGAAATGGCTGGCGTCACTGGTTATACGGCAATTTTCGAATTCTAACTCAACCAGCGTGAACCAGAATTCTGGATCAGCAGGCGTGAATGCCGGTATGTGTACAGTGATCGCCCCAACGGTGGGATCTGAGCAGGGTTTCCAGTCGGCAGACATAGCGATTACTTTATGGAACACAGACGGGAAGAGAAATCAACGACCAATGGGGCACTATAGTCTTCGCGAAAAAAAATTCACGACGAACTAGACACACAAAATATGTAGGGACAAAAAAAATTATTTGGTAAACCAACCAAAAAAAATAATTAGCAGATAGGGAAACAATAAAACACAAACACGTAAGCAGACGGGACCTTAAACGGTAGAAAACAAGGAAACTCACGTCGGGCTCATCAATTTGTAAGGTTGGTTAGACCTTACTTCGCGGTTTCCTTAGAAAACGCGTGCTTCGGTCCTTTGTGCTGCGTGGACCACCTGCACGTTACTCTAATGCTTGGCACTGTACGAATATGTTAACCAGAACAGTATTCTCCACGACCCGTGTGAACGAGAAGGCGATTGGGAGAGATAGTGGTTAGTGTATATTTAGGTGGTGTGCGTGAGAGCGTGCCCAACAGCAACGGTCAAATGGCAACCGCGCTTGGCAGTCAGCGTTCAGTTAAACAACAAACGTAGTAAAAGTATGAACGAAGATGGCAACCGCTACACCATCGAAGGAATTCTGGAAGCTCGATTGGCCGTGGCCATTACCTGTCCTGTGCAAACTGAACTGAACTGAAATGGTCAGGCCTGGTCTGACCTTCAAAATACTGCAATTTGAAACCGCACTTTCGGGTTAACGTGCCTTAGCACACATTTGCTAATCATGGACCAGGAGAGGTAACTCAGAAGCAGGAATACTTCATTTTTCAGCGTAAAAGTGGCAGTTAGATTACGCCCATTTAACCAAAGGGAGAAAAACGAACATTCAGAATTAATTGTTTCCATGAAAGGAAATTCCGTAATTATAACAAATCCTGATAGTAAGTTCGTTTCAGTGATTTACTTAGAGACTTTTGGGGAATTTTCAAGTACCCGTTTATGAAATCTCGGGTAATAGTATGGCATTGAGTTTCCGAAGCAGCCCAAGAAGCACTGCCCAATATATTGGGCAGAACGTACGTTTGCTCGTATACGAGAAAAGTGACCATTTTATTGTAAATGTATAGAAATGTATCATTAATATGCCTTATATATTGATAAAAAAGTCGTTATTCCATCAACCTACACGAGGATGTTCCGGAACATCCCAAGCAGCACTGCCCAACGTCTGCCCAATTGGGCTAGGGTTGGGCAAACGTTGGGCTTGCCCATCACAACGTTGGGCAACTCTATTGAAATGCGTTGGGCAGCGCCACCAGCGCCCAATTGGGCTAGGGTTGGGCATGCCCAACGTTCTGAGAAAATCGCGGAAAATAGTTCCCTCCTTTCCAAAAATCACCTAAAATTTCGTTTCACTGCGGAATCGGCTATTACAATATTCCCCCACGTTTTTAGTTCAACCACTAAGTTGCCCATATATATATAAACAAGTAAAACTGCCAATTGTAGAAGAAAAAGGAGATTTATTGTATAAAAAGGCGGTAAAAATGTGTAAGGTTGATTAGACCTTACATCGCGGTTTCCTTAGTAAACGCGTGCTTCGGTCCTTTGTACTGCGTGGACCATCTGCACGTTACTCTAATGCGCGGCACTGCACAAATATGTTAACCAGAACAGTATTCTCCACGACCCGTGAGAACGAGAAGGCGATTGGGAGAGATAGTGGTTAGCGTGTATTTGGGAGCGTGCGTGAGAGCGTGCGCAAGAGCAACGGTCAAATGGCCACCGCGCTTGGCAGTCAGCGTTCAGTTAAACAATAAACGTGGTAAAAGTATGAACGAAGATGGCAACCGCTACAGGGGCCTCCTCCTAGAAGTCCGACGGAGTTGGGCTTCGATCGTGATGGTAAGCCGGAATTATTGGTTGTCCAGGAACTCTTCATAGCTTCTCCGTTATATTGTTGTTGACGTCGAACGACTGCTGATGAGTTTACCGGTGCCTGCACTCTCGAGGTCCGATGTGCGTGGGTCCAACTGTGTTTTGGCGCCCGCGGGTCTCATACGAATGCAGGCCGGAAAATGCCTCGTCAGGTCCATCCAAAAAGGCGTCCAGTTGCCGTTTCCAGTGCCAGGCTGACCAATCGTCCCGTTGTCCAGTGAGCGGTTGGCTCCTTGAACGTGCACGGGAGTCAGCCAGGCTACGGATGAAGCCAATGTGACTTGTTAGATCCGTCTGAGAGAGGGCAAGGTAAACTGGAACAAAATAGCGCCTGAGGGCGCCGGCGGATTTTGGACCGTAATAACAACACACGAACGATGTTCGGTGTTGTTGTAGTCGCTAGGAGACCAGAAGAAAATGAAACCATAACTACCGATTGTAATTTCACGGGTCTGTTTTTTTTTGGTAAATCCATGGCGGAAAAAAAAAATCACGACGAATTAGACACACAAAATATGTATGGACGAAAAAGAAAAAAAAAATATTATTTGGTAAACCAACCGAAAAAAAAAATCAAGATAGGGAAACAATAAAACACACAAAAACGTACGCAGACGGGACCTTGAACGGTAGAAAACAAGGAAACTCACGTGACCTGAGGATCACGTCGGGCTCACCAATTGTAAGGTTGATTAGACCTTACATCGCGGTTTCCTTAGTAAACGCGTGCTTCGGTCCTTTGTACTGCGTGGACCATCTGCACGTTACTCTAATGCGCGGCACTGCACAAATATGTTAACCAGAACAGTATTCTCCACGACCCGTGAGAACGAGAAGGCGATTGGGAGAGATAGTGGTTAGCGTGTATTTGGGAGCGTGCGTGAGAGCGTGCGCAAGAGCAACGGTCAAATGGCCACCGCGCTTGGCAGTCAGCGTTCAGTTAAACAATAAACGTGGTAAAAGTATGAACGAAGATGGCAACCGCTACAAATGTACATAAAATTCCGGCATTCGTTGCTGGTCATTCTTGTATTTCACGGAATCTTGTTAGGTCTTCTTGCTGTTCACGGGATCTGTAAAATGAAAGTGTGGAAAGTGATGTATTAACCGTTCGAAAAATATGGAACAACCTGATTTTGTAAGTTTAACTCAGAAACGTATATACTACACACAAAATTATGCGTGTTCTGTTATTCAACATTATACGAGGCAGTGTCTACTTGTAATAGATAAACCGTGTCACCACTTCATAGTTCCATACGCATATTGGTGGATGACATTATGCACCATCCGTTTAAAATGAAGCAATGGTTACTCAGAAACCCTGAATGAATGAACACAACACCAAAAAATAAAAAAAACGACGTACCGGCGTAGCCGTCTTCCTTCGCCTCGATCCCGAGCGTTGATAAACCAACGCTTAATGTGCCTCTCTATGACAGACCTCGGTTCATCTGCGAATCGTTCTGTCCCACGCACTGCGTCTGTTGTTTCGTGTTAATAATTGTATCGACCTACCCACTACGGCCGCGATCAACCTATGATCGTAAACCGATTTCCGTTGCGGGCTACCTAGCCAACAGCAAGTCCTGGCAACCTCTTCTCCAATGCTTGCTGCCAGCATACCCCGCACCGTTTCACACAGATCTGTACAGGTGAACCGTTTGAGCGTGGTAACCTGAAATTTTAAGTTTCAAATGTAAAAGATTACCATGCTAGCATATACACTTGGGGAAGCAAGAGTGTCGTTTAGGGTTTCCAAGTCCCCCAACGATTCTGCTCGCAGCGCCTTGGGTGGAACGGCTGATATATGGGTGGCCCCCAATGCGACAGTAAGCGAGTCGAGCGCCCGTTCCACCTTGCCCAAACGGTTCTCCATATGTTGCGTGGTCACTATGTCGGTATTTAATTAACTAAAAAAGCCACTTACGCATTAGCTCACTCAAATTTTTCAAGATTCGGTTCAATATGACTTTGCAGTCAGCTGTTTCTTTGCTATCAACGCTTCAACGGATGCACCAGACGCACAAGCTCTAGCTAGCGCCGATGCTTCAGGAAGCGAATTAGTACATTTCTACTGAATTAACCTACCCTGAGTCTTCACTTTCGGGCACGAAACTCTGTGCTCCCAAAACGTGGCCTCCTGACAAACGGGACACTGTTGGGCACTGAGCTGCTTCTTCCTGTTCCGGTACCTCTGGTACTTGCTCTCTTTCGGCATAATTACGTATATCCTAGGAATGAAATCCAAAGTGTGATAAGCTAACATATTAGTTTATATATATATATATATATATATATATATATATATATATATATATATATATATATACTTGACCGATAATTTCGACAATACACACCTTACAAATAAATACGAATACCACTGAAGCAATATAGTGCTTTAACGTCTGTTAAAGTCACTGTAACGGGTTTACCTAGAACTGAGAAACATAAAAAATGTAACAATATTTCTGTAACAAATCAAGCTAAAACAGACCTTCAAAATCCTGCCACGAAAAAATAAAGACAAAACTACTTAAAATAGTCGAAACATAGCACACTTATAACATAAACGTTGACAATGAAGACCCCAAGTACTCCCCTCAAGGGATGAAACCACCTACCACGAGAGAATACGGCGAACCAATATGGCACCGCCCGATCACGAGTGCAGTCAGTAAAACAAAATGAAACCTAAATGTAACGAAATCAGATCTGACGACTTGGTAAAAAACATACATATAACAGTTGCTTTTCGTGTTTCACGAAAGTCGGCGTTGGTCATTATGAGAAATGATGGTAATGTGCGCCACCCCAACGCTTCGTTGGGCAGTGCCCAACAGGGTTGGGCAATGTGCTACTTGGGATCCTGCAGGCCTGCAGGATGGGCTAGCCCAAACCCATGTAGCAATCCCAACCAAATCCCGATGAGGCCCCCATTGGGATTTGATTGGGATTCGGTTAGGATGCTTTGGGTTTTGGTTGGGACACCCTAGCCTAAAGGTTGGGTTTTGGTTGGGATAGGAAACGCATCCCGATTGGGCCCCAATGGGTTCCCGATGGGGATAGCCCAACTTCCTGGTAGCCTTTAAATGCTTTCCTAAATTTACCCATTTTCTCAACCCAATTAACTGAATCTCGGTAAACGACCTACTGTTCCCAGTCCATGTACTCTCCCTCGTATACCACTGGAAAGAATAAAACCAAGTAGCGAAAGGCATACGTTGAAGTTTGCCCAACCCTAGCCCAATTGGGCAAACGTTGGGCAGTGCTGCTTGGATGATTCTTCTTTATGCTGTTCACGAGATCTGTAAAATTAGGGCATGGAGATGTTTGCATTAGTTACATCATTGCCAAATAAAATAAAGGAAAATATATTTTAAATATTACTTTTGTGGCACCCAGCCCGTTCGTATCATTGGTTTTCGGTCAGTTTGTTTAGTAGCCATTTTACACAGACCAACAATAAACTGATGCGAAAAAAAATCGACGACCGGAGTAATGTGCAATGATTAGTTGGCGTTTCATTTAGACATATTATCTTGATTCATTGAAATGCCATGAAATACCTCGGTATAGATCGCTAGCGCGTTCATCATTATACTGCACATGGGTTCTAGATCAGGTCAAGTCAGGTCAGGTCAGGTCACAAGATTTGCGGCTTGAGCCAGTAAACGTCCAGTTTCTTGCACGGCGAGCTCAAGGAGTTCCCGCATTGATGTGACTTTCAGGTACCCAATATAATTCTGTATTTGTAATAACTGGACGGGAACAGCAACCTCACAGTTGTGTAGGTTCATCTCTACAACTCGCTGCTGTCCCCATATTTGATGTACCACAAGTCCTCGGAAAACCCTAATCTGTAGTATGGAATGATCTCGGTCAACACAATGGTCCTCAAATAGTCACGGAATAGTCCCCAAATTGACCCCGTTTGGTCCTCCAGGTTGGGGGTTGATTTGAGCTGGCAACTCAATCGGCAAAATGCGTGGAAGAATAATTGATCCAAGCAAATGGGCTTCCACTAAGCCATCCCGCTGCCTTGCAGATGGGTTTTTGTTAGAACTAAAGGCTTTGGACGATGACCCTAATCGTTCTCCTGCTTTGTGGCTGGACACCCTAATAGTACCCTTCCAACATCTCTCATGAACTACATGAATACAAAGAATTCCATACTGCATCGGTCGTCGCGCAGGATAATCAGGACCGCACTGACCATCGCATCGAGCGGGGTGGATAGTGATAAGTGGGCTACTGCTCAGAGTTCCCTCTCTTTTATTCAACCTTTGTCTTCTGTCCTCAACCACCTCTCTTTGCCCAATCTATCCACCCATAATGCTCCCACTGATAACACGGTCGATACTCGCAAAGATTCACCGTCAAATAGTGTCGGGAATAACCCTCTGTCTGGTAACTCACATTCCCTCAAGCCTCGTCAGCTTCTGAATCTCGGCTCCTTCAACGTGCGTACACTCATGCAGGCCGGTCAGCAGGCGTGCCTAGCCCTCACATTAGATTCTCTGAAGATTGATGTCTGTTGCTTAAGTGAAACGCGTATCCAGGATTCGAGCAGCGTAATTCAACTAACTGCTTCTGGTATCTCATCGAGATATTTCCTGTGCACCTCAGGAGACGAAGCAGCTAGAGCTGTGGGTCAACGTGGTGTAGGAATTGTCTTGACTGACAAGGCTGAGGCTTCCCTTTTAGACTGGATTCCTGTTAACAGTTGTTTATGTGCTGTGAGACTCCAAGGGTCAGTCGGCGTTCGAAAGGATAGTTGTGTTAAGCGCAATTTGTTTGTGATCTCGGCGTACGGCATAACGAACTGCAGCTCAGACTTGCAGAAAGATGAGTTCTACGATGAAATCGGCATCCTCGTTCGCAGCAGTAAAGGTTCTGACATTGTAGTGCTAGCTGGTGACTTCAATGCACAAGTTGGCAAACTCAGTGCGTCAGAAGCCTGTTTAGGTGGGTGTTGTGCTTTACCTGCTGAGCGTACAGATAACGGGGATAGGCTTCTCCAATTTTGTGCAGACAATCAATTATTCTTATCTAGCACCGATTTCCGACACAACTCACGTCGCACAGCGACATGGCACTCTAACTCTATAGGTACTTTAAGTCAAATTGATCATATCGCCGTAAGCTACCGATGGCGCAGTTCTGTTCAGAACTGTAGATCTTACTGGTCCACGTACGTAGAGTCGGACCATGCATTAGTTTCAATGTGATTATCTCTCCATCTCCATGGTTATCGTCGCAAACCGCAAATCCGATTAACCGTGCAACGTTTGTGTGATGCAGAAGTCCGCACCCGTTAGGAGCAGAAGTTAGCACATGAGCTAAGATATACGACGAACTTTAATGTAGATGAGCATTGGGCTCATATCAAACAGGCGATGCATGTGGCAGCAGGTTTTGCCTGTAGTCCTCGATCCGTTGTCCATCAAAGACACTGGATCTCGCAAGAGCCGCTGAGTATAATGGAGCGAAAGCGTCAGCTTTCGAACTGTAAGGAGATGAATAAGATGCGGAGAAAGCTGCAAAGACAAGTTACGCAAAGCCTTAAGAATGATCGCGAAAATTGGTGTGTCAAGGTAGCCGAAGAAATGGAAGTGGCAGCTGTTTCAGGTAACAGTCAAAGACTGTTCAAACTTATTCGTGACACAGGTGGACGGCAAACTCAGGTCAGTGAAACCATTTGGGATAGAAATGGAGAACCCATCCATAACAAACAGCAAAGGCTTGACCGTTGGGCCGAATACTTCAAGGAACAGTTTAGCTGGCCGCACGCTAGTGCAGTTACTCCCGTGTCAACAACTGTGACTCCTTGGGTGGTATCACTTAGGCCCCCATTGGAATTAGAAGTAGAGTCATGCATTCGATTACTAAGGCGGGGGAAAGCGGCAGGTCCCGACGAACTTCCTCCAGTTCTTTTCAAACTGGGTGGTGGGGCGTTGATAAAATCACTTACCATCTTGGTCCGTGACATTTGGAACGAGGAGTGTATTCCGTTAATATGGAGTGAGTCATTGATTGTTCCCATCTTCAAGAAGGGAATACGCAATGACTGCAGTAATCATCGTGGGACTAGCCTAATTCCGATAGTCACCAAAGTATTAGCTTCGATTTTGCTGCATCGTCTTACACCGGCTCGCGAGAGGAATGTCAGCGAACAGCAGGCAGGATTCCGCCCAGGTCGAGGATGCATCGACCAGATTTTTACTCTTCGCCGACTACTTGAAACGCGTCACACGCGCCGCCGACCGACAATAATGACTTTCTTAGACTTGAAAGGCGCCTTTGATTCAGTTGATCGAACATCGCTTTTCAGTGTTCTTCATCGAAAAGGTATGCCCCAGAAGTTCGTGAACCTAATGAGATCATTGTATTCTCATACTTTTGACCACGTAAGAGTTTGCGGTGAACTATCCGGTCGGTTCGAAACGACCACTGGTGTTCGACAGGGATGCCCTTTGTCTCCATTCCTGTTCAACTTCGTCATGGACGAAATAGTGGAGAGTGCACTGCGAAATCTTCAGGATGTAGGCGTAGAACTAGGAAATAGTGGAAAGCTTGTGACCTAGATTACGCAGACGACGTTGTCTGCTTGTTCGAATCCACGGAACGTGCTCAACGTGCATTAGATAGACTCCCAAGAGCTGTAGCTCCATTCGGCATGCGCTTTGCACCTTCAAAGTGCAGGGTGATGTTGCAAGACTGGACGTCAACGATTCCGAGCTTGATGCTCGATGGGGAGGTGCTGGCAGTTGTCGACCACTTCACCTACCTCGGCAGCAGCGTGACGACGGATGGGAGCACTGTATTAGAGGTGAGTACGCGGATATCCAAGGCTCCAGCGGCGTACGCTGGACTGAAGCACTTGTGGCGCCGACCTGATATCTCACTGAAGTTGAAAGGTCGTGTATACTGTGCCGCACTGCGTTCAGTTTAATTGTTGTCTGCGTGCTGAAGACATTCGTCGTCTTGTGGTTTTCGACCATCGATGTTTACGTAATATCGCTAGGATCGGGTGGATTAGCCGAGTAGGCAATGCCGAGGTCAGAAGGCGAGTATTGGGTACTAATTCGGAGAACGTTTTGTCACAACGTATCCAACTTAGTAGACTTCGTTGGTTGGGGCATGTGTTACGTATGGCAAGCACGTCTACCATACCGTGTCCTATTCTCCGCCCCTCCTAGGGAGTGGAAGAGACCACGTGGAGGTCAGCAGATGACGTGGCAGCGAAGAATGAGAAAATGTACAGCAAACTTAGGAAAAGTAGGTGCTTCACGTCTTCGTGGTTGGGGTCCAAAAGATCCGTCTACCAGATGGCTGGAGACACTGAAGGATATGGCTGCGGGCCGCGAACAGTGGCGATCGTGTTGTCACTTTCTATCGAATCAAAATGATTGATCAATGTGCGTTTGTACAGTTAGACTGTATTTCGTGTGTTGGCTACTAGGGTATTCTTTCCTTTTCCCACCCATGTAGGTCCACTCCCTGTCCATCTTGTATATTCATACTTTCTAATTCAACGTGCAACATGTTGAGAAAGGCAGTGGTCAGTGGGGCTTGCCCTACTGTTTAACGCTGTACGATGATGATGATGGCTCTAAAATGACCCCACTGGAACAAAATACTATCGGTTTGGGGGCGTTTTTCGGCCAACCACAAAAAACCCCTGGTGTGTTTGTCTGACATTAGAAACTCAATGACCAGTGTCTGTTTTTACTTCTCAGCATCCAACAGTGCATAAACGACCCCGAAAACGAACGATGCTAGTCAGCTGCTCTGAATAACTATGCGCAAACCTCTAATTTCCTCACTGTCATATTCTGCTTCCTACTGTACTTTTGCCAATTCGGGAATCGCCCCTTTACCGGTAACTGGTAGTTACATTTATACTACTAATTTCGGAAGGGGGAGGAAAATACGTTTGACGCAAGGAGGAACATGTATTGATGGGTTAGTTGTACAGTGGAACAAGGGATTTACAATATGTATGGAGTTTTGTCGTCCGTAAAAATTAGTCACATGAAAACTGTTTGCTTGAATTACTGTTTTCTAACGCCTGAAATAGGTAAAGAAACATCCGTTACTTATCACTCATCGTAAAACAAAAAGCTATGAGCGAAATGTCAACATGTTTATAAACTAGGAATCCAAATACGTGTACTGTAATCGAATGGTAAACTCGTTTCAGCGTGAAAAAGTGGTCACTGTGAATATGACAATCATTATCAAGTAGAAACTGGAATCTTGTATTATATGTAAATTGAAAATATCGCAATAGGTGCACAGCATGACATAAGATAACCTTTTAGGAAATACATCAGAAATAAAAGTCACCCACCTCTTACGTATGACACTGAATGCCGACGTCACGATACAGTTCAGACCGAATCTCTTGTGGATTAGCTGTACTTCTCGGCAAGCAACAACGCATTTCCTCCCTGCTGAACTACGTTGTAGCCTTCTGGGTAGTTTTCCCGGCGCAGCGCCCATAGCTCGATAAATTCAAAATCTCATGCTCGCCTATCAAGAGAACAAACTCTTGTTCCCGCCAGGACAGCTTTTCCGTGCGCACCCTTTACGTTCAACTGCGCGAGAACTTTCATCGTCACTAACTGACTTATCATATCTCTTATGCGATCTCCGAAGTTGTTACCGGACGCTTTCTGCAAAAATGTGGTCCGATTAAGCGAAGGCACAACGAACTATTCCTTACCACTTGCTAATAGTAGCTGTCATTTTCTAAACGTTCATTCAGAGATGCGAATTTGTCAACGCTGTTAACGGGAAGCACCCACTGGGACTCGATGGCTAAAATCAAACTTGCTTTTTACCGCCGCGTTGCAGCCATTTTGCTCTCCAACTCCCAAGTATCTCTTTTGATGGCAGCTAAGAAAGCTGGAGTGAGTTAAGAAGGATTTAGTAAAGCTGCACTTACACATGATATTCTCGCCGTAACTAACGCCCTTGCTAGAAGGAGCAGACTTCCCATGGGATTTGAAAGAGGATGGTATTCCTTCGATCGCACGGCTTGTTGCGATGGGGCTCACCGTTGTAGTGGAAGTCCAAGGTCTGCCCGCGGATGTAGCACTACATAAATTGTAAGAATACAGCGATGGTACTCACCCTATGGTAGTTGACACATTTAGGTTTGTGTCCAGTGACTTAAATAGAGGAGGCGGAAGGCAAATCGATTGGTCTTGTAAGCGAGGTGGCTCAAGAGACCATAGACTCTAGTCCGTGCTAGAGACTTGAGATCGTCGCCTTCACATTCCGAAAACTACAGTTTTACTACAAGTATACCCTCGTTAATAAGTGAACACAGACCGTGGTCGTTTCCCATAACGTTTCATGGTCAACGTCGCATCCATGGATGGTACATCGGACATATCCTCCAGTAATCACTACAACTTTATAGTCTGCTGATAGTCATCAACAAAAGGAAACTGAATGATGGTCATGTTTTCCTACCAGCGGCTCTATGCACCTTTAGTTTGTTCGTTTTTGAGTTGACCGGTGGTGGGAGACCATTGCGTACCAAAAGCCTAGCACGAGAAGCACCGACAAAAGGCCACATCGCATGGTCTGAACCCACCATCCATAGGTCATTTTCAACGGCGACGGTGTTCTCTCCCACGAGCTCCACAACTGTGAACATCTCAAAGGCAAACGTTAGTCATAACTTATGGCACTGACTAACTTCATGAAAGCCAACTATACACAATGGGATAAAATACCACGTGCTCTCGGTATGGAAGAAGTAGCCCTTTACACAGTGTGGAGTTACAGTTACATGTGCGAATTTCCTCAAATGGCTGTTCATGAAGGTATATTTTCAGGTTGACAGAAGAAATTTGACTGGTGAAAAATTCCCGTCCGTTTGGAATGATGGTGCTTCACTGAGTGGTCACTGATATCAATGATGGTTGGCGGTTGGTTATCTATCAGAACACAGTTATTCGATGGTTCCGAGGCATACATCATACTTTGCAGCTGAACCGTCTTCCCATTCGGCCGAATTTTGGTAACAAAAAAAGACAGTGTCATCCCAAAACTGAATGTCAGCATTGATTATCGCCTCGATGGAACGTTCCGTTGTCCTTCGAAATATTTGTTCTGCGATCAAACTTCGACTGGTGATACATTTCCTCATGGGGGGGGGGGCTGTGACAGGGATAGGTACGGTAAAGAAACACTAGAATCACGAGATACAGTTTAAGGTGATGAGTTGGGAGGCAGGGAGAAAAAGGACGAAAAGTCAGAATGGAATGGTTAGTCGTAGTCTGGGAATGCCTCTGCCGAGCACTCATCTAAGTTGTGCTTGGAAGCGACGACCGAGGTTGCTGTCACTACGTGTGGAGGCAGCTTTTTCTACTTGTGTATGAAACAATATGAGAAAAACACTCCCTTACGCTATTTTTTGCCCTTGTTTTGTCCAATTTATGCTCGTCTTCCCTGAATGCAAGGTTGTTACAACAAGTCAGTAATAGTCTGTCGGTCGTAGTGATTCCTCTGTATAACTTGTAACTTTATCAGGTTTCTCCTCAGCCTATGACGATCAAGGTAGGACAGATTCAGGACTTTTAGTCTTTCCGGGCACGAATTCACCTGCTTCCCGCTTATCATTCGAGCGAACCCCTTTTGAGCGTCTTCCAGTACATTTTTGTCCTTCACCAGGATATTGGTGCCAATGCTTGTACAGAAGGTTCCAACTGATACCATACAGTCACCCTATATATAGGTAGGATTACTCCAGCTTCTCTAGACAGCATCGTTCTTCTCAAGTTGAAAGGCTTCTTGTTTTCCCCAACCGCTGCTGACGTACGCTGCTTAGCGGGTTTGAAATTGTCGTGCACAAGCACACCTACGCACCTTGCCACAGTAGTAAACTCAGCCCTTTGTGGGACGGACAGTCCTACGTACCTGTATTCGTTGCTTTTCCCGCCTGACGGCAAGTGCTTGCATTTGGCTGCATTCAATGGCAACTCCCACTTTTCTGCCCACGCACTAATCCTATTTAAATCGGCCAGCAGTTGACTTGAAGTCGGTTCTCCTATTACCTTAAAATCATCCGCGAATAGGAACCCCGAGCAGTATAGTGTGGTCACCAGATCATTTACATATACTTGGTGTAGTGAGCAGGCTGTTAGCAGCCAAACTGGTGTTCAATTTATGCAAGTGTATGATTCCATTGATGCACTTCCTGAACCTTTGTGCTCATGGAGTTTCGTACGTTTTTGTATTCTGCAGATCAAACATGAGCAACCTCTACGGAGGACACTGATCCTTGCATACTGCATAGGAACAACAGCGATCCCGGTACTGAGCCTTACGGCACACCACTGCTTGTTTGGGCCATTGTGGACCTGGTGTTCTCGACTTGTACGAAGAAACCTCTTTTACCTAGGTAGCCCTCAATCCACCTCACAGTTTGTGGAGCCGCTCCAACTGCTTTTAGTTTGCCCAGCAAGAGACGGTAGTTTACCGAGCTGAAGGCCCTTTGAAAGTCCACGTAGCACACCTTTACTCGCTGGCCTTGGTCTAACCTGCAAGTTACATCTTCGAAAAATGATAACAGGTTAGTGAGACAGGATCCCCCTTTAATGAACCGGTGTTGGTGGTTGGCACTTAGCTGGTGATTCCGTAGGTGTTGATTTAGTCGATCTCCGACCCGTCTCTCTAGTACTTTGAGTGCGATTGGTTTTAAGCTTACGCGACGATAGTTGAAAGCCACCTCCCGTTTGCCTCCTTTGTGGATGGAAACAATTTGCGCCAATGACTAGTCGGCCGGTGGCTTTCTGGTGTCTATGGGTACCTTGAACAGCTGTGTTAGCGGTTCAGCCTCTATGTTGGCCAGGGCTTTTAGAATAAGGGCGTGGAAAGCATCCGGTTCCGCAGCCTTGTTGCTGTTCAACGTGCTCAGCGCCCGTACAACTTCGCTATTACTAATGACGACTACATCCATGGTGGTCGTCTGCTGGATTACGCTGGTCACATGCTATCTCCCGGTGTCTTGTCTATGCACACGTTCCAAGAAGTTCTTCAAAGTCTGTGCTTTCTCGTAAAGGCTTGTTGACTGCTCTCCGTTTTCGTTGACTGCGCATCCTACAGCGACTCTTGCTGTAGCCTTAGACTGGACTTAATTATAGTAAGCCTTAGAATATGTCCTTGCTCCGCGTGCTAGGATTGTTTCATATCTCGCCTGACATTCTCGCCGCACCCTAATGGCACGCTCGCGGGTTTTCATAGATTGCAACAAACTGTGGTGTCCATCTGTTAACCGAAAACGACGCCAAGCTCTCTGCTTCGTCATATGCTCCTTGGCAGATCGAATTGTCCACCACAGTGGTTTGCCCAGTCTTTTAACGCGTCTGACTGGGGCGAATTCGTCGGTCAACCCGAGGAGGTGGTTCCTGATGATGGTCCACTCCTCTTCCACTGTCTAATGGTGAGCACCCCAGTCAACCCTGCCTGCTGCTTCCCCGATTGCGATGGCGTCCAAACTCCTGAAGTTCCTTTGCATATTGTTTGGCACCTCGAGGGGAGCCCCTTGGGTCGGAAACCCGATGACTGCGTGGTCGATTCTTCCAAGCGGGGCGGTGAACTCTAGCCCACTTACTTCTTCCGGGTGTCTGATCAACACCAGGTCAAGTACACTCAAAGTTTGCCCTTCTCTCAACCTGGTCGGTTGGTTGACATGAAACAGTGGTATGCAATCCACCAGGTCGATTAATTGTCTGCTACAGTGGGTGTCGGTCAAAGAAGAAAGACCTTCTCACTTTGTTTCAGGGTAGTTGAAATTCCCCATGATTAAAATCCGGGATGCCTGTAAAGTAATCACGGTTAGATACTCAAACATTTGTAGATCCTCTTCTGGAGTCGCATTTGGGCTGCGGCATATACTATATCCGTAGAGCTTCCCGAAGATAGTGAGCGACATAGTAAAGCCTATATATTTGGGGTGTACGGAACTTCTCCAGATTGCTGTTCATAGTTTTTGTTGACCAACAGTAACGTTACTCCTCCTACCCTGCTATCCTGTTTGTCCGTCCGGTAGGTCCAGTATCTCAAACAGCATTTCCAAGTGGGACTGGTTCAGGGCCAGCATGCTCAGACTGTAGGCAAGTTTAGATGACTATCACTATGAATTTGGGGATGCACCACTGGAGCTTTTGGGGTTAGGCATGGGGATGCCCAGTGTAGAAAAACAGTCATAGGGCTGAAACTGATCGGTTTCATAATGGTTTTCGACAGGTTTTTGCTATATACATTGCACTTATCGGTTTTCTGGTTGTTTTCGAGCGTGAAGTACGGAATTTACTTCATTTGATTCTGTCACCTTTCCCAAGATATGTTTCTCCTTTTTTCCACTGAGCACTGAAATCCCTAGTCATTCTTATGTAACCCATGCTAAGGAGCATGAAACAGACCGACCTTTGACTTAAGTTCCTCTTTATACCAGTCGGCATTAAATTAGTACTCCTATCACCCTAGTGGCAAACCGGTTCCGGCCCGTATCCGGACCGGTGCCTAAACCTAGCCATAACTTGCCTGTAGATTAATAGAAAATAGCCGGTAGGTTACCGGAAATGATGCAGGTGGGGTGCCGATACCGGAATGGTACACCGGGATTAGTCGAAAGTCGACGTATGATTTTGGGCTATCTGTAATTCCTAACGAAAATTGCAATTTCACACGTACCTGAAATGAGCAGGTAATCCGGGCTAGCCCAACATTCACACAAATACGTAACTAATTAGTCCGTTGATGAACTTAATTATGTGAACGCTCCGATTTTGACCTACAATTCCAACGCAATTTTAAAATTGGCTGCTACTGCAGTCTGCTTCAACGTTCACGCAAACCGGTAAATAATGAACTAACTTATCTGCATACTCCGATTTCCCCTTGTAGCGGTTGCCATCTTCGTTCATACTTTTACCACGTTTATTGTTTAACTGAACGCTGACTGCCAAGCGCGGTTGCCATTTGACCGTTGCTCTTGCGCACGCTCTCACGCGCACCCCCTAAATATACACTAACCACTATCTCTCCCAATCGCCTTCTCGTTCTCACGGGGCGCGGAGAATACTGTTCTGGTTAACATATTCGTACAGTGCCGAGCATTAGAGTAACGTGCAGGTGGTCCACGCAGCACAAAGGACCGAAGCGCGCGTTTACTAAGGAAACCGCAAAGTAAGATCTAACCAACCTTACACCCTTACATTCTCATTGCAACGTTAGCGTTTTACAACCTGCCGCGCTACCAAACGGACTTATTTCAAACCACCAGTAGATCGGAATCGGAACGCGAACGATTTGTACGAAATAAAAGGTTTATTAATTGGTTATACCTGCAAACGCTGTTTTCAATTAATAAAATGGTTCACATGAAATTGTGTCACACCGAGCCCTGTAGAAGAAATGTGAAATGGGACCCGTGTAATTAATATGAATTGTAAAACGGTCAGGTTTATTCATCAGATATCGACGCAGAAACGGCTTTCTAGTTAAATAAAGGTATAAATGTCGCATGATATATGTTACCAGCGTTCATGTAACCAACTGATAATTTAATACAAGGCTACGTACAAGTAATCAGTAAGCGTACTTGGCAGTTTTGTGAGCTAAACTACCATCTCTCACGTCGGTGAGCCATTCATTCTGCGCTTAATCTCCAGCGTAGACGACTTTCGGAATCCACAAGTTGACATCATGGCATCGGGAAATAAATGATGGTCATAATATAGTAACCCTACCACTCAATATGACAGGAGTTTTACCTCTCTGCTGCAGTGTTCCCAGTTGTTCTGGTCCGATCGCACATGAGAGCCAGCTTCTCCCCTATTAACGAAAACAGCATTCTACGGATGCTCGACCCGAGGTCTGCGCATATATAGCGTTTGAATGCATTCGCTTTTACTTATGGTATGGAATCAGTTTTCCACTTCTAGTCCCGTTAAAACTGGCCAGTACTGCAAGATTTTCTTCCAGTTTTAGAAGATTATTTTGGTGGTTGGTCTGTAAAGCTTCGTTGGCCGTGGGATTTGTCGCATCTACGCAACCAATAATGTCCAATTTTCAATTAGCAGCACTAGGTCGTTGCGAATACCATTTCGGTTGGATAGCATGCGCTCAAAGTAGTCTGATTATCGTAAGTATTGTTAGTAGAAAAATTACTCTGTCATATTTTGACATGCGCGGTCATGTGCCGTGGGGTCAGTGGTGTTGTAGCCCGTCTTGATGTGACAATTGACCTAAAAAAGTTATACTTAACTCTATACAACGTACTTGGGACTTTATGACATCAAATATTGGCCTCCTTTCCCATGTCAAAGTTGGTGGACTAAAAATAACATTCACTAGGAAATTTGCCACGAACTTAGTTTGGTAGTGGATGGCAAAATGCCATGACATCACCGGGAGGGTTGGGTGAATGTATCGGGGATTCGTTTCGCATTTTCTGCGACAGATGAAGTTCGTTAAATCCGTCGGCCAAAGTCACGGGTGCCGGTATTCCACAAAATATAATGCCTAACGATGTACCTCCATTGAATGGTATAATGTTCCGAAAACGGTGTCATAAATAAGGTATCATGCGTTGACGCAGATATCCCGGATTTGGAAATACATTTCCTTCCGAAATTCAAAGTGTCATTAACGTTATCTGAGAAGTTCGTACGTGCCTCAAAAGCTTACCTGTGTGATGAATCTCACGGAACTGGTATGCTGGTATTCTTTCTAGCAAACAACCATCGTTTAACAGCGTGCATTGATAAGCCTGAAAAATGAAAGACTTGGGCCAACGCACCTTGTTTTCATCAGTGAGCCAGTTGCCATGAGCAGTGGGTGGGTATCTACCCATGCTGTCTGAAGGTAGCATAAGGGACACTCGGCCGTCTCTTGAGTGTCTCATGAGGGACACTCACTTTTGTTTTGCAATTCCCGTTAGTTTTACCTCTTGCACATACTAGGGACTATTGTTATGCCTGAACTAACAATAAAAATCCTAGATTTGAGGCAAGAGTAGTCGCTTACCTCAGATTTAGGACCTTCTTTAATCATGGGATCCCTTGATTTTCTCTCTAGCCGTACCTATGAATGACACTCTGGTGTTTTCTAAGGGATATTCGATTTTGTTTTCGAAAATAAAGCCATTTTTCCTCTTTGGCACGTGAAACACTATCGTAATGCTGAAAACAAAAAAGGATTTAAATATAAAATAAGTTCTAGCTTATGGAGTGCTTGTTCGAGAAATACACATTTAACCATCTTCCAGCCGACATCGGTAGAATCTTTACTCCAGCTATCTTGGCGTCATCGGGAAACAGAAGTGAGGTTACTAAGTTCACGTGCTAGATCACTAATGAAGGTGAGCGAAAGCCAGTGGCCGAACAGCGATTCCATTTTCACCGCGCTAGTTACCTCTTCTGGCTACGAAACGTGACCTTCCACCTTAACACCAAGTGGTTGCCTTCTTAGATAGCTAATAACCCTTTGAATTGTCTTCTCAACCATTCCCATTGACTGCAGTTTGATGTTTAAGAAACTGAAGTCCGCGGAATTGAACGCCCTGCTGAAGTTTGTGTGGCAGATTTCAGTCTAGCGTTCGTCTAGTCGCCCGTTCGTTTCGTCTAGAAACAGTGAGAGACTCGTCGGACACGGTCGCCCTGCCACAAAAGTATACTGCGTACCTTATAGGGGGTTATTCTGGACTGGGTACCTGGAAATGTTTTTCCTAACGATTCACTCCAAGAGGTTACACAGCACTGAGGTCAAGGTGACTGGCTTATGATTTTCAGCTTTTTGCCGGGGTACTGTCTTTCAGTCAAAATCGCGTTTTTTCCATTCCGTTGGCACATCCCTTCCCCCATGTGCTGTTCCGTACAGCTGCGTCACTGAAGCTCAAGTAGCCTCAGCCAGAGGTTGGTTGATGCCTTGTTGGATCCTGTCTGTTCCTGCGGCTTTTTAGCTGTTCAATAGACGCAACTCCTTGCTCAACTCTTCCTTATTGCGTTATTAGGGATCGTTGCGCTTATTACATCATTTCCCTTACAGTTTTGCTGGTCGAAACGTCCCCCAAAATGCTAAGAGCTTGTAGGTTTTGTCCTCTATTTTGTGACAGATGTCCCCAAGAAATTGCTATGCTTTGTCTAGGCGGACGCCGGCGTCTCTTCTAGTGTAACTTGGTACCAAACGGCACTCACGTCTTAATGAGAATGTTTAACGTACTAACATAGAAAATACTGTCATATTTTTACGAATAAACTGGTAAAACTTAACGGACAACCAATATCAGTTAATCTTGATGAAAAAGAATGGTTTTTTGTTTCATAAAAATCAATTATTGGTTTGTTCGGTTTGGGATAAGATGCGCTGACATTTTTATTTACCTCCCTTAATTTGGAGACGATCATTTTGTCTTTGGTTGACGCGACTTAATATATCCAATAATAATTGTTGTGGTTCTTTATACAGTAAACAAATTACTTAAAACGACGATTACTGCATTTTATCTGCAAGCCAACTAACTCATTCCATAAAGGAGCAATAAGTTTGATTTTTCACTCATCTCGGCTATTTATGACATAAATTCATTATTTTCTACAAAACAATCAGCCAGAACACGTATTTGAAGAAAATTATGAATGTGCCTTTTGGGGACACTCAGAGGACGGCCAAGTACCCCCTTCTGCTGCCTGGACTAACATGAGGGACGGGACAGGATCACCATTTCGTCCGTTGGGCAACAGTAAAGGAACTGGAAAGTCGAATAAACTAATCAGATATGCATTATCTAATTAGTAACTACAACGTGATTGATATGACCTTAGTTTATGGAACGACCTGTGGGTCCTGGATTATAAACTCGACGTAATTACACAATTCGGCCTAAATAAGAAGCAACCAAGTGAATGATGATTCGTATGTTTTGATCTGAACACCTCTTTCGTGAATAACTGGTAGTGTATCTAATAGTCACCCAGATCGGTTGGGATATTTGAAAAATTGAGTTTTGGAATATCACAAACTAAACAAGTCTTATTGGTGTAGTCACTGAATATTTTCCCAAATATACTGAATTAACATCCATTGCGATTTGTACGTTTATTGCAACCGTATTCGGACTAAATGGGATCCGTGTAATTTCAAATTCTAACCCAGGCATTTCTAAAACTTCAGTCTTAGTGTCGCATTTCACCATAAAACATAGAGGATTCAGCGTATTATAAAAACTTGGTAACAATTGTGAGCACTTTGTCAAATTTCGATGCCTCAAAAATGGATAACGAATGACAAACAGTTACTTAATTTACCTCTATTTTTCACTGGAACTTCACAAATTAGACCCTAAGAATCTTTCTAGATAATATAAACGTTTTTCATAGCTCTCGTTCTTACCTATGTTTCCCACAATGAGATAGACGAGAGCTTCATTCAGCGTTAGATAAAACTGTATTGCCCATTTGTATAATCAAAGTAAATGAGGTTTTCTTTGACAGTTAAATTTTGCACATTCGTTTTTTCTAGGTAGTCGTTAAACTTCTGTCATTTAAAACAAAACAAAGTGACTTGGAGTTATACCAGTGTGACACACGTAAACGGAGAAGTTGACATCCTCTTCATCACCACAGATAAACTGTTACATACAAGAACATATTTTAGTCAATCAGTATACTATAAATATGCATTATATTTTTTCCTTCCATAGTTGATAGTTTTCCGCATGATTAATGAACACAGTCGCATTGGCTTATAACATTCGAACTTCACGGATGTCATTCAGATGCAGATTTTTCGTTGAGCTACCAAATGTAAAGTATTATTAAAGAAAACGAAGTTGGTTTTGATATCTTTGATTAGTAATTTCACAAAGGAAATAACTTCGCTGATTGCTGTTATACTACTATGGTAGCACATCAGGTGCTCACATCTGAAACAAATCTGTCGAAGACGGCTTCCTCTTACGAGTGCAGGGGAGTTACGTGGTTAAAAGGAATCATGAATTCATTAGTTGCTGGTAAGTTGAAAAAAATGAGACTGCGGTAGTTCAGTAGTATTACTAACGCGTGATTCCGCCTGGGCGTACCGATGAACAGTGAGACTCTGGCTTGAGACTTTGAGTAACAACAAGCAATCATATCGCATTTTATGTAAGTGGGGCAAAAATGGAGTAATCACATACTTTTTCTCGAATTTTTGCATCATTTATGCTAACAGAACCATCAATCAAAATGTGTGCTTGTGTTGTCCATATGACTTTATTGAAGAATGTCTAGGACGTGTGAACGTGTTCTCAAAGTTTATGTGCATGGCGAAAGAGGACGGCTCACACGAGAAAATATAACGGTATCAGTCAATGTCGTGATTAGAACAAAAGGTCAATATCCTTTAATTCAAAATCATGATGGGCGTAACGAACATTTCAGTGAATAAAATGTGACAGATGAGTGCTGGCGGCAGCTAACTGGAAAGTGTGAGTGACATGCAAAATTCAGAAAATTCCTGGAAGAATGGTTTCATTTCAACTAAATGTCAGTGACATCTGATTTCACTGTGTAGTTGTATTTCAATAACAGTATAGAAGACAGACGGCTGGTGGTCCCAGATGTTTTCTGCTGCTTATTTTTGGTGCAATGCACCGTCGATATTCCCTTGTTTGGTCGATCACAGAATGCTGTATTTGATAACTTGATGCACAGGTGTGCTGTATACGTTGTGGCGGTAAATAAGCGTCAATGCGGCAAATGCAATAGAAGCAAACGGCCGTAGTAACAAAGCCAAAACAAGACAAGTGCTTTCAGTAAGCGAAAAGTACGGGTTTGCAAAATCTGAGGGTGAAGGAAACTTTACGCTTTCAAAGTTTATAAAACTCATTCAACCAGGGGAACATGGGGTAGCCAAAAACAAGCGCAGAGCAGGTCGTAGATATAATACAACTAAAAAGTTGCACGGAGAATTTTCGTTTCATCTGACAGATGTTACTACAAAACCAATGTAAACTACGATGAAGTTGTGGTGTGCACCTTGCGTACTGACTGATCTCCCTTATGGACTAGACGTTTATAAACCGCCACTTAGTGTGCCTTAATGAGAGATACGGGTTCCTCTACCCTCCTTGGGATGGTCTAGTTCAACGTTATCAATATGAGGAATAAATTACTATCAACTGCTGAAGACAACTAATGTTAGCAGTGAAAAAGTCTGTACCCGACCGGAAAGCACTCCGCAGTACAAAGAAGATGAACTTAGTTCAGTTTTGAAGTCACGAATAATGGAGTAAAATGTGATACAGTGAACGACAAAATTACAAAGCCCCTCTCAGTGTTAGGCACATTTCCGCATGTTTTTTTTCTAATGAAATCATATCCGGTTGGAACAAAAGAATGCACGATACAGAACGGCATATCAAATTTCAGATGTAAACTACATGATACGTGCCAGTTGGAGCAAAAGGAATAAAAACCGGGGATGAAAAAAGTTCAGAATACCCTTCAGTTCGGCTTCTGTAGGTACTACCCAAAATCATGTTCAGTGGCCATTCTGCTGTAGGACCTCGATACAAATAGACATTCTTACTACTAGATCTGTGATTGTCATTGATCAGTATTCACCCATTATCGTTTAAGGGCGGTTGTTAATTCACTGTGACTTGCAAAATAAACGGAATCCTTGTACGGCTGGCGAGCAAGAATGCCCAACGGTTCTCGGTCGGGCTCAGGTTTGGGCTGAATACTGGCCGCTGCATGACCCAGATTCCGTGATCAACAGTCAGCAACTTTCAGCCTATGAATAGAGGACGGAATCATTATCATTTTGGAGTACCACGACATCTTGTGATCTGCTGATTCAAAGCGGGAGCAAAACTCTTACAGCGTGCGGATATAAGCAACGAAGTCTTATACGCCCTCTGTGTGGGTAGTGGCAGACTCGTCTACAAATACCCTGGTTCGTTGACCACATAGAACACCTCCACCTTGTTGTTCAACGCTGTACAATGACGATGAAAACGATGGCGACTTCGCCCATTCGGAACTAAGGGCAAGGGTGGGCCCAGCGAAGCATATTGGTAATTTGGAAAGCAAACTGTCTTAATTCAACTGTTGACCAATAAAAAAAAATGCATAAGCGAAGCTGTTTTGTAGGCTTTAATCCACTAATTAATTGGACATACAGCTAACGTAAAGAAAATAAACAACGTGGTAATATTTATAAGAAAAGTAGTTATCTGAACATCAAACGGTAAAATCTGGACATGTTTAGAGTCTACGACATTCCTCCGCACTCAAAAACGTGAATGGAACAGTTCGGATTGTTCACGTGAGTGTATATGCTATCTGATAAATCAGTCTACAAAACAGTGTGTGGATCGCAATAGTGATTCTGAAGAGTGTGTGACACAGTGCAATACTGTTAGTCTGATGTACATAAAAATCGTAAGCTAGAATTCTCTGCTGCGCAGAGGATAGGAACGAACTATTTGTTGTTGCTTCAGTAACGTATTCAAAGTATCGGGTCGGTTTTCCTGGTATTCTTGTTCAGTGTCTCTTCTGATCTGGTTTCCATTCGCTTCTTCATATGTAGCTGTGGGTTCAGGAGAACTGCTGTGTTCTGCAGTTTGCATCTACTCTGAATTTGCGCGTCGCGTCCTTTCAGATTGTAGCAAATTGCGTAGGTGTTTCCCATTTTTGGTTGAGATAAGAGCCATATGCTGTACGGAAACGTTTTCCTCTTAACCTCCGGGAGTGCCACTCGCGTATAGCTCGTATTGCGGTCTAAATGCTGAACTTTATCACCAATTAGATCGTACTTCGATGATCAACGGCTTCGTCAGAGAACGACACAGTCAGAATTCACCGGTCAGCCCATTAAGGATTTTCCTGGTTTGCTAGGATTTAGAGCTTTGATCGTAGACAGAAAGGTGCTACGTGCTTCATGCTAGTTAATTCATTAGTCTCCAGCATCCGGATAGTTGGGATCAGCATCGAGTCGTTCCGGCCGAAGAAACTTGTCCATTGTTTGAATTTTCGTGATCAGTGGTCAGTCAACAAACGAAAACAAAAGACGAGACATTTTTGTACGCTTTAATTGTTTGATTAACTGGACATACAGGTAAAATAAACAGAATAAACACAAGGTGAATGTTGGGGCCGAGGGACACCTTATGTACGTAATCTTCTTGGACTTTAGCAAAGCTTTCGACAATGTTCCACGTGACCGTCGAATAGGTAGGCTCAAAGCCCTTGTTGTCGTGGATCCCTCGATCCTGTGGATGGAGGACTTTCTTAAGGAGAGGATATTCGCAGTACGAGTAGTACAGTCAATATTGACGTACCAGGTGGTGCGACACAAAGATCGGTTCTCGGCCCACCCCTCTCCCTGGCTTACATAAATGACCTATCAGCAGTTTCCAATCACTGGGTCTCATCTATGCTGAAGACCTTGAAATCTAGCGTACGACTTCATCAAAAACATATGAGCTTGCTCTTCGGGAGGTTGTCAATTCCGTTGAAGAATGGTCTGCTCCGTCGTCTCTACCAGTCAACACTGACAAGTGTGCACATGTGGGCTTAAGGATACCGTCCGATAATGAGATGTATCATGTACGTGATGCACCCTCTAGCCGTTCCGTGAATAACTATGGCTTCGTTACTAAAGATGAAGACTAACACCGACAAAGTTCGAGATTCCACGTGGAGTATACTTGGGCTGATTACTCGATCATTCAGTCATCTCTCATTCGACGCTTTCAAAGAACTGTAAGCATCCCACGTAAACCTAGGCTGGAATATGGGGAATCAGCTGTTTTTCCTTATATGACGGGAGGAGTGGCAAAGTTGGAAAGAATGCAGAGGGGCGCATTTCGTCTTTGGGGTCTACATGGGATCAGCTACGAAGGTCGGTTAATGATTATCGGTTGTTCCCAGTGGTATATCGAAGAGTCCGAGGTGACTTGATCTCCATCAGGTGTATCATCCAAGGCGAATTAGAACCAGAACTACGTGCATATTTTCCTCTTCTCGATCATGACTGCACGTGGGGACACCCGCTTAATTTACAGAAACAGCAGTCGACGGGCCCACAACGAGTTTTCCGTCTATGTTGGAAGGTGACCAATCTGTGGAACGCGCTGCTAGCTGAATTGGTGGCAGAACGTAATGACCTATTGTTCAAGCGAAAGCCAGACGTCTTTCTGAAGAAGTCGTAGCTTGTGACGCACGCCTCGGTTTACGTCGCTGATTTGTGGTGAAGAGGGTTATGCGGGAGAGATGCCCTCTACCTCTGTTGTGAAGAATGAAGAATAATGTTTATGAAAATAGCAGTTATCAGAACATTGAACGATGAGATATGGAGATGTTCTGTAGTCTATGATGCTGACAGTACGTCATGACTTGTCCAGAATCGAGGACAAGATTGAGATCAACGAAGTCTGTTAATGGATTGATCAATAACCAACAAGCGTCTGAACCGACCGGAGCAGAATCAGCCAATCGGGTTGCAGCCGCCTGGAAGATCCGCTCGTCAATAGCAATTGAGCCAGTAAGTTCGCATGCAAAGATTTGATTATGGTCATCGTGAATCTTCTATAAATGATCTATTTTGTACTAATGAACCGAGATGGTCCGAAGGCAGAAAAACCTAGATACGCCTAGTGAGACGGAGCTAACATCCTCAAGTATAGCTAGCTCACTTTGACCGTTATCTGAGAAAGCTCCCCCAACCATCACTGAGATTCTGTTGTTTTTCCTTCGACTGGAAATCCTTTCTTTCTGTTATCATGTGAGCAGTAATTCCAAGCATCTAGCCCATCCAAAGTAAATTTATTGGTCACTGAAGTACACATTCTCCAACTTGTTTCTCCATGCTATGTGGACATATATTGTTAGATTCAACACATTATCATCAACGGGGCACCTCTAAGTTATTTATTAAATTACTGAAACTCCTTAGTCCGTTGATTTTTCAATAAGTATCGTATGAAGCTCAATGCCCTCTCATGCATCCGATACATTAACCACTTCTTATGGGCATAGCAGTGCATGTCGTCAATAATGGGAAATATAAACAAGGAAAATCATGTGGTACTAATACTGCATTTTTGTAGTAGAATCATGAGCCTAGCACATGACACATTGGTATTTTTACACATCCATACGTATGAATATCAAAACTACAGGCGAGCTGGGTGGTAACGGCTTGAAGCAGGGAGCTGAAAACATCTTAGAAAATGAGATGAAACACGGCTGTAAGTAAAAATAGGTTTGCTTCTACGTCTACTTGTTATAGATAACGACTTCAACAACAAATCACCGGAAAGACTGACTTACCCATATATGGGTTTGTCTGATCCCTATAGAGATCAGAACGAATCAGTGTCGACACCTGCCGAAGCAGCACAATGGGGACTGGGTAATGAGGAGGCATTCAATTGTAGTTAATCTGTGAGTTTAGCCAATAAAAGTGTGATAGAGTAGTAGGAGATTAGATTTGTATCATCCATCATAGGAGTCGATCGCTGTGTGGGAAGCGGGTTGTTACCGTTCAGAATCCAGTGACGGAAGGGTGCTATATCATGTAGTGTAGATTTTCAACATACCGTTGAGAGCCAGCCCGGATAGCCTTGCGGTTAAGGTGTTCGATTCACAATCGTTCACCCCGGGTTCGAGTCCCCGTGGGGGCTCGGTGGATGTGCACTGCTGATGATTCCCAACAAGGATGAAACAGCTGTAGGGTGCTTCCACGGATTTCAATGGTGAGTTGAACGTTCAAGCTGCATGATGAATCATATTATATACACAATTGTGATAGTTGTGGGACATATCAAACAATATTGCCTCGCCTGGTTTCAACAAATGACCTAGAATTGTCCGGATTTTGTTTCTTTTCCATCTGTTTTACTTTTCGAATTGCGATCATCATAAAGTGCGCAAAATGGGTCTGCCTCGTCCGGTTTCACCGTCTTCTCGCAGAATAATCAGACAGTGTTTCACCCTGGTCAGTGGACGGTCAAGGGGGGTGCGGGGGATGAGTGGGTGGGTGTTAGTTTGTGCTATTTGGGCGGTTACGAAGATACTCATTCAAACCAAACAGGCAGTTTTACCTCTTCATCACAGTCATATGTTTGTAAGGCTCCTAAAATGTTATGAACAACTATACAACTCAGCTTCAAATATATCTCAGTTTGTTTTCTCAGCGTTTGTCCAGCGCAGCACTGGCCAGTGTGCTGCTCCGGAATTGGCTAGATGGAGGGTCTGAAACTTTAAGACGAATGGGAATTATTGAGTGAACTTTCTGTTAAGCATGTTGTTTTAAGCTTACATACGAGCTAGATTTAATCGATTCAAGCAAATTTTGACGCCATATCGAGAAAGTCGACAGTCTAATATGTAATGCTTCTTGCCTCAAGGGTCACATTTATCCTTACGTTTAGCTTGCCGAACTCACTGAAAATTGAAATCATTGCCAGATATGTTTTTTTGGCGCATTTCACCTATTCTTCCGTTGAGTAAGAGATGGTTTCACGTTTCCGACGCTGAATAACACCAGTGCTTCACAGCTCCGCACTCGCCTCGGTATGGCTGAACCCGAATTTCAGCATTTGGCAAGCTCAATCGATAACTGGGAGTAATTGCTTCTGCAGTGCTGAACAGTTACCGTTCGCAGTCAATCGGTTACGTAATCACGTTTTGAGTTGATCACCAAATTTACGCATAGAAGCCCAAATCTGCAGTTGAAAGATCAAGTCCCGCGTCTGTTGGAGAACAACCTGCATGAACGATTGTAGCATTAGGATTTCACTTACTGTCCAAGAAACCCCCCAACCCCGTGGGTAACAACATTGAAATATGTGGAAAGAATTCGCGACCAGGGTCGCTGTTGTATCCACATACTTTCTTTATCTACTATACATTGTTATTTGTAGTTCGCTTACGATACCATTACCTTGATTTGTTTGATTTACGCATCAGGTTCGTACCAGTAAACAGCAACGAAAGCCATCTCTTTCTGGGCAAAGACACTGACTGTTCCAACCGAGATGAACTCTTCTGGTTTCAAACCATATTTTCCCAAACTCATTATTTCCTATTCTACCTGACGTGTATTGCTGTGACCAACCAAATTCATCAAATTACAATATTTACGATATTAAAATTGACCAAGATGTCATTTGTAGTAATTCATCATGGTGGGAATGCGGAGAGGGCTGTTGCGGTCCAGAACTGTGAGTGACGAAGTAGGCGAAACGAAATACGGAAGCGCGAAATCAAATTTTGGTTAACGGACACACCCACGACAGGTAGCTGGAACATTGAAACAATGTAGTTAATAGTTCCCTTAAAGTCATTGCATTTTCCCAGAAGTCGCCTGTTCGTGTGAAAATTTATGAACAGGACTTGTGTAATAATTAATTCATTGCTGAAGACCTGGAATGGCACAGACGAGGTTTGTGTCTCAGCATGGCGTATTCTTATTGCTATCAGTGTCCGTTGGCGGATTGACTACCATGAATTCAGACAACTGGTAACCTCCCGCTGTAGTCTGTGACCGGAGTATGGTGGAGCTATTGTGTTCTTATGTGTGGTTACTGAATTTAGCAAGATGGAGAGCGTGCCCTGAGTCGCACCTCGAGTGACCTTTGACGGACCATGTTAACTGCTAGTTGGCTAGTTGAATTGTAGAAGTAACCTTCGGTATGAATGGATTCATAGGCGAAAAAAGTAGAGTTTGGTTACGTGAATTCCCTAGGAAGCGTAGGCAGATTTGCACGACGCCCATTGGTCAGTGGGGTAGAAAATTGCGACGCTGGTCCTCTAGCCTACGGTAGTAAGCACGTACCGTTGACTTCTTTTACGTGCTTACACATGTGTACTTCAAAAGTCCACTGTACTGTTGGGGAAAGCCGGTAATCAGACCTTGAGACTTGGAGTGGAGAGCCATATAAGGTCCCAATAGAGCAGGTGTGATAACGACCCAGACGATAGTGAATTACCATCTACCATCAGTCTAAGTGATGCACAAGTGGTGAACACAGCCTAAACATGCAACATGCAGTGATATCGTTGAAAATTTTATTTCAACCGTTAACTATGCAGACAGGGAAAACGGTAGCCCTCAATAAGGTTTTTACTCTTTTCATCGGTAATTTAAAGTTATGTCCTCGAATTGCTGTTTTCTTGACGAGGCTGAGTATTAGTTCCATCACTTACGTCCACTAGTCAATTCAGTACCTTGGATGTTTCAGTGTGATCGCCCCTGAACCTTCTGTATTCTGGGGAAAACATTTCCAAACTCTCGAGTCGCTGTTTGTAATTGAGCCCCCTTGAGCAAGCAGACTGTCCCGTGAAATGACGTTAAACCTGCTCCGTGGTCGTAATTTACTTCATGATGTACGGTCGTAAGTGTAGAAATTGGCGCATCTACGTTACGTGTGCCAGTATTACAATCGAACAGACTAGTCTTTCGTATCTCAAAAAATAATGATGCGTGACTATCCACAAAGAATAATATAAGCTGAAATCTGTGTTTTATGATAAAGGAAGAACTTATTTGGTATTTTTTCATTTATGAATCCTAACTGTACGAACCTTCTAACCGAAAGCGTGTATGTTTGTGATAAAAAACCGTCTCCCCAAAACTTTCTTTGAGATACTCGGCGTCCCCCAAGCTGAATCAGTGTAGTGACGAGGTGATTGGTGTGAGCAGAGAGTCGAATTGCGTGGATTTAGTCTGGCAAGTGGCAAGCATTACGCACGTCACATTTGGTCGGAGTACATGCGTTGGTATGGAAATGTAAGTTGGAGAAGACCGTAAAACTGCAGACTTCTACTGCACATGGAGAAAATCGCAAAGGTCTTTTTCAATGAACAAGTTTTCGGTAGCAGTACAACTGATCAGTGTCTGACCAATGATTTACTAAAGATTGAATACAGGCTGGCTATGAAGAAAACCAGGTTGTGACATAATCAGACGGGTTTACTTAGTTGCTCAAATCAGGATAAGTAAACCTGTAGTTCAGGAGTAGAGTAAAGTCTAAGCCTAACATGGGTGCTTTAACGCAATATGAACTGTGAACTATCTCACTCGCAAATCGTCCTGAGGGACAATGGTTTACAATTCTATCGGTCCGAATGAGATAAAAATCTGAATTTCAATATAAATACCTTTGTGTTCAAAAATTAATTTATCATCATGTAGAGAGCAGGCAAGGACCACTCTTCCTCCGCGGGGGCTTGCTTGTGTTCGATCTGCAAAACAAAGAGATGAAACCTCCATAAGCACAAAGACTCAGCAAGTGCATCAACAGGATCCTAGACTTACATTATTCGAACACCAAGATAGATGCTGAAAGCCTGCTCACTCCAATGAGATGCGTAATGTTCACAAGCAAGCACAGGATAATTTTTGATTGTGGAGTGAAATAGTGCCGTACACCGGTTTGTGGAGTTGTTTTACTTGGTCCGTTGTTCACAAATTATGTAACACACTTTTTCCTCTTATTTACCTCCTTCTTATTATATAATGGTGCAATATTTCAAACACCGGACCGCGGCCGATTAGGGAAAGTGATCATCGGCGGCAGCGACGCGACGGGAAGATTCCAACCCCGGGACAGAAGGGTCTAATGCCTACCATGATAGCCATTTGACAACCGCCGGTCTATAAAAGACTGGACCTGTGAGAAAAGGGGAGCATCTTTTTAACCGATAATGTTTGACCGAACCCCTTAAAATCGGAAGGATCCGCTTGCATTACGTTTAAATACACTAAATAAGCGATAACACAAAATAAGTAAGCGGTATAATTAATGAAACCGGTTCATTTCGTAATATTTCAGTAGTGTTAGTAAGACGTGGTCAGTCGAATAGTTGCACAAAACATGCAAGTCACTACAATATTTGAGTCAAGTGCTGACGCGAGCACTGCTCGGGAACCGGCCATAGGTGACCATTGGGTCATTCACGATGCCCTGGGAAAATTTCGTTCGAAGATCAGTATGAAAGAAATGTTAGAAGTTAACACAGTAGTTGACGGCTTGATAAGAACAGTTAAAATAGTTACTTTCGAGGTAATAGTCCCTTCGGATGTTATAGAGTGCTTTGTTTCAAGAAAATCTACCAGGTTTGCTTCCCGGGCATTTTACTAAGAGTCTGCAAAATGTTTCACGGAGACTGTCGGGGGTACGTGGCACTAATTTAAACACAGTTTTATTGGAGTTCGGTGTAAAAACACTTTTGTGCGACCTGCATATTTCGTGTGTTCGGTAAAGGTGATGGGTTAAGGTGCGTAATGAACATGTGTGAACTGTCACGCTTTTTGACCCGTATGGGGTACTCATAGTTCTGAGGTTGTAGATAACGACTTTCACAAGCGGGGCAGCAATCGACCCACTTTCGAAGAAGGAAAGTTTTGCTGCGCGTTAATAATTTCTTGCCAACCTCCGTGCAATTTCTTTCATGTTCTCTGACTTAGGTTCAATTAATGCATCATTTTCGTCTCGAATGAAAGGTGGAACGTCATGTTTCCTAAGTTCAGATGTGCGTTATACTATTTCTGAAAAGGTAAAGTGGTTTTTATTTGCAGATGTGATAACATGAAATTTCTTTTACATGTTCGATTGACCTTGAAATGATATAGGGTTTTTTTACAAGTAAATTGGTATAAATCACAGATTATTGGTGAATTCATTCTGACTGGATTTCTGTCCTACTGCTTGAATCTATCGTTGATGGTGTCTAAAACCAAGATAAGCAAGATATTTGGTAACTCCTTTCTAAATATTCCTGAACGAACCTTATTTCATTTTCGTAGTTATAGTTTCGCTGGATGTGTTCCTCGTGAACTCAGAAGGACCTCAGTTTGTCACATGCAATTTCTTTCCATATTTCTCCTAGACTATCATAGCTTGTAGGTGTTAAATAAATAAGCTTCTTCTGAAAAGTCTCAGTGAATCATCGGGATTCCATTTCACAAAACCTAGTTTAGTCGATTAGTAGCTGGCTTTGCTTTCAATAACAAAGCTAGTTTCACCATGGTAAACAGATGTTCACGCGTGTGGTCCTGCTTCAGTGTGAAACCATTCTTCCGCTTCTGAACCCATATCAGTATGAATAATGGATCTGTCAGACTGAATCACAATGATGATCATCCCTTCTGGTTTTCAATAGTGTATTGGTCAAAGTACACAAGGAATCAAACTATTACATCGTAAACAGTCATTCGAATGACTCAAAAATGGGTACGATGTTGTTAAAGTGCGCTTGTTGCGCAGGTTTATCAACTCTGCAACCGCATAAGGAAACACGACGGCATCGTCCTAGTTCTTTTGATGGGAAGTGTAAAGAAACATGAATATACCAAATGAAGGCTTTCTAAAGTATCGTCACTAAGACAAATTTTTAAAGTTTTCGATGACTGCGTTCTTAAATAATCACAGAGATAGAACAGCTGATGCTTTGCAAAATCAACACATTTTTGCAGAAACCTACAGTGATCTCTGTGGTATGCCTGATCCACAGTTTTAAACTCCTCACCTTTTAGGGCAGTAAAACGCATCACTTTGAAATTCGTTGAAGACCACGTTGTTCTGTTCGACCTCTTCCAAAGTGGTGAAGTTCAGGTTTAGTTTTGTATCCTACAGGCTGTAATTACTTATGTCCGTTTTATTGAAGAAGCTAGCAGAGTTCATTCTTTAATCGCTTTTTTACCCCCCTTTTTATTCAATTTATTCAGATAAGTCAGATGCCAAACAGTTTACTTTTGATCGTGCGTACTGGTGAGTGATAAATTGTGATCTTTCTTTGTTTGATATCGAAGTCGAGTATTCGCAGATGTGCGTAATATTAAATTGATAATCGCTAATATAATCCAGTGTGATTAGACAATCAAGACTTCGAAACTTAACCTGAACGGCTGTTACTTTTGGGGCTAGCCTCGTTCCCAAGTTGCGCAGGAGAAAAACGACTGTCCTGAAAATTTTTCATGCTCATAAATTGGTCAACAAAATTAGATGAAAAGTACCCCCTTTTTGTCTGATATTTAAGAAGATATGAAATAGAATAAAATTTTAGCAAGTGATTCGCCATACAGTTTAAATGTTCGACTCAGCTGTGCAGCTGTTATTCTGCTATGAACCATCAACCACAGTGCCCGGAATCCACCGAATCTCCATACACTGGGACTCGAACCCGGGGTGTTTGGTTGTGACTAGTCACACATATTCCGCCCATCTCAATAGTTCACTTTGCGTAAAAGTCATGAGGTAACTCTCACATCTGTGGTAAGTTGAGCGTTTGGTACCATATAAAAATCATTCTGTAATCAACTTTAGTTTTCCACCATACAAACATAATAAGGAAAACTTCTAGTAATTTTATGTCGTTCAGATCGGAGAAAAATCCATAGTGCACGAGTCGACTCTCGGAAGAGTTTTGTATTACATTTAGATAACTAAATAGACGTTTTATATAGATTCCTGTCCTTTTGTACCGCTGCCTTTTCTTCATAGTTCATTCTGTTCCAAAAAACATGAGGATAATCTCATTCGATTGACGGATACAACTGACGTCCCCTTGCGATCACCCCTTAGGTTTTGGGAACCAGATGTCAGTCTGCGGATCAGGTACTGAATATCAGTTGATTAAAGTGGCTGATACATGTGTTTTGCATGTCCACCGATGCATTTCCTAGGCATACGTTGTTCGCTGAGGCAGGTAATGGTTGGAAGGCATGTTGAGGTGATCAGTCCATGAGGTGGCAAAACGGCATGAAAACCTTCACCAGTGGACTTGGCCAAGTAGGACATGTGAGACCTCCTGGATGACATCCACTTGACCTGCCTACCAAATGGTTGGAAACATTGAGGATGGGGTTAGGTGTCGCGGCCAGTGGCGTAGTTGCATTCGGACTCTTTCTATGTCTTCGTGATTTCCGCTTAATAATTTGATTTCTGGATCCTTTCCACTTTGTGCTTCTATTGTCTCTGCCCTTAACTAAATGATGCTGAGGGGTAGCAACCAAAACCCGAGCACTGAAGTGCTAGGCTAGTGGCTGTATAAACTGAACTGAACTGATTCCTTGGGAGGTATCATGTTTTCAGCTTGCGTGAAAGTAATTTTGGGATAGTGTGGGTTGAAGCAAATGTTTGAAGAGCCGGTTTTAGAAGACGAACAACTTTCCGCTCCCGGATGTTTCAAATTTTCAAGTGATTGCCTACAAACCTCCTTCTGATTGGAAAATGAAGTTTTTCACTTCAAGGAAAGTGATAAGCGTAAGAGTCCCGGATTGATGTAAGAAGATTTTTAAATTACCAACAAGTCTTTGAAATTGATCTTTCATTGTATCAACAATGATGGAGAAATTCTCCTTGACTTCACTGTTAGCAAGCTATTGAATTTTCTCCGATGATGAGCAGCAATGGTTCTTGTTTAAATCACTTGACTAATTTCGTCAGCTACTTCCCAGTTGGACGGACAGTGATCAAAACCATGGCAGTTGCTGTATGTATCATCGGCAAAGTGGTTTGTGCAACACTGGATACGCGCTTTTGTGATTCTCGCCCGACTGGCCGTATCACGATGGGTCAGCTGGTAGAGCAACTGCCACCATGACCGCAAGGTCGCCGCTGATTCCAGCTCGTGGAATTGAACTTTGAAATTCGAAAGATTCAAGTGGATTGTTCGTGGTCTACTTCAGTCCGGTTTCTCGTGCTATCGGCTTATTTGAAGAAATGTCGTCCCATAGGAAACCTTATGTACCGTGTTATTTGGGAACTTTCGTTGTGCAAGCAGAAAGAGAAGGCAACTGTGAAAAAGCAAAATTTTCTTAGAGTTTCAGTGTGATAAAATCGTAGAGAGGTTTTTACGGAAAGTCAAAAACAATACTTAACCACTTTTATCTCAGCTGCAGTTTTACAGTGTTGTCCTACACAAATGTCCTTTACAGACTTCGGCCTCAGTGAGTCTCAGAGAATCAACAGTGGGGACAGGTCTTGTAAAAACCATAGACTGATCAGCTTGAGTTAGTATCGCGTTGAAACTGATTGATGATATTACTTTCTGTCACCTATTAACCACTAGCAAACGAAATACACGAATGAATCAAACAGGTTTTAGAAATCCCCATATTTTTGCTTTTAAATATAAATACTAACATGCAAGCGTTCAGGAGGGCTCCAGTCATCAGTTTCAGTGAATAAAAGCAACTTTCGATTCAGTTGGCCACACTCACTTCCTGTGCTCATCTTTTTTCGTGGGAGGGTGCACTAAAAGGGCTCTCGCTTTGGTTTAGAGTTTATATATAAACAGCTGTGTTGGTTGTGGCAATCTTTTACCTGAGTTTGCTACAGAAACGAGTGCGTTCATTTCCTAACCCGGATTATACTTCATTCTTAATGTGGTAATTGAGATTATGCTAGAATAGGTCCTATACTGGTATACGAAGTGAAGCAATGATAATTTTTCGCATAGAAAACTATCTGATTTCTGGCACGCGGATGATGCTTTCCGTTTGAGTGAAAACTGAAGTATCTGTTGACGTATTTGGGTTGTGTTCTGCAGCGTAGTGGCGAACAAACGAACCTGGAATATATCTGCAAAAATAGGTTAAATAGATAACATTTCAGCGCGCAGCATTCCCAACTTATTCACTTTACGTTTGCTTGCGGGAAAACTTTATTTCTGGGCTTTTGGGCAGTGAAGGTTGACTTAAAAACATCCGTTTGTGGTTTTCATATAAACATGGTACCTGTTTTCCGGTCACGATATAACCGGCGCACCACCAATTACAGAAACCTCCTGCTACCGTTATAAGTAGTAGCGTGCTTTCTGACGTGAAATAGTATATTTGCTCGCTGATATCGTTTTGCACCTTCAAAGTTTGAAATGTTATACGTGCGCTCCGTGCTCTGCTGCGATGATCCTCATAAAGGTCTCTGTGAACCATGACTTTCGTCTCTTCAGCATAACCTTAAAGCATTAATCCATGCGCTAGTAGCTAACGCCTAATCAGAGCGTAGTTAACCTCGGAAGCACAACCTACTGAAACAATATAATTTTTTACCATTTAACCTCCATATTAATGCTTTTGTCCCCAAAATATATGCTTCTGAGCATAGTTTGAGTTCCGTCCAGTATATATATTCAAATAGCGAGGAAATTGAAACATGTTCTATTCGATGAAGTCGAAAATAAGTTTTGTAATACAGACGTTGATGACTGGGCTCATCATTCAGATGGTCTTCGACGTTACCAATGCCGGATACCCTCAGATAATGATGTTGATAGTCATAGTCCTTGAGGATGTTCTGCAAAAATGGAATGCATTGTGAATTGGGATAAGGCTTCTTCGTGATTCATCAGCACACGAATCTCAAAGAATAGGTCACGCAACAGGCATATTAGGATTTCTTAATACTGATTAGAAGCCCCCGAATGTTTAACCCTACTGGGTAACTTCTTTTTATCGGCAGTTTGATGACAGTTGTCAGACTGAGCACCAGCTTGCTGCTCGTACATAATACTTGGAATAAGGAAGTCAATTCACCTGTACATTTGCTTAGTCATGATTACCATCTACTAGGTCACATGATGGATTTATAACTCGCAAGGATGGGGTACTCGTCCCGGATGGGCCAAATTCGCCTTATGTTAGTCAGGAAATGGTGTTCAGTGATCTTGGAAAAGGTATCCTGGACAACGCTTTCAGCGGATATGCATGCTCCTTATTCGCCTACGGTCAAACTGGATCCGGCAAATCCTACTCAGTTATGGGCTACGGAGCTAACCGGTGAGTGAATGTGTTCTTTTAACAGCTTCGTTATGCAGCGGTATAGTACCAATCATATGCCAACAGCTTTTCAGTAGAATCAATGAGTGTGCAGAAAACGATAAAGTAAGCCAAGCATAAACCATTCCGAACCACAACTTCATTTTTGTACAGGAGTATCAAGTCACATTGTCTATGCTAGAGATTTACAATGAACAGTTGAGGGATCTTCTAGTTTCCGATGGCTCGCCCGCGTCGAAATCTCTTCCTGTCAGGCAATCACCATCTTCGGGATTCTATGTGGAAGGACTGAAACGAATTCCGGTTGGTTCGTTTGAAGAAATTGAACAACGTATGGAGCAAGGTTAGTAACTGTGACAGTGAGTTTGAAAGACAACAAAAATTTACTTTTTCCTTAGTAGACTTTGTAATAACTGCATTGTTCGTTTTCGGAAAATAAACTTCGAAAATATGTATGGTAATCATACACAAAAGTTTGTAATATCGGTTTTGGGGTGATAGAGGTCTCCGAAAAGTCACTCAGCGTGGTTGATTGAACATCATTTATCATGACGCATCTTCCGTTAATAGAATTGTATTTCCCGTTCGATAAACAGTACTAAATGCTAAGTAATGTTGATTATCGCAACTGTGCCCAGCAAAATTCAGAACTGTCATGGAACGTAAGA
Source organism: Fasciola hepatica (assembly GCA_948099385.1). Classification (NCBI taxonomy): domain Eukaryota; kingdom Metazoa; phylum Platyhelminthes; class Trematoda; order Plagiorchiida; family Fasciolidae; genus Fasciola; species Fasciola hepatica. Next base: position 3,585,680 of record CANUEZ040000117.1, read on the forward strand.
AATATTGGTTGTGCCCCATCTAAACCAGTAAGTTAGAGGTCACTAGAATCTCTGTCCAATAACAGCTGTGGTTCTCTTCTTTGGTTGAACCTCCTGAGTTGTTTATATATTTCTATACTTCATTGATTCCAGTAGTATAAGATTTCAATTATTTATGAAGTTACTCGTAACAGAGACTCGAACTTGCGGTGTATAATCATAACTCACACACGCTTTGACACCAGGCTATCAGGAATGCCTGTCAGCTGTCGGTTTCTCGTCGACGCTGCGTCGTCTAGCGCCCCGCTCCGTCACTGGATTTCAACCTATCACCCACCGAGCGATCAGTTTCTTTGATGGAATTCTTCTCCGTATGGGCCTAAACGAAACAAAGACATAAGATTACAAAAATCCTACGGAGTTTGTTTATCCAGTTACTTTTATTTAGAAAGGTATTTCACTGAATATTCAATAACTGTTCATGTAGTCTTGAGCTGTGTGATTTAACCGGAGATAATGTGTGACTGATAACTTCCACGTTCCTATGATTTGTGTCGGTTTTGTATCCGCATTCTTGTCATAGCGTTTGCTTTTAGGTCGTCACCTACGAATTGCAAGAAAATCTTTGTCAAATCGAAATGTCTTAGGGCTTGAGTAAATAGAGTGAACTGAAACTTATGCACCGACATTGGTGGCAAAGTAGGCCACTTAGCTCTGTTTGTCACTTTTGGACAAAATATGAGCTCAGTACTGAAAGGGGGACAATTCGTATGAAGAGGGAACTTGCTTTTGTTGGAGAAGACCGGTATCGGAATCTGAGTTTAAGCCTATTACATAGGAGACAAAAGGGGAATAGTGCACGTGACATGAGAGTTTTCTTGAACCACGGAAGAAAAACGTGTGAGTATTGGGCATCAGTTTGTTTTGGCCAAAATATATGTGAGATTTGATACGCTTATTACTGAGTTTAATAATGAATGCCTATTCAAGCAACCGCAACAAATTACCGTGAGACTGCACCCAAGAATCTTGAAATAGTGCTTCAAAAGTCACCTAGTATTTAATCGTTTATTTAACCGTACTATGTGTAAACGAACATCAACAAGAGGAAGAAATATTTTCGTCTTGTGAAGTCTTCTTTCTGTTGTTATGGAATAAATAAAGTAAATTCAATGCTTCAGGGAGATCATTTGCGACCCAGAAGATCACAAGCCTATGTAGGGATGGGTTTTGGCGGAGTCTTTGGACGTGAAAAGGCGAACGACGCAGTTTTCCAGCACGAGACCGAATATGCGATGAAAACCAAAGGTGGTTGTGTTATCAAACAATAAAATTTCATCACAGGTGGTTGTTGTTTGCAGGAGTTCGTAGTTACGCATCGTAACTCCCACCTTGTGAAGGTAACTGTAACTTTGACTTCAGCCTGCCTAATCAAAAAGCGGGATTGAGATCGGATGATCAAGAATGAATTTTTCAACCTTGTGACTTTACTCATTGACAGAACGTCAGATCATGATCACGTTATTCGTAATACAGGTAGTCTGCAAGAAGCAATCAAGTTATAGACCAGTTAGAGGAATATAAACAGGTTACCTCTATTGAAAATTTCAACCACTTCACCAATGTAAACGTTTTATAACAACAATTTTAATTTCCAAACTCTCGCCGTGGTGAGCGAAAAACTTGTGTAATCTCACTTGAACTAATAATTCCAGGCACTGCCAGAAGAACCATTGCCGCGACTAATATGAATGCTACAAGCAGTCGAGCGCACACTATAGTCACTTTGACTTTCGATCAGTTCACCAAGAAGAATGGCCAAAACGCGTCGCGCAAACGCTCAGTGATCAATTTGGTTGATCTTGCAGGTAAAACGCATGCGCATTACGATGAATTCTTTTTTTTATGGCTGACTGTTCCTCATTTTCTGAGGGAAGACCCATTACGGTGTGTAGATTCGTTGTGTTCGCGAAGAAGTACCCTCTGTTGGCATCTGGCCTATCGGGACCCTATGTGGTTCTCCGTCACTCCGAGTCTTAGTTTCCGGTTGCCGGTTATCCCAAACAAGTGTAGTGGGCCTTGGTGGCTACGGGGTATATCCCTTCCACTGCACTAATGCGCAAGCGTGTACAAAAAAGTAAAGAAATGCTGTCTTGCGCCATATGTACTTCCCCGTGTAATCTGAAGGTTAGATCAGTTAATGAATCATATGTTATTCTCATTTACAGAATGATGTTACACACCGATTAGGTCACTATGAAGACTTCGCCAGGACAAATTAATCCACTTTAAGAAAACAAGGCTGCGAATTTCAGATGGTATACAACAATAAGTTATAATAAATGTGACTTCACTCTAATTCTCGGTTTGAATGGCAAAGTTAGAAGTACCAGCATGCGATTAAGAATCTTGATTAATTGTTTCTCTTGTCGAGCCTTACCAACGGGTTTTGCTGTGAATTACTCGGATACCGCAGGACTTGAACTGTGTTTGCGAGGGGAGTTGTATATTTTGTTGTGGCCCGTCATATTAGAAGTGATGCACTTGCATAACTGACTCTTCATATCTTATCATCTTTAGATAGAAAGAGTGAAGCCGTCAGAATCTTTTTAAATTACAGGGACGCGTTCAGTGTCGAAACGAAAAACTACTCGACATTCGGGCTGCAGCTTGCGTTCATTCTTCGGTCATTTCTGTGGTGGCCGAATTGTGCGAAATGAAATAAGAAGACACTCGAATTGGTCCTGGAATGTATTGGGCCGTTAGCATAATAATACGGTATTTTTATAAGCATCAAATATGTGAGGGAAAACATGTACACATCGTCAGTGATCCATGAATAATATGATTCGTAAATACAAACTAGTCAGACACTCCCACGTGATGCCGGGACAGATAGCGCGCGCAAGGCGTGTGTGTGGCGTCAACTTATAACAAAGTTAGCACTGAGATGAGTCATACGCTCACGATATATTTGGTCGTGTATGGAAATGCGTGGATGATGATTGGAATGCAAGCTGAACAAACGAATTGTGATTGATCCAGATGAGATTTCTTGTGTTGCATGCAAATGGAGCACAAAATCACCATAGCTACTATTTTGACTGATTATTTTGGTAAATACCCAACACTTTGTGAGCTGCTGTGGTTGACCTCCCTTCACACCTTTCACTTCAGTTTAGTTTATTCAACCAATAACCTCGCTCTGGTTTCGGTTGCTACCTTCTGGCATCGTCCAGTACAGGGCAGAAAGAATAGAAGCATAGTGATACAGATCCAAAAAGTCGAAGTAGCAAAGGGAAGTCACGACGATAAGGAAAGAGTCCGAATACAACAACGCCACTGACCGCGACACCTAGCCATATCACTTACTGTCTCCAACCATTTAGTAGGCGGATCACGTGGACCCCAACCTGGAAGTATAACACGTCCTACTCGGCCAATTCCACTGGTCAAGGTTTTCATACGTTTTTGCCGAGTCATGAACTGACCACCTCAACCTACCTTCCAATCACCACCTGCCCCAGAGCACAGCGTACGCTGAGGAAATCTATTGGCTGACATGCGTAACACATGTTCCAACCAACTTAACCTATTTAGATTCAGCACCTGATCCAGAGACTGACATCCGGTTCCCAACACCTTACGCTTAACCTTAGCATTGCTGATACGGTGTTCCCACCGTATTCGGGCAATGCTACAAAGACATCGGTGCTCGAACACCGACAGTCTTCGCCTATCTTCTACTCTCAACGGCCATGTTTCTGAACCGTATAAAAGAACGGACTTAACCACCGCAGTTTACACTCTACCCTTAACAGGCAATCGGATGTCACGCCGACGACACAGATGACGGAGGTTAACAAAAGCCAACCGTGCCCTCTGTATACGTGATGACACTTCATCCGTTATCTGTCCACCTGGTGAGACGTAACTGCCCAGGTAACAAAATTTACCCACTTCAGCTAGAGTTTCGCCTGCCAACACAAGGTTTGGTGTTGAGCCAACCCAGTCCTGCAACAACATTTTACACTTTGAAGGTGCAAAACGCATCCCAAAAATTTCTACACTGTTGTTCAGGCTATCTAAAAGAGTTTGCAACTTACCTGAATCTTCACTCGGAGGAACAATATCGTCCGCGTCTTAAGAGTCAGACAGTTTACTGCCTGAACAAAGATCGACACCGCTATTCTCGCACGAGGATAGGGCTATCTTAAGAATCAGTTCAACTATAAAACTGAAGAGGAAGCGTGAAGAAGGCAACCCAGACGAACACCACTTCTCGTAACGAACTCAGGGGAAAGATCGCCGTAAGCACGAACTCGGCTTCGGCTGCTCGCGTACAAGCATTTGAAAAGAAAAATAAACTTCTCTGGCACACCCTTCAATGAGAGGTAGCGCCAGAAAACTGTGCGATCGACTGAGTCGAACATCGCTTTCAGACCAATAAAGACTGGGATTGTGGGCCTAGGGAAGGTGTGTCTGTGCTCCAAGGTTTGTCAGAGAGTAAAGAGGTGGTCGATACAACGCCGACCGGATCTGAAACCGACTTGATTCTCGCGCGTACACATTTCGCGGGCACTGGATAATCGGTGGAGCACAAGACCGGGGAGCAGTTTAGACGTGATACTTACCAAGCTAATTCCTCTGTGGTTTTCACAAGAGGACCTGTCATCTTTCTTGTAAATGGGCACAATCCCCGATTCACACTACTCCCTGGGAATCTGCTCACTATTTCTAATAATACGGAGGAGTTTCGGTAACTTCGAAACCAAAGCTTCGGCTCCATACTTGAAAAAAGATGGAGACAACCTATCCGGTCTAGCGGCTTTATACCTTTTCAAGTAACCGATTTCGCGCATAATCTCCATCTTTGATGGAGGAATGATATCTACCTGCATCGTTTCTGTGGCAGGCATATTTGGAAGGCCCACCGTTGAAGTTGGCCAACAGAATTGTTCCCTAAAGTGCTCCGCCCAACGGTCTAGACGACGTCCCTGAGAATGAACCAATGAGCCGTCGGATTCCCTAATTAACTCACTTACACCAGGCTTCGGTGGACCGGCACCCCTAATCAAACGGAAAAGGTTGCGAGCATTGCCAATGGACGCAGCCTTTTCCATTTCCTTACATTTCGCAATCCATCACTGCTCACGGTCATTCCTCAGGCTCCTAGTCAGTTGGTGTCTCAGAGATTTGCGCACTTCATTGAATGTGGCATCCGGAGAGACGGATCTGCGAGCATCCAACGGAGCAACTGATGTCAAAGATATCCATTGTTTGTGAGACTGACTTGAACCAGAGTTCTTGGTGGCATTCCAAGCGGCATACAAAGCTTCCTTGATCTGCTGCCAGCGTTCATTGGAAATTGGGGAATTGTGTCGCCGGTTATCGTTTGAAAGCAACTGCACGGGACAGGTGACATTTACGTTTGTGCGATCAGGGACGAGACGTAAACAGAAGCGAGTGCGTACCAATGCGTGATTTGAGTCCACAGGCGTAGACCAAAATGAACGACAATCTTCAATTGATCCACGCCAGCGGTGACCAGTCACAATATGGTCAATCTGAATCCAACCTTGTGAAGACGAAGGAGAACGCCATGTGAGTGTATACCACTTATGCCAAAAGTTCGTACTTGCCAGAAAAATTCTGTGGTCAGAACGCAGCTGGATGAGACAATCACCGTTATCGGTACGATTGGCTTGGATAGCAAATGGGCCTCCAATGTGTCTTTCGGAATCTCCCAAACGACCAAATTGGGTGTTGAAATCCCCAGCAAAGACCATCACGCCTGTTGAACGTGCACTTTGAAGTAGCTGATACAAATCCTGATATAATTCGTCCTTGGTTTCGGAGGAACTGTAGTCAGTGGGCGCATACACAGACACGACGAACAAACATCGGTGCTTCAGTTTGTTGTTTTTGACACGAACGGAACCGTCCAACCGAACTGCACACAGACGACTGCTGACTGGAATCCAGTCTAGCAGCGCACACCCAGCTTTCAAGCTCAAAACAATCCCAAAGCCAGCCTGACCACGAGCTCTATCCACGAAATCATCCGACACTCGAGGAGTAAAGTGAGAAACTGAGGTTGTATCTGGGGTGCGAAGAGTTATCACAGAAGTGGGGTCTTGTATGCGTGTTTCAGAGACACAGCATACATCTGTTTTGAAATTGTCAAGAATTTTAGCGAGGGTGGTCTGTTGTCCTATCTGACATAGTGCGTGGACGTTAAAAGCAGCCAAGTGAAATGAACACTTAGGCTTATTAAGAGCATTTGATTTATACCCAACTCCTGAAGTACTGCTTTCATCAGAGCCGCAATCACCCGTGGCGTTTTGCATCGATCTTAAATTAAAAGAGGGAAGATTGGTAAGGCCCTTTACAAGAAAAATACCGGAGGTTTCTGGGCGAATCATACTTCGCGGCTGCCCACACTGCAGAAGGGGTTTTCCTTTGGGAAACCTAACCGGAGCCTTAGACTCAAAAGTCTGACCCACAAGGCAGTGGGGCGTTAACCCAGCACGGGAACGTGACCGAAGAACCCGTTAAGGAACTTCTTCTGCTCTGCCACGTGAGACCTGAATACCGCATGCGTTTTGTCTTGTCTTCGCTGGTGCTCTGTTATCGATCCGCTTTTCGGATTCAGTCCTCAACCCCATGCATCCAATGGAGCAAAGGGAACGTGGACGGGGAAGCATACTTTGGGCTGGGGGGCTACCCAGATTAGGTGGACGAAGCTGCTCAATGAAGCGTGATGACTTCTCCCACCGTCAATAGAAACCCCACGTACTCCATTCCTACGTCCATCTGGTGGAGGTTTTTAGACTGGTAAACTGTTTTTCTCCGTGTTTATTCGCTGGAGTGTCCTCTCCAGGGGCATAGTGGTTAGAACCAGATGTTGCCCATCAACTGGTTTTGAGAGTGAACTTCGTCCGGCCTCTACCCATTGACATGTCAGGTATGACTGGATCTCCAGCTTAAGGACACCATCCTGCATAGCTCTTTGGGTCACGGAGGCACGCAAGTCATCACACTGCTCCAAGATGCAGTCTTGTCGTGATGGTTGGGTGTTCTATAAAGTATCATTTTGCTACCATTTTTCTTCCCTACGTATCCATCTACCAAACCCACTTTAGGTGACTAATTACGGCCTAAATAAGCTGGAAATGCAATTTGGTACACCTTAACCCAGTGACTCCATGTCTTTCTTTATGCAGGAACATTTCTCGGGCATAGATGTGTGGCCTTCGAAAGGCAAACTGGCTTATCGCCCTTCCAAATGTACACGTTTAATTTTCTCCATTCTTACTGGTGACAGGCAAATTTAGATTGTGGGATCTACTCCTGAGTGTAAAACAACGGGAAAGTAATGCTTCAAACTATGTCAGCAAAGTACCTTGGAGTTATTTTAACCGGAAACCTGATATGATTGTTTTACGTTGCCACCTATTTGCTAGGAATTAAAAGCTTGTCCTCTACGAAATACGTCTCACATTGTTCTCCACCCTGCCTCACAAAGCTGCACATTTTTCATGCGCTTGCACCCTAACATGCCGGTTTTGTAAACTCCCTGTTATTTTTTCCATTATACTTATAAAGGACTTAGTATTTATCTCCAGATTTCTGGGGCATATTTCCAGATGCAGCAGTATGCGTCCCGACATCACTCTCGCTAAATGGTATTACAGCATTCCACCGTATAGCATTAACTGCCTCAAATGATGTTAACAGACACCGCACATTTACTGTAGTCTCGTTAGTTGCGTTCCTAACTGTTCTGCTTGTTCACAGCACAAATGCTAATTCGCTCGCACAAAGACGTTTAGGTGTTCCGTTGTACCTCAGCTTGATAAATCACTTAACGAACCTGACCAAACTATTTTTGGGCTAAACACTAAGCTTCTGGGTCCATTTTCATAATGCTACGTGATTATGTGACAGCTGAATACCCACGTCGCGAGATGCATTAAACATTTTCTTGAAATGACTATTCTATTGGATAAAACCCGTCCCCAAGTATACCAAGACCACGCTAAACTACTGCCACTCTCACATCGTCTGCTGCCAGTTTTTTGATTCAAGATAAATCTCTTACGAACTCTCGGACACTAGTTGCGAAAACAAACGTTTACTATGTGCCAGTGTCTGTTACGGGTGCTTCCTGTACAAAGCATGTGTAAAAAATAAAACGTTTGAAGGCAGCACTGTGATCCGACGATGAAACCACTGAAGGCTTCTCCGACAAGATAGCTTTTTGCCACATTTAAACCACATGCAAACCCGACTACAAGATAGAAACCGGCGTGAAATATTTTCAGGAAAGCTGTGAATAGTTGATGAAGTGTTGACACTGATTCAAATTTTCCGGGGTTTTCAAACATCGCGAAAACCAAAATAATCGATTCCGAAGGTGTATGCATTTCGCTTCCCTCATATGTTTTTGTTTTTTCAGTTTCACGCGTGGTCTGTCAGTATCCAGTTAAGGATACAAAAATAAACTAATTTGCATTGTGAATTCAGTACAATGATGATTTACTGCTCCGCCTTCCCTTGTCATGCACTGGGGCTGCGGCTGTTTTGTTTGCTATCCACCAGTGGGAGCCTCTATCAAGAATAATGAATGAAACATGGGTATAAGAAAATAAGAAGAGAACTGAAGTGGTACCATCGAGTCAATAAAGGAAGTTTGTGAATTCGAGAATGCCACTGATTGCGATGACTAGTAATATTCCACCATCTGTCTAACCACTGAGTGAAGGAACCACTTAGACCCTCCCCCCCCCTCAAGAATCCTAACACGACTTACATGACCAAGTTCTTTGGTTAAGCGTTTCATACCTTTCTTCTACGTCGTGGACTGACCACCTTTACTCATCCTCCAACCATTTCCCGCTTCAGTGAACACTGCACGGCGAGGGATCCTATCCGGGGACATGCTAAGCATATGTCTAAAAGAATTTAGCCTGGTGAGCCAGAGTGTTTCGCCTAATCTTCAAATCTTGTAATAGATTTGTTCCAGTTCATTATTCTCCGTCGGTCAATGATGCATCAGGCCCCCTGTTTTGCCGTTAGTTTTACGCGGCTCAGATAATCAAGATTACAAAAAGTCGAGAGACATTTCTCGTCGAGAGTTGAGTAAATCGGCATTTTTCCTGAAAGGCATCTGTTGCTTGCATGTCACATTCCACCCGGACGCAAACGTTTCATGTCACATGTAACTACGACTTTGCGATAAGCAAAGACAAAGACACTTCGGGCTACCTTCACTCTCGAAAAATTTATATTACACAGAAAATTCGGTAAATACATCATGTCACGTACGTAAACAAGAGAGAATGTGAACCCGATTGACGCTTTTCACAGATCATTTGAAATCCAGGATTAACAGCGAAGAATCACACAGCATCTCGTATTTCAACACAATGTTCCAATATGATATCACTCAGATAATAAATATTATTTGAGAACAAAAATAATGTCACCAGAATCTCGTCATCGCCTTCAGAGACTGCAGAACCTTTCTGACAAATGGTTCAAGTTTACAAAGATTATTCTGCGAGAGGTACACTACGCACTTTACACTTGTCTTATTTCATTGTTTTAGTTTGTTAGGAATTTTGGTATTGTTCTGTCCAACCACAGCTCCGTAAATGGATAACAGTTTTTGTATTTCTATGAAATTATTTATGAGAATTCTTCCATTGTTCTATGTAGATTGAGGCCAGATGAATATTTGCGAGAGAAGGTTTTTGCATCGGCCCCATTTTTTGTTTTACAATTTTTCGGACACAGGTATGTGTCTTCTCAAAGTATGTACCATGTTGGGATGCATGGAAATCATTCCGGTTATGGATCATGCAATAATGAAACTAAAATTTCCTCTTATAAAGAGTTTTCATATCTTGTATTACGGATGCGCACACTTCTTTACAAGGTTCTGAACGAGTAACCGCCACCGGAGCCACTGGCGATCGTTTGAAGGAAGGAGCCAGTATCAATCGATCTCTTTCAGTTTTGGGAAATGTTATATCGGTAATGCTGTCTATCATCGTTGCCACTCGTTTGCACCATGAACCCTCTGTATGTATGTGCACTAAATCCCCATACACCAGATATGCGTACACAGAGCACTCGTTATTTATGCCTGCTGTGTCTCAAATTTCACTTTGGATATAATCCCTAAAAACGATACTTTTTCCGTGTCTAGACACATGTGTCTGGCACTTGTTATGAAATAGAATTCACGAAACTATGTTGCCTTTTTTCTCGTCTATGTCCACTGGAAAAAAAACTTCCACAATGTTGTCCGGCTGAAATAGCCTTTATTTTCACTGGGCGAATTCATTTTTCGGTGAAAGAGCCTGTGTCCGATAAAAATTCCATCCTCAGTAGTTGAATTGTTTTACTTTTGAAGGCTTTGGCTGAGGGGAAAAAGGTAATACCCTATCGCGACTCCGTGTTGACGAAGCTGCTGCAAAACGCCTTGGGTGGAAACAGGTGAGTACTTTTCATCAAAATATTACTACAAATGTAACTTCATTGCAGTATATGTGGGTGGTGGTGTTGTTGCTGCTTAAAGTAAATGTTTCTAAATTTCAAGTGAATGAGGTCCATATGAATAATCACCGAATTTTTCGAGTTTGAAACACCCTCGCGAGCTCTCCCTCTTTTTCTCGATGAGTCTAAGTTTGCTAGTTGAGAAGCTATTTGAAGAAAGTTCGTATAGTACATCCAGTGATTGCCTCCTCATCTAAGAACAGTTTTTAAACAGAAATAAGTGTCTGTTTACAGAAAAGACAATTTCTCGATTCTGCACTTTGAACGAGAACCGTTGTTAGAAGTTGTTGTAGTCAGTGGTTTTAAATATTAGTTGGTTGTAACTCAGGTTGTTGGTTGCCATGGTGTTCTGATTACTGAGCTTGTCGTTTGGATCACGAACGTTCCACCACCAGTCAAGGTGAGATCCCCAGTGCATGTGCGCTGTTGACGGCCAACCGGAAATCAAACGTCGAGTTTTGGGCACAAGATCGTCTACGAGGCTCAAGGTGTGGACTAATGACAAACCTATAAATACAGATCATTGCCAACAGAGCACACGCACTGGAGATGTCACCTCGACTGATCATGAAACGTTTGCAGTCTACTTACCAAGCTCAGTGATCAGAACATCATGACAGTTGTTGCAGTGTTTCCGAATTTAACGATCAAAAAAATAACAAACCTTGTTTTTTCGTTTATTCGTTATTTACCCACGGTAACATATTTCCGAAAAATCCCATGTTTTATAAAGGGTAAGTCCACCGGTGCTTGCGATTTTCTAGTCCAGGATCACAAGGATCGTCATTTGTTTACCGTTTGGCAAGATTCCAGAAATACTCGCTGATGGTAACACTCCGTTCATGTGAACGGAGTTCAGGAGGATACTAAAGTAATGAAAAGGAAATCGAAGAATAAAACCTATTCTTAGAAACGGTCGAAGGTGCAAAGGGGCACAATTGTCTGGAGATGACAGAAGTTGTGGTTTTGAAGTTAATGATAGATCGACAATTAGGTGAGTGTTCTAGTGCTGAGCAAGAACAAGAAAAAATATATAAGGAATAGTTAGTTTCTTCCTGAACGGGGATGGAGCATCCCCAGTTGGAACACATTTGAACTAGGTGTAGCGTACGAAGTTGTGATGGGGCAAAGTAGTGTGTGAAGTAAATGCGAAATCTTACTTGTGGTGCTTGATGCGATCTCGGAAACGTGGGATCTGTGACTAGGATAACTGGAATGGGAGCCTGTGAGAGTATAGGCTGACTCGTCATTGTTAGATAGCCAAGTCTGATTAGCAGTCAGCACCAGCACCGGGCCCAGGGCTTGAGACAATGGATACACGAGCGACAGAATGGTCGATCGATGATGTTGTTCAATTGAATGAGAGATGAATGCTGTCAGGCAGTATTTAGCTTTAACAGAAGCCCATTATAAGGTTTGATCGCCCTCACCAGTCGGACCAATGCGCTTTGTTCAGCGACTGGATAAAACGATCAGCGCCCTGTATAACCATTGTATTTTGCGCTAATAAAACGAGATTGCCCTCGAGTAAAATAGCGTTGTTCGTCGCTCCAGCACGACAGTTTATAACAGAGCTAAGAAGTACTGTAGAACAATGGAAAGGGGTTTGATTGTTTGCTTCGAAATTGGGAAAAGTGATGCACAGCTACGGGCAAAAACACAAAAATTCTTGAGATCACAGAAGATGTTTGGGTTTTTGCTTCTACGCAAGGAAATATTAGGATATAAACCTTTATTAACTGAGTGAGTGGAGAAAAACTTCGTTGGCAAATGCATCAGCGGGATTTTGGGCCTTAGATAAAAGATTATTGAGTACAGAATGGACTGACGGAAAACATGGAAACTTGAGCAACACACAGATTCTCTGGATGCCCCTAAAAAAGGTTCCGTCTTCGCTCGCTGAAAATTGAACTGTCCCGAAGGTCGTTTTTCACCTACGAGCACCAGTTAGCGGTAGATCCAAATCAGAGGAATTTCAGCGTACTAGTCCCGGTCAAATACCGAAAGATATCCAAATTTAAATGTAAAACTCCCCAAGAGTATCATTTGCCGAGGATCAGAAATAAGATATGTACAACATTAGATGACCAGTCGATCTGTCGTATCCAAAATCTTATAGGCCGTCTCTCAGCACAATGTGCTTCGTAGATATAGATGAGGCTACCTACCCATAGTAAAGTACTTCATTAGTATTTTAACTGAATGAAAAGAAACTAGGTGATTGCGACCGAGACTAGAAAAAATATCCCTTTTTAGGAATGAAGAAATGAGGGAACCTCCAACACTGGTGGAAGCTTTCAGAATTTAGTGATTGGGAAGAAATTAACGTAGAAGGATTACCGACTCACATTAGCATTCATTTTACACACCGACGTAATACCAAGGAGACCAGCCAACGATTCCCATTTATGATTGAAAGGGAGAATAAGAGACAGTGACGGATAGAGAAGGTTGGATTAGGGGTAGATGGATGCAAAGTAGATTCAACCAGTGGATATCAGATTCATCAGAAATCGAAAAACGGCACGAAAGGGAAAGTTACTGAAACATCGTTCCTCAGTCTACGAAACTACACGATTTTATTTTACAGAGAAGCTTCGTGCACTGTTCCACCAACTCATTCACTCTGCAATCGATTTCAATCTCATTCTAACCAACTTCTTGGGGGCAACTTTCTTTGTGAGTCACGAGGTTGTATTATCTAATACAAGTGATAGAAGAGATTTATATCTGGTAGTGTCTACTTGAGGCGGTTCATAGAAAGTCAGCTCAGATGGCCTAATGATGTTCAAAAATTCTTTCCTTTTGGGTTTGAGTCCCGGCTGAGACGCAATGGATATGTGCACTGCCGGTTATTCCAAATAAAAATGAACAAGAAAACAAAATAATTCTACGAACACTCAGTGATGAGTTAAGGATTTTTTCCTCGTGAACGGGAAATGATTCTGTATACCATCCAAATCTCCTACCAGTGAAACGTATGTATCCTCAGAATGTGACTGCGAAACCTTAGCTCCAACCGCTAGACAAATCAACGTGATTTTTGTCTTCTGACCTTCGGCCAATTTAGTTTAGTTCGAAAAACCGTTGACCATACACTGGGTGCAGCAGTCTTCATTGTTGTATCCCAGCGGGAATCTTAATCGGAAATCAAAAAATCAAGATAATGAAAAAAGTAGGCACGGGACCACAAATGGTAGTATTAGTTCGATAAATAAAGCATGTGAATACAAGAGCGCCAGTGATAGCAACACCTATTAATACCCTCGAATGCGTCAAATCACTAAGCGGGGGGATTTCTTGGACCCCAACCAAGAAGCGTAACATTCCGTATGTATGCGAGTCGGAATGAAACCAAGCAAAGGAGCATGTCCTTTAAGATCTGATTGAGTTTGCATGGATCACACTTTCGCTGTTCGACGAATTCCAGAACATAGACACTTCCCATAGACCCTCCATGTCCGTTTTTCTTGGACTTAAATTGACCTTCTGTTCAGTCAACCGCACAGTCTTCTGATGTTTCCTCTTTTTGAGGGGGGTGTACCAGAGAAATTCACTTTTACTCTGAAGTCCTCGTACATGAATAGCCGAAACCGAATTTGGGCTCACAGTGGTCTTTCACTCGAGTTTACCACGAAAAATGTACGTCACGATCGCCTCCTCTCACCCTTTATTTTAAATTTTATGTATAATGCAATCCTGGAGACCTCTTTTGGCATCCGAGGATAGTGGTGTTAAACTTTTCATTGGTGGAAAAATGTCAGATCTTCAGTATGCTTATTTAAGGTCCAGGTAAGTTGCAAGCTTTTCTGGGTAGCTTGAACAACTGCATAGCAATGTTCGCTGTACGTATTGCACTTTGAGAGTGCAAGATTGGTTGATCCAACACCAGGCCTTCCAGTGTCAAGAGAGACTGTAAATTAGGTAGACAAGTTCTGTTATCTGGGGAGCCACACTTCATCCGGAGATCGGATATCAGACGAGGTATCTTTGCGTACAAAGAAGGTTCGTTTGGCATTTGCCAACTTGGGTCATCCGTGGCGTCGACATGACATCTGTTTATCTGTGAAGGGTCGAGTGTACGCTGCAGCTTTAAAACCAGTTCTTCCGCATGGTTCTGAGACATGGCCATTGTGAGTGGAGGATACAAGGAGATTGTCGGTGTTAGCACACCGATGTATTTGTATTATTGCTAGAATCTGATTGAAGTATCGTATAAGCAATGCTGGGGTTCGGCGGAGAGTCCTAGGTGCACGAACCGAATCACTAAATGAAACACTGAGGCTTTCCACGCTAAGGTCGTTTAGACATATGCTTAGCATGTCCCCGGATAGGACCCCTCGCCGTGCAGTGTTCACTGAAGCGGGTAATGGTTGGAGGATGAGTAAAGGTGGTCAGTCCACGACGTAGAAGAGAGGTATGAAACGCTTAACCAAAGAACTTGGTCATGTAGGTCGTATTAGGATTCCTGAGAGGGGGGGAGGGTCTAAGTGATTCCTTCACTCAATGGTTAGACAGATGGTGGACTATTGCTAGTTGTCGGGATCAGTGGCATTCTTATATTCGCAAACGTTCTTCATCGACTTGACATTACCATCCGTAGTTCTCTTGTTACTCCTTTATACTTTTCTCCCAATGTTCACGATTGAGGTTGCCCTGAGAGATAACAAACAAAGCCGCTGTACTCAGTATATGTTCGGTCCTTTCTTAAAGTGAAACTGGAAAGTATTTGAATGCCTCAATATTTCTAGAAAGTATCCCGTATGTAGCAGACCACTGATAGGTAGTAGCAGTGTGAACAAAGTTAACAACGACGGGTTTCATCCTGCCTATTTTTCTTTTTTCCCGTAGCAAAACTATAATGATTGCGGCCATCTCCCCAGCGGACGTCAACTATCAAGAATCGTTGTCGACGTTGCGTTATGCAGATCGAGCGAAACAAATTAAAAACCGGGCAATCGTGAACGAAGATCCCATGGAGAAACTGTTGCGTGAGCTAAAAGTCAGTCGGTGACAATTAGTGATGTCTGTTTTAATTTTCTATTTCATACCTAAGAATGAGTGCAGTGGAATTAATATAAACCATGACCTTGAAGGTCAAGTGCACTATCGGACATAATCGATAACCTGACCTTGAGATCTGAAAGGAGGAACAACATAGAGTTCCCACAGATAAGGTGTAGTAGCGAATTGGACGATAGTGGTATTGCACAGGTGCGGATGGCTAACGTGACTTAGTCGTCGGCCAACGATGAGTCAGAGCACCCTCACTTTATGGGCGGAATTATTCGAGTAATTGAAAACCACCCGTCATAATGAATAATAAGAACCGAAAATTGTATTTTTCTACTGGTTTTTGTTGCGCAGCTTTCTTAGTTCCTATGAGATTTCAATGATTTACAGTCTAATGCATTTTTCGTCGTAAATATTGTAGGAAGAGAACGAAAGGTTGAAAAGAGCTTTGCAATCAAATGAGTTGCCAACATCCGTCATCACAAAAGGAATGTCTCCTGAAGGTTAGTGAATCAGCACACGGCCGCAAATCTGTATAACATTGGTAGATCATTTGATTTGGAGGACAGTTTCTTTACTAATGAAAATGCAAATCGTCCTGAAGCTGAGCGCAAACGTCACTACTTTCTGTTTTGTTTATGAGAAAATTGGATTACAGGCCAAGTATTATTTGGCCATACAAGGGCTCATTTTTCGTACAACCTTAGGTTAACATCGTAGAGTTTTCCTCTGAAAGTGTGTGTATTAACTGGTCAAAAAAATGACACTCACTGGTGTGTGCTGCATTATTTGTCAGGTAAATTTAACAAATAAATATCAAAAGAATTGTTCAAATCACTTGGCATTCTAAATATCATTCTAAAAATGCCTCATCAGGTGGATTCCTTCGTGATAACTAATCCCAGCCAGTAGAAACCCCGAAGATTTTGGCGTATTTGTAGAAAATGTTTTGTGTTTCTATCGGTGCCGCTCTCTTATTCACTCAATTTCATCACGTACTTGATATCATCGTTCGTAGTTCTCTGTTAGTATTTCGTCAGACCTAATACTGAGGTCTCTGACCTATTTTCGAAGGTGTTAACAGAAATCCAAGCACCCATAGTAAGGCTGCACTGAACTGAGTTTGCACACCTCACTTTGTGTCGTACGAAGAAACAGATATACCACCACAAGGAAGCACAACTGTTTCTGGATGTGTCGGTTGTGTTGCGTAGCTCTGAGTAGCTGATTTCTTACCTGGTCATTGTGACCAAGAGCGATTTCTCTTCATTTGAATTGGAGCACTTATATGGGCCCTGAAAAGCAGGATTCAGCATTCTGTCTGGAAAACAGACTGTCGCTTCATGGCTAGTAGCAGCTGCGCGGCACCGATGAATTTACTACTGATGCAACCAACAACTGTGTGTGAACAAATAGAGCACGCACCACGGTGTGATCAAGCTTGATGCACTCGGAAACGTTTCCCATGTGCTCGTGATCACTGGGCTTTGCGTTGAAGTTGCCAACACCTCAGGACCCTTTTTCAGTTACATCATCGGTGCTCACACACGATGTAATCTCAACTGATTGAGATAGTTTTATGACCTAAACACCAAGCTGAACGCAAGAAAGCCTGTGAAAACTATCAATATTAGCAACGAACACTACCAGCACTCAAAATCATTAGGGATGAAGCAGAAATATGATCAAAGCGCACAATTGGCTCCGCATCCGTGCGTAGATTGTAATTCATTGCGACAGTTGATTCCTTGGTTATGTCTAGCGTACTTCGGAAGGCCTGTTGGAACTTTGGGATATTATGCGCGTGACGAAAATGTGAATGTATTTCGGTCAATAGAAACAATGCAACCAACCAAATTTCGAATAATGGAATGTGCACACCATCGGAGTAACTTTTGAACCAGCGGACAAATAGGAGGTGATCTTATGATAGTTTGCGTCGTTTCAAACATTGCATGTGATATTGATCGAAATATCCCTTTTTGTTTTTTTGTAAAGACGTGAAAAAGATGCGTGAATCTTTGCGGGAGGAATTGATGGCCCAGATGAAAGCCAATGCGGCTCAGATTGAATTGCAAAATCAAGCACATTTCAATGAAGAGGTATGCTGGTCACTAAAGTCTTATTTATCTCTTGGCATATTCGTTTGTATTGCGATTGTCTTAAGAAATGTTCGTGTTGTATTGCTTTCAACAGTGGTTTACGATGGGATCTTCGTGCTCTCGCCCAAGGATGTTTTATTACGATAGGTTAGCAAAGCGCGTGCTTCTACATGCCACTTGTATACTAGTGTAAAAGACTACATTACTAATGTGCGCGATGAAACATAACACAGTTGTCCCGATGCTTGTTGAGATTTATCAGTTTTATTTTGAGGGTTAGTGATAGCACTGATAGACAGAAATGTTTCAAGAAAATATATTGTTATTCCCAACTGCATTTGAAATGTTTTTGTTTCATTTCCATGTGTTTTGAACTTCTGTCAGCTTTTGATCAAAATGGCTAACTGAATGGGCGTCGGAAAGAGAATAGGGATAAAAGGTTGTTCTGAATAAATTTTAACATTAACTTTATTGGTAGTTCATGTAGATGTTGTTCAAAAGCTTCCAATCGCCAGTCTGCTTGTGAAACAGCTTGAATTAGCTTGTTTGAACTGTTTTCTGAAATGGATTTTTCGACTTCAACTAGAAGAACGGAAAAGTAGTTGTTAATAACCACAGAGTTTGTAAATAAAACTGCCTTGAAATATTGATGACCTGGAGCAAACCGGTTGTGCATGTTGTGGGTCCTAGTGCAGGTCGTTTAATTAAATACATTTAATAATGCTTGATTGAATGCATACATTTGAACTGAACAATAACAATGAACTGGTTGGTACCCATTGTTACGATAAACTCTTCCCATTATTATCTCCGTTGGAGATCATCGTTTGTTCGACGCACAACCCCCGTCTCACCCGGGCTCCGTGACGAACCATAACAAACGTTGTTATGCCAACCAATACACGATGAGGCCGATTATCTCGTTGTATGAGCTACAAAAGGTTATATTGTCAGGCCACCTCTGTCTGCCTAAGAAACAAATGTTTCCACGTGTCTATCGGCATGTGTGGACTTTACATGCAGCAAATGAGGAAACACATTAGACACTGTTAGCAAAACTAGACGGTTTGGTAGAATTACAGACGGCAGGACACTGGTTTTAATCGAGACCCTAGGCTACCAATGCTAGGTTCTTCTAACTTTTGGGTGATGGTGGAGCAATTTCGTAATTATTTGAATGAACCTCTGAGTTCATGTGGATGCATGAAGACTCATTAACACATGATCGAACAGAGATGCTGTTAAATCTCCTCAACAATGTTTTCCCACTTAGGACCCCGTGAAGAGGTCCATTCTAATCGCTATCCTAAGCACGAAGCCAGAATCTTATGGTATTTCCTGTCATCATTCTATGAAGTTTTTCCGATGTTTGCAAGCAGCTTAGCAGCATCTGGCTGACAAGGATTAGTCCTGAAGGGAGAGTGACACTCATAGGATACACATGGCCGTAGGTGTGTTACATTGTTTACGACTATTCAAGCAAAATATCTCGTTAGGCTTCCCAATTGTACAGGAGCGTAAACTGACGTTCAATAAGAGAATGAATCGATTCTGTAGGAATTTAGGGAAAATGTTTTTGTTGTTTTCTAAATACCGTCCACCACCGAACGATTGTTATTCACCTGTTTTCCAGAGTAAACAAGTAAATTAAAAATTCGTTTGTCATGTCACCTGAAAGCTTTCTGACATCAATCGCTGTAAAACTCATCTCGGTTGACGCTAATGCGTGTGTTCAAAATAGCATCAATACACATTCCTATTGACGCTATTTAAACTTTGAAAAATTATAGTCTTTAACTGTTGTTGCTCATTTCCAACTCAACATCATACTCAAATAAAGACCGTGCAAATGCTCATCCTTGTCAATGCTGTGCCTTCTTTTTTGTCCCATTTGCGTTCATAAGTCAAATTTTGCAAGCGATAAGTTCTTGAGTGCACATTTACCGCAGAAGCCTGTCGGGATTTTCGAAGTTATTCGACGAGAATCGGTGCCTCAACTCGATCAACTTTTAAGACATTACCCATCTAAAGGGAATCGTGCAGCTATCATGGAAAGTCTACAAGTTTTCAGTGTTGAGTAAAGTCAGATGCAATCTGCAGTCTTCTCCGCATTTCACGAATTTCATGACAATAATCGTCTGGTGAACGGGTTCCGGAGGAATCAGGAACCTTTGCAAGATTCCAAATTTATGTCACCAATGACAATAATTGTCGCCTTTTTTAGTTTCATCTTTGAGAGGGATTACGAGTGTGGTTTTGGTTCAGTTCGAGAGTTGAGAGTCCGTTTCTGTACGGGATTCATATTCCTTTGCATTCTAAAATCGATATAAGAAGATGAGGTGACAATGTAAAGTCTACGTGTAACTAGTATGTCGAGCTTTCTGTTCACTTCAGCTTGCTTTAGTTAGCTAACAATGACGGACACATTAGAGCTTAGTTCTTCGCCAGTCTCGTGCAGTTTTGTGGGGATTTGTTCCATCGGTTTTTTTATGTCGGCTTTCTGTCGTCTTCTTCATTAACATCCTCTTCTCCAATAGGCTGCTCAAGGCAAAATGTTATATGGACTCTTTTAACAAAAGCCAGCTATGGTGTTGACTTGAGGGAAGTTTGTTTATCGATGCTGGAAGGCACTGCGCGGGTTTCTCGCCGCACAGGGCAGCATACGAAGTCATTACAGACAGAAAATACACACAAATCATCGGTGTTTCAATATTATTGTTTTCTCACCATTCGTTCAGTATAGCGGAAAGACAGTAACAGCACTATTTAAATTAGGTTTTGGGTGTTCCGCATCAGCTGTCATTTTAAGGCGTCTTGAAAAACCGCCATGCATGCCCAGGAATAGTTATCCTTGGCGTGTTTTGTTCTACGAGTCAGGCAGCGATGGTAGGAACACTCATATCGAGCGAAAAGTTTATGAGAACTTCAACCGTTAGATATCACAGCACAGTGCTTATTAGGCGTCCGAGTTGTGGTTCACGATACTTTTTAATACTTCCTATGCTTGGGTCATACTGTGAATTAACATCCGAGCAGAGCGAACTAAAATTCGATGTTCCTAACTGTTTAGATAGCGCCATACCCTATCAACCAGGATTCAGGTCGAGTGCAGTAGTAATCAGTAGGAATTCTTCGAAGAAATTGATTCAACAATCTTCTGTTTCACTTTTTATTTAACAGATAACACTTGAAAGCGAATGCATAGATGCTTCAAAACATGTTAATCGAAGCAAACATTGCCCTTCAAAAACTGTAATACAGTATCACTCACTGGAACTTGATAAGGATTGTAATTACCACGTGTTTACCATAAAAAGTCATATTTTTGCAGCAACCTATTTAACGCCGGATTGTAGTTCTAATCAATCCCTGTAGGAGTTTACTTCAACTCAATCATTAGTTTGTCAATATGATATTCGCGCGACGGGTGCTTATTATTCTATCACACAATTTTGTCTTTCGTCTTGGTTCTAACTTTTTTCGTTACTGACTGCATTCATGCACGTTGGATTCGCAATTGCACCGTGATCTCACGGACCATTTTGAAACTGTCAATCTTTGTTCACGGTGTCATTCCACCCCACCCCCCACCCCCTCAACCCGCTGATCACATTGTGAAGTTGGCTAAAGCGCGACAAGAGGTGGCAGAACAATTGGCCAGGAAACAGGCTAGAGAAGAAAAGTCATCGAATGAGCTCTTGAACAAACCGTATCTGAGCAATTTGAACGAGGATCCACAATTGTCCGGGGTGATCAAGCACGTATTTGTCCACAAAACGGTCAGTACGGTTTTGGTTTGTTGTCATTTGTTCTTATAAGGTGCCGCGTTCAAGCCAATTTGGCCCGTTTTTTATCAGTTCATCAATATGCCAGTGAGAAATTAAAAGTTGAAAATCAGCTGTTCTGTTTAAAACTGCGATTCCCCTCCGTACATGAAACAGCTGCCAGAGGAAATCGCCGAGCATTTTATTCCGCGATGTAGATGAAGTTACAAACTGAACCGGAGGCCTTCTCTGTTTCAAGGAAGAGAACCTACTGTGGTGTTATCTTGGCGGTTTTTCTTGTTCATATTTTTTCCGTCTGACGTTTCTAAAAACTGAAGGTCAACAACCATCTTCCTTGACGAATTCGAAAAGAGATGTCAGAATCACAGTATTACACGATTTATGTCTTAGACGATTTCTCTGCACCTCTACACAGTCGAAGAAGTTTCGTGTTTCCTGTTCTGTAGAGATTTATTGAATTTGGACAAAAAATTCAGCTCGCCATATCGAGGAACTGTGTCAAACTGCTTCACTCCAGGTCCCATTCTCCCAATCATAGATTTATCTTGTATTGATGGTTGGCAGATTTTGATAATGTTTTGAGGTGATCCAAATGTGACCATGCGTGGGTTCGAATCCCGCCGAGGCCAAAGACTTTTCACATTTGGATCACCTCAAAACATTATCAAAATCTGCCAACCATCAATACACTGTAAACATGCCCAATGCACTTAACTGGTGGAGTCCGGTTAGTACAAAGGGAAATCCTGCTGTAGGCAGTCAAATTACAAGCTAGTTCACTGTGGTGGATGCCATGTGCTACTGTAATTTGGGCGGGTATACTGTGATCCATATGCAGAAAGTCAAAGGTCCTCCGGCGTGGCCTCGTAGCTCAGCTGGTAGAGCACTCGCGGTACTAAAGCGAGGGTGGTGACCATGCGTGGGTTCGAATCCCGCCGAGGTCAAAGACTTTTCACATTTGGATCACCTCAAAACATTATCTTGTATTAACCAAACTACTTGCTTGCCTTTCATGCATTGTCACCACCAAATTCCATGCGGATCATACCCTTGGCTTCCTCAACCGCGTAATCATTGTTGTTCAGTCATGTTGCGTCAGGCAGTTCTTTCCAATCTGGTTTCTACGGCAAATGTCGATTGACCATCTGTTCGAGTTTATCGTTTACGTAACCTTTCTCCCTGGTTTTTGAATGATCCATATCATAATTGCTTGGATTACATAACAAGGCACAAACGCCTAAATATAACTATTTTTACCCTAGTCTGCCTTATCCGTGTGAATGACTGGACTTGGCCATCTCTCTTTGATCTCGCTCTTTCTCATAACCACGTTAATCCGCTTGTTCTTCACCCGCAATTGTGTGTGTGTTCCCTCGAATCATTAACTCTCTTCTGATCGTTGATTGATCAAAATGTCCCCCTAAATAAGGACCTAACCACTTGACTCGTTCCTGAGTTGCTGTATTGAACGTTTCGTGTCCATTGGTGCTTGGCGTTTTGAAGCCTTTCTTGACTGTATTGATTCTGTGGTCGGTTTTTCCACGATTTGAGGTATGCTATTGTTATTGTTTGACAATCTGCCCTCTGATACACGTAGTAAAGCAAGCCCATGTTCCCTGCCTTGAGACCTAGGGTTCGTTTACCTGCGAGTCGCTCAATTACAGGACGAAAATCCTGTACATGTTCCGTAAATCACCCGAAAAGCTTTTACTTTGTCAACTTGGTGTAGTGTCATTAGTGAGTGTTGGACTATTGATCATGGCGATGACTTATCGGTTCGTCGATCGTTGGTGTTTTGCATCTTAGGGTCAGTTGCACGTTGAACTTAACTGGGAATATTTGCCGAAATCGGATTACGTAACTATCATGCTTTCAGAAAAATTCACGTCAAGTTGGGGTACTGTGTTGACATCCATTGAACGTATCACGCAATACGCTTTATTCTTACCCGTCCACAAATCGGTATTGATTATTTCGTGGCTTGCCATTGTAGTAGTTCGTTATCCAACCGGTTGCAGTTTAATTGGATCGGAACAGAGGGTAACCCCCATTACGGCACCGTTCCTGTGTTTATGATATATGTCTCGGGATGAAAGAATGCAAAGCTCAGTTTCCATAAAAATGTATGGAATTGTGAACAAAAAACTAGCGAGTGGGTTTTCGATACAGGTTCCACTCAGCTACTTGGGCAAACACAAATTCTTCACTAGAATTGTTCATTTTGTCCATGGCGCTGTTCGAGCGTATCAAAGCTTTGCTTACGTTCATTTTACAAGTTTGCCGCGCTCTTGCTTTGAACTGGCACAGATAAATTTTCAAGCGAGAAGCATCTGCAGTGGATCACTATTTGTTTCATCTGTCTTGAGGATTGTCCTCCGTAAGCCAATGGATTTGGCCCATTGTAGTCCATTCACAGAAATTTCCAACTCCCATAACATGTTTTCCTTTAATTTCCTAATAGATCAAGTGTATTGAATGAACCGTGATTTAGTGGTGTTACAGAACGGGCGATCAATAGGACGTTGTTTGGTCAGCGTTTGATTGCACAAACAGCTATATTTAGAGAATGTCTCACGTTCATCTCCTTTTTGGACTTCTTTACTATCTTTAAAATGAGAATGTTATGTAGGATCTTATCGTCTCTACGGGTGCAGTTTGGCTTTATGTGCAGTACTTATCATTTTTATTCCGCAGAATTTTCACCTTTTGACACAGTTTGTAACCAACATTCTTTCTCTGTTGCATATTTTACTACCTTTGTATTTCGATATTTCCCCTCTCTAATTCAGACCGGTTTCGGTAAGCGACCACCAGATGGCGATGTGATCGTGGATTCTAGCGGGAAAAAGACCAAGGTTCATTGGATTCAGCTTCAAGGCCTGGGATTAGCTGATCAGCACGCATTCTTTATCCGTCACGGAAAGACTGGAGCGGATGTGGAACTGCGTGTCGCGTCCGGAGCCAGCCGAATGACCAAAGTGAACGGAATGGCATTGAAAGAGACAATCCGACTAAAACACGGAGATCGAGTTCTTCTCGGTATGCTTTTTCTTCATAATGATCAATCGAAAAGTTTTAGAACGATCAGGAGGTTTAAATTTGCTAACCTTGACGTGTGTCATACCCACACCTCAGTACCGCATGTGATATACCAGCTGAGCTACAAGGTCACGCCGAAGAGGTTCGGGCGTTTTGTATACGAATCACAAACCAAGTGCATGTTTTTGTATATATTCGTCCGCCTAGTCTGTACAATTAAGTAGTATTTGCCGAAGGTGCAGCCATTGGAGCTTAAATCTTATTGTTTAAATATCCACAACTAATTTTACCTTCTGTTTCTGTTATATACTTACCGGCAGTTACCTTGTGGTCTCCTGGTTTCCTTTATTATGCACTTGTTTCGGGAGCATCCACATCTTCCAAGTGTACACTTTGTATTCAATTCCTCTCACCATCGGAATTATTCTTGTACAACACATGAGCGGCTCAGTGCGTCCACGCCACTCATACATGCATGCATATGTACATGCGTACATATACATACATACATACCGATACATACATACATACACACATACATACATGCATACACACACATGCATACATTCATACATACACACGTGTATACGTACGTACATACATAAATACATACATACATGCGTATGTACGTTTATACATACAAAAATATATGCGTGCATACATAGGACATCCTCTGGTTGTTCCTTATGGTTCATGGGAAAACCAGGCTTTTACTTAAGACAGCGAATTCTTTCATGTTTTTTGAACCTTGCGATCAAGATCGATTTTCGTCAGTTCAAAACGCACAGGAGGACAATGGAAATCTTCACACCACCCGATTAGATATTTTCGACATTTCCCAGCTGTCTCGATCACTCAACTCTCAAGCTCATTCCGGATTCGATCTTACTGTCCAGCGTAACACGCGTAGAATAAAAACAATCCATCAAAAGACAGACCACGACATCCCAGTTTGTACTTTTGTTTGATGGCTTGGACTTCATCCAGACTGTTTTTCGGCTTTCCCATTGTTCAACCGTAACACACATGCTGTAATTGTTTCTTGAGTATACAAAAACAAAACGGTTCTGTTTTCTGCTAATCTCACCACTTGCTGAGCTCTTCTTGCTTATTCATCGCTGACTTCTTGGTATTTATGGAACAAAAGAATGAATAAACTATATTCGGTAGGTAAAGAAATACTCATTGAGAAAGGGATAAACTAGAAAGGAAAACATGCAATTGCGTGAATGAATAAAATGGGTTTTTACATATCCGGTTATATGATCTCACGCTAATGGTTGGAAAGAATGGGGTAATTCCTGTCCCACCAAAGCTACCAAGCCCGACAGTCCCGCGTAATATTTTCTCAACGCACGTAAGATTATTTTTGTTTAGCGGTCAAATTTTTGCTGCAACTCAGGTTAGTTGCACCCAAACTTTTAGCAGGCGTGTGGCTATTAAGCTCCATCAGCAGTGGTGATCGACAAATATTGAGCTCGATTGATGAGGCAGACATCAGCGACAACCCACTCAAACCTCAAACTTGAGAATCAGTCGGAATACCAGCGGGCGAATCGTTTCCGTTTTGCTTCTTTTAAACTTATCAATGGTATCATCTAAGGCTTTTTTCAAATCATAATTCATTCTGTCCACTCGCAGTCGGTGCTGACCACAGTGGTGGACTGAAATAACCACTGAGGTGAGAAAGTTTCCGTCTCTCAAATTATTCCGCAATCCCGACATTTTAATTCCATGCTGCTGCTTTGCATGGCGTTCTCAGCGCTCACTCAGCATGGTATATGCAGTTCACATTTGGAATGTGAATTTTTGCTACGGAAACGGAAAAACCCCACTCCGTTGGCAACTTAATCTGTATCTGATGTTGATCAAAATAGCAAAGTGGCTTAGAAGAGAAAAAGGAAAACTGAGACATTATTTCTAAGTCACGCCTTATGGTAAAGGGGTAAGGTACATCCTTAGTTGAGCTTCGAAGTGAGCAATGCTACTGTGCACGTTTTTCTTCATAACTGTTAGATTTGTTTCATTCTGCGGGAAGATTTTAACTAAATATCCGTCTTCCCTCACCGTTGTCTGTCAGGCGAGATTCGCGACAGTATGTTTTGGTGTATCGCAAATCAGAATAACGTCGTATTGTTCCAACAGTTGCTTGCCAGGACACGTTTACTGTCGGCCACTTCCAGGCCTAACCCGGTATCTACATATATACAGCAATATCTCAACCGCCTTGTAGATCCTGTTATTCAGGAAAAAGTAAGTACCTTTATTAAGACTTTATTTTCCCATGAAATTATCGTTTCAGGCTCCTACCAATTGTTTGTGTTCCGAAATCCGCTGAACATGCCAGGGAACAAAGAAGAGCGACGCACACTGGATGAGATGGTGGATTGGGAATTTGCGCAACGTGAAATTGCTCAGGCCACAGGATTCGAGGCGTTGGATGGCAAGCCCAAGAGCAAAGGTTCGTAATCTTCTTGGATCTTTTTTAATTTATGTATATATTTAAAAACATCAACAATAGACAACCTTGTTTCATCTTTCCAGGTAAATATGTCGGGTTTCTAGTGGTTTGATGAAATGTTTCTCCTGTTTATACAGTCGAAATATTTTCATGAAAACAAATTCCCAAGTTATGTACTTAGTTGAATGTCGACAGCCGAATGTGTTAGGCATTGAACAGACCCATGATTTAGAATAGAACACGTAGTATACTGGAACATATATTTTCCAACCCCCGCAATCGCATTTATTTGTCGTGAGAAAAGTGTGAGGGTAAGAGAACAGTTAGTACATCTGTTAATCGATTTTTCATTTGATCAGTTAGTCGGTCAGTCGATTGGACGATAAGTGGGGGAGGAGGGAATGTGTCTAAATCGTTTTGATTTTCGGAGGGAAGGTTGTGAAAATTTCACCAGGGATTGGAGTCAAATCATTTTCATGACAAATAAAAATCACAGACAAGTCTGTGTTGTTTTCAAAATCTTTCGTTATGGGGTATCAATGCGCAAATCATCATCTTTGAAAATTGACACGATTGCAGTACACAACTTGTTGGTAGTCTTCGACAACGCACATCAACTGGAGTCAAGACAATATGCGAACGCCACGCGAATAATTCTGAGTACCACATATTAACCCCTAGGTTATGGTTGCTACCAGCTCGCGGGTTACAGGAAGCTCAAATATCATGATGGTCATGCTGCACTGAGTATGCTTATCAGAAAACCAGAGTGATTCTAAAGCACCTCTTCCTTCAAGCCTCTCTTGGCCGAATTTCCATTGTAGACGTCAGTTGATATAATGCTGATAATATTTATTACTGATTGAAGGAAACTGTAGTGTTGAAGCAAGCCCACTGAGATCCACTGCGGATAACCTGACAATCAGATTACAAGACATAACATCGTGATAAATTCTTCGCAGAGGATTACGCATCATTAGTCTTGTTTCTGGTATGGCCTTAAATGACCTAGTCTTCGAGTTATGCACTAGCCACGTAACAGCATCCGTTGCTTTTGCACAGAAAATCCTTTCCGATACTCCGCACCCATTACGTTTTGATCTTACTCTTTGTCAGTCCCAAGCACCGACCCGGTCTAGGTATAAACTGCTTCCCTACCGATTGTCTCCGTACAGGAATTTCGTTGTTTCGTTTCTAGCACGTGTCCTAACAAGCAAGGATGTCATTCTGTTATGAATGAGATCCCGTTTTGCTTTGCTACTTACTTTGGTGGTATTTTTTGACTAAAAGCACTGTACAACTATGCTCAAGCATATATATATATATATATATATATATATATATATATATATATATAATGCCAAAGTCAGCTTTGTCTGTTCATGAGGACTTGCTCAGTAAAGAAGGGTAGTTTCAGCGATACACCGTTATACCGGACTCAGATCCGAATCCCTAATCACAAAACGTGAAGTCGTTAAATTACGTGTACTGTGAACGAGCTAGTGAATACTTACCCCAATTTGTGGGCAATCCGGCCCAAATGTACAGATCAGTCAATGGTGATCAAATCATCCTCCAAAATGAGTAGAAAAGCGCACGCGGACGGGACAAAGGGGCTGGCTATTAAATGGGACACGTGGTAGAGAATGATCAATCACAGTCGGTGACAGCGTGGGATGGCAGCTCAGGTCATGGGACACAAATGCGACAGGAAGAGCGAAGATGACCCTGACACAAAGGTTTATTGAACAGACGACCATAGGTATGATCCTGATTACGAATGCATGAACAATAAACGATAGTGAAGACGGCATGGAAACCAGTGGGAGGGATAAGCAACGCGATAAGAGACACGCTCGGGGGACCACTTAGTCAACGAACGGGGAGCACAGCAGGACCAAAAGAATGCGCAAAAAGTGATGGGTTGAAACCATAGATTATGAGGAAGCAATGCGAGAAGATACGGCCAACAACGGGAGGGTACTTGTACGTGTTAAAGATGGATAACATCTATCCACGCTGGAATAGGTAGAAGGTAGGCAAATTGTGATTGTGGGAGTGGGAGTGGATACACCACTGAGCACATGGGAGTGGAGGCGGGTCAGATACAAGTACAATTCATTTAATCCAAGATACTGAGTCAAAAGCAGATATGGTCTTTGGTGGCAGCATTGGAGATAACCTCCAGCAGTAGGTAGAAAGGTGCATGTGGAATGCCCAAGCCATGAAATCAAGCTTGGTTCGGAGTGGGAATTTCAACCAGCAAACTGGAGTCCTATACATCGTTCAACTTGAGGTAGCAACAAAGATGTATAAGTTTGAATGATCTTAAAGCTGCTTTCAGTCAAGCAAAGCAAGTTGGCGCGCCTATGAAAGCTGCACCTGTATTTTGCTTTCTGATAGTAAATATTCGGTGTATATAAACTCGACTCGGGAGTAATCCGGTTTGCTTCGTACGTAGACAGTTTTCATGGTTAATATGCACCCACGGCGAATGATGCCAGGAAGCAGTTTTGAAGGTAAGTGGATGAAAGAAACGGTCATAAAATTGAAATCCCGTTGACAAAACTGACACTTAACGAGTAGAATAACAACATAGAATGTATGCATATTACGGTTTATTTTCTGGTGATATTATACTCGGTGGTGGTCGAGTGGTTTAGGGCGTTTGAGTACCACCTCGGAGGTCTGAGGTTTGAATCCCCGCCTTCATCGGTTAACTTGGTGGTAGACAGGGTTCCACTGTTTTCCGGATCTTTACACCGCCTGACCTATTACGACTTTATATGGTTCTCCACTCCAAGTCTCGGGGTCTGATTTCCGGTTTTTCCTGATAGTACAGTGGGCCTTTGTGGCTATGGAGTACATACCCCTTCCACTGAACCCATGCGCAGGCATGTAATTTTTTTTTCTGCAGTTTTCACAAAACTCCCTTCATCCTCGGTCTTTATCTCCGATTATGACCGTTTGCCGTGACCAAAGAAAACACCACCCCGATGGGTGAATATCCAGCAGCAATTTACAGCTATACTCACCACAATTACATATAAAATACAGCTTTTTAATGGAAAGAAAAATACATTGATAGGAGGAAGTTTAG
This sequence comes from Fasciola hepatica, assembly GCA_948099385.1. Classification (NCBI taxonomy): domain Eukaryota; kingdom Metazoa; phylum Platyhelminthes; class Trematoda; order Plagiorchiida; family Fasciolidae; genus Fasciola; species Fasciola hepatica. The sequence goes on from CANUEZ040000117.1 coordinate 3,615,725, forward strand.
CAGCCAAGACAATTAACGTCGTCTGAGTTCAGCGCTCATGTTAGCTGGGTTACCCAAGAAACAACAGAGAACCGGGTAGGCTGTTGTACGTGCCCAAGTTATTTCATAATTGTTACGGATAGAAGAACAGGAAGCACACATGCTGAGGTCACTGTGAAGTGAGTGATGTTGGCCGTTCGAAATTCCCTCGGAAAATCTTTTGTATATTTTGTCATAAGAATGCACCTTCGAAGTGCGAGATGGTATGGCAGGACCGAGTTGGTCCAGTACGAAACATTTCTATATCTGGGGGGATCATAGACTAAGTGGACAAGTTCTGTTGTCTAGGCAGTAGCAATTTACCCGGAGGTCGTGACCTAACCTCCAAGTTCAGCGACCAGAAACTGGTGAAAATCACCAACCTGAGCTACAATCATCGCCAGTTTTGAAAAACTATTGAGAACATTGTGAGTCAAAGAAGTAATTGCATCCAAGTTAAAGCAGAAACAGCGGTAGACTAACTGATTCATGTCTCGTATTGTCAGATCACTGATCAAACACGTTTAATGCGTTGGAGGTACGGACAGTTGGACGGAATTTGATAAAAGTTGCTCCCCTTGTCCAAACCTCGAATGAACTCTGGTTTTCACTTCTCTCGAGGTACCACGGAGGAGATGCTTACGTTATCCACTAAGGTTGTATTTAGTTTGTTTATGAAGAGCATGTGTCCGACGAAGGCCAGATATACGTTTCCATTCGAAGGAAATTCGGTGTTTCATTAGCCAATGCATGTGCCATACCGCGGCACGCTAAAAAAATCAAGTGGTAATTTCACTTCCACTTATGTTTTCATTCAAAGAATACCTTAAGATGGCCAGTGAACGATTGAATAATACGTTCAACAGATCCATTTCCTCGCAGCTAATACGATGGTTGTTGCATTATTCTTAGTTCCGAATGACCTTCATAGCTTCAGCATGAAGTTCCTCAAAAATCAAACCGTCACCTGAATGCAGTTTTTCGGTTACACTTTATATCCGATGTCTGAGTGTTGTATCTGAGACGATTTAGAATCAAAGCCCTACGAGTCTGGGTGAGAAGTGAGCTTCTTACTTCACAGGAAACTAATCAGCAGTTACAAGTGGCATTTATATCTGCTGGCGAATCATTTCATAATAAAAATCAGTCCTCAAAATATAAACCGAAGCCGACGTGAAGCCACATAGTGCAGCCGGACCATTGGACGGTTTTTGCTTAGATACCATGAGTGGTAGACTACTGGAATTCCGTAATCTATTCGGAGTATTTCCATCCGTGATTATTAATGAGCCATGTGAAACAAGTCCCTTCATGAAGTTGGTGTCGAATAACAAAGCTTACGTGTATTATTGAAATCGAAACCTCGATATTTTCCAAAGAAATTATCCGGTCTTCCTAATGCATCATATCGTTCGCGAATAAAATGACAGATCTACATTGATTTTGATTCCAAATGATGGTCAAGGCTCCCGATAAGCGACAGCTGAGTTGCGTTTATATAGTAGAATTATATGAGAATGACTGATGATAATTAGCTGAAGCGCCGGAATGGGCATTATATTCCATTTTATTTCAATCTTCATGTCCGATTTGGTGTCTGTAAATGTGGCACGGATTCCGAGATCTGTGACATGCTAAGAGAATGGACGAAATATACTGTTTTATTGAAAACCGCTAACGCGGGTTCTGTTAGGTTTTCCATTCTATTGTGTGTCTTGATATTTCATTTCATCTGTCAGAGGATATCATCATACAAAAGCAGCTGTTGGAACTCATTCCCATGGTAACGGAAGTTAATGAAATCGCGGAGGAGATGAATAAAGATCGTCTGTTTGACATACGTCTACTCCCACCCACTGTTCAAGGCCTGCGTTATGGGGAACCGAAAAACACGAAGTGAGTTTGTTAGTTCTCCCAACCGTTTGAGAAAACCTAACGCGGTGATTTATTCTGTCTGATTTCTTGAAGTTAAGTCATTTAGAAAAATTGAATCCATGGTAAGATTCGCGAAAAGATAAATATTAGCTCTGTTCACGAGGAGCAACCTGCGTACGTACTACCATTCTCTCAGGGTGCATTTAAGGAGCCCTAATCTACCGCTACCGGTTTTCCTTTAGAAATATATTGACTTAATTTGTGAGGTCATCCGTGCGGCAACCACTTTGATAAACAATCATGAAAGACTGATTTTGCCGCCTCGTTAGATTTATGTTTCTCAGTCCGAATGGTTTTCGAACCCTTATTTCTAAATGTACAATGTATTGATGGCGAGAACGACATAAAAATGGAAAATCTGTTAGCAGTTCTCACATTGAAAAGTTTACACCGCAAGCCGGGATTGAATGGGCGACCTTCCGCTTACCGGGCAGTTGCCCTACCGTCTGAACCATCCTATGTTCTTCGTAATGAACTGAGAACATTTCGGAAAGCACGCAAATACTAACTGGATTTTCCTGTGGTCTTTCGGATTTGTGATCATGTTCACAATACCATGCAGCGAAGCAGCTGACTAGTCGGGAATCAGTCTGTTATGTTTTCAATACTCACATTTGCGCTCGACAATGATTACGCAGTGAGCACGAGAAAATATACGTTTTACTCAGTGTATGAATTCGACATTGCATTATTTTCGATCTGCTATTTTAGATTCCGTCGGTCCAAGTAGTGGCTTTTTAGTGGGTAATAATTTCTTGCCTATATATTTTTGAGGAACTCGCCATGTACATTTTATTTTGAGGGGGGTAGATCTCGATAAACGTTTTGCTGAACCACTCTGTTTCTATTCTGTTAGTTTAGTTTGCTTTACCTTGGGATGGAAGTCGGCTACACATGAATCTTCCGGTCAAATTTAGTAGCGCATGCATTCAACTGGTTAACGTTGGTTGATAACTAGCTAGAGCTCATTGCAAGCAGTCAAATGACAGGTTTACTTTGGAGCATACCATGCGGCAAAGCAATTTGATTGGGTAAATGATATGATCCTTTTGAGCAATGTTCGAAGGCTTTTGTGTGAACATGTATTCCAATTAGTGGATGGCGTCCTTGCGTAGGTTCAAATCCCGCCCAAGATAACGATTCTCAGCATCCAGATCAATTTATAGATTTTTTCCGTTAAGTTTTACTTCTGTAATCAGGTGGCATATGTTTTTCGAAGCGCCCACCATTCCAACTTTCTGATTACTTGATTTGTATTCCTGGTTTGACTTTCCAAATCGTAGGATCATGATTCGGATGCGAGATACAATGAACAACCGTGTATGGTTTTGGGATCACGAAAAATTCACGAATCGTCGCTTTGTCATACAGGTAATCTCTAAATATTGGACTTTTGTGTAGTTTTATCTATCCCGGACACCTGTTTCTTCAATAAGCAGTCTGACGACGCAATGCACGGTATGAAAATTGGTCAGGCGATTGTCTACGTTTCACATTGAGAGACTAACTTAATGCATCTAGAACCTGCTTTGGTCTGTCTTTAACTTGCCCCTTGATTCGTTCTACTCAAGTGCACTTAACGAGCTGCGAGCAGTTATATAGACGTTGAGGTGGTTTTCCGAGACAACCCCAATGCCGGTCGAACGGGTATGGTATGACCTTATGAGCTTTATTTTCCTCGAGTCTCACAGAACAGGTTTCTGTTTGAATCCCGATTTTGGTCAAGTGGTATTCTGACTTACTTAATCGTGCACACTTCCCCAGTTGGAGGAATAGCTTAAGTTGCCAGAAGAAAAAACCCGATCATCTTTTCGTATTTAACTTCATTAAAGAGGACAGTTCTTTCCAATGCTAGCCAGAGCTCGCGATGCATGTGCACCTGAAATCAGTTGTTGTGATGCGTGAAAATAATTCAAAATGTTTAACTAGCAATTTTTTGGAATGGTACTTTGTGCCCAGTAATGCTTTACGTGCCTTTGTTAGCAATCATATGTACGTTTCAGGTATGTGTTGCTGAATGTATTGAATTTCCTGTGGATTGCAAACGGAAGCTTGGCGACGTGACGCACTCTGATTTTCGTTGGAACCGCTCAGATTATTTTGGAAATTTATTTAGATAACCCAGAGGACAACCAATTAAAATTTGTCGCGTAGTACAACTTTCCTCGTACGGCAGAGATTATAGGTAACGGTTTTTGGAACATCTGTAGTGAACAATCCTCGTCAGAGTATTGCTCCGTGCTGTGTCCCCTGTGGTGAGCGCTTTGTTGGAGATGGGTCTTGCTGATCGGGGATTTCTGTTTTCCATAATCTTTCCTGACTTAGCAGCCACCTTTATTTTCTCTGTTTGAGGATAGGTATTTACATTTTGTTGACCTCATTATGAGAGAAAAAGACCACAACCTTTGTTTCTTCAGTACATTGGTCTTATTCAAATTTTGTGCACAACTGTCACATTTTATTGGGGTGTATTCGACGACTTGCAGTGCGAATAATGTTTTTCTTTGAAGAACTACTGTGGTATCCTTGCTGAGAACTGAAAATCGGTTGGATAACTTGAATGAACTCCATGGGAGAGCGTAAGATGCACCGTGACCAATTTCCATCTATCGAAGTGCGTTACTTCGAGATACTGAGTAACTGCAGTAGAAAATTAAAAACGATGCATAAAATACTTATTGTTCAACCAATTTGGATGGTATGAGATTTAGTCGTTTATAAACTGATTCATCGGGCAGTTTCACCGGTCAACACATCATTAAAAACCGCCATTCACTGAACGTTTGTTGGTTGCCGCTTTTTAGGATTGATTAGTGGTGCACATCCAGCGAGCCCCTGTTGAAACCCAAACCTATGGTGAATGATTTTCAGTGAAAAACCCATTGGAGAAGTCGTCCAACATCGAAATCGATCGCCGTGTCAGCACCTGGATGTGACCGTTCAAAACCACAGGCGAAAGAGCGTCAACATACAGAGAACCTCCGAGAGCCATCCCGAATAGCCTGGTATTCAGGTGTTCGACTAACAATTGTTCATCGCAGTAGGTAAAATCGATGGATGAGCATCACCAATGATTCCTGAACAACGGAATGAAACAGCTTAACACTGCTTCTATGGTTTCTAGTGATAAGTTGAGCGCGGATACCGTGTTATTTCAATTGCAATAGCTCAAAATTGTAATAGGTGTAAACAGTACGTGATAATGGGTGTTGACATATTGGGGTGAAGGAAATAGTTGTATACCTTACTGAACATTGCCCTGGGAGACTTAAGGCATGAGTGTTCGGATCTCGTAATTTGTTATAGTTTCAGGTGCACCGGAAAGTTAAACGCCATCTGAAGTTGGATGAGACTGTAATGCAATGAAAAAGTACGGCAAGAAAATGGGGTTTTGCTGACCCATAAAACGGAAACTAAAGACCATCTGAAAGCAGACTAGGTGGAACGGTTATGAACTTTAGATGTGCACTTGTTGTGTTTGTGAATATGGTAATCTGGAACTTATTTGGCGAGAAAGACGTTGAATAGCTTACACACTGTGGAAACTTTGGAAAATTTGCTGTAAAATCGAAACGTAAAAGTTGCGGCTGCAAAAGATTTATCAGCACTTTGTAACAACACATATCTTTGATGGTACTATTGAAAATTCATCCAACTATGAATGCCAGTGAATTGTCACCCACTTCTCTAAGACCCTAGTTTTCGGACAAGAAATGCAAGTTTTTCAAAATTTGAAACATCCTCATAGACTGATTATTAAGGAATTAAAGTGGTAAAAATATAAGCCGGTCTTTTCAGTGCTTCTCGTTAGACCCATAAAGTACACAATCAGAACTATAGGGATTTGAGCAGGGATGATCAGAAATCCTTACAGACAGGAATAAAATGTCAGTCCTATCGAATTCACGTTGTGGCGACAGAATAACTAGTCCTATACCTTTATTCCGGGGATCGTTGGCTTTTGACTGGTACAGCTAAAGTGCATTGGTGGATTTCCTTTGGAAGCTTGGCACAGGGTCTTGTGAAGTGTTTGCAGTCGCCTGAACCGTGGAGGGAAATCGCCATTTAGCCTTTGTCCGATTTCCTTTCAAGATTAGAAGAACTTTTTATGGGCCACGTTTAATCTAAATATGAATATCGTCGATTGATTAAGCCACTTTATTCCAATATTCTCAAGAATTTTTGGTCTCAGTTAGAAGCAGGTCATGCAGTTATGCACATTACAAAATAATCTGTTTTGAATAACGAGACGAGTAGTATGATGTGTCTGGATGACAGGACAGAATTTCCCCGGAAGCACACAACCGGTTTCATGGTTGTTGCCGCTCATCAGGAATGCGTACGCGGTATTCTGCGCAACCATCCTTATACTTGATTACTCCACAGTTGGTTTGCAGCTGTTTTGATCGACGCCTAATATTCACTGTGTGTTCATCGATATGTAAAATAGACGTCAGACTAGTGAGGTCGGCTAGCTTAGTAAGAACTCCATTTAAAGATGATTCACCGTGTACTACAATGAGATGAGGAATCGACCTATCTTGACTGTCGGTAACCGTTTTCCCTAGATTATTATATCGTTCTGGGTTTGTCTCTTTTGAGTCCAAGCTTGTTCACAAATTGTTTTAGACGGATAAAGTTCATCCATCGGAAGCTTCAGTGACTTCGTCCTCAAGCAAAAATATGACAATCAAATGATTGCATCCATGGTGAACGTTTAGGAATTCTTGTTTCACAATGATTTGAACTTCTCCGTTCACCCAGTTCTCAACTTAATTTACTGAAGGCTCTCATTTATTCCAACAAGCGGGCACATGTGTCTTCTTACGAATGCTTTCATTATTCCGTCGAACAATATAAGGCAATTTACCGCAGTTCTTAACCATTTTTCGGACACTAAGATGTTCTGTTTTCCTTCTGGATGCTATTCTGTCCTCTAGGATTTGTATCAAAAATATCTAAGCCAAGAAGGCACCGATGTCTCCAATGAAGCAGATCCATTCTGGGAGCCACTAGAGGACCGTCTTGTAGGAGTTGCTCCTGCTTTTTTGCAAACATTGTCGTACAAACTGGATGTAGAAGATCGCCTGAAGATTATGTCCATTGAGGGTGACCAAGTGGGAACTTTGGACTACCAACTGATGCCGTGTACCCGTTCCGGACGGCCACTCGGTGAATTGCATCCTCGTGGTCTTCCCGATTCGGAATTTGTGGATCAACCGTGCGAATTGTTGGGGAAACCATTTCACTTTAAGGTACGTTTGGGATGAATCCCGCTATCTAATAGGCCTTTATAATCAATATCTATGTCATTTTCCGTGCCAAAGTGACGGTGGATGGGTTCAAAACTGCAGATATGTACACCGCAAAGTCGGTTTTTACACACCCATATTTTTCAGGCTGAGTTAAGAGAACTATTTTGTATTTTAAATGTATACGTTTAAATCCGTGAGTTCCATCCCATCTTTTGGTTTTTCAGTTTGATGTTTGCTTGAATTGCTTTTAACGGTACCGACCGACAACCTGCAAGTATTTTCTCACCGCGCCCTAGCCTAATCCACTGATACTCGTCTTCTTTTGGAGCATGAAACGTTGGGTGTTTCATTTACAATTCGTAAAGCGTATTTGTTTCCTGTTATCAAAATCTTCCTCTACCATTCTAAGTTTGATAAAGCGAGATTTTTCCCATACTCCTTTTCATTTTACATAGCTAGCCTAGTACTATTTCGAGTGGTAAGCAAATGTAATAGCGAATAAAGTGCACGTTCTTAAAGTCAGCAAGTTTAGTTCAGCTTGAATAAACAGTGGACTTTCATTGAGTTTGCCGTTCTGCTTGCTGTTTCTCAGTAAAAGAAGAACAAGTGAAAAACAAACGATTATAAGTATGAAAATAACGAGGAGAAGACAACCGAAGGTAGTATGAAATTCATGAGGGTAATGCATGAATGTACGAACGTCATTTGTCACGAAATATGGCACCAACCCTACCATTACAACCTGTCTTACTGAAAGTTCCATGAATCGTTACTTTTGATTGTTCCTCAATTTACAATGGATGTATTACTCAAGACAAGTTGATAATCCTCCGAAATAATGGTCTACTGCAATCACGCCTGACCTGATTCTGACTATCCAGTCCTAATTTAAAAAAAACTGTGAATTTTGTGCTTCGTTGGTAATCAACATCTACATTCTTAAGGTCAACTTAAAACCGTTGGTTATACTGGCATCAAGGTCTACAACGAATCCGTTGGAATACCGGTCAAATACTGACTTAAATACTAATTTATGTTCATCATCCTCTTCATTCAGATATTTATCAGTGATTTGGAACTGAACGATCCTAAGGATCGAGCACAGGTGAAAATTCTCTATCGAGTTTTCAACGAAGAGGAATGGACCGTGGTCCAGTTGCCTCCAGATTACTTCAAAGGTGGTTCAAGTATTCTCACACTGCTTGATCACGAGCGTGTCTACAACATTCAGCAGATCACATTCGAGCATCTGGACTACTTTGAGAATGACTGTCTATGTTTCTTGGTGTACACATCTCAGACAGACAAACCAACAGATGGTCCCATGAATGGGGTAACCAATCCGCAGGTGAGTCCTGTCTGGCAGTCAGTTTTTCGTGTTACGGATCTCATGGTTTTTCTTGTCACGCGTTCGTTGAACTAACTGTGACGCCTATTACTGTCCCAGTCTTCATCTATAATGGTACCCAGATTAGTTCATCACTTATAGTAGCCGGTGAACTGGTTCTACCAGCAAGCTGCCTCAGAGGCGTGTATCAAGACTTGAACCCATGTGGTCTTGCTTCCATTTGGGTGCCGTAAGAACTACCCCAAGAACAGTTTTTTTTGGTATGTGCTTTAAAATAATCTAGATAGCACATCAGGTCTCGTCCACGTGTGGGCGGGTCTCAGTTTCTGGTCCACGGTTGAACCAGACACCGTTAGTCCAAACAGACCACAATAAGATATAGCATTCAGTCCTTTGAGTTCATGGCATAACACTATTGTGTATAATTTTTTAATGAAATTACTACTCTGAGCGCTGGAGAGTTCCATCCCCACGTCAATAAAGATATTGGCGACAGTAATATCTGATGAATGACTGTGGTTCACTACGTAATGTACTACGGATTTTATGCAGGTGGGGTGCTGTTTTGGCCAGTCTATAGATGCCTTCATTTATGAAACCTTATTTCTCATTTGTCTACGTATTTTGACTATACCTGACTAAAGGTCAGGGCTTATCAAGTCCCTTTCCAAAAGAAATCTAGTGAATGTGTCTATCATTGATATGGTCCCTTTTATTCTGACACTCGTTGCAATTCATTTAACGTGAATGGCCAAAAGGAAAATGTTTTATCTTTAACTTTCCGGGATTAGGATTTCAGTCCTCTGATGAGTTCTGTCCGGGCCTCACGACGTTACTCGCGTGTTTGTGTTGAGGAACTGCATGACGTAAACAGATTGAAAATGGATCTCATTCTAATGCAGCGCGATTTGGACCGATACGCAGCGCAGGAGGAAACTCTTAATGTGAGTTATGTGTTTAATTCCTGATGCAGATGTGTTCCATTTTCTCCGTACAGGCCAATTTCATTCGTGCCACACGGGTGCCCATGTGGAGCGCACTGAAGTAACTGGATTCTCATTGCGAATGCTCTTCTAATTGATTGAATACGGTTGCAAAACGGGAAGAGCACACGGATAGTAAAAAGACGCAAATCAATTTCAACTCGGATTTTATAAATAAGAAATATGACTCCACGTAACGAAGGCCCCACTGAAAGTTGTATTTGGGTTCTTTATCTTTTTTTGATTGATTTTTTATGTAATAATTGTAAATATTTCAGGAAGGCGGCATGGTCAGTTAAAGACTGCCAGTTGGGGAGGTGACCGGTGACGGAAGCAGAATTCCAACCAGGGACAGAGGGTTCGAAGCTCACCATGATGACCGTTTGACCACTGCCGGTCACCGTACGCCAAGACTAATGGCTTGTATGTATCATTTAAAGTACATAAACAGCGGCCTAATTCTTGACACATTGATTTACTTGTGCATACGTGTTCTTCTGTATCTATGGATGTCCTTTCTGCATCGATCGTAAAATATATACGGTGCTTTTTTTAAATGGTAAGAAAATTTTAGTCTTGTCAAAGCCATCTAAACCACATTTTGCACTGGGCTACTTTTGTCTGTCAGTAGACAAATTATTGAAGAATCCACCTGGGCTATGAGCGTTAGGTCTAATTACCTAGATCTTAAACTGTGCATACTGACACTATTCGGGTCTGATAAAACTGCCCTGAAACTAAGACTATCGACGGGTAACTACCAATATATAGTCGATTCCTCGGAAGTCAAGGTTATGAAGCTAGTGGTTCAGACTGCTTTCCTACAGCCTTATCGCACGCGGTAGCAAGTTACCGTTATGAATACCAATTTAATCTGAATAATTTTATAGGACAGTTAAAAAGTAGGGTCTGCCGCGCTAGTGGCAGAATGAAAAATATGATCCATATGGTGCATATAAAATACCTTGAAAGCATGCACAATCTTATTGCCAATGATCCCTTATGTGAAACATTATGAGCACTTCCAATCACACGGCAAATCAGATACTGTAGCCTTTCTAACTCCATAAATTTTTTTTCGGTTACCCCTTGGGAACCGTGTAGTGTGATGATGTGTTCAATAAGAAATTGATGGATTCAGCTTTATTCAGCTGTCAAATAGGGATGGATGACGATTACTTTTGTCTGTTCTGGTGGAATACAAAGTAACTGCAATTATTGTGTGCACGATTATTTGCGCGCAGTGTGCCATTTAGCACACTTCATGTTATCTCCTTATTGGCACTAGAACGCTGAGGAAGTCCAAGGGGATACTAGCTCGTAGTAAAAATCGAATAACTCTGGATTTTCATAGCGTTTCGAGGAAGTTTCGTAATTTTTCCTAGTGATAAGTTTTGCGCTTTTTCTTAGAGTTTCGCCGAATCTGTTAATCGATTGACATTCTAGGAAGACCCAAACCGCTTTCCAGGACACAAAGACGAGGAGTCCACTTGGATATCGGAGGTGGTTTCTGTTATCCGATCCGTCCTCTAGCAGGCTGATAAATAAATCTCAAGTCTTTTTAGATCACTTGACTGTACCGATTCAAGTTGCAGCCCAATCACGTTTCTGTAAACCGTTGGTGGGTAAAAATATTTACGAAAAGTGGCGAAACATCCCGTTTTAAGCAAGAATGCAATGGATTTAAAGTGGTGTTTCATGGTTATACTTGATGTGTCTAAGAACTTTGGTATCTTTGGAACGATCTCATTAGCGGCTTTCGAATTTGGTCAAATTGGTTAATGTGGAGCATTTCTTTCTGGCGTTATGATGAAAGGTGTCTGTAAAGACGCGTCGTCATTCTGTCGGGGTTTTTTCTCACGTCTTTCCAGTGTGAAGCAGATCTTCACTTGTTGTCTTAAAGTAGCATGTCAGAGTAATTGGAGAAGCTTGGTTATATTGGCAAATTCTGTTGGACCGTATTGTCCCCTTTTCATTTTCGCTGGTGTTCTGGTGTACGCGTATGGTCTAACTGGGCTAGCTTAGCAGTCCAGCAAGAGCGTAAAAGCGGATTTTACGGGGCACTAGAAAACATTTATGCGTCGATGTTTTGCCGCTTTAACATTGAAGAAAAGTGAGTCGTGTAAACCGTTGCGAATCCACTGCGTATTTTGCTTTGTGCTCCAATTCGCTATTCTGTTAAGAAAAAGCAAAACTATTTATATGAGAATCACGGAAAATTTTCGCAGGGTAGGTTAATAATAGTACTTTCATTTGTTCGCTCATTTGCTGAAGATGATAAACCATAGATATTTGGTTGCTCAAAGATGACAGCCGAACCAAGTCCAGCTAGTTTGGAATAAGCGCAAACTCTGGTATATGGACAAGTGCACTCAAAGGGTGAGGTTTTCTACTTTGATGTTATGGTCTTTACGAGGGTTTGATCATGTATGATCCAGTGCCAAGTATTTCTAGCAGTACAATGCTTTTATCGCAACATTTTGAAAACGGGACTGCTTTGGCGTATATTCTTCAGTCTTTTTTACTTTCTTACTGAGCACCAGGGTAAAAATATAAATTGATTTCTCGTATTCCCTTCGATTGAAATGCGAAACGTCTAGCAGACTGACTTCAACATCTCTTCCTGCCGTGCTGCTGACAGTTAAAAGCTTCGCCGCTGACTTGGTTAAAATTGGTCGTATTATACGTTTGTTTTTTGCAACAATTCACCTGTTACGTTGATGAAGAGTACCTGTCGTGTAAGAACAGTGACAGGAAAACTCTGAAGAATACCACATTTTTGTCACATTCTTCAGGGCATTTTATCTTACGGTTCAGATAAGTTCATCATCTTCAATGGTCACGTGTCAGCTTCTTAGGTTAACTGTGTGAATAATGCACGGAAAAGGTCGATAGGTACAATCTGCGGATTGAATAATTATTTGCGCCTAACCAGAAGACAGGAGTACCTAGTCGGGGAAACATTATTGAGAACCAACAGAGCAAAGGGTAAAATCAGCCACTATTAAACCACCTTGTGACAGCTTTGATCGGCCTGACAGGATAAGGCTGATCCTGTGTTTGAAATGAAGTTCGCGAATAAATGTAGTATAGCCACACGGTCTAGTACCATTTTCCCTCTATTTATTGAACTTACGGTTTGGTGAGTACACTGATCAGTGCAGACAAAATCTCCACGGGCTGACGTATCTGGTAAAATTTTTATTTTCACTCTTGTGCGCAGTAATACTTTGAACATCTTGATTTTTGATCACATCCACCTTATCCACATCCTTTCCCCCTTCTGGCAGATTATTTGCTCCGATTTTGCTGGAAGAAAGTCTACGGATGAGAACTACAGAGAAATTCTAAAGCGGTTGAAAGATGTCTTATCTATGCGCAAACCATCAAATCGTCAAGGAAATTTATCCACTTCGCGTTCACCTCTTTCGATGCTGAGAACAAATCGACGGGTATGTTGCTGTTTTTGTTGCTGCTCATGATGATGATGATGGTGTTGTCGATGACGATTCTTTTGTTCATCATTGAACATTTAATTAACAAAGCTCTGTTAAGTTTAGTTGTATTAGTACGACCTACAGCTTTTTTAATACATGCCTGGGCATGCTTTCAGCGGAAGGGATATGTACCCTATAGCGATGAAGGCTCCGTGCCCTGTTAAGGACAACTGGCAACCAGACCCTGAGACTTGGAGTGGAGTACCATATAAAGTCGCATTAGGTCATGTGGTGTAACGATCCGGACAACAGTGGATTGCTCTCTGTTTAGTTCCTTCATCCATCAAATTCGCCCTTCTATGCTGTTGTTTTGGTTGCTGCCTTGCAGTATTATCTATTCCAGAACAAACGAATAGAGGTACAAGGGGGAAATGACATTAAATTTAGAGGTATGAATCATACACGGGCGCTCATCAGAGAATTAGGGCATCGTAAAATGTATTTCCCCCCCCCCCTGTGTATTAATTCGCAATGTTTCGGTCTGAAGCAAAATAATGGACCTACAATGCATGTGAAACTTATGAATTTAATAAATTTCGCTGATTGAACGACATAACTGGAGTGAAACCCTGGCTGGTGAATGAATATCAGGCTTTAGAAATGGCTCAGACTTAAGCAAATGCATACCATAAATTGACTCATACTTATGGAAGATAAACGGGTCCCACAATACTTTGTACAAAATAGTTACAGTACGTCTGCTTTCTATGCAGAACAATGCTAATGAAGTTGAAAGGCACACCTCAGCTGTGGCTGCAATGTACTCTTTGCAGTTTTATCACAGCGTGCGGTTACCAGGGTGTACCCATAAAAGATTTCTTGCATCTAGTAGTCACTTCCTAACCAATGGCGGGATGTACATGTATCTAGGTCACCTTATTGTCTTCAGAATCTATTAATTAATCATTAGGACTCAACAACACAGCCGTAACTGTGAACCCAGTGTTTTGTTAGTGGTTGTACAAGTGAGAGTTTGAATCCATCGTATTTTGGAGTTTCGTATTGCGACACTTTATTTTACACATATCTGTCATACTGCTGCAATCATTATACTGAAGCACAAAGTAGCCCTGAACCTTTCCTTTATGGAGCTTGCTCCCGTTTACTTTCAATCGCTGTAAGAACAGTGACCTTCTTCAACCCCTAATCCACTCGACAGTCAATGCACTGGCGAGGCCGGAGATTGAGACACACCCGATTTGTACTGTTTAACGTCTACCGCACAAATACTGTATAGTCCGTTTTCGTAATTCCACCTCGACTCGCAACCGGTGAAGCCAAGTATCTCAGGTCTTCAGCGGGAAAAAATCAGCTCATTTCTGTCCATACCCGAAGTGAGTTTTGTACGGGATGGCCATGTTTCCCACCCACTATGAATGCAGACCGGTATACTACAGGTCATTTGAAATGTGTTCATTGGGTCTGATATGTGGCTGAGGTCAGTCTGAATCTGACGCTTCTGATAAATAACAAATGCTTCAGTCTTGGGCACAGATGCGGAGGTAATTATTCCCCCGTAAATCTCGACATCTTAAGTCAGGGTGGAAAATTCAAGAATGCGTGCGTTGCCAACGCGTCTTCATGAAAAGATGATATCGGTCCACACTACAAAGTCATTGTTTTGAACAAGGGATTGGATTCGTCCATCACGTCATCACCACCCCCTTCCCCGAGATAGATGGTAAACCAAAGCTAGGTCCATACACTAGTGAAGTATCTCGAGTGTAAGTATTAACAATTTTTCCGTCGGTAATTTCAGCATTTCAGGAAACAACGAAGGTTCCTTTAACTTTGAGTGCTGGGAATAAACTGACTAACTTTTGCGAATAATATTATATGGTATTATTTGAGGAATACTTTTAAAAGCATTTCTGTGAATCGATGATCATGGCCATTTATCAGAAAGAAGAGAAGTCCTTTCAAAACCAGAGAAGTGGGTCGTTAGTATTGCATCTAAACTGCTAGTTGACGTTATTGTCCACCATTTATTTAACGATCGCGAATGGAGTTGGAACAAACGTCAAGCTTAGTTTATATCTCGTGGAGGTTGTGTTGATCTCATCTCAGCTCTTCTCTACATTCTCGAACACAGGCCTACTCTGCGTAGGCCCACTATTTGTTGTTCTTGATCTCAGAGAAACCTTCGACTCCTGCGCTATCTCCTTTTGAAGGACAAACCAAAAACGTTCATCACCGCCATAAAGCCTCTGTACATGGATTGCTGAAGCCGTGTTCGGGCTTACAGCAATTTTTCATCTGAATTTACCATGAGAAGTTATTTTCGTCAGCATCACCTCTTCTACCCTTTTCCATTTAATTTCGTAAATGAGACGGTCCTAGAGACCGTCTTTTTCGTGAGAATGGTGGCACTAAAATTTTCTTAGTTAGAAAAATATGACCTTGCTCATACGGATTACATAGTTATTCCGAATGAAGTTCCTTGTGAGTTGGAAGTGATTTTTAAAGAACTTTTGGGTTGCCTTTTGCCCCTGCTATTATCTGGGCAGCTGTATTTCACTCGGAGGTAGGACGTCAGTTGAAGTTCAGTTGCAGATACAGATCGTAGGAAGGTTTCACTTAGTTTGACCGTTCAGCACAGATTATTTTTGTTAACTGAAACTCGCCACACAACCCTGTTGCTGGCTGACCGTTATTCTTGCACGTTGACTTCCTAGCCCCGGCCGCTTTTCCATTCGTGGGCAGTCACTATTCTCGTTATAACTGTGGCACACAAGTAAGCATTATAGTAGTGGGCAAGTGGTCCGCAAGAGCAGGAAGGACAAATAAATGCGTTCATGAAGGAAATGGTGCAGTAAGACTACCCGCCTCAAAAAAGTCGTTTTCCACTTTTATCAAACTCAATCATTTGTTCTTGCGTCTGTGTGGTGTCACCCGTTTTTGTGTTGTGTCGGGTGTACGCTGCAGCAAGTAGTTCGGTTTTTATATAGACTACAGAAGCACTCCATTTTCGGATGGAAGATACACGAAAATCATCGGTATTTGAACATCGATTTCTTGGAGAGTTCTCTCGAATCTGATGGAAACATCGCATCAAAAGTGTTGAGGTTAGGCGCACGTCACAATCTGCAAGAACCAAAACATTAGACGAAACACTTACCTCAATAGGCTACGGTGTTGGGGTATTTTTCTCGCATGTGCCGGATATGTCTTATTGTCCCGCTGAATCAAGTGAAATGTTTTTTCTGCCTGCGGATCATCTCGTTTTATTTGTTCAGAACAACATGAAGACTGCTGTTCTGTGTGCCCAGTCGTTGAACTCAGCGTATTGGTCCGACTGGTGCGGACGACGAAGCCTTGAAGCCTAAACACCCTTGACAAGATTCATCACTCATCCTATCGATCCACGTCACCAATCGGCTGTCCTGTCATTCGCGGTTTCGTAGTCTGGGTACTGGGCGGGTGCTGACGCATTATTTGTCAGTAGGACTAAGCCGTCTGTCGAACGATATGTCAGGGGGTAATTCCTCGACGTGAAACGTTCGGGGAGGTGGTTAGTGGTGTAAAATTAAGCATCCGTGTATGAGCCTTGACGTGACTGAGAGGTGTAAAATGCCTGACCACTGAACTTGCTATGGTTGAGCCAAGACAACCAGCCACTCAGTGCATAATGAACTTGGAAGATATGACTGTGTCACAACCAGTAGCACCTGCGTCTACACACTTTCATCACCGACGAGTTACAAGTGTGATGGCGTGTATAGGCTACTTACTGAATAGGTAAGTAGTTGGCCGCTCAAAAAGCAATTATGGACGGCTGTAGAATGGCAGTGAGAATGGCTACGTCAGGGGGACCGAACTCAATAAGGTTAAGGAAGGCATGCAAACCACATGATCGCATACTCTGAACGGAGAACGACTATCTTGAAGTGGACTGGACCATTACAATGTAAATAAGCGCTGTTGTTTGATTTGATTGAGTATGGTGACGAATGGTTTTC
Source organism: Fasciola hepatica (assembly GCA_948099385.1). Classification (NCBI taxonomy): domain Eukaryota; kingdom Metazoa; phylum Platyhelminthes; class Trematoda; order Plagiorchiida; family Fasciolidae; genus Fasciola; species Fasciola hepatica. Next base: position 3,632,720 of record CANUEZ040000117.1, read on the forward strand.
AACGTACACCCCATATACCAGGCATCTTTTCCGAATCATTTCACTAATATTTATACTTTTCCTATTTTGCCTCGCACCACGGGTTTTTTCTATCTCCCACTGAAGTTCTGTCTGAGAGATAGCCACCAGAGCCGCCACACAAATGGGTGACCTAAAACTCACGGTTGATTGTTGTTCGAAATAAGTTGACCTGAGACCGGTAACAAAAGAAGCAGTAACACCGTTCATGTTTTCGTGGTTTCGATAAAAATGAAACGTTTGCTTCTATTCGAGGTAATAGTTAGTGGCAGTCAGCTGACCTGTAAGTTTTATTGCATGTTAGTCATCATGGTCACGTGACTGTCCGAAATATCATCGGGAGAACGAGCGCTCGAACATCTTCGAACCTTATTCAATGAAGTAGTCAGAACTTCTCCCGTAGAGCAATCTTGAGATTTTCTGGGTAAAGGCGTCCTGGTGGCCACATTTCGATTTTTTATTGTCTGAAAGAACTGGTTTATTGAAATTTTTTGACAGTGGAATAAGTGAATTTATCCACAACGATCGATTAATATCTTGTTTCCATGGTCTGAAATCCGATCATAAGCGGTTCACGAAAGCGCCGATTACCTAGAAATGCCTTGTACGGCAGCAGATACTCAATAGAGATTGCAGGGTTTCGTGGTGTAAACTAACTGACTCAAAGCAGTCGAACACTGTACCCAGAATTGTTGCAAAATAATAGTCCCGGAACTGGGTAAGGTAATTACGTATACATTCGGTTGTATTGCTAATGCGTGTGTTCATGTGTGCAAGATTTTGAAGATACAGGACTCGTTCAATGGAGGTAATACACAAACAATCAAGTTCACAACTGGCTGTGTTTCTCTGCTTCTCATTTTCAGGTTTCCGAAATACCGGAGGCGGATGAAGGATGACTATTTTGACCACGGTCTACTCAAAGCTCACAATCACCAAAATAAGCTTTTGATTTGTTTAATTGTCATCAATACTGTCTTCTCTTTTCACTTATCCATCCTTTCACTAAAAAGACCGTTTCATATCATGCGCATCTTTACCGGATTACGCTTCTTTATGCAATATCATCACAATTCGTACTAGCTTTTGTCTCAATGAAACACGTGGTAATTTACGAAAAGAAATTTGTTTACATTTAGTTGCACTTGATGGGCAGTATGATGGTGAAAAGAATATCACCCGGGTCTATGGATGAAGGTCAATTTAGTAGTAACGTGAACTAAATTAATAACAGCATTGTAGTAATTGTTACATTGTTAATAAACATTTATCGGGCGGTGATAAACCTAATAATGATACTGATTTAATGTAACGAAGTTGTACGTCTGGAAACTAAGATCACATCCATTTGCTCAGTCTAAGCTGACGTTGGTCTCAGTCGTATCAATCACAGGTGGAACAGAGTTCTGACCGGTGCCACTTTGAATTATGGGAAGGTCTGACATGAGCGGGTCAGAATTGACAGCTTTATTCAGATTTTCGCGCAATAAATGGCGAAGAACGGAGAGAAGACATACTTCGTTTACTGTTGTATGTCACATACGTGAAATAGGCCAGTTTGTATATGATGCGGTACATGGAATACGCAAACGAACATTTCCGTGACAAGTAATTAGACAGTTTCAGTGGGTTGCATGGCTAATGCCAAGAAAGGCAGACGGTTTGCAATAATTCTCTCGTGAAAAAATGGATTGGGTTCTGTGTTCGTCAGCATAGACTCACAAAACACTAGCAGTTTCGCAGTCTGTTTGCGTGATCCTATTTTGAACGACCGGGTCAGGTCAGCTTTCAAGTACAATCAAGGGGTTGCTTTTTGCGCCCGGAGGTGAATATTCAACAGCTACCCAACAAATAATAAGTACAGGTGTAGTTGGATAAAATACATGAAAAAGGAGAAGAATTTCAGCTCAACCGGATTCCAGATCGTTTAAGGTATTCTTAGTGTTGGTAAAGAATATGACGAGATGGGGTACCGTTGATGATTTGTGGGTAGCCGTACGGGCCAAAGCGCATTTGTAGCTGGACCCGTTGGAGGACCTATAAAAATTAATCAAGATCAGGGTAAAGGGAATATGATTGGTCATCAGTTAACTCTGAAGCAAATTCTTGATAAGCATGCTGGTGTTGAGAGAACTGATCAAAGAAGATACCAATGCAATGAGAAAAACGTTTTATGGATCTGACGATAACCTTTTCAAATGCAAACCTGGAAAGATAGCGGGAGAAGCGTAAAACCAACGTGGGGAGATACACGCGGACTTAAGATTAAGCAATGTGGAGTTGGTAAAGACTTCAAACGTATCGCGTTAAATTAGTAAACGTGTTTTTTATGGAAAAATGCATTGACCTGACGGGACCAGGAAAATGATGGGCGCTATATGATTGGGGCTGTTCAGGTTGCTACATCTCAACAGTAGCCTACCTAAGAAATGGAAGTTAGCGGTAGAATGGAAAAGAAGTAAAAATAGTTTTAGCCATATAGTGATCAAGTTAGGTGAATACAAATTCCTCAGTTATCATAATTCGTTGTCGTGTCTTCCTCCCCGGCTATGATCACTGGTTGTATGGATGTCGTTGAAATCCAACTCAAGAAAACTAATTAGATGCACTGGTCCGTTTCAATGTATTACATCCATCTCATGGACTGTCCACTTATTAGCGCTAACCCTAGCAAGGTTCGTGTAGCTTTTGATGAGTGCGAAACGTGGTGAAACTAATATTTGCGTCATATCAACAGTTGTCAGCTTTCTGGCACTAATTTAAATAAAGAGGTAAAATAAGTATGATGAACATTTAGAATAGTTCTGGAAGAATTCACGGAACTACTTCTTTCCGTTGCGCAGTCATCTAGGCTTATTTCAAACTTGAAAATATTTCTAGTTGTCCGGTAGTTGATGGAGTCTCCGTGGCCTGTGATTAGGTAATAGTGATAATAATAATGGTTTATTTCGGAGACCCTCGAAGCATGCCAGGTGCATGATCAAGTTTTTACAAGTAATGGAATAGACAGACAAAATTCGTGAAAATGTAGAAATTTGATTCACAAAAGTACGATAAAAGGGATCAGAAGAGGAATAAAGTGGGACGAAAGTATGATGAGTGTACGCATACCAAAGAAAATGCAGGGAGTTTAAATGAACCCAAGGGCGGATTCAAATGGACGCCCGGTGAGTTTGAAAGTGAAAGTCAACTGGGGGTCAGACTGGTCCGCGTGAAGACCTCTGGAAGCTGAATGATATACATTAGAAAGGCTGGGAATCGACATAAGAAACTGCCGTAGCGGGAGAAGGTGGAGAAAAAAGCGAGATGCACTGCAATGGGTTAGATATCAGTGAGGCATCGGTACGCTGCAATAGGTGGCCGGCGGACAGGGTTCAAAACTCACTGTGAAACAGGAAGCGAGTAATGCAATAAGTAAAAGGATCAGATGACAAAAAGGATCCAGAGGGATTGGATACGATAGGTGTGGGGCACAGATGTAGAAAGAAAGTACGAATATCATGGCGGTCAGCGGGATGATATCAAGAGAAATGGCCGAGGAGGAGCTGCAGGGAACAAAGAGAATATATATATATATATATATATATATATATATATATATATATATATATATATATATATATATATATATATATATATATATATATATATAGAGGAGCAGGAGCAATAACAATGGAGTCATAGGAAGAAATTATCAGTTATTGCGAGTGGTAGGTAAGGTTAGATTGAATGGTTGTAAAATTGACTTTGGACTATCGTGATGAACTATCTTCATGACAGGTGAACATTGCGGCTCAACAGAGAGAGAGAAAGAAAAGAATGCATGAGCACGGAAGTGATGACGACCGTGAGAGGAAGTTCATAAAAAAAGGAGGATGAACGGAAGCATTGAAGAGAGCAGATAAGAATAGATCTAATAATCTGATTGATTTAGATGAGCGTAGTGACGGTCGGGGGATCGGGTAAAGGCAGATGTCTTGAAGTATTACACGGGTTCGAGGCTTTGAGCCCAATCGTCCCGGTCCTCAAGGAAATCTTTGATCTTCTGCCGGATTCATCGAGCTGAAAAGAGAGTGAAAAGAAGCCGGGGGAAGAGGGGGGGGGCGGTGGCGGCAACAAAAACAAAATATACACAACATCACGCAGTGTCTCTCAGTGGACACTGCCCTAAGTGGAATGGGGGTGCGACATTCATGAACATACAGCGGAATGGAAATGCAAATGGGCAAGGAATTACTGGGATAGACCCAGGTAGAGGCCTTACCTTTTCTTGAATATAGTTTTGGTCTGCGAGAGAACTATATCTCCGGGAAGTGAGTTTCACAGAGTAATGACCCTACAGCTTAAAAAAGTTATTTCATAGTGAATTGCGTGGTCTCGGTTTAAAAACCCTTTCTAATGTGACCACGGACAGAAGAGGCTTGACAGACGGAGAAGAAGCAGTCGCTTTGACCTGATTCAAAAAGGTGAAAAATCAAAAACAGATCACCTCTTACGCGTCTTAGGTCAAGGGGATAGAGAGTGAGGAGTGAGAGGCGGACGGGATGAGGTAGATGGGACAGACTCCATACTGCTTTGGCGGAGACCCTCTGAACTCTTTCTAGAATCTCACGGTCTCAGACAAGACCAGAGTGCACTACCTGACTACCGCACTCTAGCAGAGGTCTGATATACCTGCCAAAAATCATGGGAAAACCACCCCAAGAGATGCACGGAAAAGACTTTCGAATCATGTTTAGGACTTGAAAGGCAGACTTGCTTGCCAGTCGGTGATAACGAGAGAGGGACAAGTTACAATCTAACCAGAAACCGAGCACCTTGTGTCGGTCAGCCCTTGGCATTGTGGTTGCTCCGTTAATGGAAAACGTGTGACCAATCTCTCTGCCAAAAGACATGCATTTGTCATCACAAACTGGGAGGTTCCAATCCTCGGACCAGCGTTTTGTTTCGTCAACTGCAAGTTGCAGGTTTTCAACGATTGAACTCCAGAGGATTACATGATCTGCGTACATGGCAATGTTCTCAGGAAGGGATGTCGGAAGATCGTTTATGTAGATCGAGAAAAGAGGAGGACCTAAGACCGACCCTCGAGGGACCCCAGTGGTTACTGCGGCGGGTTAAGACAAAGCATTCCCGACTTTAACCACAAAGGTGCGGTCGGTAAGGCCAACATGGAGCCTGTAATCCCGTACGATTGCAGCTAATAAAGAAGAGGATCATAGGGGACCTTGTCGAAGGCCCTAGCAAAATCCATGAATACAACGAGTGAGAGCTGGCCATCGTCGTAGGCTTTCGTTAGACTATCCATGACAGTTAGCATATTGGTGATGCATGATCTGCCAGGAAGAAACCCATTTTGAAACCGGGAGAGGATCTTATTTCTATGAAGATGGGAAGAACCCGCTCTTGAGAATTCCCTCAAAACTTTTGCTGCTGATGCTAGTGAGGCTTATGGGCCTGTAACTAGAAGCAAGATGTCTACTACCCTTCTTATAGATGGGTGCGATCACTGCTTTTTTCCAGTTACGGAGGAAGACTCCAACGTCAACACATTGCTGAAAAAGCGAGGCATAAGGAGCAGCTAATGTATCCGCGGCTTCCTTGAGAATACGGGGGTGGATTAGGTCAGGACCCATAGAGCAATATTGGTTGAGCCGTCGGAAACCTTGAGCGACTGCACCAGTGGGAATAGTGACGTGGTTAAGGGTAGTGGCCAGAGATATTGGATGCATGGTAGGGTAGGTTGATATGGATAAGGAGATAAAATCTGCACGGAAGTAGGAGCTGTAGACCTGGGATACTTGGCTGGGGGAAGTGATTGGGGATCCGGCACTATCTTTGAGAGCTAGTGGCGTCAGAGCTATGCCCCCTAGCCGAAGCATATACTAAAAGTAGAAAGCCTTATTTGGTTCGTGTTTGAGCGAGTACAGAACTTTGGATTGCAATGTGATAGGACAAAATCTTGTCTTCGCATATTTACCGTATTATTCCGAAATCTTCTGCGTCGTGGGCAAGGCCTGTGGCTTTATACCTAGCAAAGAGTCGTGCGTTTCCTTCTAGAATGCGCCTAATGGGGCGAGTGATGGGCCGCTTACAGGTCTGGGAAAGAGGGTTTCTGGGGACTAAGGGCCTATCAGCTAGGAAGATCAACCCCCTGAGATTCTCCTCCAATTCATCAGCAGTTTTCTAGGTTAGTTGAATTCAGCTGGGGGCGAAAAAATGCACCGGCTTTGCCAAAATTGGTCCTTTTGAAGGACCTCCAGATTTTGATATCTGAGGGAATAAGAGGCCATTTCACAATATAATTGAATCCAATGAGATTGTGATCACTTTTGCCGGGAGGCGGCAAGTAGTGCACCACATCTACATGGAACCAAACGGACTAAAACTGCGTGTGAAAACCATGACGTAACAATGATTTTACTTTAGGTGGAACTTGAAAAAGCAGAACAGTTTGAATGGCACGCGGAAAATGTCTTTGGCAGTCAATATACGAAACAGGAGGTAGGAGCATGGATCGAAAAGTCGGGTGAGACATAACCAGTAAGATAGTCTTACTACAGGTGAAACACGAAGAAGACTGAGAAGAACGAATCACTTGGACGTGTAAGCCGGTAGACGAACACAACGCACAAGAAATGAGTGCGAGCCGGAGTTGGTGCAATGGAATTGGAGAGCTGCGTGCCTGCCGGCATTCGTACAAGTAGAGGCAACCGGACGATACTAATCGGGGCAAGGCCAAATTGAAAGATCCACAGGGGAATTGTGGAGTCAGGCAAAGAAAATAAAGAGGGCGTTGATTAGATGACAAATGTGGCTGTAACAGATGCAAAAGTTTGGAAGGGCGATTTCTAATATGGGAATTGGTCATGGGTGCACGTGGGACCGGCGCGTAACCGTATTAAACATGAGAAGAGAGAACGAGGGAAGGTTTGGCAGAACGGCAGGCGGCGAGGCACAAGAATGCGATCAAAGAGCTTTATGAGCATAGGGTGATACCGGGTGAATAGATACTACGAGCTGACAGTGACGATATGAGTGGAGAGAGAAATATTGGCGGGGCCGGAAAATTGGATGAGACGATAGTGACCTGCGATGAGAGGTGAAACAGTGAGAGTAGATAGGAGCAAGGACAGAATAGGTAGTTGTGCATGCCACGGAAAAACGAATAAATTGAAGTGATAAGAATGTTGACAACAGTGATGGTTGGGCGTACCTTGAAGAACAAGGATGATAAGCATGCAACCCGCGACTGGAGAGTGTGATCCGCAACCGGCGCTTGTGGGTGGGCTGGCCGTGCGCTGAACACCCAACCTGAAAAACACTGTGAAGTGAACACAGGAAGTGTAATCCACAGGCCTAGGTGCGTTCGCACATCGTTGCAGGTGGCTTGCACGCCCGGTGTGCGCCACTCAAACCGGTGGATCCGACAGCACCCCGCACCTTGGGGAGTGGGACCAATGTTCATTGATGGTTATGCAAGTCGGACGTAGTTCAACTATGAAAGTATAAGATCCGCGATCAGATGGCCAGGTTGCGGGGAATCTCAGAGGGCGGAGCCAGCGATTAGTAAACGACCATACAGCAGTGTTATCCAGGTGAGTATATCAACTTTAAGGGCAAAGTTCACGTAGGAGGAGAGCTGGAAAAGGAAAACAGATAGATAAAGTCAGTCAAGGTGTGCCTCTGCGGTGGATTAACGTTTTATGGAGACATATAGGAACCAATAACGGACGAAGTATAAGGATGTCTGAGATTGTGGGAGAAGGCGAAAGTAAAATGATTAAAAATAATGGCATTTCAATTCAGTTTACCCATTACTGGAATGGCCACGTCTAGTCTAGCTAATAGAACTCAGTCAGATAGATGAAACCGTCTATCGTTGATTGTGATCTCAGATAGAGGGGGCAGGGTACACTAAGAATGTGTTCTTAGAGGTCCAGGACCCTCTCGTGCACTATATCTTCTGATATGCACATATCAGATAACTGAAGTGCGCGGGTGACGCAGACATATGGGACGAGTGCCGATGGAAATTCGAACTTGGTTTGTGAATCTCGAAGCGTGATGGGCGACTTGTTCCGGAACTTGGGATAGACAAGAAGGAAAAAGTGTGACCGTATGGCCGATTCAACCATACTAAAAGGGACAGTGAAAGGTCTGTGCCGAAGTGAGTAGGGAGTTTCAAAGGAGAAGCTTACTGGGCTAAAGGAAAAAGACCGGTTATGGAGCAGGTTGTGCAAAAAGATTAAGTTTAGACTTATGCGGCGGAGCCAGAGGGAGTCAAGATTAAGATGTTGACATCGTGCTCTATGGTGTAAGGACGTGGACCAACTGAGTGATTGTTTGGTGAAACGCGCTTGTATGCTTTCAAGCACAACTCTGTCAAATTTATTTTTGTTATAAAATATCACTGGGCAGTATCCAAGCGAAGGCCTGGCGTAGGTCTGGTAACTTGGGGGACTGGGATATGTCGGGAAATTTTACTTCACCTAAATTCATTTTTTCAAAACTGGAGTGAATTGTAATGAAATGGTGGTATGTCCATGCAGTTCTGTTGGAACATGAGGTGGCAGAGATTTCTGATTTGCAACAACAATTTCCTTACTTTTAATTTCGACCGCACTGGTAAAAATATTTACCAAACTATATCCGATCATCTTGGGTGTTAAAAAGCACCTTCGATTGTTTTCCTTGCAAGATCCGGCGTCGTTCACCAACCTCTCTAGCTGACGGCGCCGAGCAATTTTTCAAGCGGGAATTCAGAAAAAGTCAAAATCCGACCGCTGTTATTATTTCTAATAGTGGCATTAGAAATTCGAAGATCCAGGGTTGTAACCATTCCCAAAAAACACAGTGAACGTTGCTTATAGTACATTTTATTTCAATACCTTTGATTAATACATTGAAATGCCCCTAAATTGCGAATTGAAAAATCATTCTATTCCATTTTCTAGTAATGGGTAAAGTACACTTCTCAGGAAAATCATAACGTGGGTGTTATAAGTGACCGTCTTCTGACGTTATTTGAGAAAAGAGACAAAAGTCATCAAAACATTCCACGTGTTTCAAAAGATTGGCGCAGACCACTTATAAACCGTCCAGAAACCACCCTGAAATCACTCAAACAGCTCGAAAATTGATCACCGCAGCTGCAAAGTCCGCTCGAGAACCAGTCAGAAGCCGATAAGTTTCGGTGTGGCTTTGGAGTGGTTTCGCTAAAAGGGTTCTTAAGCAGCGGTGAGGAAACTGTTTGACGTTTCGTGGTGCCATAAGTCACCCACCAGAGAAGTAAGGAGATGAATGTTTTACGCATCTTCGTCTGTAACTTACCAAGGAAACACCTGTTGTACAAAAATTGACAAAGCTAATAGTCAATAGCAAACCAAAGCTGGTGCGTCTCAAATTTGATTGTGTATAAGGGCAGAAACAAAGGCAGAAAAAGGTCATGCAAGTCATTTACTAATAGGCCACGTCAGAGAACTGGACCTAAGCAGAAAATAAATTTGCCGAAATACCCCACACACTTTCCCGCACCGCGAAAGCACACCTCTGCGGGTGTACCGCGTAAATTGTTCAGCTCGGTTCAAACTAAACTAAATCGGGTCACAGGAAGTAGACAGCTGCATGCCAAGTTTGTTCAGATTCCTGCGCCGTGAGCTCTACGTATCAGTCGGTTTTGTGGCGAATGGAAGAAATGGAGTCCTCTTCGGTGATTCTGCAGGGATAAACGGAAGAGAGTACCTTCCACTTCTGTGCCCCAATCTCAATAGCCCTGCAGGATCAGTGCCCCTTGATGAGTTCCACTTTGTGTCCCGCCCACCCCAAAGGCAGACGTTATGAAGCTAGAAATTTACGGGTGGTGAAGGAATATGTGAAATGGTACAGGTAGAATGGTATGAGGCAAATTAAAAAGGAAAGGGTATTGAGTTTCAGGGCGAAAAAGTGAGAAAGAAAGAATAAAACACGAAAGACTGATGTTGGCTGAGGAATTACAACAGAAACGACGCTCTCAAGGGCGAAGAACCGAAAAAGAATGATAGGTAGCCTTGAAGTCCTGAAGTTGTACACGGGTACTAAGCTAAAGCCCATACTGTCCCGGATCTTGTGATTATCTAGTTACTTGAAAGTCCCCGGTGATATGGATGATAGTTCACCGGATAAAGGGCAACTTGAAAAAAGGAGATGGTGCAAAATACAAACCTTGATGGTATTTTGCATCTGAATTTGTCTTCTAGCTGGAAGACAGACCGCTGGACAACGCAAATGGGTTCAGGATGCTGGTCTTGGCTGCTTTTCGTTTCTTGTGTTGCCGGCGACCTGGGAGATAGACCTCTGTTCTGGTTTTCTTCATTCCGTTCAGCTTGAGTGGCATGGAAGGCCCCCCCATGGTAAGCCTGTCAAACATCAAACGTCAAAATCCTTGAACCGTGCTCCAGGTGCAGCCTTGCCGCCGTTCGAAGAGCTACTCACAAGCAGGTTTATGAAAATCTGTCCTAGCGGCTCTCCAGCCGATAATGGAACTCCACAACCTTTTCGGCGGTTATTACCTCCACCGGGAGTCGGTTCCGTTCGTTTAAAAATCTGACGGCATGGGAAATTCCTCTCAGGCGATTTAAAACTTTCTCTTGCGTCAACTTCAGTGGGTTCCCTTTGGTCGCGGTACAATCACTGAGGGTCTTTCGAGGTGCAGCCAACCTCCAAAGATCGGCACACCCACAATGGAATCTTGGAAAATTCAATTACGTCGCCTCTCCGCCTCCTACGTTCCAAGGGAGAAGGTTCAGTGCCTCAACTCTCTGCCTGCATGTAAGTCACTATAGCTAGCGAACCACCTTGTAAAATGTTGAACTTCGTAACGCTTGGTGCTCTCTACCAAAGCGCCGGCCGGACGAACGCGTTGTAATGCAGCTATATAACTCGGGGTTTTCCTGACCCGACGGTTACCTCAAGCCTGTAAAATTCCCGAGAGGCGTTATGGGTGGCCATGCAGCGCTGAGCTCCAGGTAGGAAACCGCCCGATATGAATACTTCGAGGCCCCTTGCTCCTATCTTTCCTGTGGACACAGTAAAGTCGATGGCCTCTCCAGGGCACCCAGTCGGTTTAGGCCCATGCCACCTTCTAAATGGATGCATCTGATAGCATTTACTGATAAATCGCAGACAGCCGACCAGTGAAGCACTGCATCCAGATCCCGCTGCACAAAATTTGTCTCTACGAGGTCACCCAAAATTGTATCACCTGCAAAAGCAAGGCATGACTTTTCCAAGCCTATGACCAAGTCGCTTATGAACGAGGTGAAGGTCATAGAGCCGGGGACGGAGCTCTGAGGCCCACCGCTCATCAGGTACCACTTATGGGATAAACTATCCCCTACCTTGACTTTCAGGGTCCTACCTATGATAGATCTATGGATGCAAGCAATGATTTTCGAAGACTGACAGAAGGCATTCAACTTCATCAGCAATAAGTGGAAGTTCATCAGGTCTGGAAGTCGAGGTGGCTGACTTCTACCCTATTCTTTTGGTCTTCCCTTGGGGATCTTAGTCCCTGGAACAGGCGTATTTCGACAGGCGGGACCTCTACCGAACGAAACCATGGCGATTCGTTACGACCAACCCGTAGGCAGTCACGTACTTAGAAACCCTGTCTCGCTAAACCCTGTTCGTCACCTTCGGGAACCCCTCATTTAAACCAACGGGACTGTGGTTGGGACAGGTTTACCTATCCGAGGCTTCGTGGATTGAGCCTGAGGTTAGCAACCTTCGTCGAGGAATGCGCTAAAGAGTGAAGTCAGCGGCTTGGCATAAAGCTCCGCTAGGCTGATACCACCTGGTCCTGCTGCCTTAGACCTCACCAGGCCACTCAGAATCTTGAACACCTCACTTGCTGCGATGGCTCCCCCTGGCTTTTGGGGTGCAGCCGCCGTGGCGATTCTCGAAGCGCCCCAGATGCCATTGTCTTGTCTATACACTTGTTGGAATTGTTGAAAGAGGTATTCCGTCTTCTCCAGACTGTTGGTAGGTGCTCGACCCTAGGAACCTCTTACTTTTCCAACAACCACTCTTAGAGCCACGTATTTGTAATGCTTCTTGAGGTTCTGCTTTCTTTCCGTATCCTGCCCTACTTATATATTCCTGCTAAGTGCTGCAGGTAGCGCCCCAGACCGCCGCCGTTGCGGTAACTTTCCCGAGTTGATTTCTTCCTTCAGTTCAATGCAGCCTCCGGGACTTGAAGGCCGTCTTCCTGTTCATCCATCTTCTTGCACTTGTGAGCCCTTTGATCTCCAGGTGCTTCGAGATTATGAAGAGTCCGCTCTTCTCCGTATGCGAGCTCCGGGGACGGTGGGACAAAAAATGTTGAACTTGAACTGCCGCGGTGCTTGTAAAGACTAAATACTGAAAAACCTTCCAAATGTTCTATGTGCTTCGTGAATTTGACTACAGTTGACATTACCTTGAAAAGCACTTCCTTTGGCCACATTTTTGCATATCTGTTTATCCATGTGAGGCATTTGAATTTGGTCTTGAACCTTTTCTGATTGTCGTGCTTAAGCCACGGCGCTTTGAACCTTTGGATTTTACTGTGAAGCCCATTTGGCTGCTTACTCGAGGTTGGTACATATTTTCACCCCCTGTGAATTTCAGTTTAGTACTGTAGAAACTACGAATCAACCTTGTTCTGCTTCTGGGACTAGTTTGAATTGGCTACTCTTTGCTCGCTTTGCGAGAACCGAATTACAGTGCTGCAAGTTGGTTTGGCTCTAGGATCAGGCTGCTAGGCTTCAGCTTTGCTTGACAATTCGCCCCACGGTAAAAACATGGTAAATACGGGCAGAATGTGAGGGACAGAACGGCGACGGAAGGGGATCTGATGGCTACTCTCACCAAGAAATCCTTTCTCGACCTCATTCAGTCAACGTTTAAGGGAGTCCAACGAAGTTGTCCTAGTCGTTTACCCAGGTAGCTTACTCCAGCAGTTGCCAGACTTCATGGCGGACGACAGGCTCCTAATCCAAGTTCCTAGACGGCCATTTCCAAGCTGCAGCCTGCGCCCTCGCGATCTAGAAAGAGACTCCCCGGGTCCAGCTATCGTGCCCGCTTCTCAAACATTTTTGGATAAATCTATTAGACCCCACTAAATGACTTTCTCAACGAAAATGGGCTCACCTTGTCTAGCCTCTGGCCGTAGCCTAACCTCCGGTAACATCCTCACCACTCAGTACATTGCCGCTGTGCTTGCTCCGTGGTTTTTTCCCTCTTCAAAAGGAACGGACACCAGGCCCGAATTTAGTGTTTCGTTAAGGTCCCACAATGGCCCTGAATATTGATAGCAAAACCTCTAGACCCCTCGAGCTTACAGCACGCTTCAGCCGGTAAAGCGCGCGCGAGGCTTTTCTCGCGACTCTCTTATATCGCCTAACTGGTTTCAAGTCCACCGTTATTACCACTTTCAAATCCCTAACCACCTCTGCTTAGGCAAGCACCATCTGGTTGCATGTTGGCTCCACCATTGACCGTTGATCCTCAGCTGGAAGCAGCTAAGACTGCGTCTCTCTACTCTTATGCTTCCAGACACCAACCGGCGCGCATCTCCCTTTTGATGTCTTGGAATGATCCCGTGATAACACCAGCGGAATATCTGACCCACACGTCCGGCTTTAAATCTGGATCCCTCGCAGTCTCCTAGACTACGCCATCTCTACGTCTGTATGATCTCGACCAAAATCACCTGTGCAAATCCCGCCGATGCGGGACGCGGACAGATCCCCCGCTTTGGCCGGTGCACATCGGGCGTGCAGGACGTCTGCAACGATGTGCGGGCTCAACTAGGTGGATCGCACCTCCTGCTTCCGGAGGTGGTTTTCAGGTTGGGTGTCCAGTGCACGGTCAGCCCCACCCACTAGCACCGATTGCGGATTGAAGAGAACAAAAAAAAAGAACACCATTCATATACTCAAAATGCTACTGTCTCCTCCAGGTACCATGGACTCTCCATTGTGCTCGCTTCCAAATTCGCACTCATAACCTACCGTTTTTCTCGTCCGGCAAAATTTTGCTTTCTCTGGTGCATAATTATCGCGCGCTCAAAAACCCATCAACATTCTTGGCTCATTATTCCCGATCCACTTTCCTCGGTTTTATGCTAAACTATTCGTCAGTCTTATTTGCAATTTTAACCACTCTCTAAGATACAGTCCCCTTCTTTTTGCTACTTTTACCGATATACTCGAGAACTAACGCATTTGTTGCTGTCACTACCTCCCGTACCACAATCTCCAGACAATATATGACACTGCGAAATTTATCTCTAGAGATTCTCAATAATCGATGACTCTGTGTTTGTTTGCTTTCTCCGCCAGCTCCGCTGTTTGCCCACTTAGGGCTGTTGCATTGCAATGTCCTCATCTTGCAAGGTATCGTGTCCCACATATGCACATCTGATAACCTCTTGTGTTGCAGAGTTCTGTTTTGTCACCACAAAATGTCCACTTTCTGTATCAAATATAAGCTGATATTCATCTACCCGTCACTTCATCGTTTTTGCCAGCTGTGCCCATCCTATTGTTGTAGTTGAGCACCGCTCACCGATTTTTCGCTAGACATCATCATCATCATCGTAAAGCGTTAAACAGTAGGGCAAGCCCCACCGACCACTGCCTTTCTCACCATGTTGCACGTTGAATTAAAAAGTATGAATGTACAAGATGGACAGGGAGTGGACCTACATGGGTGGGAGAAGAAAAGAATGCCCTAGTAGCCAACACACGGAATACACAGTCTAACTGTACAAACGTAAACCGATCAAACATTCTGATTCGATAGAAAGTGACAACACGATCGCCACTGTTCACAGTTCGCTGCCATATTCCTCAGTGTCTCCAGCCAACTGGTAGACGGATCTTTTGGACCCCAACCACGAAGACGTGAAGCACCTACTTTTCCTAAGTCTGCTGTACATTTTCTCATTCCTCACTGCCACGTCATCTGTTGACCTCCACGTGGTTTCTTCCACTCCCTAGAAGGGGCGGAGAATAGGACACGGTATGGTAGATGTGTGTCGGCCATACGTAACACGTGCCCTAACCAACGAAGTCTACTAAGTTGGATACGCTGTGACAAAACGTTCTCTGAATTAACACCCAATACTCGATTTCTGACCTCATCATTACTTACTCGTCTATTTCACCCAATCTTAGCGATACTACTTAAACATCGATGGTCACATACCTCAAGACGACGAATATCTTCAGCACACAAACTCCAAATTTCGCAACCATACAACAAAACTGAACGTACTGCGGCACAGTATACACGACCTTTCAACCTCAGTGAAATATCGGGTCGCCGCCACAAGTGCTTCAGTCCAGCGTACGCCGCTCGAGCTTTGGATACACGTGTGTTCACCTCTACTCCCGTGCTCCCATCCGTCGTCACGCTGCTGCCGAGGTACATGAAGTGGTCGAAAATTGCCGGCACCTCCTCATCCAGCATCAAGCTCGGAATTGTTGACGTCTAGTCTTGTAACATCACTTTACACTTTGAAGGTGAAAAGCGCATGCCGAGTGGAGCTACGGCTCTCGCAAGTCTATCTAGTGCACGTTGAGCATGTCTCGTGCATTCGAACAAGCAGACAACGTCGTCTGCGTAACCTAGGTCACATAGCTTTTCACTATCTACTAGTTCTACGCCTACATCCTGAAGATTTTGCAAAGCACTCTCCATTATTTCGTCCATGACGTAGTTGAACAGAATTGGAGACAAAGGATATCCCTGTCGAACACCACTGTTCGTTTCGAACCGACCGGATAGTTCACCGTAAACCCTTACGCGGCCAGAAGCATGAGAATACAATGATCTCATTAGGTTCACGAACTTCTGGGGCATACCTTTTCGATGAAGAACACTGAAAAGCGATGTTCGATCAACTGAATCGAAGGCGCCTTTCAGGTCTAAGAAAAGCATTATTGTCGGTCGGTGGTGCGTGTGACGCGTTCCAAGTAGTCTGGTCGATGCATTATCGACCTGGGCGGAATCCAGCCTGCTGTTCGCGGAAATTCCTTTCGCGAGCCGGTGTAAGACGATGCAGCAAAATCGAAGCTAATACTTTGGTGACTATCGGGATTAAGCTAATCCCACGATGATTACTGCAGTCATTGCGTATTCCCTTCTTGAAGATGGGAACAATCAGTGACTCGCTCCATATTAACGGAATACACTCCTCCTTCCAAATGTCACGGAGCACGGCGGTTAGTGATTTTATCAACACCTCACCACCCAGTTTGAAAAGAACTGGAGGAAGTTCGTCGGGACCTGCAGCTTTCCCCCGCCTTAGTAATCGAATACATGACTCTACTCCTACTTCTGATGGGGGCTCAAGTGATAACACCCAAGAAGTCACAGTTGTTGACACGGGAGTAACTACACTAGCCTGCTGCCAGCTAAACTGTTCCTTGAAGTACTCGGCCCATCGGTCAAGCCTTTGCTGTTTGTTATGGATGGGTTCTCCATTCCTATTGCAAATCGTTTCACTGACCTGAGTTCGCCGTCCACCGGTGTCACGAATAAGTTTGAACAGTCTTTGACTGTTACCTGAAGCAGCTGCCATTTCCATTTCTTCGGCTACATTGACACACCAATTTTCGTGATCATTCTTAAGGCTTTGCGTAACTTGTCTTTGCAGCTTTCTCCGCATCTTATTCATCTCCTTACGGTTCGAAAGCTGACGCTCTTGCTCCATTATACTCAGCGACTCTTGCGAGATCCAGTGTCTTTGATGGACAACGGATCTAGGACTACAGGCAAAACCTGCTGCCACATGCATCGCCTGTTTGATATGAGCCCAATGCTCATCTACATTAAAGTTCGTCGTATATCTTAGCTCATGTGCTAACTTCTGCTCCTAACGGGTGCGGACTTCTGGATCACACAAACGTTGCACGGCTAATCGGATTTGCGGTTTGCGACGATGGCCATGGAGCTGGAGAGATAATCGCATTGAAACTAGGGCATGGTCCGACTCTACGCAAGTGGACCAGTAAGATCTACAGTTCTGAACAGAACCGCGCCATCGGTAGCTTACGGCGATATGATCAATTTGACTTAAAGTACCTGTAGAGTTAGAGTGTCATGTCGCTGTGCGACGCGAGTTGTGTCGGAAATCGGTGCTAGATAAGAATAATTGATTGTCTGCACAAAACCGGAGAAGCCTATCCCCGTTATCTGTACGCTCAGCGGGTAAAACACAACGCCCACCTAAACAGGTTTCTGCCGCACTGAGTTTGCCAACTTGTGCATTGAAGTCACCAGCTAGCACTACAATGTCAGAACCTTTACTGCTGCGAACGAGAGTGGTGAGGGTATCATAGAACTCATCTTTCTGCAAGTCTGAGCTGCAGTCCGTTGGAGCGTACGCCGAGATCACAAACAAATTGCGCTTAACACAACTATCCTTTCGAACGCCGACTGACCGTTGGAGTCTCACAGCACATAAACGACTGGTAACAGGGATCCAGCCTAATAGGGCAGCCTCAGCCTTGTCAGTCAAGACAATTCCTACACCACGTTGATCCACAGCTCTAGCTGCTTCTTCTCCTGAGGTGCGCAGAATATACCTCGATGAGATACCAGGAGCAGTTAGCTGAATTACACTGCTCGAATCCTGGATCCGCGTTTCGCTTAAGCAGCAAACATCAATCTTCAGAGAGTTCATTGTGAGGGCTAGGCACGCCTGCTGACCGGCCTGCATGAGTGTACGCACGTTGAAGGAGCCGAGATTCAGAGGCTGACGGGGCTTGAGAAAATGTGGGTTACCAGACAGAGGATTATTCCCGACACTATTTGACAGTGAATCGTTGCGATTATCGACCGTGTTATCAATGGGAGCATTATGGGTGGATAGATGGGGCAAAGAGGGATGGTTAGGGACAGAAGACAAAGGTTGAATAACAGAGAGGGAACTCTGAGCAGTAGCACACTTATCACTACCCACCCCGCTCGATGCAATGGGCAGCGCGGTCCTGATTATCCTAAGCGACGACCGATGCAGTATGGAATTCTTTGTATTCGTGCAGTTCATGGGAGATGTTGAACGGGTACTGCTAGGGTGTCCATCCAAAAAGCAGGAGAACGATTAGGGTCCTCATCCAAAGCCTTTAGTTCTGACAAGAACCTATCCGCAAGGCAGCGGGATGGCTTAGTGGAAGCCCATTCACTTGGATCAATTATTCTTCCACTAATTTTACCGACTGAGTTGCCAGCTCAAATCAACCCCCAACCTGGAGGACCAGGAGACTGGACTTTGTCTGACCTTTACCCATTGACCTGTCAGGTATGATTGCATCTCCGGCTTAAGGAAGCCATCCTGTATAGCTCTTTGGGTCATAGAGGCGCGCAAGCCATCACACCACGTCAAGGTGCAGTCTCGCTAGTCCCTAGTTTCATGCTGATGCATTACTTTCCTTCTTCTGAAAGCAAAACAATCCGTTCAAAGTCTATATGTTTCATCCGGTCACTCCATTTACCATCGCTTTGGCAACCACGGTCCAGAAGTATAGTCCATTTGGTTGACCATACACTCCGCCCATATCCGGCTGCAGAACTTTGCAAACCTATTCATCGGTTGTTCTGTGTATTTCCTTTCCCATGCTCCATTCCCATAGATCGTCTCAGACACTTCCGATGCCTGATACATTCTTTTCTCCACGTGAAGTCTTTGCTGAGAATTATCAGTATGCAAGTACTTACCTGTCATTTAATTGGTCATCTCTCTTGCGAGCCACCTTTCTGTCACCATCGTAGTTACGCAACACATATCGGTTTTTTTCTTCTGTCGGTTGCCAGTTTCATTCTGATGCATTACAGTCCTTTTTTTGAGAGCAAAACAATCCACTCAATGTCTATATGTTTCATCCGCTCGCTTCTTTCACCATCAATTTGACGCTCACTGTCCAGTGTGTTGTTCGTTTTGTTTTACAACTGGTCCAACCGATATACGGTCACTGAACCGCAAAATTTTAATCCTCGACTGATTTTCTTGTTCTTCATGTGTTACGCTACCATATTTATCGTCTAGTTTTACATCGTAACTCCTCCCATACATTGCAAAGCTCTACTGCTTGAACACGTCTCCTCCAAGAATGTTTCTTTTTCACGATATCCGTGTATCCGTCAATCTAGTTTGGTTCTCCGGCAGGACAGTCTTCCTTCCGTAGGATTTGTGTGATTCTGTACCATTCCCCACCCACCACAAACTTTGGCAGAATAGCTACACCTATCTTCAGCCGGATCGACCACCTGACCTTGATTTTAAATTCACCGGGGGGCACCGCAACAATTGACTTGAATGCTTTCTCTCATACTCAATCGCTTTCATATAATTGTACAATCCTTCTGTAACTTTCATTCAGCTTTCAGCTGTACTGTTTGATCTTGCATAGCAGCATGATTTGGGGTTATCCGAAATAAACTAATTTTATTATTATATAGAGACTGGGCCGTGGTTTTCCCCATCAGTGCGGTGTAGGCGTTTATTTAAACTGAGAGGGTGATCCCACGTCACCGACCACGCAAAACACCTACCCAGATCCCTCCGTACAGTGCCATCTGCAACCACTTCAAGCGGCTCGACATCATCTGCATATTTTTAGAGTTTGCCCACCGGTTTGCCCTCTAGGTCATTATTGAACAAGACAAGCAGCAGGGGGCCCAGGACGGATCCCTGTGGTACACAGTTTTGTAACGTTTCCATTAGGGAAAAAACTCCGTCCATCCTCTCTTGAAACTGCCCTCCGTTGAGTACTTTAGCGGTCTACCTCTCTGCCGAGGTGCCCAACCTGATCTCTTCCAACTTCCTGGCCAATGACCATTAGTTGACGGAGTCAAGCGGCCTCGAAAATTCCAAACACCAGAATCCTGCTCTCCCACATTTGTCTAGTTTTCTGTCTGCCTTATCCGAGCTGTGTGTCAGACTGGACAAGCACGAATCCCGTCGAATGAAATCATGCTAGAAGTGTGACATCAGGCGGTGGCTTTTCATCGTCTTGACCATGCAATCCCGGATTACCATTTTCGTGACCTCCGGTATTACTGACGGCAGGATTATTGTCTGATAATCCGCACTTCTCTTGGTCACCCCCTATATGGATTAGAGTGGCGACAAAAGTAAGCCACTCCTGTTGTGCCCAACCCTCTTCCAACGACGCTTTAAGCTGGAGAGATAGCGGCTCGGCCATTGGATCAGCCGGCTGCTTCCTCACTGATGGATCGATTCCATCAGATCTCGCCGCCTTGCACGATGACGGAAGACTTAGATTTGAGTAGACTTTGCTCTCACGGACTTCGGGGTCTACCATCTCCTGGGATGTGCGCGTCTTGTCTAATGAGGTTTCCGAGCGCTCCTTAATACGTTCTGTATATCCGCTAAAAGAACGGTGAGAGATTCTCGGCTCTTCCATGCTTCGTGCATGCCCGCGTCCCGTTTCAGTCCTCAAAGCCACCGGCTGCTCTCTGTAAGGTGGTTTTTGATTGCACTTAATCGTGGCTCTCTCTGGGTTTTACATTGGCGTTTACAGCAATCCCGTTTTTGTAGCTTTACTTGCACCTCGGTTATAATCTCGCAGTTCCCCTTTTGGCCCCACTGTACTGAAGGAAGAGTCGGCGCCCATAAGTGCAACCATACCCAGGCCAGGCCGCCCGCTTTAACTTGGTAGCCTTTTTCACAGAACTGCTCCACCATGCCGGGGTACACTTTCTCCATGATTTCCTAGAAGGAGCTACCTCATTTGTAAATTGTAACAGGTTTCTCCGACGCTCCATCACCCTATCTACACAGTATCCCCATCTTCGCTCCAGCCCCCTACCTGGAGTGTGAGTTTTAGCAGCTTTTCTACGTTTATTTCCGGGAAATGTCCTATATATTTATCCGGTGCCCTCGCGCCTTTCAGGTTCACATTCGTTCTCAGGATTCTGCTGCGGCTGCTTCCAACCGAGTTCTCTACATGCAGCCTTTATAGATCGTCAGGATCCCCCGTGATAACTGAGTCGAGGAGTGACGGAGCCCGGCCGTACATCTACCTATTTACCTGCTCATCCTGCTGAAAATGTCTCTTGCTAAATAAGACCTTTCGTTATTTAGCCGAAAGTTTTATCTGGGGCCATTTAGTTTTCCCCTTTCTGTTTCAGTTGGGTTGAAATCACCTTGTACAAGCAGTTTTCGCCCTTCGCTTACCATGCCATCGAAATAAGATAACAGTTTCTCAACCTCCTCTAGGCGGGATCCCGGACTTCGGCAGATGCAGACTAAGGTAATTTCAGGTCTCGCTTTCCTGACAGCTACCTCCACGGCCTGCGTTTTTTTTGAGGCAAGACGTCCACCTTCGTAGTTGATATCGTGATCTGCTCAGAGTACGAGAACCTCACCTCTCGTGCCGCTATCTCTCCTATCTATGCCAAGGACTATGCATTATTTCGGAAGCCGTTCTTTAATGTCCCTAGCCGTTTGCTACTATGTTCTGGGGGGCGTTATGACATCCATCCTGTCTGTCCTAGCCCGGGGTTCCGGTCCAGCCTTCTCCACGCTTGCTGCTTGTATACCACGAGTAGCCTTACCCTCTGTTGGCTCATTCTTGGTCCATCACGGAGGGACTTCCGCTTCTCGTACATCAAGCCCGAGGGCATCGACTTATTTTTGAGAGCGATGTTGTTGACCTTGCAGCTTCTATTCGGTTTGCTTTCACCAACCGAACCAGCTGCCCTTAGCGTGCTTGCCTCCATAGGAAGGTGCTTTGCTGTCTACGCCGTCATGCTCTTTGTGCGTGCCACTTCAGTTCTGTCAGCAGCGGCCACCTCTGTAGTTTTAGTTGCAGGCACTGGCTAATGAATCACTGGATTCTTATTTGAGCCGACTTCATCAGCTTCGTGTTACTGCTGTTACTGCTATTCGACTAACTTCGGGTCCTGCCTGCTTTTTGTGTGCATTCGTATCATCGGATGCGACCCCGGATAATAGCACTTGTGCTACGCCTCCTGCCGTCAGCCATGCTTGGAAACCTAACTCTACGTTGTGATTGGCAAACTTATCAATTTTGGGAAGTTGTTGGCACTTTCCCCTTCCTCCTGACCCGGCTTTTTTCCCCAGCCGCGTTACTCTTTTAAGGAAAGGAATGCCCGGGGTATCCGCCGTCCGCAAAAGGCTCACTTCCCGGTCCCTGGCGGCCCTTTCTCAAGGCTGGCCCTCTTTCATACAGGGTTCTAGATTGACACTTGTCTACTTTTCTTTTTTGCCCTAGTTCCATATCACTTGAGTTCTGCAGCTTGCGAAAGTGCACCGCAGTTCCAATCAGCAACCCATCAAATGCTATCATCCTTACTCGGAGTTAAATGGCTGATTCCATTTCTGACCTGACCTTCCCCTGCTCCATGGTTTTCCTTTGGAAAACATTTTCTCCTGTTTCTGGGCTACTTTTATGAAAAGCCGGCGCTTTGCTTACGCACTACATCTTCCTTCGTCTTCTCTAAATGATTTAGGATCCTCTGGTGTAACACTGGTAATTGTTTTCCTTGACTGTTCTTCCTGCTACTCTTCAGAGGATATTTGAACTTCAGTCTGTGGATATTATGACCTTTCCAAACTTCAGGTGGCTTTTCCTGCTGCCTGTCGTGGACTGCCCGTTTCTTGACCCTGAATGACTTCCAGTCTAAGACTTGGCTTGTGATGTTCTCTGAGCCATTCTTTACACTCTCCATGTATCCACGTTAGAGTTTGGTATTTGTGGTACACTGAGAGTCCCCGGTTAGCTGGCCCTCCGCATTCCATGCGAAACCCCCAATCAAGTGTGTCGCATATGATTCCCCTCCTAGCGGAAGTCGAACCGCCAAGTGGTGCATGTTTGTGATTTGAGAAACCCGTGCAGCCCATCGTCAAGAAGATTTGAGGCGAGGTAGGCAATAAAACCGTGTTTGACACTGTTTTCCATTATTCTGGCAATGGTGGAGGTGTGAAAAGTGGGACGGCAATTAGCTGGTTTGTGAAAGGGTCCTTTTCGTGTCGTGGAACAATGACTGATTGTTTCCAGTTCAAAGGTACCAAGATGGATTTGGATGACAAAGCAAACAGGTTAAGAAGCATAAGTGTAAGGTTCGATCCACCTTTATTGGTTGCAGCTAGGAGTAACCCAACTGGTCCAGGATGGGCAGATGCTTTATAGTGTGGGATGGGCCTGTTTGCTTCAAATGTGAGGGTAGATAGAGAACAGCTGGTGATAGCAAGATGATTTGGATGGGGCTTTGTCTGAGGCTGAGGCCATGGCATTGGCGAAGCAAAGGTTAAAAGCCTCGGCGATATCAGAAGGAGAGGTAGCCGGAGTTTTATTTGGTAACCCAAAGTACTGAATAAAAGTGTCTGTTGAGGAATTTCCAACAATCATGAGGAGTGAGAACTCCAATGCCTTCTCGAGATGCCTCACAGCTTTGCCTTTTTCACTACGAAGCCAATTTTCTTTTGGGCTTGTATTATCAGGAAGACGTGTTCGTCCAATGAGAAAGGAAGAGTTGTGGATTTAGGGGTTAGGTCTTTGCATCTTAAGTTACTTTTGTTTTATGGGAGGCAAGTTTGGATGTCCTTAGAGAGGAGTTTTGGACTGTAGGACTGTGCCTCGCGAGGCAGTTTGCCATGAGTAGGTGAAAGTGGTCAGCAGCTCTTTGGGGGCCAGCCGTTAGGAAATATAGCTCCTATTTTGGTTACGGATGAAATTAGACAGAGGGTTTAACTTTAAACAGAGAAAATTGTTGGCTAAGATCAAGCAAGTTGATGAATAAGGATGGAATGAAATACTACCTGCCACTGTCTTACGGTCAATACCCGAAAAATAGTGCAGAAAGGAAACCAAAAAATTGGGAGCACTGTGATCGAATATAAAATTTAGGATGTCGGCGTTTCTGGTAGGCGTTTTACCGCGTTGCTTTCAACCCCTGACGTGAGTGTGAGAGACAAAGTCTATTGGGTTGGAATGTGCTGTGAGTTTCGTCTAGGTTATTTTACGCCAGATAGAAACACCGGTTTTGATTTTCACTGTCGGAGGTAGTAGTGAAAATAGTCGAGGGCTTCAGTTAATTGCGTTTACTCGGTTGTGGTAGAGGGGCCGGGCGATAGACGCAACCAGTATGCATGACCTTAGTTGGAAAATCAATTGTGAGCAGAAGAGAGAGTCCGGAATAGAGTCAAGCACGGCGTGTTTAATGGGAAATACAGGAAGGGCGCTCGGTACGTACACTAGACAACCCCCTCCGCGTTTGTCAAACATTTGCTCTACAAACCTTGTACTCTCAAGCTGAATTTCGTTTGTGGGAGTGTGTTCCGTGATCCAGGTTTCAGTGACAAGGATTGTATCTGGACCTGATGTTATGACACTGTTTTGAGTGATGGAGCCAATTCAAGATGGACCGGGAACCAAATAAGCTCAAAGATAGTTCATTCATGTGGGGGTGAGTGTCTGTGCTAGGTAGAGCAGGAGAGATACTAGGCGGAGAAAGCACAGGGGGAGGGACTTGAGTCGTAGCTACCAAGGAAAAATAAAAATAAACGTAGTACACTTCCGAGATGACATCAGGGAATCAGGTCGTGGACGACCCAGAAGTGAACAATTTCGGGATATTACAGGTTGAAGGGAAAGACGTTTGGCTAAGAGCCTCGCTACTTTACCTGACTCGTTGGGCAAAGCATCAGTTTGAGGCTTTACTGATCGATCCGGGTGACTGATTATATAAGTATGCAAGAGACCGTTGACGTGGGCCGGAGGGTGATCAGCTAAAGGGCCGAAGGTACGATGGGCTTTGGTCATGAAAAATTGACTGTAAGAGATGGGGTAATTTGCCTGTTGCGCAGGGCCAGTATTGAAGGAGAAGGGGTCATATGGTTGAATGGGTATAGGCGAGATAAGTAAGAATGACGAGAGTTGGGGGCTAGGATGTGATTGGTTATGTGTGATAAAGGCTAGAGGATCATGAGGGGTACAGGGGCCTCTATGTGTGGTGGGGACTTGCGAGGCCTCAGGAGACAAGATACGGGTCCGAACCTGGAATTATTGGTGGGATGCTCATATGGCTGTTCGATAAGGGGTGAAAAAAGGGTGAGAAGTTGAGGAAGGCAACTGGGGCACACTGAGACTGCCAAGTAAGGGGTTGCGGCCAGGTAGAAAAGAAGGAAAGCGTGTTGGCAAGATAGATGGTTGGTTTGGAAGTTGCACGTATTCAGAATGGGGGATTCAGCGGGAGTATGGAAATGGAAGTGAAGGGTCGAGTCCTACGAGAGTAGCTAGGACGGCCACTTAGGCTTTCCGGTTCAGTGAAGTCAGATTGAATCGAAGAATAGTGCGACTGCTTATCTTCCCTAAGTGCGGAGGGTGGGATTTCAAGGGGCCTCAATGGGGAACGAATATGAAAAGGTGAAGTGAGTAGTTGGTCGGTAGCAGATCCAGTTGATGACTCTGGTGCTGTCGCAGGAGAATTCGAATAAGCTTGGCATGGAACTCTAAAACAAGGCGGACTAAAAAGCTTGCCAAGTGGTTCGTTGGAGCGAGAGCGGCGGTTGGCAACACGTTGTGGTTGCTGGGTGGATACGGCAGGGTGGGTACGGCAGAGGTTGGTGGTTGAGCCGGTAAAACATTTTGGCTTCGGAGCTGCGATGAGGTAGTGTGGGGTCGACAACGAGGTGAAGTTTCTTTTAGAGCTAGTGGTCTAGAAGCTCGAGCAGCCAGTGGTAAAAGCTGTTCGTAAGGGTGTCACACGGGGACGTTTGGGCAGAGGTGGATCGATGGTGGTGTGCTAGTCGAGCCTGGATCAACAGTATGAGGGTAGACATCAGAGGGTGCAGGATCCGTTGGTGTCGTCGTGCCTATGAGGTTTTGAGTGGGTTTTGCACCAAAGCCAGTTTGGCCAGCATGGGTGAATAAAGCTGTGTTAATTTCAGGCGTTCGAGATATTTCCTTCTGAAGAGGTGCCTTATCGGGAAGTATCTTGAGGTCCTCATAGGGCAAGCAAGCGGCAATCGTCATTTTGTTTTTGTTAAAATCTCTGGCAGCTAGGTCGTTCATAAACTCAAATGGTGCGAGAGGTCTAGGCGCTGGTAATTTTTGCGCAGTCTTGTGCAAAGGCATCTACGATAAGTCATGTTGCATGCATAGAGTATGTTATCTTTGGCCAATGAAAGGGTCAGGTGGTCAGGAACATTGCAGGCCGAGGCGATTTTGAGTTGTAATAGTGGCGGTAGACTTCAGTTTTGGTGGAGCCGAGAAAGTTCCTAGCTGACCTCATCATGTGAGAGGGCTTGATTTCCCCGGATTCAAAAAGGGTTATCACAGAGGAAACCTTACCTAAGGTTTCATCGATGAGTTGCAGCTTGTTGTTGATTTCTGCAATACTCTTTCCTAGGTCACTAGATTAACTAGATGACAGGTTGGCTACGTCGGCGAGGGAGACCATGTGGGACTTGTTTGCCGGGTGGGGTTTAGCGGGCCTGTGTTCTCTTACGTAGTCATTTCGGGGGTTCTGAGCGTTAGTCATGGTCCGCCGTGGCAGGATGATGCAAAGGATACAGCAGAAGTATCAAATGAGTGTGCTAAAGTGAGTCGGTCAAGCACCAACAATCGAATAGCAAATGATATTAGGGTATCAAATGTTAGGGAAAAATGACCGCTACCTAAGTGGAATCTGGATGCGGAATGGAAAAAGTTAAGTATACTTAGCAGTAAGAGGTATTTTTAGTATGTTTAGGGGTTGGAGCTACTAAAATAGGGCACATCAACATTGAGCCACCATAAATAACAGTTTCCGCGTGTACGGAACGGTTTTTACACTAGCAGGTCGCTGTATTCAGATGAGAGACAATATTTACTACAGTAAAAACAATGCTTCGTCTAGATGATGGA
This sequence comes from Fasciola hepatica, assembly GCA_948099385.1. NCBI lineage: Eukaryota > Metazoa > Platyhelminthes > Trematoda > Plagiorchiida > Fasciolidae > Fasciola > Fasciola hepatica. The sequence continues at coordinate 3,659,662 of CANUEZ040000117.1, forward strand.
AGTGGAGCCAAGATATCTAGACAACCTGATTTTGATGTTGCGGTATCGAAACGACGGTGTTATGCTTCCGCGCTTTGCCGTTTCTCCGGTTAATCACAACCTGTTTCTTCTTCACCATATGATACATTCTTACTGATTGCCTCATGAAAAGCCCAAGCTTGATGGAAAAACCAGTTTTCACCGTAATTTGTTTGTTTTAATTTTAAACAATAATTACTTTTTCTGCATGCTTTATGATTTCAGACTTTTCATTTGGCAGCTATAAACATACCGGATGAAATCGCAACGTACCAAGCTAACCTGTGCTGCTTGAAACTCTGGAGCAACCACTGAGCAACTTCAAAAACCCATCAGAGTGGCTTATGCAAGTGTGGAACCTATGAATGTCCCGGGTATTGGCATCTGCCATGAACACCTTAAATGGTCATGTCTTCTTGGCCGTGAAAACTTGATATTGATCCGTAAAGCCGATGGTCCCAGAAACGAGTCGCCATCCAAAAAGGTGCGGACCCCGAATCCGTGCTTCAGGTTGGAGCTATGTTCATTTGTTTGAGAGGATCGGATTTTTCAACAAAGTTTTTCGGATATCCTCAATTTGACATACGCTCCAACCACTACGTTAAGGAAGATTGGAGATGGTGACTGGGTTGTACAGGTCTGTTCAGCGACCGGCAGAGATAAAGACGATTCTTGGTTGAAACCCAGCTTTTGCTAGTGATGTACCCTAATTATGCAGAACGTGGACCTTTGTTGAAAGACTGTGTCCAAAAGCCTCTCCGGAAGACGATCAGTTGTTGCACCTAACTCAGCTCATCACAGTAGAGTCAGCTCACAGCCACCTGGTGCAATCATCCACAGAACTTAGAAAATTTATGTTACTTCTTGACAGAGGCAACGGCCCTATAATGTCGACATGCACGTGTTGGAAACGTGAGTCGACAGCTGGAAGTTTTGATAATGGGCTTTTTGTGTGCCCAAGCACTTTCGACTATTGACACTGGATGCGGGTGTTGGCCTATGCGGTGACATCACGGTTCATGTTGTGCCAAACACAGCGGTCAAGAACGAGTTTAGTAAAGGTCTTTGTACCCAGGTGGGACGTACAGTGTAAGGTTTTGAAAATTTGCTGCCTGAAAGCTGACGGCACGACTGAACACGGACGGCCTTTGACAATGTCGCGTGGTATGTGGCCTTCGGTTAAGGGAATGGGAACCAACTGGAGCTGCAGTGACGAAGTGCTATGGAGTTGCTGTACCTCGAGATCTTCTGTTTCAGCGGATGTGGTAGCTTCACGACCTATCGACCCGGGGGTGCAGTGGTCTAAGTTGTGAGTGCGAGATAGCGCATCTGCGACAGAATTATCGACACCTGAGATATGATGTACTTCACCCAAGTACTGAGTGATGTGATCCAGTTCTCTGGACCCTCTGGGACAGTATCTGTGCGTGGTGGGGCGCAATGCATGGCTGATCGGTTTATGGTCGGTGTAGATCATGAATTCGCGTCCCTCGAAGATGTGTCTGAAGCGATGAATGCCCAGGTAGATAGCGAGAATGTTTCGGCCAGAAATGCTATGCTTGGTTTCAGCCGTTCGTAAATTTTCGGGGAAGAATGCAACGGGTTGCTGAGTATCGGCCAAGTATTTTTGCCGTACCGCGCCCATGTCTTCGTCTAATGCGTTGATAGCTAAAGCAACCGGTGAACATGTTTTCAATTGTGATAGCGAGGCCATATTACTGATGGCCTGCTTCAGCTTGGCAAAGTTCATCTCGTACTGCTTCTGTGAAGTCCAGCTGCCTCGATTTGTTTAATAACGGATCGGTTAGCGACTGCTTTAGCTAAGAGCATTGCCAATCCGTCGAAACTCGGTACTGCTTGAATGACGTAGGTTCTGGATAGCCCAGGATTGCCTGCACTTTGTCCCGCAATGGCACTATCTCTGTGGAATCAACCTTGTGGTATAGGAATTCCATAGCGTTGAAGCCTATTACACAAGCATTCCAGTTGTCCGTGAACCCATGTTTGGATAGGCGGTCGCAAAGCGTGTGTAGATATGATAGATGTTCTGCCTAGATGTCGTCAAGATAGGCGGAAGCAAAACCTGAATAATTGCATACCATATCAGTAAAATGCTGGAAAGTTTGCGCGGCTTTGCCAAGCCCAAACTGCGCCCGCGGAAACCCGAAATGACCGAGAGGATTCGTTGTGGCTATCTTAGGACTATCTGCCTCCGCTGCTGGTATTTTGTTATGTGCCTTTGCTATTCAACTGAAAATCACCTTTCCTGCCAAGCCAGCTCTGAGGTCCTTGATGTGCGGAATAGAATATCCGTCTAGCTTAGTCACTCCGATGACTGAGGGATAACCTCCGCACAGTTTCCAGTCGACAGATGATCTCTTAGGGACTGTGTGTAAGGGTGATGCCGACGGGCTGCTAAAGGGCCGCATAGCTCCCTAGTTGAGCATATGTTGGAACTCAGAATGGGATACACGGGGCTTGTCTGGAGCCAAACCCCGGGGTCCAGCTTGGACCGAGGGCCCTTGTGTGACGATGTGACGGGCCACATCAGTGAAGATTGGAGGCAGGCTGTTGTTCTGGCGGACAAGATTACGTTATTCCCTGAATAAACCACAGAATTTCGGTTTGTAAGTGGAACTTGGCGTGAAGATCGCTGGGGGCTGAGCTTCAGTTAAGGAACCAACAACGAACTTTGACTTGACCCTGGCTGCCAGCTGACGCTTACCCAGATCGTCTACTAGACTTCCACCTTCTGAGGAATCTGAGCTCAGAATGGCCTGGTGCGCTTGGGCGACAATGAAAACCAACGGGAAATGACGACGCAGGCTAAGGTCCAGGGCCCGATATTGACTGCCGTATGTTGGGATTGAAGTGCCTTTGGCTGGTGCAGTGTCAGGGCTGTGGAAGATATAGTGAACCGTTATGAAACCGGTACTATACTGACCTACGCTCCCATTGCGAATAGGAAAGGCCTACCGGTAGTTTTGTCTCTCATATTGATGATGCGACTAGGAACAGGGGTACGTTTGAGCTAGTCGCCATCACCTGGTTCGAACGAAAACTACAGGGTTCTTTGGGTTTGCCAGCTTGAGATCCGGAACGGAGGTGGAATTAACACTTGCCGGGCTGGCAAACTGACTTAGAGGCACAAGACGTGAAATGACGGCTGGTTGGGCCCCGTTTGCAAAGGCTGTTGAGGTACGCTCTTGATTTTCCACCACCTGCATCAAAATGCCAACCTCTTAAAGTAAAGTTTGAAGGCCTTAGTTGCTATCGAGTGGGCTGTGGTGAGTGGCTTTCGACCTAGGGTTAACGACGGCGTCAAGCGGAGCAGAGATGGCGGTGCTGAACGCGTAGAACTGTGAAGCAAATGCGTTCAATTGCTGGAAGACTTTGTCCGCCGTCTCCGCACACTTATCGTGGCCATCGATTTGCACTAAAATGTCCATTACGCTCCGGGCATACGGTGAGATTCGTGGCATCCTTAGTTGACGCGGGACAACGTCGTCCATGGAAGTCGTACCTATTACTGAACACATTTTCCTTAGCAACCGCGGTGGCATTATATATCCCAGCCAGATTTCTGAAACAGCGTTTTGGATACGCTTCTCTTCCGACGCTGCTGCGTGCTTATTCACAGGCTCCCGGAGTTTGTAGTACAGGTTTTGATCCGGGGTTTCAAAACAATATCCCGAATTTGTGGCATCATACGAGCTGGGACTGCCGAGAGCAGTCTATTATGTATAGACCGCTGACAAGATGTGCGAGCCTCATGGAAACGAGACTCAAGGATGGCTCTGAATACTTTCGGATCTTTCGGTATGCAATCCGGTATTTTCTTTTGCGCTGCGTGGCACTCCCATTCATACTCGGGCTTAGACTCTCTGTTCATCGTGGAGTAGGTGCTCGTCGGAAATGAACTTGCCTGAAATCCCAAAAGCCTTTGGCTGGGCCTGGTTTGCAAAATCTTGGAATCAACGGGAGTGAAATCTGACCGATACAATACTGACGATCAAGGAAAAGCGCGAAAAGAATACGCCAACCAAAAAATGCACCTATTTGAGAAGCCCAATTGTGGTATATATATATATATATATATATATACGCCATAAAAAGAATCTAACTGATGTCCGACGGAATACATGACCGAAGACAGAAGGGAAAACTACCGTAGACTTGACCAGTCTAGGCCACTTCATTGGAATTAATCCAAAGTTATAAGAGGAACGGGCTCATCAATTGTTTGAGGGCACACCTTCCCTGCTTCTACGATTGCTTTCGTCGAGGAAGTTAACCAGAGAAGACCACTGGGTGTCACCTGCGCGTATTCCCACAAGGTCCGATTACTAAGACCAAGCGGTGTCATGCCTCGGGGAAATGTGTCGGAAGTATAGCTTGCGGTCTCTGCATGCGCAAAACGTGCAGTCAGACAAGTGCTAGACAGGGTGTGATCAGCTGATCGCTGTACTCCAGCTTCGCTTCTGACCACACCCCCAGCCCCAAGATCATTGCAGGTTACTTCAACTTCCCACGAATCTGCTGGTCATCATGACGGGCCCTCCTCATTTACTGACCTTCATCTCCTGTGCAAGCCCGAGCCTTTGGTGCCAAATTGTCAAAAGCCCTATAATAAGCAAAAACCCTTCGACCTAGCCTCCACCTCTGGCCTCACTGCAGCTAAAACCCAGGTGCCACATCATTTTCCTGACGGCGACCACAAAATGGCCCACTGCTCGTTGTTTTGCCCAAAAATTCTCCATCCAGCCCTGGGGCCCTCTGTGTCCTCCCGAAATACAAACAAAGGCCCAGATTCCTCATTTATTCGCCCGCCGAACTGAGCTAGCTCTTTCCCAACTGGCGGCTCCCAATCAGCCACCGGTTATCTATGCCCCATCCTCCTTCAGTGTTTGTCAAGACTTGCCCAAACCTTTTCCCGCAGTCCCCAACCTTCACCTGGAAAATCGAAAAAGGAGCTCAAGATCATCGCATTGCGGGACAGTTGCTCAAAGTCCAGGAACCTACTTTCTTTTTCTTCGCCTGAAGTCAACGTCAGAGACTTTCAGCTGCTTTAGGCAACGACAGCTCATCCGCCGAGAAGGTGCCGCCCTCAGCCATCTACAAAAGTCTGGAATCCTGTCAACATTGTCAAGCTCGCGGCCCGGGCACAATTCACTCACCAACCCCAAAATTGTAATCTTAAATACTGAACCTGCAAGCTCATCTGAATCGTTGTAAGAAGCATTCATCCTCCACTTTGCATTCCCCCTACTACCCCAATTTAGCCTCACCGCCCCTTTCCTGCCACTGTTAGCTGACACCATCATGTCCACCATCTCTTTTGACGCCGAAAGTACCTGAAATTTAGCCGGATGAACAATCCACCTTCTCGACTTGGCCGCGATTGAATTCCCCTGCTCTGTTCCCTTTATAGTGAAGCCGATCTCTCTTCTAATTATGGACCTCTGCAAATTGTCCGTAAATGATAGGCTAGTGCCAAAGCAGTGTATGACCTCTGTAAAGGAGTTCAGGAAACCCCATTCCATGCATTAGCATCCATGTTACAAACGACATTAATCATTCGTATGAACTATATTTGCTGGAATTCCGATTGTTTGCTTTATTTCTCTAAGCCTTTGTTACAAACCGGACTCCTACCGTTGCCTCGAGCGAGAGTCGCTCAGTTTGAACTTCGTTGTGACTGTATTTGGTAATCTTATCTTCTGTATCTAACCTTTGGCTGTAACCCAGCTGCAGTTGTTGATTTGTTTTCCAATTTGGAGCAAAAGAGCCCAGAAGGAACACTATTGAGGTTTGATTATTGTAAAATTAATTAATTTGTTGTATATAGTACCGTAGCTATTTGGAATCGACTTTGTTTTCAATTGTGTCGAAATTGGTTGCTACGCGTTGCTCGAACGTTCCGGTGGCTGGACTTTACAGTACTCAATATCCTTGGCAATTGCTGAGACATGAAATTACGCAGCAAATCGGCAAACCGTTCCGAATCAAAGGACAATACCCCGCAGGTGAACCAAACCCTTTTGCCCGTAGGTGTTGGTCATGTTTCTTGCTCAGGCTCTAGTATATCAGGTTGTTCTAGGGTTAGCTCGGTTTCCCATAGAGCTAGAGCTGATCTGTTGTTAGCCGAGTTGAAGGAGAAGCAGGTTGTAGAACAGTTAGAGTTAGATAAGCAACGTAAGCTGCTCCAGGTGAGGAATGAGACGGAAATGGCGAAACTGCGTTTGGCACTCGCTGAGGAAGAAGAAAATCTAGTCAACGGAGATGAAGTCAAGGGTGGAGTAATGGTCAGTGAACATCTTTCTCGTTACTTAGGTGATTGCCACGTGCAGAACGACGCACCACAAAAAACAAGCTTGGTTCCAATGGTGAAACCTGCAGCGGATTATCGTTTGGACTTGCCTAGGGTGGAACTGGAGTCATTCGCGGGCTGCTCGTCAACGTACTGGAGGTTTGTGAAACAGTTCGAATATTACGTCGAAGGTAGAGTTCGAGACGATGGACAGCGCCTACTTTATTTGATGCATTACTGCAAGGGACAAGCAAGGGATGCGATTGCCGAATGTGTTATGTTGCCTCCAACACTGGCATACAATAGGGCTAGGGAAATCCTAAAGAATCTGTATGGACAAAATCATGTAGTGGCTCGTTCACTGATTGACGGCTTGCTGCAAGGTTTAAAGCCTCTGGCAGAAGATTCGGATGCCCTGACCAAATTGTCGTTAAAAATGCTGAACTGCGAAGTTGCCCTCACGCGGATGAATTGCATGTCAGACCTCAACTCATTGCAGACTATGGAACGTATCACTCGAGTGCTACCAACGCGTCTCCAGGATTTGTGGGCTAGGACCGTTGATGATATTTTGGGAAGAGGAGTCGAACCGAGGTTCCAAGATCTGCAGCACCTAGTGTCCCGTGAGGCACGGATTGCTCGAAGTAGGTTTGGCAAACTTGCCGCCAATAGCAAGGCTCAGGGGTATTCGCGGTCATCCAGTTGGAGGAATTATGCACAAAACCCGCGTCCAGAAGCGACACGGTTCACGCCAAATCAGGGTAGTACTTTGTTGGTCGCAGCTAACAGGTGCTCGGTATGTAATGGAATACACACACTTGAGGAATGTCAGCGATTCCTGTCTCGTGATATACCCGGTCGTTGGGCATTGATCAAAGAAATCAAGGCTTGTTTTTCGTGTCTCAAGTGTGGACATCTGTCCAGCAACTGTTCTGTTTCAAAACCATGTTCAACATCAGGTTGTTTGAAACGGCACCACCCTCTACTGCATGTTGCACAGAAGCAAGGTGCCGATCAAGTCACGCAAGATACAACACAAGGGCCGCAGCTGGATAAGCTGGGTACGGACAGTGCGAAAGGGCATGGGCAGTGGACCGATAATTGTGCGGCTACTCTTAGGCCAGAATGTCGGGTCAGTTTAGGTGTGCTACCAGTGCGAGTAGACGGACCGGGGGGCTCCATGGAGACCTACGCTCTGCTGGACAGCGGGTCTGATGTGACTCTAATACAAAAGGACATTATGGAGCTGGTGGGCCTGAAGGCATCCCCGACCTCACTTTCGATTTCGACCGTAAATGGGACTACCACTTGGAATTCGGGAATAACGGAGCTGCGACTGAACTCATTGTCAGAGAATGATTTCGTGAATGTAGAGAGAGCATTTTGTGTTGATAGGTTACCAATCCAAGCAGTGCAGTACTGCACAGATGCGGACATTTTATCCTGGCCTCACCTACATTGCGTCCAAAGACGGAATCTGGAAGATTCGAGAGTGCGAATCCTGATAGGTGCCGACGTCCCAGAAGCACATTGGGCATTAGAGCAAAGATGCGGCAAAAGAAAACAACCCTATGCTGTGCGGACGATTTTAGGATGGATTGTTCTTGGTCCGATAAACCAGGAACCACACTTTGCGAGAACAGTAAACTACATTGAGAGGGGAATGGATCCCTTAGCAGAACAGATCGATCGACTATACAACGCCGAATTCTGCGATGGGTGTGCGTCAGAAAACTCTCCTTCATTAGAGGACAAACAGGCCGTCGATATGGTTTCCAATGCCATAACCTGGTTGAACGGACACTATGAAGTTGCACTCCCGTGGAGGAATCCCGAAGTGAGACTTCTAAATAACTATATTGTGGCCAAAGAGAGATTGAACGGCCTGAGGAAAAGGTTTGCGCGTGACCCTGAATTCTTTGAAAAATACTCTACAGTAATAGAGGGTTATGTGCGCAAGGGCCACGCCCAGTTAGTTCCCGATGTACAGCTAAAAATGGGTTTTGAGCCAAAGTGGTACTTACCACATCACGCAGTTACAAACCCTAAAAAGCCTAGCAAGTTGAGGGTGGTGTTTGACTGCGCGGCTGCATTCCAGGGACGCTCCTTGAATGATTACTTGCTACAGGGACCGGATACGACAGCAAGCTTAGTTGGAGTGTTGCTTCGTTTCCGAAAGGAATCTGTCGCGTTGGCTGCGGATATTGAAGAAATGTTCATGCAGGTTCGAGTGCCAACGAGAGACAAAGGAGCACTGAGGTTCCTGTGGTGGGAAAATGGTCGACTAGGTGGTAATCCTGTTGAATATCAGATGAATGCCCACCCTTTTGGTGCCACTTCCTCCCCATTTTGTGCAAATTTCGCGTTACGTCGCACGGCAAACGATTGGGGAGGACAGTATGAGGATTACGTCTCCACGGCCGTGTATAACAACTTCTATGTAGACGACTGTCTTGTTTCTTTGCCCACACCGGAGAATGCGAGAGTTTTCGCTATCCAGATGAGTGAGTTACTATCACGAGGCGGATTCCGGCTTCATAAGTGGGTGTGTAATCGTAAGGAGGTGCTGGATATTTTACCAAAATCTGAGCTCGCCCATCCCACTTTGGAAATAGATGATGGCGCGCCTGTGCCGGAGAGGACGTTGGGGTTAGAATGGAACGCAATAGAAGACACGTTCCAGTTTTCATTCTCAATACGCGAAAAACCTCAAACAAGGCGTGGCTTGTTTTCTATAGTATCATCCGTGTTCGACCCGCTAGGGTTGGTTTCACCTTTCATTCTGCCAGGCAAGGTGTTATTGCAATCACTGTGTCGCTTGAAGCTTGGTTGGGACGATCCAATTGGAGAAGGACCCCTACGATGCTGGAATGAGTGGTTAAGAAGTATGGAACAACTTTGCGCATTCAAAATTCAGCGTCCCATTATTAGAGGTAACTCGCTGAACGAAGGTGTGCAGCTTCATGTATTTTGTGACGCTTCTGAAGTTGGCTATGGGGTGGTGGCGTATTCCAGAATGGTTTCAAGGGACATAGCCCCCTACTGTGCCCTATTGTTCTCTAAGTCAAGGGTAGCTCCTCTGAAGACCATAACGATCCCGCGCTTGGAGTTAGCCGCAGCAAGACTGGCCGTTAGAGTTTCTCGGATGCTCATGGAAGAAACTGGAATCAAGTTTGGTAAGGCCTACCACTGGACGGACTCTGCTATAGTTTTGCATTACATAAACAACACTAAAACGAGATTTAGTACGTACGTTGCGAACCGTTTGGCTGAAATCCATCAGTGGTCGGAACCCTGGCAGTGGCGGCATGTCAGATCGGAGGCTAACCCCGCAGACTTGGCATCAAGAGGCACAACATCACCGAGTGATATCAGCTGCTGGTTCGAAGGTCCTAAATTCCTGATGGGCGATGAAACCTCATGGCCGACCTGGCCTACGGTTGATGCAGCACCACCAAACGTTGAGTTGAAGCAGCTTTCGAGTACAGTTCTCACAGTGTTGCGGGATACATGGTCGGACGCACTTCTAGCTAGGCACTCCAGTTGGTTTCACTTGCTGAAGTCGGTAGCGTGGTTAACCCATTTTAAAATGTACGTTGCAGTCATGAGAGGCGGGCGCACGGATCTAGGATTGACAACTGGGCCGTTGAAGTTACACGACATTGCTAAAGCGGAGGAAAGTGTTATTATGATTGTACAAGCTAAGGTCTATGGCGAAGAGTTAAAATGGCTACGAGACAGGAGCAATAACCTATGCACTAACAAATCTCCGATGAACAGGACTCTATTAAAACTCGATCCAATTTTATTAAATGGAATTATTTGTGTTGGAGGACGACTGAACTACTCCAGTCAGCTTCGGGGTGTGAAACATCCGGTGATACTACCCAAGACTCACCCGATTACAGACTCGATAATCCGATGGTACCACGCGATGGAAGGACACGCAGGACCTTCTCAGTTACTCGCGGAACTTCGCAAAAAAGTTTGGATTGTACAGGGGGGAGCTGCCGTCAAGCGAGTACTTGGAGGATGTTGGAAATGCCGGAAGCATTTGGCGGTTGTGGGCAAACAGATGATGGCTCCTCTACCAGCCATTAGAGTCCAACAAGGTTGGTTTCCGTTCAAGTACGTCGGAATAGATTACTTCGGCCCATTTGCGGTTAAACATGGGCGCAGCATGGAGAAACGATATGGATGCATCTTCACCTGTCTCCAGATGCGTCCGGTACATATTGAAGTTTCTTATTCTCTAAGCACGGATTCATTCATCATGACATTACTGCGTTTCATGTCGAGGAGAGGAGCACCGTCCGAGATTTTTAGTGATAACGGTACAAACTTTGTTGGGGCTCAAAGGGAATTGAAGAACCTAATGGAAAACTGGTCTAGTGATAAGATTGCCGATAGATTGTTGCAACGGGGCGTGCAGTGGCACTTCAATCCTCCACATGCTAGTCACCGTGGTGGCATATGGGAGATCATGGTGCGCTCGGTTAGAAGAGTACTTCTTTCAGTTTGTGACGAGCAGCCGATGACTGACGAAATACTGTTGACATTCCTCACGGAAAGTGAGCGGATAGTAAACGGACGACCGCTAGTGCCTTTGACCTCGGACTGTCGTGATCTGCCAGTACTCACGCCCAATGACCTGCTTATCCTGAGGGCGAACCCACGAGATATTCCGACGGATTCGTTGCGCGATAGAATGGTTCGTCAGTGGAGGCAGGCAAACTACCTAGCGTCTGTGTTTTGGAAGAGATGGATCAGGGAATATCTTCCACTATTACAACAGCGGCAGAAGTGGATAACTCGAGAACGCAATTTTAGATCGGGTGATGTAGTGCTCCTAGTTTCGGAGGTTTTGCCGCGTGGCCGGTGGCCGATAGGAGTAATCGAAAACATCTCAGTTTCGGACGATGGCTTGGTACGAACGGCAACAGTGCTAACTAATGAAGGATTAGTGCTCCGTGACATTAGAAAGATTTGTCTTATTGAGGGCGAACCGGACACTGGTGGTGTAAGTTCAGAGGCCAACTTTCCTCAAGTGGGAGGCGGGTCTTCGGATCTGCCGAACCGGGAGGGACCACTGAGAGTTGATCCACTTGTCCGACTGGGAGCTGCTATTGACGGTGACCAGTTTTAGGTATTGGGGAACCGTAGGGCGAGCCGATGCATGAGGCCGACCACACCTAGCGGTGCACGGGAAAAAATCCGGGTCGGATTTTGGGGGCCGGTGTAAAGGAGTTCAGGAAACCCCATTCCATGCATTAGCATCCATGTTACAAACGACATTAATCATTCGTATGAACTATATTTGCTGGAATTCCGATTGTTTGCTTTATTTCTCTAAGCCTTTGTTACAAACCGGACTCCTACCGTTGCCTCGAGCGAGAGTCGCTCAGTTTGAACTTCGTTGTGACTGTATTTGGTAATCTTATCTTCTGTATCTAACCTTTGGCTGTAACCCAGCTGCAGTTGTTGATTTGTTTTCCAATTTGGAGCGAAAGAGCCCAGAAGGAACACTATTGAGGTTTGATTATTGTAAAATTAATTAATTTGTTGTATATAGTACCGTAGCTATTTGGAATCGACTTTGTTTTGAATTGTGTCGAAATTGGTTGCTACGCGTCGCTCGAACGTTCCGGTGGCTGGACTTTACAACCTCCATTGTCTCATCGTTTTTTGAGAGAGGATCTCAGTATGACCCCGATGACTACCGCCCGATGAACCACACTACCGTCATGCGTAAGGTGATGTAACATATAGTTAAATAGAAAATCCTCGATTGGCCGCTTAGCAACAATCTACTTGACCTCTCGCAACAGGGTTTCAATCAAACCCGATCATACACCACCTGTCAGTTTTGGTTTCCTAATACCCTTACTACTGCAATGAACATGAAGGGAGTAGTCATTATCCTATTTGACAAACTCACAAACCCACCTATCATCTAAAGTTTGCTCCTTTGGTAATGCTGACCCCCTTCATTCCAGGCTACATTCTTATTTGCCTTCCCGCTCCCAAGCAGCTCTGATCAATGACCGCCTGGTATCAGTTTGGTTGCTTCCATAATCTTAAACAGAATTATTTATCTTTTCTGGTTGGCTATTCTAGGTGGAACCTAAACCTAGCAACCAAATCTTGTAGCTTTTACTTAACCGTTTTCTTTCTTAGCATTACTTTCCGTGGCCTCATTTTTCCTTAGGGGCCCGTTGCGTCGATGGGCCCGTGCTTCCATTTTGTTCCTGTTTCCGGTAAGAGATGATTCTTAACTGGGGCATACCAGGACTGCGTTCCTCTATATCATCTTCCTTTTCAGTGATTCGCAAAGCCAATCAACCACCTCGGGCACTATATTGATTTTCTTCCTGGCTGGTGCATCTGGATAATAATGCTCCTTGGCAGTCTGTCGATCGATCTTTTTGTCGGCTTTGTTGTCCATGTTCTCACAACTTGACTGGTTGACCAAATACCATTATCGTGTTTGCTTTGCCCTCTGTACAGTGATCGATGATCATTCAAGCCAATCACAATGGTGCGTGGCTCGGTCGGATCCCCCCTTTTACCGGCGTACATCGGACGTCCAGGCCGTCTGCAACTAAGCGCCAGCTCAGATAGGTGGGTGGATCACACGTCCTGTGGTCACTTCACGATTCATCATTTCTTACCTGGCCTTCTTTAGTCAACACTCTCGTCCGCTTCGTACATCTCTCGCCATAGGCATCTTCATTGTGTTTTTCAGGCTGTCATCGTAAAGTCATCATTCTCACCCACAGTTTCAAACCATGTAATCTGACATTACCTGATCTTTCTTAGCCTCCACTTCCTTATCTCTCTTCCATGTTATTCGCCGTCCCAGCTGACGCATCTACACATCACAGTTCTTCTAACCTCCAAATTGCCCTTCCCCAGTGATTTTTACACCAATCCTAGCACCCCTAACTCCCATTCACTCTGCTTTCTCCAGCCGTTTTCACCGCCTTCTTGCTGCATAACGTACGTCCATTTAATAAAGCTTCGTCCATGTCCGACCGTCATCACAAGGCACACCTGCAATAATCAGACTGTTGGATTCACTCTTACCTGTGTTCGTCTACCCTTTCCTTCATATTCGCTTGTTTGGCAACTTCTGTCCACGGCCATCACTTCTGCGCTTCCAAAGTTGGTTCTCTTTTGCCGTTGACCCCCTATGTTCACCTGTCATAAACAAATTCATCAGGGTTTATCCAAGTTAATTCGGTACCATTTGACCAAACCCGATCTGTCTCTTCCAAGCACGGCTACTTCCGTGTCCGGTCTCTTCCCTGCAATTTGCTGCTGCTCTTTATATATAGATATATATATATACGTACACATATAATAAAATATCCACTTATTTTCTCTGCCTTCTCCAGATCCCCGCCGGCCAGTTCTTTTGCCACCATGCAACCACCTCCATAATACCCGTCCATTTTGTCTATATCTGTGCCTCAGACTTACCGTATCTCGATTAGTCCGCGGCGCTGATGCCATCTGACTCACTTTTTTCGTCTTTCAACCCAGCTCCCTATTTTAAAATTGGCACCATCCATCTATTGCCATAACACATAGTTCATAGCTACCTAGTCCCCAGCCATAAAACTCAACTTCTTGTTCCTCCTTTCTTCTCTTCTTTATTCCCTTTCTCTTCCGCCGTTTCTCGCAACGATAGTTTCTCATGCCAATTTTCAGTCCTCCTTATGTAAAACTCCCAGGTTCCGTTCTCCCCCACTTGGTCCAGCCAGATGCTCCATCTGACCTTGACCTTCAGACTCGCCGGGCCCATATTTGAATCCACCTCCGGAATCACCTAAACTCCCTACATTGCTCCTTGGTGTGCACATATTTATCTCCCTATCATCCCTCCTCTATTTCTTCCTACCCCCTTTGTGTTACGTATTTCTTAATTTCTCATGAATTTTTGTCTGACAGTTTCGTTGCCTGTAAAATTTTGTTCATGCTTAAGGCATGCTTTAGGCTTCTCCGAAACAAATTATTATTATTATTATCATTATTATTATTATTATTATTGGGTGTCCTTCAGGTTGTGTGTCTAGCGCACAGTCAACCCCACCCGAAAGCACCGGCTGCACACTGCACGCTCTAACTCTCCTTGCCCTACCGCACCCAGCCCTGTCGTTTGCTGGTAACAAGCCCCTATCTTTCATATTCCACCAAGGTTCGCTAATCTGTCCTTCTTGTTGGCACTCAAATAACTTCCCTCTCGTATCCTTCTGCCTCTGTATGAACACCTACCCGTTCTGTCCTTGCTCGTATCACTTCTTACCATGACAGCCCTCAATGGATGGTGTCACTCTCGCCCTATCAGTTTTGTTCCACCCAAGCCCGAAATCTTTCCCTTTTCACCCACATCGCCCTGGCTGACTCCTAATCTCTATTCACTTGATACGCCCCCATACTCACAAGGCCCGCTAATCGCAAGCCCCACTAGCTATCGTTTTGTCGTGTCCTTTTTTCGTCCCTCGATCCTACGCTTCCCATCATTACGCATCAGGCTCACCAGTACTCACGACCAATCACCACATATGAAATCGCTTTTCCAACCTCTGATTTTTTACTTCCATAGTTATTATCTTTTCACCACCACCATATTTTCCTTTCTTGACTCCGCAGTTCCTCCGTGGATCTTCCTCTTAGGCAGCGCTCCGACTAGCAACTTCTGGCTCAATCCATTTTTGTAATACCCTACACGCACGTAGTACGTCAGTTCCATTCTCCCAACTCCGAAGCGCACATATTTCTCGTACCTCTTATTTCATCACAAGTCCACCTCTCAGGGTGCTTCTTTCTTACTTTCTTCTTTGTCTTCACCCTGTTTCCCTTGCAGTAAAACTATCTGATTGATAATCTCACCCCCGATTTTTTCTGTCAGTGTTCTCATCTGTATCGTATATTGCTCGCCACAGGTGTAGTCAGTGTGCCCTTCAGTCTGCGCTGGTTTTCCGAGTTCTAGCTAATATAAAGTCATCATCACGTCACTTCGTTTACAAACAGGTTCAAACCACATGATCTGCCATTACCTGATCTTTCTGATCGTCAACTACCTCACTTTTCGCCTACTTTATTTGCTCTTACAACGGCAGCATCTTTGCACCAAAGTTTGTCTTGCCTCTAAGTCACCGTTCCCCACTGATATTTTACACTACTCCGAACACTCCGTAGTTTCCTTCAATGTGAGTTTTCCGGCCATCCTCCTCCTGCATATTGTACTTTCATTTATTGAGGTCCCACCCATTTTCGACCTTCACTACATGTCATACCTGCAATGATCAGGTTGTTAGATTCGCCCTTACATGTTTTCCTCGATCCCTCCCGTTATATTCCCTCGTGTATCGCCTTCTGTTTACCACCATCCTTTCCGTGCATCCAAAGTCTTCTCTCTCTCTCCGTTGGTCCTCCATACTCACCTGTCATAAACAACCTCAACAGAATTTATCCATGTTAATTTTGTACCATTTGATCTAATCCTACCTGTCTCTTCCAAGCACTGCTACTTCCGCATTTTATCACTACACCACCCTCTGCTCCTCTTCTTTTCACACATGTATATGAGTTTACGTACATATATATTCATATATTTTCTCTGCTTACTCCACTCCTTTTTCGGGCAGTTTTCTTGCTCCCATCCAGAGGATCCTAATATTCGTCTATTTTTTTATACCCGCGCCTCACATTTACCGTATTTCTATCCTTTCAAACCATTATTACTATATGACCTACTCTTTACGACCTGCATTATTCGCTCCCTGTTTTCAAAATTGACACCGTCCTTTTATGGCAAAGAATCATACTTCGTGGCTATCTAGTCCCTTGCCAAACAACTCCTTTTTTGTCTCTTTCCTTTTATCTTCTGTTTTTCTTTTTTTCATCGGTTCTGATTGCCTTAGTTTCTCATGCGGATTTTCAGCCCTTCTCATGTAAAAACTCCCGGATCTCAATCCCCTCCACTTGGCTACGCCATTTCCCACATTTGACCTCGACTATCAAATTCACCGGGAACTTATTTGAAACCATCCCTGAGTTCACTTGAACTCCCTCTATTATTCCTTGGTGTGCATACAAATATCTCCCTTTACTCTCCCCTTTGAGTCTTCCTACATTAAAACTGTCATACACATTTCCAAAGTTTTCACCAATTTTTGCTATCCGTTTTGTCGCTTGTAAAATATATTATCATGCTTCTGGCACGCTTCCAAAATCTCCAGGCTGAACTATTTTCAATAGAATTTTCATCATCCCCTTCCATTACAAGTGGAGCGATCCAGGGAAGTATTCCAGACCCTCCGCCTTTCCTCATATATGTAAATGACGTTTTTACCGCAGTGCACCACGGCACTGCGTACCTACTTACTGACAATTGTAAGATAGTATGTGTTTGATTCATGCAGCCTGTCCAATACACTAGCTAAAATTTCCGATTATTTAATCTCTATTCTACCCCTGGTGCCACAATTGGCATATGCTGTTATCGGCGTCCAAAAGTCCACTACTTACCCATAAATCTACAATAAGCCCCGAATTCGTCCTGCTCGGTGCCCATCCAATCCTCATATCTCCTCTAGTAAGAGATCTTGACCTAAATCACAGGAATTCTTTCAACTTCTCCGAGGAGGCATTTTATTAAATAGCCAATGCAAGACGGCTCACTTGTCTGATCTTTCGCTACCTCGTGCTGAAAGGCAGCCGCCCTACTGAACACGGCTTCCATTTCAGGCTTCTTCTTGAGAACTGCTCTCCCATTAGCTCTTGCATGACAAAAACCATGTCCGCCACAGCTAAAAGCATCCAAAGCTCCTTCGCCAAAAGCTTAATTGGACTAAACTAACCTCCGTCTTATTGTGAACAGTGTGGCCAACTCAGACTCGAGCCCCTTTGAATACGACGCCTAAAGATCAATTTTGCTCTGCCACGTAAACTTGTGCACGAGCAAGTTCCTTTCTACAGCTAGTCCACATTTTATTGTCTACAGTGTATACTGGCTGCAAAACCATATTTCACTTATACCTGTACAGCCTTCGCCCCAAAAAGTCAGGTCCAACTTCTTCATCCGTTAAAGCAAAGTATAGAATAAAATCCCAGCTGAGATACGCATTCTTTCCATTCTCCCTTCCTTTAGGCTACTGATAAGGGCACTTCTCAATATTTCTGGTGCCATCTTCCTGACTGGTGAGGGCATTTCCATTGATCACGAGCTTGAAAGGGGCATTCAATTATAAATCTCCCAAGATACCTCTACCAGCTCAACCATCTTGTTCTCACTAGACCACATAGTCCGCCCGTTTCCGCAATTCTATTTCTAAATTGCACCTCCTTGTTTTTGCTCTAACCAACAACCAAGTAAAATTTCATATTTTGATCTTATCCCTCAGATATCATCGGATTACTTTGCAGCCCAGACCATGATATCCCAGTAGTATCTTTAGCGGTAGTCCTTAACCACTCCATGCAGTCAATTTGCTGTTTAGTATACCATCCCCCACTCATGATAAATTCAGATCCAGATACCTGTAGTACTGTGTCTAAATCCCCTCGAAGCCTACACTACTCAGACTTGTGATTTAAGACTCAGATCAAAATACGGCACAGGTACAAAAGATGGTCCAAATGAAACTTTCCCCCCATTTATACAAGACCAACCAATTCCCTATAAATTGTCATCATTTATTACCATCGCCAAAATGTCCCTTATGGTTGACCACTGTAAAACCTTCAAAATTGGTAACCAAAATAAATAGCCATCTGGAGGCCGCCTCGATGTATCACCACAGGGTGTGCTGACTGCGGCCGGCTCTCATATAGGCAGAAAGTAGTCAGACTCAGGCCCTGTCTGAGGTGAGCGGTCAACAGAGCATCGCCTGAGCTTTGGAACAGTTTCATCTGTCTGCTTCACGTATTCTTCCTTTTCCATAGCTAATAGCCGTGACACCACCGATGGGAAAACGGTAACGAGTCTGTGGTCGTCGTATTATGCGGAGAAAGAGCGGCCAAATTTACCAGTGGCGGGAGCCGAGGGTCACGGATAAGGAATGGCAGGTGGAGGAAAAATGGGAAATACGCCCCACGGGATTAGCACGCTAGCCCGCTCTTTGAAAATAAAGCAGTAAAAAACACCAAAGTACCGAAGACACTTCTGGCTGCAGACGTATCGGAATCACGCTCTACGCCCCTTCAATATCGGATGAACTTCCTGGTACAGCTACGAGTCGACCCCGCTTATATGCCCCCCAAAATCAAATGAGCTTACGAGCTGATCCCGCAGTACTTCTGCCGGAACTTGGGCAGGGTGATAACGTGCCGGATAAACTCTTCTCTTTAAAACCGACCACATCCCTCCCAGTTTAAACCCTCCGAGGTTCCTCACTCCATTTTCGACGTGCTCGCTGACGGTAAATTCCGTTGTCCGTGCGCGCTTTCCAGTCTACCCACTTGAAGCCATCCACGTTCACAACCCTTCCCGTCGATACGTGGACTGACTATAACCAATATTTGTTCAGGCTCAAGAATAATACTTTAACTAGCCCTTCTAAAGTCAACCCTGGATACTCACCCGTAAACGGCTTGCAACCCACCTAAGTTTCCACGTGCCTATGTCGTTTTTTCAGATAGCAAATAAAATGCTTTTGGTTTTTGCTCACGATACTGACTGGGGTGATAGTGAACTGAAACCCCCATGTAAGCTTTTCTGCCTCCTGCTTCAAGTTTCAACCATCCCACGCCCTTCTATGCAAGCCTGGCATATATGTGGACGTCAGCTCCAAAACCACCGTTGCTCTGACACTCATCCTAATGCCCTCGACAACAAGTCCACACATCAGACGACAAACGCGTCTCATCATAGCAATAGATATGTGTGTGCGTAAATGTAAATGCATATATAAATATAAATGTAGGAACGATGGGAAAATCGCCCATATTTTTCGCTCATACCGATTTATATTTCCTCCTCTTTGTAAGAAAGTGGTGTCTTTTACGTCCCAGTATCCAGCCCTCTCTCTAGTCTACAGCCCAACCTGACTGCCTCCTTCCGTATACCAACACCCAACATCAACCTGCAGCATAAGACCTGTAAAAATGCCACGATAGGAAGTGTCGTATATCCTCTGGACCTAATAAACACACCTATCATTTAAGTCCCTGGTGTTTCTCAGCTGCTTGCTTGCAATCTGAAAGTTCCACGGTAGGACTTGTCATACTTCCTCCAGACCTAAAACCTAATGGGGAATTTAGGTTCTTATAGCTTCCTGGCTGCTTTCTCGCTTAGCCCCCAGGCCCATTGGCCACAGTGCTTCCTCACAGCCCTTCTTAGCCTATAACGATAAGACTCCTCGGTACACTGATGAATTGGTAATCAACAGCTAGGCCTAACAGTGACAGCGCAGTTTTCATTGCGAACACCGACTTACAATACCCGTGACTTCTGATTTTACTAAAACTATTGCACCTCATTTCCAACGTCCGTACCCCTAGCTGTTAACTTCTTCACGCCAACCCTCAGCAGCCACACCTCCCGGGCCACAATTCCTCTTTTCTAATTTCAGAACCACCCGGTCTTCTTGCTGCCTGGCTGTAATATACGGCTCAGGCAGCTCATCCTCTTCTCTGCCCGTCTACAACGGAGTCTAAAGCTGGCTGCCGCGAGTAACACCTGGCTACCAGATTTTACCCCCACGAATTCCTGATGTTGTTGCACATGTCCCACTGAGGATTATTAGGATTTTTTTACTACAAGTCTCTCTTGACGTCGAAGTCATTTAAACCACCGTACAGGAGTTCCCCATCGAACAATGAACGGTCCAGTTTCGATGACGCCTTCCTTCTTCCCATCATGAGAAAACGAACACAAGCCGCGCTCGACCCTCCCCAAAAATGACCAACACTGATACTAAAGTGCCAAAAGAAGCTCAGAGAAATAATATACTTGTCATTTTGTCAACGCAACCTGGCCCATTGCACGGATTTCACTCTTCTTTCTTGTATTACTTTGTTCCCCGTCGACACGGTATTTCTCTTGCAGATTATCCCCTCTTCGAGCTATATTTTTCTTCCACCGGCTGCAAGCCGCTGATATTAGACGATATATGCTTATTCTCATGAAAATTGTCTCACCTTTTGAGGTGGGTTTTCATTTTCATAACCACAAATCTATGAAAGTTGGTTTTCCTCTGTGTACCTTCATGAACTTCTCACCCTTCTCCTTCCCTCGTCACCAACTACCTTTTGAAGTGAACTCGAGTATGCATCACTGACAATTTTATTGCCTGATCCTAGTGAACATTGTGCTTTGTGTTTTCGAAGACAATGTTTGTCTGAATATTCCATACATCTGGCTGATTCCTTGTTATTGCCACACTGGCTCGAAATTGGACCATGTTCGTCGTTTAGTCCATTGTCACTTTGGTCTATCGAGACTCCACCCGGCTTTGTTTCTCCTTTGCTACAATGTGAGACTCCCTCTTTGAAGTTTGCAAAGTTTTCATCTTGCTGAGTGATATTGTAAACTCTGTTCATGCCCTCGTGCGTGCCTCTTGACCTCGGTCGGGAAATACACAACTACCATCACCATTGTCTTGTGTCGCATGGCCCACATATTTACCACACTTAACTGTGGTTCTCGAATTAGCCTTGTTTTGAGGAAGTATAACCTTTTCGGGGCCATCTCCCTGGAGTTCGGCATTGGTTTTAGGATGGATCTCACAGGCCCAGAAACCTCCACACGATCCATTACATACTTAGCTTTCTTAACAGCAATCTTCTGAGCTCTCCCAATTTCTTGCAGTGGGGCATTTCCGTTAGTGGCCAAGTCAGCAACTTCAATATCACACTGCTGTTGAAGTGCCTGTTCATTTTTGGCCGTTTCCAACTGAGTGCATTTTACTTGCGTCTGTTTGCCCTATCTTCCGTTTTCACTTCCATTTAAAGTTCTTTCGAAAATTGTACCTACTGCGCATGGTGCGTTGCGGCCTCCTGTTCTTTGATCCAGGACCCAGTGTGCTTCCGGTGCGCTACAACCGATCAAAGGATCTATTTCGTCTTCCTGTCACACTTCCGTTTTGAGCCAGTCAAGATGCAGCCACTAACTCAAAATCTATCGTGCTGACTTAGTTGCTCTCATTGGTAGATTTTTAATGGTGGAAGATTCAAGGTCCCCTTGTCCGTTCTTCTTGACCAAGGAGACCAGTAGCGAGTGCAGTTTGGTTGACTGGATGACCTAAGTAAGGCCTGCTCTGCCCACTTGTAACGAAGATTGATCCCTCTGATCCCGTATCTATCTCCGAATTCCTTCCCAACCAAAGTGCTACACCAGACCCATCTAAGAATACCAACGCTCTTGTGCCTCCAAATAAGGTTTCTACCTCGACTTCCATTACTCTCAGGCGAATGGGTTTTAGATAGCTTGAGACTTTGAGATTCTGGGTTTCTTCAGCATTCACTTTTCCGGTTTTGTGCAGTAGGTAATGGTGTTCCCCGTGGCATCCATCTTGACCACAAATTGATTTCATTCGACACAGCTCTGCTCAACGTGAGTCGTTCAGACAAAAGTGGCACGGGCCCATGCTCTAAGCAATCTCCCGTCGTCCTCTAAAGTCTGTGCTACGGAAGCGAGGGCACTCTGACAGGCGATGTAGGGCACCACAAACCTTGCGTACGGGCAGGTTTTCACTTTCAAGAGACGATGCTTGTGTTTGTCCATATTTGACCACTAATATGGTCCCTGGCCCAGCTGTATGGTGTTGATACTGATATCCATATTGTATTATTTTTTGGCCGTGGTCAATACACATGCACAATACAAGGTCAGAGAATACACCAGCACAGGTCAATGTGAGGTGCTCACAATTTAAAAATTCATGAATCACACAGCAACTGAAATACACCAGTAAGGTCACGTAGAGTTTGAGTGAACTAAAGTGGTGATGGTTGAAGCTGGAACTGCAAATCGGTTTCGAATCCGGTGAGGACGGTGTGGATAGCTGGACAAACTTGGGATTGCTGATATAAGCGATAATTGGACGGTCACTAACGAGTAACCGGGCGGAAGAGATGCAAAAGAACAATATGAAAGGTAAAGTACGTATGGGGCTATCAACGTGCAGTCAAAGATACCGGCGAAATATAGAATACAGATCCAGAATTGGGTAGGTAATTGTGGGGGAAGCATGTGAAAGAAATGCAAGTGAGTTAAAGATGATAATAAAACAGACCTTTTGTGCAGATGATTTCAGTGTCATACGGAAGTTCACATGAAGGCGAAAGGCTTCACAAGGATTTCAGTGGACGTTTGAAGAGCATGAATGGTGTATGGAAGCTTAACGGACTTTCAAGGAAGAGCCGTCAAAGAAGTGGACTAATCAAGGCAAACGCTAAGGGTGCTGCAAGGCAGAAGTCGGAAGAGTGTAAAGAAAAAAAGAAAAAAAAACGTTTTTTATGTGACAAAAAATTATTGGCCCAAATTCTAGTTGGCTGCAGATGCCAGGTATCCTGTTTCATGAAGGCCTTGGTTGCAGGTGATGGCGGGTAGAATGTTGAGGGTAGCAGGCATAAAGGGGCTGGTTTGACGAAGTGAGCAGCGGCGAGAACTGGGTTTCGGTCATTGGTTTCGTACTGCAACGCGGAAAGAAATGAACTGTTGGAATGGATTATTGGGAATCGACGTTGAGCGGATGTGGGTTGATGGCTGATGTCAGGAATCACCTCTGTGATCCGGTGAGACTTTCATGAGGGTTTGTTATTTCGTGTACGGTGCCCCATATAACGTCAGCAGGCGAGAGAATAGGTTTAAACCACTGATCGAATAGCCTAGTCCTTACGGCACTCACGGATTAAAGTCGAGTTGGCCGATGGCTACCCAAGTAACCAATGCGATCTGGAAGAGGTCAGGAGTGTGGCAGTCGTAGTTCTAGATAGTCTGCTCGTTTCACGCACAGGTGGACCGAAATGACGATTCTTAACTTGAACATGACGGTCTATAAACTGATTCAGGTCCCCAAACGTAGCTTTCCGCCCAAATCTGCTGATCCTTTCGGGTCTCTTTGCCCATGTACTCCGTAGTTCCGTGGGTTAACTGCGTGCTACGGCCTCCAGTGTTTGGAATGCTTTAAGGCCCGATTGCCAATCCAGGTGGTTCAGAGAGACGCTCCTTTTTTCTCTTTATCACTAGATTCATTATTGAGCCAGACTTTCCTTTGATAAGTCTTACTTTTGATAGTACTTTAGCAGTCAAATTCCGAGTGACCTTAAATGGTTGTCAAAACAGGTCCTACAAAGCTTCACGCGCTCGGCTGTGACCCTCCTTTGGATCCAAAGTCAAGCACCCGCCGATAGCTTCCCTGGCTCTTCGACGACAGTAATGCAGCGGGTACAGGAACCTCTCCCCTGGATCAGATACTCTCCTGTCCACAAAGTTCTTGCATTGATCGACGGGTTTGCAGTACTGTTCTGCGCTTACATCAAATGCGGAAGATCCCACTTTTGGTGAGTCAGCTGAGTCTGTTCCGCTGACAAAAGTATGTTTTGATCGTCCAATGAAATCTCCGGGGTGAATTTTCCCATCCTCCACGGTTTCCAGAATCACCTCTCGTTCCTGCCCTCGAGATGGCTGATTCCTGGCTGACCCAGCTCCTTCCTCAACTATCCCAAGCTCGTTTCCCAGCTCTATTATTCTCAATCTGTAGGCGTCATTACCTTAAAATTCCATTTCTTTGGCTGAAATAGAAGGAGCTGCACTGAGAGGACTGGCAGATCTTCCAATATCCATAAAGTCGCTATCACCCAAAATTGCCCCAAGGCTTTGCCGACCTTCTACCTGTCCAACTCCGGCTCATTTTTGTCCCCCTCTTGGCATTTCTGATTGGTTTTCCCGTGGCAATTCCAAAGCGGTCACTGAAACGTTATTTCTATTGTGAATAACGAGTAGCCCAATTACCGAATCCCGAAGTTAGAACAAAATTGCTTCGCTGATTCTACGGTACCAAATTAACAAATTATACGCGTGCAAATAATATACAAGCCTAAGATGGCTTGACCATCTGTAACAGCACTCGGTACCCCCTTACCGTTTGTAACAAGTGTTAACGTAGGAGGACGAGCACGGCATATCCACTCTCCTACGAGAAAAACAGCATGGCAGATCTCACTTTCACCCACAGCTTCCCTCACAGGGTTGCCTTAATCCCCCAAGGTTTTCCCGGCAGCGATCACAGTACAGTTAAATGGCGCATTCCCGTTCATCCACAGCCCGCCCTGAAATCACACAGCATCAAACTTCCGCCTATTCTTGACTGAAAGCTTCTCCCTGGGACCTTTCGGCAAGCCTTCTGGAGTGAGTTTTTTCTCTCTGGTGATCCTTAACAAAGTACCGGTATTTTCTATGCGCAGTTTTCTAGATGTCTGAAGAGGGTTACTTACATCTCCCAGCAGCAGAATAACAGGAAGTCCTTTATCACCTCTCTGCGTGCGAAATATGCTACACTTCAAAGAAGCATAAACTGCACACGACTTTGCAATTCTTATTCAACTTTTTCGCCTCATCTCTATTATCCAAAGGTTTGAAGAAACTACACTGCGTAACCAGGAAACAAAGGCTCTGCGACACCCAAATAGATCTCTTTGACTGTCATTACTGTACAAGGCCAGAACCTCTAAGAATCGTGGAGGTATCCCGCACATGTTTTTGAAGGACATTGTATACGTCTCTACTCCCCTTTCTACTGCAGAAGCCTTAACCTCATCCTCTGCCTCAGCTATTACCCCTAATATTAATGTTGACCCTCCGCCTCCTCCTCCAGTTACCGCTTCAACTCTGTCCACAGTGGAATTTGATGCTTCAGTTATCTCTCAATTGTTGACCACTCTCAATCCATTATCTTACCCAGGGCCTGATGGTTTTCTGCCCGCTGCTATAGTTAAATGCGGCCCTGACTTACCTTACTTTCTGCTCAATATATTCACCCTATCAAATAACTTTGATCTGAGGCTGACAAACCGAAAGTGCTCAGTCATGGTCCCGCATGAAAAGAAAGGCCCATTGTGTGTGGTAACAAACTGCCATCCCACTAACCATTCACCTATTCTCTCTCTCTCGGCTAATGGAAAAAATCGTAAGAAAACATCATGTACAGTACCTCTTTCAACTGGACAATAAAAATCCTCGACAGCGCGGCTTCCCTCGGTCAAGATCTCGCGCAACCTGCCAACCTGGTTTCTTGAATCTCATTACTGAGACGGCTGAAAATATAATGGCTGTTTGTAATTCAAAGCTAGAATATGTCAAAGGCATCTGACCGCGTGCCATACCCTCAGCTTCTGGCCTAAATCCGGTCCCTCGGCATTACTGACCCCTCACTATCTTGGATCAATTTTTACATGTCTAATCGCTCTCAGGTTGCCTCAGTAAATGGACACTGTTCCAGGCCTAAACCGAGTAGCTTCCTTGGCCCTCTGCTTTCCCTCACGAATATAAACGACATATTCCTCGCAGTGAGTCATGGTGCTCCATTTCTTCTTGCTGATGACATTCAGATTGTCTACTCATTCTAGCCTAATGGCCTCATCTCGGCTATCTGAAGTACCTCTTGAGGCATATCTGCACCAGATAGATTGTGCCCAGCTTGGCAGATGGATTTTTTCGCCGACAAGTGTGAGTTACCCACACATAAAAGTGACCTACCTCCAGGGTCTCTAGCCTTTTGTGGCTCATCTTTTGCTAGCAAACAAGCTGTTCGGTACCTTGTCTTAAGCTATTCCTGCACACTTAATTTCTCTAAACAACAATCGGCCCCCAAATCTGCTAGGGCCAAGAAGCGCTCGGGCCTAGTATTTCGCTCCTCCCGGCTTCTAGACTGCCTTCTCTTCCTTTGTAAATCTCATACCCGGCCTCTGTTAGAACACTGCCCGTTGGTCTTTTCTGGTACGCGCAAGCCGGACGAAACTGGTGTCCAATCAGTACAACGCAGTTTCACTAAGCGGCTTATTGGACGGAGCTCACCACTCACTTATAAATAACGCTGCTTATTTTTTAAACCAGACCCTCTGTTGCCTCACCATATTTAGCTGAAATTTATCTTTCTGTGTAACTTCCTTCACAGCTGGTCATATACTCCTAAACCATGGCACTTCGCTCCCGTTTTGGGCTTTTCACCACTTTCTAGAATACTTTCCCCTAAAACCCCCATTACCAAAGCTAGCCTACGTCCACGCTTCTTCATCACAGTGCACTCTAATTTATGGAATGAATCACCGTCAGAAGTACGCAGTTTCACTTCCAGCCATCGGTTTGGAATAGCGTTGGTTGAGTTCCTCACGGTTACCCAAACCTTACGGCTCCTCAATGTAAGCATACCCAATGGCCAAGCCTATGAGAAGGGTCTAGACGTTTGAACCTTGCAAACACCGGCAGTCTATGAAGGGGGAATATGAGTAAAACTTCTCAGTGTACCTATCTTCTGCAATCGAAAAACTAGTCCCAGGGAGTCACTGTCTAATAACGTTACCTCTTTATATCGATCCCCGTTTGTCCTCACCTGGGAGCATCCAGAACTGCGGCTCTCTACTTCTTTTTTCCAGACCTTCATTTTCGCGTACCTTTCCATCGAAGACTTTCAATACTTAGGAAACCACGTCTCTCACTAGCCTGGCCTATGCCTCAGCCTGTTAGTCTGCTATTCACACTCTATCCGATTGAAGCTCTCTTGGTTACATTCCGGGATCCCCTGACCCTTGGCCGTCTGATCGCGGACTACCTGATACTTACGGCAGTTTGGCCCCACCGAGAATACTCACGTCATTCCCAACGGTGGGTGATGCGGATAGATCCACCACTTTGGCCGGCACACATTGGGCTTGCTGGCCTTTTCCAACGATGTGCGGGAGCAATTAGGCTGGTGAATCGCACTTCCTGTCACCGGAATTGTTTTTCTGGTTAGGTGTCCACTGCACGGCCGGCCTCGTCCACTAGCGCCAGTGGAGGATTGAAAACCAACGTCCCCTGCATAGTACTGCCGCCATGTGTTGCCTCCTTTAGCATTCCTGAACAAAATCCACCGTAAACCCGGTGAAGTCCCAAATCAGTATATGCACCTATACAGGCTCGGCTCAGAAATGTACCCTACTATTCGCTACCACTGACACTTATCTCCGTCGACTTGCCTTATATCTGTCTGAGTTATCCCATGTTTACCTTCATTCTATCTCGTACCGCTACCGAATCCTATAACCCGAAACATGGAACGGTTTCACTGTTCAGATACCTTTGTCATGAAATCACCAGTCCTGATACGCAATTGAAGAGACCATTCATCTACTGGGCAATTTGTGTGCCACCATCCCATTTATTTTACCATGACTGTCACTTATAGGTTCGTTTCTCACCTGCCACCAATATCAAAAAAACCAGAAGGTCCTCCTTCCAGCGCTCCATCTGCGTGACACCAGCTCTCTTTCCCACTGCATCCTTCCCCTGCACCTCCTGTGATTTAGTCATTTGCCTTTCCTGACAGTCACACTGGTAAAGAGTTATTCACAGCCCGGGATATCAATCATTTGATTGCTTCCTCAGCGTCCCATGTCAGAATTTCTTCAGCATACTCAGCCTTGCAATCACCTGCACTTTCTAACAGCCTTTCAAATGAACTATTTTCACGCGACTCTATCTGTCCACTAAAATTCCACCTCCCACACCCGCCCCGTTAACAACTTTAGATGCTCCCATGCTATTAGTCAATGAGCCCAAACAGATACATAATTGTATCAAACTTCACTCATCCATGAACCATCTATGAACTACTGCCGCTGTTCTACCAAATTATCAAGGTCGGCCACCTAGACCACAATCGATTGAGTGCTTTTTATAAATCTCCAGCCAAAGGTTAAATACCCATTTTTCAGGCTACCGATAATCTGTTTGTCCACCCCAAAGTCCCAGGGCGGACTTCCCTCAAAGTACTCAGTCACAAAGTATCTGTGATTTTTGACAGTTGCAGTAAAAAACTATTTATAGTCGATTCGGTTAGATGTCAAAGGCATGTACCACTCTTGTGTCCACTTCTTTGTAGATCGGTGTTCTTCATCCGTCAACCTCATAGCCTTTTCCGATAAACCAGTAGTTGAACACCACTTCACTCAACCTTCAACTACTGCCATTTTTTCCATCAATCGTTCATGATTGGTCATCTACGCCAAATCACACTTTGGCGGCTATTTTCATGACAATTTGCCGGAAATGAACCATGCGTGTGGCAATTTATTGACCGTCCAGTTGTTTCCCAGTGGCTCCATGCCAGACTCTTATCGGCTTATCCCGTTAATCAACCGTTTGCATGTTCTGACAAAGCCACTTGTGCACCACCCCCATATGACCTTATAAGATCGTCGTATATCAACTTCTCCGTTCACCTTGTTGTCGACTTGTGTCCACTTATTAGCCTAAAACAAATCATCTATTTGAACTTATTTCACTCGCCTGTAAACTCTCGTCACTCTGTTCTACCAAATTTCCAGGCTCAGGCTTCCGCATGCACCGCTTTATGGGTGCGTCTTCCACAACGTCTTGAGGAATAGTGAACACCAATTCTGTGGCAAAGGGAAATCCGCTTCTTTTACTCGAATCCTCTCCTCACAGAAGACCCCAAAGCTCCTTCGCTAATATACTTCTGCTATTTTCCGGGTGGCTTGAGCCATTGATTTAAGTGCATGTCCGTCACCACCAAGAATTTTTTCATTTTTCGTTGGGGCCTTTTCGAAAAATGTTTTGTCAGCACACTTTCCTCCTCGACTTTATATCGGCTCCGTCTGAATTACCGCGCTTTCTTAATTCATCCCTGCTTTACTTGATTATGTATCTCGACCTCGGAGTCCACTTCACTCACTACTGTGCGATGTGTTTATCTGTCCATCAAATTCAAAGTGGCCTAGCATTCATTCATGCGACCACTAAAACCTCTACACTCTTTTGTGCTGCACATACCCAAAAGAATAACCGAGGGTCTTTTTTTGTAACCTCACCCATACCATTTGATAGTGCAGCCAAGCATGCTTCGGGTGCCCCCGAAATAAACCATTATTATTATTGTTATTATTGTTAGATTGGGTACAAACCTCTACTGCGCAGCTACGATGGTTAACATTGAGAATAAGAGGTAGGCAAAGCTGGCTGTCAGAAACGGCTGTCACGACAGTCAGACTTCAGATCAAAGGGATGCCAAGACACCTGAGCAAAATAAAATCGTGTGCAAATGTGGTGGTTGGTGTGTGCTGTGCTCGTTCGTGGATCAGTAAAGTAAACAGAGCAGTCTCAACAGTACGAGTGTATGACGGACGTTAGGTAGGAATTCTGCGCGTGTGCGTTGCAACCATTCTGATCTGTACGTACACGGGAGACATGGCGTCCACACTGCGGGCCAGACATCAGGCGTATAAATTTTGAGGATATGAGAGAGGCGGAAAGGACTGTGGTATGGGAGTAACACACGTTTGAGCAATGCGTAGCCAAATTCGCAACGGATCCCGGAATCAAAAGGTGATTATCCGTGATATTCTACGATACTAGATTATTGAATGAACAGTGACACCAAAAAGATACAAACCGCAATAATAAGATCACAAAGACTCAACAAACGAGAAACCGAATTGCAGCGTGCGAGCAAGGAGCACGTACGTCACGCAGGACCGGAACAAGGATTTGACAAATTGGCGCTTTGGGCGCGAACAAACAACAATTGGTACATAAAAACAAACAGTTCGTAAAGACACGTCAATAGTGTAAGCAAGTGAGTGATGTTAAGAAAAACACCGAATTGCAAAGGTTTTGGGGAATTTTCCGCTTCGCTTCACTCCACCTCGCAACCAGCTTCCTCTCGCGCATGGTCCTCCGTGGTTTGGCGGAGAACTTGAGTGCCCGCCTTCGTTTCTCGGTTTTCGGTATGACACACACTTCTGGCCCGAGTCTCACGCCCTAGTGCGGAGAAAGTGTGGTAAATGGTACAGAGTGCGAGATATGCTACAGGCAGGCCACCCAAGGTGTTCAGGAATAGCAAAGGACATTTATGTCTTTTATAAACAGAACCCATGGGCCAAGTGGGTTTGTGCCTCTCGCAAGGAGGCGCCCAGCCTAGCCTTTAAACTGCAGGCCAAAGGGCAGGACCAAGGCCCACCAAATAGTTCCTAAGACATCAGCCCCAAACCACCGCTATCAGGTTGCAGTAAGTCGCCTGCAGACGTAGTAGCTACACCCAAGAGGACAGTCATCAGAGCGGGTGGACCGGTTCCGAGAGCCTGCCATGAGGTCGTTGCCTCAAACCCCCGGAAGCAGACCGACGAGGGCCAGTGGACTGAGCAGAAGTCTAGAGGGGCAAGGCAGCTCAAAAAGAACGACCGTAATAAAGCGAAGTATGGGCCAGCTAGGGTGGACGACCCTGCGATTCTGGTGTTGGAAACCAAGGTGTAGGTTCTGCAAAGGAAAATCTTGTCGATGGGTAGGGTCTCAAGCAGCAGGCTCCTGACCCCAAACCAGGAAGAACCTTTTTTAAGGGAATCGAAAGCCAGGAGAGACATAGATAGGAGGAGGGTCTACGATATACTGCTAATCACAGGTATCCATACCCTACTACTCTAACAGGGGTGCACTGATTGGGGACATGGAGGTTACTACCAGGGGAAAAAGGCGAACAACGTGCGGGACCAATACTGGTGGGGTTCGCTGATGAAGGCACCAGGGATTAACTGCTGGCGAGAACAGTAGTAGTGGCTCACACCGCAAAGGGCAGGTACCAAGTTGTGCCAGACGAGCATAGAGTAAGGCCTGGTGGTCTAGCTCCGGTGGGTGACCTGGCTTGACCAGCCAGGGCGCTGGTGAGAAACCAACAGGTTCAGCGGAATGCCGTACTCGGCTCTCAGACACCGAGCCCGACATTAGTTAAGAAGCCGCGTGCGGGGTAACAAATAGTTGTAACTGAAGACGCGCTGGAAGATGAAAGTTGGCAGTACTGCCCAAAGGTGGGTGGAAGCGCTACCCCTGCCAGTCTGGATGTTGTGGCAACTCCTATAGAGATGGATTGGTCGCCATCGGAGGCTCTGGATCATCAGCCGGCATCATGCACACAAGTGGGGACAACCGAAGATAATACTTGTCATCATCTTAGGCGTTGGGCCTGGGAAGCAGACAGGAGTGAATAATAAGAGAAACCTATATGGCGGAGCAAACTCAATGGTGTTATAGACTAACGCTTGCAGTATAAGAAACGGATGGGCGGAACTCGCCAAAACCGCTGACGAACAGAAAGCGTCAATAGTTGCCGTCACGGAAACGTGGCTTTCTGAAGAAGACCATGTGCCAGGCCTAATAAGTAACGGTTTTGCAGTATATAGGCAGGATAATGAACACGATAGCATTGGAGGAGGAGTAGCCATCCTCATTAGGTCAGGTACAAACCACCTTGAGTCTCAGAACAAGATACGCACTCTCAATGTCTAGCTGTGCGCCGTTACGATCATCCTTCCAGGCAGAATGGTTAACGTTGTCTGTGTCTACAGGACACCAAGCACTAACCACGAAGGGGACGTTTTTTTACTGCGGACTTTGACTGAACTATTTAAGGACGCACAAGAGTCCCTCATAGTGGGTGGCCTCAATCTTTCGCACATCCCCTGGGCGGCTGAGGTCTGCTTGCCGGGATCGGAGGAGCAAACCTACTTAGAATGGCTGCATGCCAATGCGTTGTACCAGCATATTACGGAAAATACCAGATACAGGACTGGATGCCTTCAATCCTTGCTGGACCTAGCAATAACGAACCCACCCAAAGATGTATCTGGAGTGCAGTACTGTACGTGGCCGGGCAAGAGTGACCACGTGTGCTTCAAAATCATCCTGTGCATGCGGCAACCCAAGGTACCCTCAAGGCTGGTCAGGCACCTCAGTAGTATGGATATAGGTAGGCTTCGTAATAGGTCAGTGGGTTTGACCTGGGACACGACAGAGGGGGCCGCTGTCGAGGAGCGCTAGCAGGCCATAAACGGATCCTTGACCGCCATACAGAGTTGGCACCTCTAAAACGAAGGAGTGGGGAGGGCAAACCCATGTGGTGGAAGGCTGCAATAGCCAAGGCCATCAGACGTAGAAACCGCAGCTGGAACCAGTACGAAGCTCTCGGCAGTCAGCTAGTCTGGAACCGCTGTACAAAACTAAGAGACGAGATAGTGATCCCCCTGCGAAATTTAAAGAGGGAATTTGAGCTCAGATTGGTCCAGCTTGTGAGACAACAGCCGAAAACATTCTACAGCTATGTACAGTTCAAAGGCTCAGCAACGAATGCTGTGGGTTTACTATTGACTAGAGACCACAGTGTTGTCACTGGTGGCCAGGGAGGGGGAATACTTTCGTAGTTTACATAAGATAGATATTGGGGTACGAGTAGATCTGACTCTGGTGCATCCTGCTCCCTAGTTAAACGAGCTAAACCCATCAGAGGAAAACGTGCGTAAGAACCTACAGGAATTAAACAGCCAAAAGTCAATGGGCCCAGATGGCACGCATTCAGCTATCATCAGGCCGTCGGCCAATATCATAGCTCAATCGTTATGCAGGCTGTAAAGGTCCATATTGGACCAGAGTAAGCTGCCTCAGGACCGGAAATTCGCGGCAGTCGTAGCAATACACGAGAGTGGACCCAAGTCGGCTATGCAGAACTACAGACCGGTAAGCTTAACTAGCATCCTACGTACAGTCCTTGAGGTTATCCTTGTCCGCATCAGCCAGCACTTACTGGAGCACTTCATGTTAAGTCCGGCGCAGCATGGATTCCTGAAAAATAGATCTCGCCTGACCAATCTCTTGTGCTTTTTAGATGAAGTAACTCGACGACTGAATGTAGTTAAGCACGTTGAGGTATGCTACCTCAGCTTTAGCAAAGCGTTCGACTCCGTCAATCATTGTCTTTTGCTATGCAAGATGTAGACAGTAGGCATAAGTGAGCCAGTGTATAGGTTGCTGGTGGACTTCCCCTCACACAGACGTTTTACGTCAATGTGGGGGAAAGGCGCTCCAGTTTGGTGAACGTCACCAGTGGTGTACCTCAGGGATCCGTCCTAGACCCGGTCCTATTCTTGTTGTTTTATTAACGACCTGGCGTCTTATCTTCAGTCGCCTAGTTTTATTTTTGCGGATGATGTGAAGATTTTCATATCTGAGGGTGGACTTGGGCAGCCATATAGGTACCGTCCTGGACTGGGCATACAAATCGGACTTACCTCCGAACGCTGAAAAAAGCCATTTGTTGTCAAGGGCAAATGAGAGCATAACCGTAGCTCATGATCAAGAGCCAGTCACCATAGAGGCTGTCAGTGGGATTAAAGACCTTGTGCTGATCATAAACAGTGACTTCAAATGGTCAGAGCATTGCAACGCTGCTGCGCAAAAGGCTCATGGGAAACTCTCTAAACTGCAGTCAGCATTGTCTTGCCGGCTGCCGGATGCATTTGTACCTATTTACATGGCTATAGTACGACCTCACTTAGAATTTAGTGTGCAGGCTTGGTCACCCTTCTACTAAAAGGACTCCGCCTGCCCAGAGAAAGTCCAACTTCTCGCCACGCGAATGGTTGAAGGGCAGGGAGGTAAGACTTATGAGCAGATATTCTGTGGTCTGAATCTTTTATTGCTGGAAGGGGGGAGAATTCGAGGGGATCTCATAGAAAAGTCCAAGGTAATGAAGGGCTTTTCTGACCTTAGACCGGATAGTCTATTCCAAGTGGCCGTAGACTCCAGAACAAGGGGACATGAAAAGAAGCTGATAAAAGCCCGAGCTAGGTCGTCCACTAGACTGCACTTCTTCAGCAGCAGGGTGGTGAACAGTTGGAACGGTCTGCCTGGTGAAATGGTAGATCTGCAGACAGTCCAATCCTTCAAATGTGCCCTTGATCGCAAATGGTACGAGATCTTTCCTTGTAGTGAGCCTTGAATATATCAACTAGATGGATGACGGGTAGCACTGTGGTCCTTCTGGAGTATGTTTTAGCAGACTTTTTCCCTCATTTCATACAGTCTCAGCGAAAGCTCACGATGCATAATGTCTCTCGCAGTTGATGTGCGATGAGGTTTTCCGTTTCCCTCTCATTTTTAGCGGGGATTCGACGAAATACACTCGGCAGTGGTGGGTGCATAACTGGTGTGCATACCATCGAAGGAATTCTGGAAGCTCGATTGGCCGTGGCCATCACCTGTCCTGTGCAAACTGGACTGAACTGAACTGAACTGAACTGTCTCGCCTGGGAGTGAACGGGCACGGAAAAGGTATAGAGAGATTGGAGACGTCTGTGCTGTGTAAAGACAGACAAGGAATCGTCGTTTGTCTTTGGAGGCAATTAAGCAAATCAGGATTGAGGAGAGTCTGGCAGCCAGCTGTGTTAGGGTACCTAAACGGTTGTTGGAGTACCTCAAACGTGGCACTGTATCAACGCCTAGAATACCAACTTCGCTTCAGGCTGAGATCATCATCAACCTTGACGAAGAAGAGGCCTATGTTCTGGAGCGGTATTTTGTGTCGGCGTGTACAACGGAGGATTCCAAGTCGGCCCTTTCGCCAGTTCCGCGGCTTCCAACTACCGTCCTGTGGGTTTAACTTGTGTCGTCCGCAAGATGGTGGAGAGTCTCAGCCAATGAGGTTCAGTAGTACGTGGGAAGCCATCGTATGCCCAGTTCCCAACAATATGGTTTCCACAAAGTCCGTTCCTGTCTGTTGCATATTCGGATCGCTCATGAGTTCTGGGCTGAAGCAAAGGCTGAAGGACATTCCGCAGAAGCCACCTCCGTGTAATTCAGCAAAGCCTTTTACAAGGTTTCACTTGGCTATCTCTTTCGGAGGCCCCGATTACTAGGAACGGCTGCTCCTCCACGAAGGTGGATTGAAGGTTCACTATTGAGACGACTGTTTGCTCGCAGAATCCCAACAGTCTTCTCCAGGTGGTAATCAACGAAGATTAACGTTCTTCAGGAGTCTGTTATTGGACTTTTGTAGTTTCTCATTCACATAAGCGATCTTCCCTCGGTTTTATCTTCCCTTGCCTCCTGCGTGCAGGTTATCTGAAGCCAAAGCGCCCTTCTTTTGGATGCAGATATCCACTTTTTACAGAAGGATCCGAATGCGATTTTGAGCTGGTCCCCTGAGTATAACCTGCCACCAAATCTGTCGAAGAGTGCTCGCATGTAAGTAGGCCGCTGTCGGCAGCCGGTGAGTCATCACCTATCTGAAAGCCTGCTCCGGATAACAGATTGCGGGCTCGATCTCGGAGTTTTTGGGTGTTCTCCGCTGAAGCCCAAAGGACATAGTAGTGTGCTCCCGCTTGGAGTATTGTCGGCCCGATTCTTCGACCGTTTGGGAAACAGCCGTGAGAAGCGGTTCTTGAGCTGTATACTTTTTTATGTACGTCTTATACCTGAAAAGCTTGATGCGGTTGTTTTCCAGATGCGGCTGGAGAATCAACAAAGCTAGGCAGAATGCAGAGGTCTGCTAGCCGTCTGATCGCTGGAATACGCGGGGTCAACTTCGACGGCCATCATGAAGCTGCGGGCTCTTTTCCAGAGGCCTATCAGCTGGTGGGCGGTGATCTCACCTGCATCCGTCGTATCATTCGGGACCATCGCGGACTGGAGTTGCAAGTAGACTTCCCGCTCCATGGGCCATGTCGTGTGTCCGGGCTCTCAGTGAAACTAGTGAAGAAGCATTCCACTGGTTCACCGTTACTCTACCACCGGTCTCGGAGGACCATAAACCATTGGAATTCTTTGCCTGCCGATGTGACGGAGGGGGTAAACGACAACGAATTCGAATCATATAAAATCAAGTCGACTCACAAGACTTGGATGGCGGTGTGCCACTTTTATCCAGGTTTTTGTGCCGTGAGCTCCTTAGGTCCTTCGAGGCCTCAATCAGTGGAAAAAAGGGGTTTTATTCTGGGATTTGGTGGAGATAAACGGAAGAGAGGACCTTCCACTACTATGTCTCAGCCGAAGGAGCCTTACCTGATCGTTGTCCTGTGGTGGGTCCCAGCTAGCTACCGATCTACCTTAAGGACAGGATTTGTGAATGTAAAGAATGAGGGATGGTGAAATAAGGTGTAAGATGGTGTTGATAGAAGGGTAGTAGACAACTGGCATTGGAAGAGGTAGCGGGAATTGAGGGTGTAGTGGTGAGAACAAAAAAGAAGGTCGAAGAAAAAGGGTGACTGTAACGGTGGTAATAAGGCAGAACAAACGAAAAGGAATGACAGGTGGGTCGACTATCTATCTGCTGATTTCAACAAATACACCATCTCCGCACTCCTTCAGCCGTGGCTCAAACTCTACAACCATTTCAGTGGCTAGGACTTCCATCGGGAACCGATTGTGGTCGTCTAAAGTTCAAACATCGAAGAAATATCCTCTCAGGCGACCTAGAACTCCTCTCTTCGTCGACTTCCATGGGTGCTCTCTGGTGGCCGTACGGTCTCTGGGGGTCAACAACGGAGTAGCCAAAGCCCATGGGTCAACATACCTCTTCAAGGATCTTGAAAGCTTCTATTGGGTCTCCTCTATGCCTCGTGCTCTTCAGCTAGAAAAAGTTTAGTGCTTCGAGTCCCTGCTCGCGGGGAAGGGGGTCCACTACCCCCCGGACACAGTACTTCAGGCGCAGCCGAACGAAAGCCTGATGAGGCCGCAATAGAACCCGGGGTTTTCCGGAAGCAATGGTTAAGTTCCTAAGAGGCTCTCTGAGTGAGTGAGAAGTGTTGCTCTCCGGGTCAGAAGTTCTCTGATGTAACAACCGGCTGTGGTAAATCCCTCAAAAACGCTGCATTTTCATGCTTACTTACCATCACTCGCTCACATACACTACTTGAGTGTTTAACGCACTGCATGTTTTCATGAACCGAAATTTGTGTGTCCCCTCCCAAAGCTCTATCCAGTCACTTCCTATCTCAGACCTGTGTGATGCACGTGCTTCCCTCTCGAAAGCCGCACTTTAGTTCCCCTTTTTCTGAGCCCCTGTGAAAGCATAATTGAGGTTTGTATCTGTTCCATGTCACTGTTCCCTTGATAATCCGGTATCGTAGAATTTCACGGACAATCGCGTTTTGATTTCGGGATCCGTTTCGAATTTGGCTAAGTATTGCTCCAAAGGGCCTTATGTCCGACGTGATTAACCCAAAGTTCTCCGCTTTTGTCACTTATTTGATTTTAGTGCCCCGTTGGCGGCTCGGAGGTACCTGGTCGGTGAAGAGCTCCTGCCATATACTAGATGGACACACTTGATGGCTTTTAGTAGTAAGTCCCAGGCCATCGACCGGAGGTGTAGTTTATCCAGGTCCTGCTGCATGGAATCCGCTCCTACGGAGCCAACCAAGCTCGCGTCATCTGCAGGCGCAAAGCTTGGGTTTTCCAAACCTATGGCCAAGTCGCTTAAGAACAGGATGAACAACGTGAGCCCAAGGATGGGGCCCTAAGATACAACCCCCAGAAAATACCCTTCCTAGGATAAACTGTTCCCCACCTTGACTTGAAAAGTCTGGCCCTTGGTGGACCTATGGATCCGCGCAGTGATTTTCGGAGAATGACTGAAGGCGATCAACCTCACCAGCTACAAACTGTGGTTAACTGAGTCGAACGCCATCCAGAGGTCGGGGTAGAATACTTCTACTCTATATTCCTGGTTAAGACATCGGGCCACCTCTCCGGTGAGACAGATGTGGTTTGACAAGCAGGATTTCTGACAGAAGAAACCATGATGGTTTGTTATGATCAACTACGGGCAGTAACGTGGTTAGCTTCCCTCTCTAAAAACTTCTTGAGCCACCTTCAACAACGCCACAGGTGAACCAACGGGCCTGTAGTTATAATGACGATTATAATATAAGCGGTATATTTCTCGACCTCGGCCGAGACGCATACGTGGGAGCATGATTAAGATGTACATTGTCGCTCTGTGGGACAGAAAATTACAAATTTTGAAGACAGAAGTCATCTTCTCTAGCAACAACAAGTAAATGAAACTGGACTGCGTTTAAATTAACCACAGTAAAAGAGGTTATGCTGCGAAAATGATTCAGTTTCAGTTTCATCATCGATAGTATTTGAGAACAGGCAGGACATAAAATTGTTGAAACGAACGTTGTCGCATGACGCAAAATATACCACATGCGCAGGGATGACACCGAAGTGACGAAGAATGCATTTTTAAGTTTATAAGACGAAGTAACCGGAGAAAGATCGAAATGGCGCTCAAGAGAACTTTACAAATAAGGAAGGAGTCAGGACGCTGTGAACAAGGAGAGATTACTAAGAATTATGGATACCATCCAGCGACATAAATCCACAACTGACGGAAGAAAGATGGAGACCTACAATATGAATAATGAATTGCAAAGAGGAATGCCGTTAAGAGGGAGCAAAATATTGAAGCAGGGAAGACACCAAAAGGCGTTGCCTGGACTAAGTCTGACTACTCCTGAAGTGATAAATATTTTTTATTTTATCGGGTCTCCTGGGGTATTTCTGCATCTAAGCTGGGCACCATATGTGAGAATGGCATACGGCATTTCGGATGCCCCCTCTATTGAAATAAGTTCCGTTGCATGGTTGTTAATCAGTTGAAGTCGCAAAGTGAGGTCTCGGCCAGGTATAGTATATCAGCGGGCGATAGCCATATGTAATGCGCATTACCTTGTGAGTGGGGTCCTCTTTCGGCGAGAGTGTGTGTTGTCAAGGCCAAAGTAAACAGCGGTAACTGGCGAGCCCCGTCGGTCGAAAACGACGGCTATTGGCTAATAGTTCAGCAACCATTTATGTGCGCCTTGTAGAAGCATAAGCCCGGGAGGAGACATCAGTGTGGAATAACTGTCAGAGACTCCACTCAGCCCAAGGGGAAGCTGTCGGAACAGTTCTCGTACCATTCGGTTGAACGGTGATCATATTGGCCAGTGGGTGAGGGGCTTCAGTGAAGGCTCAGCGGACGCGGGTCAGGCTGTACTACTTAGCCATCAAGTATGAAGAATGACGTGGTAGAATCAGTCAGCTTGCGACTCCAAGCTATCACTTGAAGTTTCTGCCGGGTGCTATGATAGATAAAACAGTATCAAGCGTGATCTGAGAAAAATGGAGGGACCGCGCCACAGCCGGAGGAAGTTCCAGCTGGGAATCATGGTGATTATTGTAACGGCCGAATAACATAGGTGGGGTATGATAATGGAGAGGGAAGAGCTTGGTCGGCATGAGTATGTGCAGAACTAGTGTGCTATCATCCTAATTGGGCACAAAAAGCGGTACCAGTGGCATGACTGGTGAACTGGAAGCACAGCAGTGGGGTATTTACTAGTCCAGTGCTATTGACTGTTGTCCGGCGCTTGTTTGCAGGTAACTGATAAGTTGGACAGTAATCTCAGGAGTGGGTCGGGTGCTATGACGAGTAGAAAGCCGTTTTTTACAAGTTTTGGTCATCTATTGCCTCGATACGCTATCCACCTCAGTGGGCTAAAAATCTGAGCCACGGTAGAGATTGTATTTGGCAGAAGGCAACAAGAAGCAATATGAACCCAGATAGCAGTTTTTACAACTGGTCTGATGGTTATTTCACATGTGCAGCCGTGGGGCACTTACAAATCTGATGCTGCTGGCTGAGGTCTGATGCTGGTTGCTGTTTGATGGGGTTGTAAATACAAACCTAGCTCGCATACTAGGACATCGGGAACGCTGCATTTTAGCAGAGATGATGAAAGATAAAAGAGTATGAATGGGAAAGATGACCGGTTTTCGCTACTTTCTTCTTTCTTCTTGGGCTTCACTGAGGTTGGTGTTATTCGTCAGGTAAGTCCACATGCCGTCCGGATCAGTGGGCTGAAAGTCGAGACTATGTAAGCAATTGCGCCTGATGTAGACACGCGTGCTAGGTGTGCATATGGACGCCATGGGGTGGTTGAAACTTGGAGCCGGAGGTGGATAAGCATGTGTGGAGAGTCCAGAGAGCCGTCACCCCAGTCAGTCTAGCGCGTAAAAACAAAACTTTTCGAACGAACAAGGGTGATGTGGGGTTTTCTCCTTTCGCAGGATTAGAAGTGAACTGATGGGAGACATACCCATAAATGACGGTTGCCCACTTTTTCACGGCCCGATATTGGTGTTATTTAGGGATTAAATCGATCCCTCCAGGTCTTTTTTGTTTTCCACTTTTCTTTTTTATTGTTTTGGTTTTCTAACGGAGGGATCGTTGTACCTATATGGGAACTTTCCATAGCCCCTCCACCCCATCAAAATTTTATGTTTGTTTGTCTTTTTCGCAACTGCCGGGGGAGGTCCGCTTTCCCTACGTTCGGGCGAAGCTATGATATGGGTGCTGTTGATATCGGTTGGGCCAGATTTTTCTATTCCCGGCTTTGCGGACTGAAGCGGCCTTCGCCTTGAGCAAACTCTGTAGTGAGCAACCTCCGTCGGGGGATTTGTTGAACAGCGTGGTCAGCGGCTGCGCCAGGGGCTGAATGATTGGCGGACGGATATCATTGGGAAATGCCGCCTTAGTCCTTGAACACCCCACCTGCTGTGATAGCTTCCTCTGGCATTCGAGGTGTGGCCGAGGCGGCGATTGGCAAGAAAGTGACCAGCCTTTGTCGGGGTTGTGGCTTTCTATTCGATCTAGCCTTCGCGCCAAAGAATGGATACTGATGAGGCTTATACGAAGGGTTCCCCTTGTTTCTTATATGGAAAATGAATGATGGTGAATCACAACTCAGAGGCCCGAGTGAAGCAAAACACTCAAGGAACATTCAGGCGCGGGGCCCGATTGCGAACTGAATTCATCGCTGCCCAGGAAAAACAGCATGACGCTTGCTGTATCGGCAACGAATGGAGGGAACCAGCGATGGAGATTGAGGGAATTGTCTGCATAGATGCCACCGAATCATGGCTACAAGAGGGCGATAGATTAAGTTCAGGGTTTTCAGAGAGATTGAATGAGCACGGAGCTGACCTTGCGAATAGAAGGATGGGGGAGGGGTACAACTGTTCGTAGCCCAGCACATAATTCAAAAGGACAGTGTGAACTACATGACGCCCTATATATAGGCTACGCAGCACAAATACAAATTCGAGGTGGGTGGCACTAGTGGATGCTCACAGGAGCTCATCCCCTAACGCGGAGGAAGATGCGGACCTGCCAAAATATCTAAAACTATCATCCAAATAAACAAAGTGGTGTCTAGTCCTTGAGGGGATTTTAGTGCACCGGAGATAAACTGGCAAGTGAAATGGGCGCCGGCGAGATCTTTCGGTCAGAGGTATTTTGACTACATTGAGTACGGGGTGCCAATACAGTACACTGGTTATCACACAAGGTGGCGGGAAGGTCAGAGGCCAAAGATGTTGGCGCCGCTCTAGGGAAAATCAATCACGGAATCCTCAGGTTCTGGTTCTTGAGTCGGGGGGGATCCACCGGATAAGGGGCAAAGGTCCCTCGGGAAGTTGGACGAAAGTGGCCTGACAGCGAGGGCAGAGTTGCCAGTTTGAAATGCCAAGGGCAGAGTAAGAGAAGTGTGAGGGGTTATAGGAATCGACATACTACATGCGACGAATGAAGTAGCCCCGCTGCTCAGTGTCCGGAGAAGAGACTTACCACCGGGGAAGAAGAGCTGAATGACCCGGGATTTGAGGGGGAAACACCAATCATGGAAAACATCCTAGGAAAATGGTGTTCACCGGTGCTTCATCTAGTGTAAAATAATAAAGTCAGGTAGAGGCTCAACAGAGGCTTAAAAAATTGCCCTACAATTTGAGCATCGCTAGGTCAGCGAAGAAACATCCAAAAGTGTTCCACAACTACTTCCAGGCCAAAGCGGCCATGAGAGTTGCAGTGGGTAGGTGAGGTTGGGAATGAGTACCCTGCTTGGAACAACAAGCAGAAGGCAGAAGTACTGGGGAAGTACTTCGGCGAGGTCCACAGGTTGGACCGAGGTTGTCCTCCACGGCCTCCAGGGCAACGTAGGCCTAGGCAGACGGAGGAATTTGAGATAGGACCAAAAGATGTTTCATTGGCCTTAGAGCATTTGAACGAGGGAAATCCCTGAGACAAAATGGCACGCACCCAGCTGGCCGGGGTACGGGCAGGGCCTTCGGCTAAGTTGTTCAACAAATCCCTCAGGGAGGTAAGGTTGCCTGCT
Organism: Fasciola hepatica; assembly: GCA_948099385.1. Classification (NCBI taxonomy): domain Eukaryota; kingdom Metazoa; phylum Platyhelminthes; class Trematoda; order Plagiorchiida; family Fasciolidae; genus Fasciola; species Fasciola hepatica. The sequence continues at coordinate 3,702,197 of CANUEZ040000117.1, forward strand.
GAAAGGAAAACAGCGGAATACATACGGTCTCACAAAGGCGATGGAAGGGATGACGTGGAGACTTATCGGCCTGTGATTCTACCATTGGTAGTACTAGAGGTAATGAAGAGAATCATTAGAACTGCTCCGCCGCGGAACCTGAAGATAATAATCTGGTTGTAGGGGAACAACACGTACCCACAAGAGTAAAGCCCTGCCTCGGCAACCTCCAGAGCTTCCTTGACGAGGCTACCGGGAGATTAGACCAAAGTTAGGAAGCTGAAGTGTGTTATCTCGACCTTCGCAAAGCCTTCGATGCAGCAAAACCACAGATGGGTGATGCATAAACAAGGTGGAATGACGAGTGATACAGGGGCATTGAACCCGTTGCAGGCCTACCCGTATGACGAAGATTCTACGCCAAGGATGAGGGCGCCAAATCCACAATGGCGACGGGGGTACCGCAAGGATCAGTGTTGGGACCAGCAATCATCTTGGTATATGTGAAAGACCTACCGAGTGTCTTTCTATCAACATGTTTTATGTTCGCGAGAAACTGGTCATATCTTTGGAATCCACCCAGGTCCCGAGGGACCCAGATACCATGCGTAAATGAATGGTAGCCCGAGACCAACCCTTGAACCCAGGGTGGTATTGACGACTGCTGGTAGAAAGGGCCCGGGAACAGGCTGCCTGAACCCGGACAACTAGGAACCAATGGCTAGGAAGACAGAGATCCGGGACTTGGGGATAATTGCAACCAGCATCTTAAGCCTTAGGCGCAGTGTCTGTCAGCGGCCAACGAGGCGAACACAGCCATGCACCAACTAGGGAGAACAGTGACTTCAAGGGACCCCAGAATCATGCTACTCACTCACACGGCACTGATGCGGCCCCACCAGCAGTGGGTAGTTCAGGCAGTGACAACCCAGTTAGTTAGGGATAATCACATGCTGGAGAGGGTCAATAAAAGGCCCACAAGAACCCTCTCCGTTTTATAAGGATCGGAGTACAAAGACAGATTGGCATCCCTAGATTCGTTCCCGCTCGAGCGCGCAGGTGTAAGGGGAGACCTAAAAGAAACAATGAAGGAACCAAAAGGTTTGTGGGGAATGGACAAATCATCATTTGCCCGTGAAAGGTCAGGTCATGTAACAGGATTTGAGGATCGGGCCAATAGATTGGTCCATGTTCTTGCACCAGCGAGCTTCGAGATGAATCTTGCTGATCTGCGACTTCCATGTTTGCCTTCGCTTCTTTCGTTTATTCTGCAGAAGTAACGGCTTTTACACTCAATTCGCTGTCGGGAGAGCGTAATGCCTCCAAGGTCGCGAGCCGGATCCTATTCAAGGTCTAGCTGCCCCCAAAGGTGTCAGCATTATAGGCAGTGCTTAGATCAGAGTTAATCGCTGTGGGATGGGGAGTAAGGAGAACAAATTGGGGGATGGGGTGGTAGTGAGAGACAAAGGTAGGTGTAATACAGATGGAAAGTTGTTGCAGAAGAAGGAATGGCGCTGTGCCCGCTATTGCCTTTGAGTGATGAAGATTTAAGTGCATTCATGGAACACACCAAGCTAGCAAGTGCCTAAACTTGTCTTGAAGCCCGCCACCGATGTGCCAGATACCACCTCGGTGGTCAGTGCTTTCCGTGGGTTGGCAAAGCGGCAGGCAAAAATGTCTCCTTAGGCTTTTATTGCTTTCCTTTTGATGAGCTGAAACTCTTTTCCCTTGGGAATGGAACCCCGTGTCAGCATCAACAAGGGCTTCGTTGGAAAGGACAGTTCTTTAATTGGCTTAAGAGCCTCTGTCAGATCCCATTTGAGCCATCCACGTTTTACAAAAGGGAGTTTCAGCGCTATTAACCTCTTCAGGTATGTTTCGTCCCTGGGTCCCAGTACCAGTCAGGTAAATCATCGCTGCACTTTCTTCAGAACAGCAGTGTCCCGCACAGGAGCTGGAGCTCAAGCTCGGAAACAATACTGTAGGTGCTGTCTAACCAATGCCTAGTAGAAAGGCAACGGAAAAAGCCCCCTGGAAGCTACAACGAGCAATTTTTTGCGGAGTGCCCTGGGCACCCCTGCAGCGGCAGCCACACGCGGTGGGGACGATTGATAGCGATTGTCTATCAGGACTCCAAGGTCAGCGATGACCGTAACCGTCCTCATGGCCTGTGGGTCTTGTAGATCAAGATATATTGATTTTCCGCCCATGTCCTGGGTGAAATACCTTCGTTCCCCTGTGTCGAGTGACGGTTGCCACTAGGGGGTTCACGGGTGAACCCTATTCAACTCCTCTTGAGGTGATGCGGTTCTCGGTTTACCCCCCAGCTGTGGGTCGTCCGAAAACAGGTATCCTGCGTTTTGTGTATCTTCTTATAGGTCGTTGATGCAGGTCAAAAACAGAAGAGGACCCATCACTGATCTCTTGGGGCCGGCACTGGTGGACATAGCCCTCAGGGACTCTCTCCCCTCCACCCAAACGCGACGAGCTCGAGTTGTGGGATATGCCTTGGTCCATCCCAGCGCCTGGGGAGCCATACCCAGTGCTTCCAATTTGCGCAACAGAAAACGGTGGTTTACGAAGTCAAAAGCCTTTTGGAGGTCAAAATGGCAGACCTCAACTCGTTCACCCCTAGCCTAGCCCTTTTTGACTGGTGCCCTCATCATGCACTACCTGCAATCAACAGCTACCAATGTCTTTATAAAACAAAATACCAACCACTTGGATATTCATTCTTTTATCACGTATGCAGAAAATCTCACTTTTACACTCAACTTCCTCTGTTCCTTCGGGTCTGGCCTTTCCCAGTCACCGCAGTCTTCCTTCCTCTTCGCCACCTGTGCATATTTGCTTGGTTGCATCAGCAGCGTCTGTCTCCAACAGTGTTTTTACGATGGCTTGTTGAAATTCCCAGTTGTGTCCATTCACCATTCACGCTCCTTAAAAGCACACTGCGTTCCTGGTGAGGGTTTCTGCCTCCATGTGATTTTCTATATAATATCGTAATTACCTATATGGAAAGGCCAATATAATTATCCCATTCGACTCACTTGCATTTGTTTCACAGGCACCACCCACAATGGGTTATCTAATGGTGGGTCAATCTTCTCTATATCCTGCAGGCATCTCTGACTGCACTTTCATTACACCATGTTAACTCTATTTTTAATTTTCTTTTGGCAACACTCTCAACCCGTTTCTCGACACTGATTCCTCAGATATCCAGTTGGTGCCACACCGCGACTCCTCCTACACTTCCCGACTCTTCTTTGAATCTCCTTCACTCCACCACTCTCTCCCTATGTTCATCGACTGCAAACCAAATTCCGTAGATCGTCGCGATCCATTCTGGACTACCGGACCCGTCGTAGACAGTTATCGGCACCCATAAGGCAAGTTTTGTATTATTCCTGCCCCAACTCCCTGTTCATGTTGTGACGTCTAATACCAGTTGTTTCATGGGTTCCTGCAAACACTGTACTTTTACTCTTCTTCGGTGTGGCTTCATCTGCATTCCTAAGTCCATCCCGCTAACCGCATCTTCCCCGTTCCGAACTCGAAGCGGATTCATAATTGCCGCGCCGAGCCCTCCTCTCTTTAGTTCACTTAAACACCGTCAAAGCTGATCGTTCTATTACTGCAATTGTGTAAACCATGAGCTTCAAAATTGTGATTACCCTACATTACTGTGAATTGCTGTGTCCTCTGATCATGCTTTGTGCATGTGTCTTGACCATGATCAGAAAATGTACTATTGTTTTTATTATTATTATAACTTGGTCGGTATTTCGTCCAAGATGGCAGTAAGTTAGACAAGCACGACCTATTTTCCACAAATCAGTGTTCTCTGTTAAAAATGATTCTATTTTCAATCAGGTGACCGGCCATGAGACTCCTAACCAGTCCCTCCATTATTTTTGGTGGCGCAGGCGACAGGCTAACCGGCGGATAGTTTCATACCTTTTCCTTCAGCCCTCTGCTGTAGGTTGGGCTAACTTATGCCGTGAGCCGGTCCCCGGGAAACTGGCCGCTGTCATGCAATTTAGTTACAATTAAGCAAGAGGAGCCTTTGCTACCTAAGCCAGGGGGAGTATAACAACAGTAAGGTGCAATTTGGGCCGGCTGCCTTGTGTAAGGTAGGACCCCTCAGAGATTCTTCTGCTCCGTCCGCGGTAACAAGGATTGGCAAGTTTACCTGTAGTCTAGTGGGAGTTCTTTCGCCGGATTCAGTCCGTTTTCTTGGCGGTGCAGAGTTGTGAGAATAATATCTAACCTGCCGATCGTACGTAAAGTAATAACCTGGACCCGGACTATGCGCAATGGAAGAACGGCAGCACCATGCAATAACAGCAAAATTTATTCTGCTGCATTTTTCTGAAGCTCACTTGTTTATATACAAAAATAGGCATGCACTTATCGGCAGACTACGTCCTGATCAACAGCAAGGCAACGTCGCCGTATCTACATGACCTAACGGTTACGGCCCAGCTTTACCTGATTCGCTGGGTACTTGAAATGAGGCCGCGTGTGGAGGCAGCTGAATCTCTGGAACTCTCTCGAAGTGCTGTCGCAGTATCTCCGCCTTGGCACCACTGTCCAGTACATGTTCACCATTTTTGTTCTCAACAGACCCCACAACTACAAGCTCGGCTGATTTCGACAGAACATACTTGTAGTAGGCTTTTGGGCACCTTTCAGCATTTCTGGCCCGGGTGACCTCATAAGATAGCGCGCATCGTTTTTGGACACTGACAGTCACTTCTCGAGTTATCTTGAGCGGCAGGAATCTCCCGTGTCCTCCTGACTGATGGTGCGGAAGACAATTCCTGAGTTTTAGAATTTGAGCCTCAACTGCTCATCTGGTCCACCTCGGTGCCCTTCCGTTTCTGTGGATTCTGCAAGCTGAGGCAAATTGCACTGTGAGCAAAAAAAGATTGTTCCTGAATACGGTCCATTCTTCTTCCACGCGTACGTAGTGTTAGTCCGATGTTAGAGCTTGGGTCGCGAAGACCAAGCCCTGTATATCGAGATCTTGAAAGCATCTTTTGAGTTTGCGGGGTACTCTTTCCTTCAATGCCAATTAGCTGCAAAGGACCACCCAACAGTTACTTCTTCCAAAGAAAGCTGATACCTGCAGGCCCCCAGTGTCACCGGCGAGTTTGGTGATTATCATGTCCAGCTGCCCGGGAGTTTGTCCTTCCCTCTACCTGGTTGGTTGGCAGACATGCTGGACAAGCGCCTCCTCCAGTACGAAGTATAGCAGCCTGATAGGGAAGCCGTCACCCGCTACCCATGGATTCACCCGGCCTATCTCGGGGGCAGTGAAGTCCCCGAGGATTTTGAGTTCGTTTGCTCCTTCTATGACGAGGTGAAGGTAATTCTGCAAGGCTAGATCCTCCGGTGGGTTGGTATAGGGGCTGTAACACGGTTTTGAGCCTCACAGTGCCAAATTGGAAAGGAATGTTGAAACCAAAGCGCGATTGATCCGTAGATTGTAAGATTCTTGATTACCAAATTAACAATAGCATAAGACAGGCTGTGGCTGACTCTACCTTCCCCTGCATTTTCTGTCCCATGTAAACCACCTTGGGGCTCTGACTTCCCCGATACGGCCAGAGTTATAGCGGCACATCTGTGGAGGTTCCTGACTGTGATTGTCTCCCAGCACATTGTTCATCGCCAACGAGACAACAGAACCATCAAAAGGTAACAGATTGGCATAAAAAGGAGAGACAAAATACCCCACTCTTTTGTCTTTCAGGCGCACCAGCCTTGTCACATGTGACCCATGTCTCCAAGATGCAGTTTGCTACGGACTGACTGATGTGGTTGACCCATTCTCAAAGCGGCTTGTTACGTGTGTTTCATGTTTTGGTCGGGGCGTGAAAGCCGTGGTTGCCCGCCAAAAGCAGCTCCGCTTACTCTGACAGTCAGATATCTGACTGTGATAAAACAAAAAAGTAACAAAAACGTTTAAAAAATTGTGCATCGATCTTGGAGCTACACTAGCTGAATGCCAATGGGTGTGTATTGTGCTACCCCCCCCCCCCCCCCCCCCAGCTAAAGCAGGCCCTAGTGCCGCTTACCATGAGCACTGAATGTAGGCTTTTAGAGTTCGCTTCCCTGACGAAAACTTGGCCCCATCCCGTTCCTACCTCACACGTTTTTCCGGATCAGTCCTCACATGGGTGTTGTCCTGTCTTGCAATATGCTAACGACGACAAAGATATCACGGTAGCCACGCAACCACCACTATACCAGATTTCCTTGCTCATAACCAAGTCTAATCTCAGCACGCTAGCACCATCGAGTGAGAGCATGGAAGAGCTTGCGAACACCTTTCTCGGCACAAGACCAATGCTCTCCAACGCGTCATCACCGACACCATGACAATTTCTTCTACTTTAAGGCTCCTGAGAAGCCATCCAGTACAGAATAACAAATATACCAAAGAAGGCCGTAACAAATATAGTACAATACTAGCAGGGTGCCAGTCCCATTCACTCACATGCTGTTCTTTCAAACCTACCTCATCGCCTCGGTGCTAAAACGCAGTCCGTGTAGGCGAACTGTATTGAGAGTTACCATTCCTAATGCCTCTTAACCGTAAAGCCCTAGGTTTTTCTTAGTATCCCAACACTGCCACACCAACATGCGAACCATTAATCCCTTATAATGAACACACAATTTCCCGACCGGTGTATACAACTTTGCTAGCCTGTAGCATTATGCTCAACCCTCTGCGACCTGCTTCACCCAGAACATAGAGTAGGTGCCACTTACCGCCTTAATGATTCTTTGCCCGAAACGTGGAATAGGTGACACTGGCAGCTTACATAAAACTTTTCCTTGCATCATTCACATAAACCTGGCCTGTTTATCACTATTGTCGTCCTATATTAACATAACCCACAGCTGGAACCATATCCAGACTTCAGTCCCCATTTATTTCAGGTTCGATGTCTCCTACTATATCAGTCGCCAAACTGGATAACCAAGGATGCCGCTTTAACTCGTACCGACAGGAACGCAAGCGGAGCATTTCATAGCATCTGGGACGACAATCAAGCCACGCGGCAGAAAATACCCCCAACCGCCTATAAGATCGATTGGTGTTTTCTAACACAAAGCCTCTCGTGCCTCTCTTGCCGATAGCACCGTTGCAGCCAGCACAAGTAACGGTTCAGGCGCGACCTTCTAATATACCAGTCATCAGTTAAATAGGTCATATTTCGACACACCCGGATTATTGACCAACATGTAGCGTACCACTCTGTCTATATAGTACACTAAATGAATGTCAACAATATCTGAAACGACACTAGCAAACTAAGGTGGGCGTAGGAGCGTGCGGTGATGAAAAGGCCAAAAGAGTATGTACATTAGGAAGTAAAATGAAACAAAAGGTGTGACTCAAACTCACAGTTGTTCAGTGTACTTGTGATCGGGAAATGAGCGCCGAAGAGCCAATATCCGCCAATGTCTTCAGTTCAGTTCGGTCTGACGGCCATCCGTTGAACAGAACAGGATGGTATTGAGCGAAGTGCCAAGAGACGCCGAGGAAGCTTCTCAAATGTTTTGTTTCTCACAGTTAGTTCCGACTGATATAATTCCAAGACACTCCAAAGCAGAAGATGAGACTGTGCCACAATGAAAGATTTATTTACAGCCATTTGTATTGCGCGGTGATGACGACCAAAAGGTGTGTGTGTTTTACATTAAAGCCTCGGTACAACAAAGGAGTGTCGCACCAAGGGACGTTGGAAATCATGGAAAAAGTCGGAAATGTACAGGAACCTACACTACTCCCCCGCCAGAGCGTTTG